>CM032474.1:8044205-9244205 GCA_019059595.1 Marasmia exigua | reverse complement strand
ATGCAAGTAATTGCCAAAGCATAAATCACATAACATGTCGCAACTGGATATAGTTGGCTCAACTGATTGGGTTTCGAAATCGATAGTAAGGAGATGTTGAATAGAGATAAGGGACTGGTCTGGTCATGATCCCTCGAAAGGGTTTCTACCGGACTTATCTCTTAACCCTAGCTCATATTGAGGATCGACGAAGTCAATGTGGAAGTAGTCCACTACACGTTCATTTACCAGATCGGAGAAGGGGAGTTAAAAGGTTGGTATCACATTTGTTACTCTACTGATGTAGCAGGTGTCTGATCGAAATGGGCGGCGAGAATTGCTTATCAGGTGATCCGTGTGTTCGTTTATCACATATCATATAAAATATATAAAAAAAACATACCCTAGACTTCAAACAGGATGTTAGTCAGAGAAAAATATTGTTTGTTCTTTATGTGATAGGTCACAGAACGGGTAAACGGGTCGTGGGTACGACACCTGTGGAATCACAAGTAAGCTGAAAACCTTTAAACCCGCCTTTCCCTCGGATTGGACCTGCGGTACCCTCACTCACGCAGCGAAACACAGCACAGTGCTGCTTCACACCGGATTTCTGCGAGGCCGTGGTGTTACTCCGGTCAAGCCAGCCCATTCACGCCGAAGCGTGGCTCTCTCACTGTCAAAATAAATATTATATTACTTGAAAAGTTAGATCTGATATACAGTCTTTTGCAAAAAAAAACGGGTGGTTTTGATTTTTTTCTTTCCTGAAAACAATATGGTACAAAAAAGGATTTAAGTCTTCTTAATATATAACTGGCCGGTCCTAAATGTGTCGTCAGGCCAAAAATATACATTCGAAATTCAAAATTTTGATTGAGAAAGAATAGTACCATTTTTTTATACAATTTCTGGCGGGAATCAACAAAAGTTGCTGTTGTCTTTGAATAAGTTTTAAGCTATTTTTATTGGTTTCATTGAATTAGCTGGTTTTATAGACATTTAAAATTATTGTTTTTAATGCTTAGTGGTCTGGATGATGGCAGATAAAATTGTAAGAGCCAGCAAAATTATTGGGCTGCTAGAAGAGGGCTGTAGCCAGTTTTGTGGCTCAAAGGCTAAATGTAAGTCGTTCAACAGTCCAAAGAACCTGGCAGCGCTATCAAGAGGCGGGTTCCATGAAAAGAAGGTAATCTGGAAGAAAGACGTCCACTGAACCAAGGGATGATCGTTTTCTGGTGAGTCAAGCTTTGAGAAATCGCTAATCTTCGTATGTAGACCTCAAGTACAACCTCGACGACGTAAGAAATGTGCAAGTTAGTCTATGGACGGTCAGGAGGAGGCTTCTCGCTGCCAAATTACACAGTCGTCGCACCGCGCGTAGTCCCAAATTACTCCGTGAGCACCGTGTTGCCAGACTTTACTTTGGTCAAAATTGTGTATCACGGACTCAAGCGGATTGGGATAGGGTATTGTTACACACGCCATATTAAGCTATTCAATGTTTTTCATTTTTTACTTACAGGGCAGGTGAAATACGCCGGCTTTGATTTTTTAAATTTTTTTACCAATCCAGCCAAAAAGTTACACAAAACGATTCCTTGGTGACAAATTTACAAAACCATAAAGGCATCACTTCCTAAAATCACCAAACAACGTAATGAAAACTACAAAATTGATTATTTGCTCTGGTGCCCTTTTTTTTGCAAAGGAGTATAATTTATAGCTTTGCAATTTAATTATTTTAAGCAACCCGAATAACAAGTGATGCTTTAAACAAAGGCTAAGGTCGCAGCAAGGTTTCGAGTCCGCTCTGAGATACTATTCTTGTTAACTTGTCAAACCAGCTACTTATTAAGGGGCGAAGGATTAATCGAATAATTTTAAGGTATATAAAGTTCATGCCAGACAATAAACTGGCATTCAATCACCTTTTTTCGACGATAATAAGCTTCAAAATGAGTACAAAGGTAATTCATTGCTGAAAGGAAGTGTAATTATAGTCACACAATTACCGATAAAATAGATTCTGCATCAGAATCAATTAACTATCAAGATTATATAATCCAAAATTTAACCAAGGAACAATATTATCTGTTGCATGGAGCCTTTTATATGGAGGCATAGCATTAAGTTCTGTAAAATTGTGCAATAAAGAATATCTATATAGATAGTATTGTCTCTGGACGACGAATGACAATACCATAATATATTATTTTGTTTCAGCTACTCATATACCTTTTGTTGGTAGCAGTGGTCTCTACAGCAGAATATACCGAATCAGAGCATGATCATCCGGTTGCATATTCTTCCGTCTACAGATCATTTGATTCCCACGCAGACAAAAAAGAAGAAATAACTGAAGATGTAAAAACTAATTTACCAGTTAACGATGAAAATACATCGTCACCTGTAGTATATGAATTAATTGAAGACAAACAAAATAACAATTATGCTGAACATGAACAGAAAACTCCAGCTTCGGAAGAATCGGTAAATAATCTTAAAGAAATAAGTCAAGGCAGTATCATTTATTCTATTCCAAATATAAATATTGCCTCAAATGGAAACCCTGAAGTAGCTGTTGCTCCATCAACAGAAGCAACTATTAAGGGTAAAACAAGCTCAGTGCCATACTTTTCTCCTAGTGCCACGAATCCTCCGTTCTCACCAGACTTCGTAGGCGAAGGTAGACTTATCACCCCTGGGCTGTCTGCATTTGCATCTTCAGGAGAAGAAATTGAAAATGAACCTGCTAAAATCACAGTTGTTGATTCTAAGGTTTCTCAGCCATCAACATATTCAGAAGCTTCTTCAGCAACGACTAATATAAAAACACCAAAGGATCCCTCAGACACAGACGAAACTGTTAATGATTCTCAGAAATCTGACTCCGGAACAGAATCCCATTCCTCATTTGAAGGCTTTGGAACAAGTTATTCTTGGTAATTAAGTATTTAAGGCGCGACTGACTACTAGACTAAGCAAGCATGATTGCGATTTAGAATTCCATAATCACTTAATTTATTTTACTCGTAGATCTATATAAGTGTTAATAGAATTGAAAGACTTAAGACTTTGTAATGAATAATCAAATCTAGAAAAAAAAATTCTTGTTTTACTATCATTTATATATCTATTTATAAAGAATTAAATTCTAAAACAAGGTTTATAGTTAACCCGAAAATACGAAATATTTACAGTTTGCGATATAATCGACACCCAATGCCATCTATTAATAAAGTTCAACAGTCCCGAAAGGAAGTGAGGGCGGGCTATTTTAATTGCTAATACTGTTGGGGCCTATCAAACCATTTCATTATCAATAACACACTTAAAAATTTCATCTCGTGTTTAGGCCGCCTGAACACTAGATGAAAATTTTAAGTGTATTATTTACTTAAGAATAAATTGCAAAAGATTGCTATAAAAAATATCAACGATTTCATTGTAATTTTGGCTGCTTGTGGTAACTCGACGTATAATACGTATAATAGGCTTTAACTACACCGTCAAAGGACTTCATGGCGGCGTCCAATTTTAGCCTAAAACCTAGCTGATGGCTAGAAACTGAAACTTATACAGTCTTAGATATTACAGAACATTTACTACGTCCCCCGTTCAATATCATTTATTACTGGCTTAATTCAATCATCAAAGTAGTACGCTAAATTCATGGCCAAAACCAATTTGCCGCACTTCATACGTAACTATGTTGATTAATTTGACACCTTCCGTCCTACAAAAACCCAATCATAACTTCATAAATAAAGTTAAGGTGACGGGTAGAGCACACTAGCGACGCCAATCAATTTTAATTTTTAGCTACTAAACCGGACCTATTTTAAACAATATCAGGGTTACAACCTCTCGGAAAACGTTTATACTGTTTATTAAATAACCATGAAAAAATGTTGGGTCCACACGTACACGGAAAATTGATTCACGCCAAAAGCAGCCACTTTTGCGTGATCACTTTTTCGCGTACAAAAACGGACCCAACATTTGTTTTAGTACCTAGGTAAAAATTAAAATCGATTCGCGTCGCTACTGTGCCTACCCGTCACCTTAATATTCAAATCTTAAACCAGAAATATTAAAATCAATTCATTATAAAAGAGCACTGCGCACTGGCAGCAAATTGATAAAACAGTCACGTATAGGAAGGGAAGTCCTTATAAAGCCTAATAAAAATCACATGCCACAAGTCACATTCTCGATGGTACATATTTATAAACTGACTGGATATTTTATTTGAATTCAGATAAAAATACAATAACAATAGAAAGTATTCACTTGTAGCGATTTCTTTGTTTTTCTGCTAGAGACGACAAACGAGCAAACGAGTCATCTAATGGAAAGTCAAAGGTCAAAATCAGAGAGATCGCTAATTCTTACACACAAAAATTTATAATATGTAAATTTTTGTGTGTAAGAATTAGCGATCTATTGAAAAATTAATATTAGTATATCTATTTGAGATTCATAAGTTAATTCTGAAATCCATAACACCATTCCTTACATACTTTGGTATTAGGTCTATGGGTATAAGTACCGTTGTCTGAATCTACAAACCTTCTGTATCTACGAATATTCATAGGTTCATTCAGAATCAATTTCAACATACTCACAAACTGTTAGTAACAAACTTACTTCGCATTTTATCAAGTCGAATTTCAACCCGCTTCCTTCTCACATATTATCTACATCTTGTTAGATACAATCGTGAGGCAATATGTTACCTTTGAGTCAGGTATAGGTTTAGAAATGGGACTTAAGTTGACTATCGCAGAAACGACTAAAACTTGGTAGCGTCAATAGATTTAACTACCGAGGTGTATCATTTAGGTATATTCACTTAGGGACTGTCCAGTTATCACGTGATATTTTTTACAGACTTCTTTTACCCCCCTGTGGTATAGAACCGGCCCATTCATGCCGAAGCGTGGCTCTCCCACGATCAGTTGGTGGTTCCAGATAGATCAGTTAAAAAAGAATATAAAAAGAATAGGAATTAAATACACGTAACATCTTCTGAATCTTTCACGACCTTTTTTTTGATGACCTAGTGAAACTGCACCTTATGCACGCTGAGAGGGGCTCTCCTCCGAGTTAGGTCTCTGCTAATCAGAGACCGTCCGGAGACATACCCAATAAAAACACTGGGGCTTTTCGCTATCCCTCGCCCAGGAAACACTCAGAGCGGGGTGAGGACTGCCAGGAAGCTTTATCCGTCAGGGCGCCCGGTCAAGGCGAAGTGGCTCGCCAGCTCGGCCTCTCTCCCGTTCAACCTACCCGGTAGCACCCACACTGCTGGCTGCAGTGCAAGCACCACTGAGAGAAGGACTGCGGGCACCCCTCCCCGCACATACACTGCTTGTTGCAGTGCAGTGCGAGTTAGGGACAAACCCGCAGGCTTTCAACATAATAACGCGTCGCAGAAACCAACTCCGCTGGCTAAAAGCCGGGAAAAATCCGCGACGTAGAAAAACTCCGACCTGCCACGCAGGCCCCAGGATTTTTCGGAATATATATCTTTCTGCTATTTTAACAACTTTTCCTCCTCTTTGAGCGTCAGTGTCTAAGTTACACACCCGTACATCAAGATCGATCTAATAACAGTAATTGTAGATGCGGATCTTGGATTTTCTGCTCAATAACTTGGACACTAACAATTTATGAACAGCTGTAGTGCATCGTAAAGCGTTTTGAATACGAATTGGGATGACGACCCGTTTAGAACAGTGGTTGTGAATGCTGCCTCTGGTGCAAGGGTTGCGGGTTCGATCCCCGCACTGTACTAAACATTTGTGTGCATGGACATGTCTGTTTGTTTTGGTCTGGGTGTTTTCTATATATTATAAGCATGTATTTGAGAGCGAAAAGTATTATATGTATATATTTGTAATCCCACTGTTGATTCTGATATCCGTAACACAGGTGATTGAGCTACCTATCTTCGGAGTTGGATCAATGTATGTGATGTTGTCAAATATTATTATAATACAGGATATCTATCTCGTCCTCTCGTTGGCCGAGCATATTATTGGTATCAATTTCATTAAATCATAATGTGACTCGTGAAACGCGTAACCAAATGTAGTCACTTGGTCCCGTCCCTACGTATGTAGGGTTAGCACCAGGTGTGCTACGTACATTCAGAGTAATGCGCTCCAAATACGGTAAGTCAAATTACAGTTTCCTTTTATGTAAGTCGAGCGTGCTTATTAATCGTAATCAAGGGCATTTTTGAGCTTGCTAACGAATTATCATCATCTTTTATGACCTACTCTTGGAAACTGATTTTTATTCACCGTCCACTTAAAACAGAAAATACCAAATTTACTGTGAGCGATGATAGCTCAGTGAAAAAGAAACTTGCACGTCTCAAAGGGACGTCGTTGCCTTGTATCTTGTTATTGTATATTGTTTGTGGATATGCACAACTGAATACACCTACCTCACCTCATCTTAGGCTGCGTTTTCACAGAAGTGGAGCTGCGCGGAGTTGAGCAGAGACTTATAAAAATTGACCAATAACATTCCTCAAAATACATTTATCTCATCTATTTTGAGCAATGTGGTTGGTACATTTTTATAAGGCTTCATTTCCACTGAAGCGGAGCGGGGCTGAGCGGAGCGGTGTATAAATTGACCAATCACTACGCTCAAAATATCCGCTCCGTTTCAATGGAAACAGGACGAGCGAGGCGGAGCAGCGCTAAAGGCTCCGTTCCACTCCGCTCCGCTCCAGTGGAAACACTCACCACTTTTCGCCGCTCTTCTCCGCTCCGTTTCAGTGGAAACGCAGCCTAAGTCTCCGCTCAACTCCACTTCAACCAGTTGCGTTCAAAGCTGTACGGAGCCTGGAAAACGCTTTAACTATGGTCCAAGATTCCGGTAGTCTGTTAATTACAATGAAGCGACTGCCATCTGACCTTCGCCTTCGCGACCTTAAGACAGGGGAACTAAACCAACTGGATCACGTATACAAGTTGGAAAGAACACGCACGTCTAAAAAGGACACCGTCGCATCTTATCTATGCTTTCATTGTTTGTGGATAGGATGCACAACTGAACACACCTGCCCACCCAACCTAAATTTACCAGTATATCTAAAATCTACGAACAGTTTCTTTTTTTGTATGATAGGTGGCAGACGAGCAGATGAATCACTTAATGGTAAGCTATTGCCACCGCCCATGGACACCCGTGACACTAGTGAAATCACAAGTGAGCTGCCCTCACTCACGCAGCAAAAAACAGCACAAAGCTGCTTCACGATTTCCGTGAGGCTGTGGTATCACTATCACTCCGGTCGAGCCTACAAATTCACGCCGAAGAGTGGCTCTGCCACGTTCAAACAGACCAACAGAGCTTTAAGACCTATCTTAAAGCTTGTTTGTTGATTGATTGATGATTCATAAATAATCCGTTGGAACTACTAAGAATAGCTAATCCATTTGATCAAATGTTTTAGCAATCGAAAATAACGGGCACTCGCAAAATCTCTGTTATTGAATGCTCGAGGCCACTCTGAGACCTTGTAACATTCTCAGTGTGGAAGTTTACCTGCCTATCCCAAATTATAGCTATTAACATAAACAACCATAAGATTATGCTGCTATCTTAGTTCAATTTTAATCTGGTTTGTCTGCATTGTCATGCTAAGTAATTGTGATTCATATACAAAAATGTTTCGAATTATTATTTATTTCGAAACAGTATCTAAATTATTGCATCCGTGGAAATTCTGGCAAAGCCTCGGAATAGGTGTGTAGTAGCGCCGTTTTACCGAGTGAGTGAAGGTACCGGAGGCCAAATTACGGGGTTTGCAGCGCACTTCTAAATCCCTTGTTGTTGCCGCTGTCATCAGGTGATCGATCTGCTGATCCCCCAAATATCACATAAAAAATAGTAAATAGTCGTTTCTCTCTTGTAGATTATGTGAATACAGAATTACTGGATTCCACGATGATATTTTAAATCCATCCTCCCGATTAAAAGTCTTATACTTCTTGATCTTAATCGCTTCACGTACTATCCTGGTATGATAATGTGAGGGTGTCCGAAGATTCACAGCCCGGCCCCAGCAGACGACGCCGTGCTCCGCCAGTCCGCTCGTGACCACGGCTGCTGTAACGTAGCCGAAACGTCGAGCAAAATATGTGAGTACACAATGTTGTATCACATAATAACTATCGTGTTAATTCCCGTCTTGATAAATTAAGGTTATATTGTTTGAAACTTTCATGGTCACTAACTTTAGAATAGTTATTTACGGGATTTCTACCATGTACCTTATTTTGGTAATAAGGTACATGGTAGAAATCCCGTAAATAACTGTCCTAAAATTAAGGTTCTCTAAATACGAAATAAAATAGATATGATGATAAAATTGTATAGTGGTAGAACAAATTATGTGTCATACGAACCTAAATCCGCTATGATGATTCATGAATGAATTCGGTATAAATGGGCCGGCTCACAGAAAACCGGCGTGAAGCAGCATTGTGCTGTGTTTCGCTGTGTGAGTGAGGGTACCGGAGGGAAGGGGGGTTTAAGGGTTGGCAGCGCACTTGTGACTCCATTGGTGTCACGGGTGTCAATGGGCGGCGGCAATTGCTACCATCAGGTGATCCGTCGCTCGTCTGCCACCTATCACATGAAAAAATATGATTCCACTGCTACTGTGTCACCACTTCGCCTCAATCACTCCTATACATCGCCGCACCTTTACATTCACACTGATCTATTGTATGAATCATATCTTGGTCTCTCTAAAAAGGATTGTTATTAGTCTGTTCAGTGAGCAAGGGTACGGGAAGCCTAATTTGGAGGAAAAGAGGGTTTGACAGTGTATTTGTGACTCCTCTGGCATCCATAGGCGGAAGCAATCGCTTACCATCAAGTGATCCGTCTGCTAGTCTGCACTATTACATAAAAACGTATATTTTTAGCTTTAAACAATTTGTTTTACACAACTATTCTATGTCCGAATCAGTTGTGTCATAACCGGTCAACTGTTGCCAAATCGTAACAGAGCAACGACGCCGAAGCGTCTCAAATCTCAAACAAAACACAAAGTGTGAATAGAAATGCGAGTATCATCGTGCTCATGAGACCCCATAGAAAACGTATCAATGAGAAAAAAGTATTTGAAAAGACTTCGAAATCGTTGTTTCATGTGACGGGTGAGTAGGATATATGGGAAAACTTAGTTTAGAGTCCACGCCACAAAAGGAGTCCCGCGGCAAAATACGGAACTAAAGAGATTCCTTGTGTGTATGGATGTCGCAGTCGGATTTACGGCTACCTTTTTTTTTGCTTGAGGCGACAAAAGCAAGCGAGTCACCTGATGGAAAGCAATCATCGCCGCCCATTAACATCCGCGAAATCAGAGGGATCGCTAATGCGTTCATTCAGCTAGGCTGGGCAGCATTTGGTAAACTTCGTCAAGTCTTCTCGTCACCCATTCCTCAAAGTCTTAAGTCGAAAGTCTTCGACCAGTGCGTCCTTCCGGTCATGACTTACGGTGCCGAGACGTGGACACTCACGGCTGGACTAGTCCACCGGTTCAAAGTCGCTCAAAGAGCTATGGAAAGGGCTATGCTCGGAGTATCTCTGAAGGACCGCATCAGAAATGCGAGACCTATGTCCAGCAGTGGACGAGTATGGGTTGCTGATGATGCTAATGCGTTGCCGGCCTTTTAAAAAAGGAGTACGCTCTTCTCTTGAAGGTCCCTAAGTCGTAACCGTCGGGAAATACTCCCATAGGTAAACTGTTCCACAGAACTGAGGTACGTGGTAGAAAGTTCAGCGAAAAACGCACAGTATTAGACCTGCCATCCATCGAGATGATGAGGATGGAATGACAATCGCTTGCGTGTGGTTCGATGTAAGAATTCAGCTGCAGGGAGTAGCTGTTATCAAAACCAGAGCCGTTTTGAAATGCGCCGGTTAAGGCGTCGGGTAGCCCTAACTAGCGACACCAATCGATTTAAATTGTTAGCTTCTAAACCGGATCTATTCTAATTTCTCTATTTTAGGCGCGGGAGCCTCTAAGCAAACATTTATACTATTTATTTAATATTTGTGTACTACTTTTTGATCTGTATTTGCACTCGAAATTTGGATTAACACCACAAGTGGCCGTTTTTCGCGGTAATTCAAATCTCAAGTATAAAAGCAAACCCAAAAGTTAAGTATAAGTATAAAATAAGTTGTATAAGTGTCTTCCGAGAGGCTGCAGTTACGAAATTGTTAAATGGATATCCGGTTTTGTTGCTAACAATTTAAATCAATTGGCGTCGCTAGTGTGCCCTACCCGTCACCTTAAATGATTAGCCGGATATTATTCTTCCAAAAGGCGGTCCACGTTTAGCTGCATCGTACAACTAGCTTTGAAACTCGGTCCTTTGTCGATAGTTATTTTACTCTTCCACATTAAAAAGAATAGAAAGTCTTTGATTGCATCTGACGATTGTTCATAAACACCGTCATAATTTGATACGTTTTCTTTGTTTAAGTCATAACTTATCCAACGCCATTTTTATTGTTATGTCAAGCAGCGCCGCGTGTGTTAAAAATTGGAACTAAAAACTGTTGAAGTGACGGCTTATCTCTCGCTTTATTACATTATGGCTAGCCGTGTTGAATCACGTGTAACGTTTGTAACATTCCGGCCGTTTTTTATTCAGCCGCATTCAATCCGGCTAATCGTTGAACCGCTGCATTTCAAAACGGTCCTGTTTTTGATAAAAGCTAGCCGTTATATAATACGGCAGATTATACAATCTGACTCAGGGGCGTCTTTACCTAAAGGACAGGGTGTGCGGTGCACCCGGGCGCCGGGAGTTAGGGGGCGCCGAGAGTATTATTTTCAACGAATTGACCATCTAATACATATTAGATGGTCAATTCGTTGAAAATAATAGATTAAGTTAAAATAAATATAAACCGTATCAAATTATTCTTATTTTTCTAATTATTACTACGCGCGTTGATGTCTTTTGTTCTTTCTCAATGTAATTTTCTCGATTTGAGATATTAGGAAAAAGCAAGTAAGTGATGTAGATATAGCTTTACATTAGTGACTGTATTTGGTTAACTAAGAATTTAATTAATAATATTGCCTTTTCTCACATTTTACTGAAATACAAAATTTAGGTAACTAATTAGATACTCATATTAATATTGTTATTCCCTTAAAATAAAATGGGTGTTAGTTAAAAAAATGCAAAGGTTTTTTTTTTTATAAAGTGTCATTTACTTATTTGATTTACTTAAAGAAGGCCGAGGTAAGTTGGAATATTTCAACTGGTATTCTCCAAGCTTGATTACAGCATTAGTGCCATAGTATAAAAAGACCTACGTTCCTGTTTTTACTACGACGATAATCTCAGTGCCCAGGCGGGTCGCACGATTGACCTGTCCACGTGTGGCGCAAACGGAAATGTAAAGAATGGTGCACACATGTCGCGGATGAATTATAAAAGGTTTTAGAAAAAATGAAATTATTTAAACATATCAAACTCAGGGCTCCAAAGCAACGGGCTTAGACGCATCCGCGAAGATGCGCTTAGATTAGACGCTTTTCTTAAATTGTAAACTATTTTAATGTATATTTTAATGCATGCTGATTATTTAATCTTAAGTAGCGGATACCAAATTTTCCAATATTTACCCCGTTTTTCGCATTTTTTTTTACATTTTGACCTTTTTTCAGTTAACAGCAGTGTAGCCTAAGTATCGGTATCGGTTGACATTATTATATTTGATAGCTCTAAAACTGCTTGCTTTCATATATACGAGTAAAAAACTATTATTTAATCCATCTACGTTATTATAGCGTTTGCAGCTTGCAGCAGTTACAGCAGTCATTGCAACTACAACGCGTAGGGGCTATTTACTTATGAATGCAGTTGGCCCAGTACCAGGTTTCGGTGTGATTAACGTTCCGTCTACCCTAAATCTTATTTGTGGTCTGTCAAAACCAGCATACTTAATAGTGAACTTAATTATGTACCTAACTACATTTTAAACTGACTTCATTATTTAGCTCCTGTCATCCATACCACAAATTATATCATCTCGGCATGTTATTCCCGGTTGCGTCCAAACAAAGCTATCGCTCTAAAGCCCGGAATACTCTTGGGCTATAACCCAAGATTTGTTTGAAGTTTTTTTCAATGAAGCAACTGCCTCGCTACAATACTACAAAATTACACAAATGCCTAGGTGGGAGTTTGATGCTGACTGCTAGAGATCCTGTTTGGTTGGCATTCTTTCAGGGAGGTTTACATTCAGAAATGACGATTTATCTTCACACATACATATTATAAAACCCTCATTTAAATAAGTTTTAAGTTTTCATACCTACTTTGTTTTCACTTCAATAAAAGCATATTCAGTCATTCATTTGTATGCACTATCCCTAATACATGCAAAATCACCATTAGACAAAAGCACCACATGTGTTCGTTTTACACAACTAAGGCTTGGTCAGCCAACAAGACTGATATTTAATTTAAATCCACGTAAATATCTATAAGGTAGCAACGGTAGATTATGGAATAAGAGCATAATCCTTCCGAGCGGAAAGTCGTAGGTTCGAATCTGAACACTCAATTTACCTACAGTTTCTAGTTAAAAATAAGTCTAAGTAGAGCGGACTTGACTGACAGACAAGTAGTTAAGTTGTAAGAGATTAATGTGAATGTGGCCGTGTATTCCAGGCAGAGTAGAATAGGCCACCCTCACTCTTACCGAGGTGTCGTAAAAAGCGACTAAGGTAAAGCTGCTGGCATGATCATCAGCACCCAGAGAAGGAAAACTCTGCATGTATATCAAAACCCACGCCAACCCGTCTGCCAAGCGTGGTGAGTAAGGCATTTACCCCTCATGTGATTGAGGGAGGCCCGTGCCCCAGCAGTGGGGACTTAAATGGGCTGATGATGATGATGATGATGAATGTGAATGTGAGAAAATGATAAATGTGGTGTTCCTTTTTAAGCTTCCATGGTCCACGAGAAACCGTTATTCTTTAAGCATGTTGAATGTTCACTTCATTGTTCACACCCTAAAACATGATGTTACTCCGATGAGTATTTTTTTTACCCTAGAGGCGGACAAACGAACAAGCAAGTCACCTGATGGAAAGTAATCAACGCCGCCCATGAACATCCGCGAAATCAGAGAGATATCTAATGTGTAGCCAGCCTTTTTAAAAAAAACTGTATTTTGATTAAACCAAAAAATTTAAATTAAAAACATTATTTTCTGAGAAAATATGTCATACGCATAAATAACAGATAATTAATGTATATGTAATTGTTGTTGTCTTGTTGTCAATAACTTAGACAAATGACTTTGACATAAATCACGTGTATTTCGTTCAAATACACTCATTAACATAATGTTAAACGTAAAATAACTTCTCTACTCAAAGGTACAGACATCGAAATATCAGGTTACCACAAACTGTCAAATTTGCTCAAATGATATTGAACCAAAAATTTTTGACATAAGGGTGAGATTGACTGAAGAAATTTGACAGATTTGTATACATTGATGTGTGTGTACATAATTAATAACCTTTTTGAAGATTTAAATTGTTTGATATATATCAACATTAGCCATTTAAAATCAAACAAGAAAACGCAGACCCGCTTTAAACTTATATCATAAAAGCAGTCTACACAATTAGGTGGTGATAGGTTAGGTGGGAGAACTACGCTTCGGCATGAATGGGCCGGCTGGACCGGAGCGATACCACGGCCTCACAGAATACCGGCGTGAAGCAGTACTGTACTGTGTTTCGCTGCGTGAATAAGGGTACCGGTGGCATAATCCGGCGGGGGAAAGGGGAGTTTAAAGGTTGGCAGAGTATTTGTGACTCCACTGGTGTTGCGGGTGTCCATGGTCGGCGGTAATCGCTTACCATCAGGTGATCCGTCTGCTCGTCTGCCACCTCTCACATAAAAAAAGTTATATCCCATGGCATGAAAAAAACAATACATAAGTTTTTTATTTTTATTTTGCATTTTTATTTCTTTTTCTTGCATTGTCCTAATAGGTAATAACATAACACCAGTAAGTAATTTAAGATCAGGCCGATGCATGTGATGTTTTCTAATGCATATAATCATAAATTATGTCCCTTAATACATTCTACACCTTGATAAGAACTTGCGACTATTTTCGCCAGATCCTGCGACAGACTCTAGGGCTGTCCCTTCAGAACGTTACTACAACCTGTGTTTTAATTTTTTTTAGTAATTCGTTAAGTTCATTTTCACTGCAATTCATTTTATTTTAACTTTTTATAAGAATTTTGGCCAATAATATTATAAAAGATGATGACTTTTAGCTATCTGTCTTTCGCAGTTAGTCCTTTTTAAGAAATTCAACGTAACTAAATAGTTATACAGGGTGTATCTGTGAACATTTCCATCCCTTTAACCACGTGTGGTTGGTAGAAGCATTCTGAACAACATTTATTCGACGACTTTTCGAAATTCGTCAAAATTTTTTTCGACTCCCCATATAAAATTACCAAGTCACGTGACCGACTTTGTATAAAAGTTGATTTTTTTTCAAGCGAATTGACAAAAGTGATAAAACAAACTTTGTTCATAATGGTTAGTAGAACACGTGGTTAAAGGGATGTAAATGTTCACAGATACACTCTGTATTAATTTTACAGTAGAAAAAAAGTTTAAAAGTTTTTGTAGATACTGCATATCCTACAGTATACCTGATATGTAATTTAAAAAACTACTTACTCAATATGATTTTAAGCTCACTAGCACGGTGACCAAGTATCATTTTAATGATATTTCATCTATTTGACAAAACCTTTTTAAGTTTTTTTATGTGCCGTAAGAAGAATAATGTAGGTGCCAGTAGGCAGACTGATTCACAAAATATTCAACTTGATAAAAAAAATTAAAAAATACTATATATTTTTCTTTTAGCACTACAATTGCGTTAGTTTTAAAAGGAAAATAAAGGTTTTCCCAAGAGAAAATGAGATCAACGTAAATTGTATTTCATTCACTCTGCTACTGCTGTTCCTAAAAACATTATTATGTTTTTTTTTATTTAGACACGTGGTATTATAAGGTGAGGTTTATGCACCTTTATAAATAAGAATGAGGTACAGAAAAAGGTCCAAGCGAATAACCAATCACTAATGTACCCATATCCAGCACTGCATGAAAACCAATCCAGATTAATGGAAAAATGTATTTCGAAATATATATTTTTGTTGCTATTTATTACTATGAAAAACAAAAAAATTACCCTATTCTATTTTTATATAAATGCAAATGATTTACATAAAAATAGAACAGGGTGATCAAGAGGGGTAACAAATAATTCAGCATTGTATATGTCAAAACATTTAAATTAGCAGACAGTTACCTGAATATTTTGTGAATCCGCCTGTATGTTTTCTATGAAAATAAAATAAATGAATTTTTTTCTACCTGTCTACTTCTACACGCTTAAATCGCAAACAGTAGAACAGATTTTTTTGTGTGACTTCTAACCTCGAGTAACTTAATAATAGAGATTTTATATATTAAATGATTGCACTTGACCTCATCTCACCTGATGGAAAGTGACAATAAGGTCTAAGATGTAGCGTGCTTATCCAGAAGAAGCCTATTCACTCTCAATTCAATTATGTGTGTATTATTTGTCAAAAAAAATACAATTTTGTGTTAAACCGAACTACACGCAAGCGTTGCCGCGGATCGCCGCTAATGCTCTTTTTACTCCTACAGTCCAAATTATTCTTTACCATTTCCATAACCTAAACAGCACACACCTGGAGGTATGAACTAAGGACATTATAAACTAGTCAACCCTATTTCTAACCGCCCGAGGTCGCCCTACATGTGCGCATACGCAAGCCGGGGGTATCGAGATCAGTATAAAAGTCCGCAGGATCACATACGCCGTATCACTTGTGTTGTGGACTTAATCAAAATGGCCGCCAAGGTATTAGCTTTTCTTGTGAAAATTGTGACTTCGCAGTGTTAAATAAGACGACCTTGATGGTGCAGCGGCTATGGTGTTGTGCCTAAGCGAAAGTCCCGGGTTTAATGCCTGGTCGAGTAAATTTAACAAACTACTTTTCGAAATTGAATCGGGTGTAGGTGTGCTCGGAGACGTCTAAGCTATCGTCAATTAGTACTCATAATAGGAACACCCTTGTTTGAGATTAGCTGATCGGTGTAAATGGTCTGGCGGATTTTCTGGTGCATTCTTAATGCCAGTGCCTTGATATGTATTCTAAAAGGTCAACAGTGAGAAGGGACAGTATTCTGACCCGCGCATTTGCTGGACCCTAGACAACAGGGCTGTCGCAACACGGACACACATGTTCACCGTGCGCGTAACCAATTGTTAAACGTACTGTTTTGGCAACCTTACGTCTTCGGATACAAAGCCTAGTGGCTATCTTGATATAATGTAGTGAAAACAAAAGAGAACTTATGTAAGTTCGTTAAGCGAGGGAATTTTTGTAGAAAAAAATCTTGACATCACAGGATTGGCCAATAGGTAGGCGCTTGTAATCTTCAGAAAAAAAGGATTTCTACGAAATCAAATACCTAATTGAAATTAACGTCCCTACATAGAAAGGATTTGGTAATTAAATGCCATTAGGTAGTGTAAATCTTCAGTGGTAAAAACCCTACCTCTGATAAAAAATGGTCTATATTAAAAATTTACTGAGATTTTGAACACCGTCATTTTGTCATCTTTTACATACCGAAAATCTCATAATAGGTTTCGTGAATAAAATCCATTAAGCATTTTCAATCAACAATATAAGCGAAAATAAAATCAGCTGTTCAATATAAAATAGAATATCTACTCGGCAATAATGTATTTTTTGCGTTTCTTTTCAATAAAATATTTCGTTTATCATACTGAACTTATAAAAATAAATGCAACCATTGTAAGCAAGGCGATTAAGTATTAATGAACGAAAATGTTCAAAGCTTTAAGCTTTAAGAACATTATTCACATCCGCAAGTTTGAGCTTAAAAGAGCTTTGTTACGTTATACAGTCGATCTTGTTGGGTAAACTTTGCTTTTGAGGTTCATTGCACCCTATAAAATATTAGTTACATTGTATTATCCTATCAACTACGAGTAGTTTAAGATCTTTAGCAGATTTTATAAACTGTATTTAGCCGCTAATTTTCTTTTGAGTTACGTGTACAAATAACGAGTGACTAATATTATTTATTTTTATTACAGTTCGTAGTTCTCCTCTGCGCAGTAGCGAGCGTACGCGCTGGTGGTTTGCTCGGCGCCGGATACGCGGCCCCATACGCCTCATACGCTGCCCCGTACGCCGCCCCTTACGCCTCATACGCGGCTCCCTACGCCTCGTACGCCGCGGCCGCCCCGATTGTTAAGAGCTACGCCGCGCCGGTCGCCGCGTACGCCGCCCCCGCGTACACCGCTCCTGTCGCCTACTCCGCTCCCGTAGTAAAAGCGGTCGCTCCTGCCGTGTCCTCCGTGTCGTCATACTCTACGCACACAGCTCACGCTGCACCTCTCATCGCTAAAGCTGTGGCTCCTGTCGCAGCGTACGCTGCACACGCCCCCGTCGCCTACTCTGCTCCTGTAGCGACATACGCGCACGCCGCGCCATTAGCCTACTCCGCTCCCGTAGCCACATACGCCCATGCCGCTCCCGTGGCCACTTACGCTCACTCTGCTCCTCTGGCCTACTCCGCGCCTGTGATCAAATCCGCCCTGACCTACTCCGCTGCCCCAGCCGTCTCTCATGTGGCATACAGCGGTCTTGGTGGTCACTACGGCTGGTAATTTGACTGTACAAATCTAGTTGTTTACTTTTGTATATTTATTTTTATACAATGTGATTAAATTCGAAAACTCCTTAATACTCAGTTTTCTTTACCACACCCAGCACAACCCAATTCATTATAAGTATCACCCTATAAACTGTCCCACTGCAGGGCAAAGGCCTCCATCATAGAAGTCAAGTTATCGCTACTTTGATGGGATTAGGCTTAATCACCACGCTTGCCAAATGCGGTTTGCTGATCACAAACCCGAGCTATGTTCGAAAAAATCGAAACATAGTTTTCGCTCGACCTGGGAATTAAAGCCAGGACCCAGAGATCACGGCCTGGTACTTAAACCACTAGACCAACAGGGCGTTCCTATTCATTATATGGCCACTTATTTAATAATGTTTGTTTTAAACTTCTAATCCGATAACTTCTTCCATATCAATAATTATCATATCATAAACATTGATATGAGACATAATATCGTAATACGCACTTACTTGCTCGATTGGAAACTGGTTTCAGTAGTAAAATGTGTGAAGTAAAATAATTTTATTCACGTTAGGATGTAGTTTTGATTGAGATCACCAATTTGCAATTTAAACATTTTGCAACCGAAGACTTTAGAGACATTGGGCGAGGTAATTGCTTTGCAATATTCATTAGCTTAAACGTTTTTATGAGACCGAAGTATCGAAGAAAAAGTAATAATAATATAACTCGTCTGATTCAAAAAGATTATGGCAACATCAAATACCTATTTATGTATCAATTTCTATTACATCATCATCAACCTGTTGCAGTCCACAGCTGGATAAAGGCCTCTCTTAATGTTCGATACTCCTATCGATCTTTTGCTACTTGCATTTAGCTCCAGCCAGCCATCTTGCGCAGATCGTCACTTCATCTGGCCTTAGGACGCCCTACACTATGTTAACCAAGACGTAGTCTCCACTCTAGAACTCGTTTACCCCAACACAGTTGTCTGTCCTGCGGCTGATATGGAAATTCTATAACGAATTGTAAATAATTTGATAGCATTCGAAGAAGGAAATGACATAACCCTAATCACAACTTTTCTCTTTGAATACTGTCTTTATGTAGACAATAACAAAGCCACTAAAATATGTGAACATAATGAATATTTTGTATAGGTACCAAAAGTCACGCGAACTTTATAATGTTTTGTTCATGTTTCGTTTTGTATATAAACATGTGTTGTGGTCAATAAATGCTTTCTTAATCTTATATCATCCACTACTGAACGAAAATATTTAATAATAGAGGAAAATAAAACAATCTCCACATACAAAACTCATTGTGCTTGAGAAAATAAATAAATAAAAGAGGAAAGAATAACTTCATAAAGGGCAAGTGGGGAGATTAAGCTCAGCGATTCTTTCGGAATATTACCAGCGTCGGTATTCTGATCACCTTCTTTTTCCAAGATTAAATTTATGGTATAGCGCTGTCATACCATAGGATTTGTTACGTTATACCTTAAATTATTCTTAGTTAAAACTTGGTCGGATCGCGCCTTAACTGCATGTAGGTACCTATTTGTGCATTTCATTCATATAATTGACACTTCTTGTTGAGGATCAGGAATAAAATAATTTCGCAACTCTGTGAAATGATTTGATAGTGATACATACAGTCTATGATAGTGTAGTTTATTATTTAAAAATATTTATTGAACATAAGACAAAAACACAAGAAAATTAAGACAATAAATGAGAAATAAAATTAAGCTGAGAAATAAAAGTAAATAAAAAGGAAAGTTGAAACAAAGTAGGTCCCCGTGGCAATGTCTCCAAAATGCTGGCAGCATACCCCGCTGGATCGCGATGGAAAAACAATAAAAAATTGTAGTTTCAGAATACCGGTTCTAAGCTAAACTAATTTTGCTGACTTCATATAAAATATGATATCTCAATAGCAGAGGAATATACTGGCTAGATCAATCTCACTGTTTGACTATTGACTGGAAAATATGAAATAAACTGGAACTTGGAACTGATCTTCTTAATAGTCTCAGCGTATAGTTCCCAGTTGCGTCCAAAGCATTTAGGACCGTGGGAGAGCCACGCTTCGGCGCGACTGGGCCGGCTCGACCGGAATGATACCACGGCCTCACAGAAAACCGGCGTGAAGCAGCACTGTGCTGTGTTTCGAAGCGTGAGTAAGAGTACCAGAGGCCCAATCCCGCGGAAGGGGAATTAAAGGTTGATAGCGCACTTGTGACTCCACTGGTGTCGCTGGTGTCCATGGGCGGCGACAACCGCTTACCATCAGGGGATCCGTCTGCTCGTCTGCCATCTGTGACATAAAAAAAAGCTGTCGGATTGAAGTCGTTGGAGTCGCGAAGAGATTTTGGCTCTCTTTGCCTCTTCTATAGGCTCTTCCATAGAGAGTGCTCTGTGAAACTGTTTAATATCATACCAGTGTCATTCTACAATCGCACGACTAGACGTCACGCCAAACTTCACCAATACTACCTGGAACCAATCCCTTCCAGAACGCTTCGTTTCCAGCGCTCCTTTTTCCCGCGCCCGTGCAAACTCTGGAATGAGACTTCCAGCCGCGGTGTTCCCTGATCGCTATGACATGTCCTTTTTAAACGAGGTTTGAAAAGAGTTCTTCTCTCACGGTAGGCAGCGGCATGACTGTGCTCCGGCATTGTTGATGTCTATGAGCGGCGGTTACCGTTTACCATCAGATGGGCCGCAAACTCGTCTACCTATTATAAGGAATAAAAAAAATCTGTTAAATTTCCTAAATTCATATTGAACCAAACATGTTTGACTTTAAGATGAGAATCGATTAAGGAGACGAGTAGGGCACACTAGCGACGCCAATCGATTTAAATTTTTAGCTACTAAACCGGATCTATTATAAACAATTTCGGGGTTACTATCTCTTGGCAAATACTTATACTATTTATTAAATAACAATGCATAAATGTTGGGTCCGTTTTTGTACGCGAAAAATTGATTCACGCCAAAAGCGGCCTCTTATGGCGGTAATCTAAAATTCGAGTACAAAAGCAGACCAAACAGTTAACTATAAGTATTAAATAAATAGTATAGGTTTTTGCCAAGAGATTGTAACCCCTGTGTATTGTTTAAAATAGATCCGGCTTAGTAGCTAAAAATTAAAATCGATTGGCGTCGCTAGTGTGCCCTGCCCGTCACCTTAAAGAAACTTGACACATTTGTATACATTATATGACTGCCTCGATGGTGTAGTGGTTAGTAGGTCGCACTCTAAAGCGACGGCTGCGCAAGAGGTCACGGGTTCGATCTCCGGGTAGGGCCAAAAATTGGTACCTAAGTTTTCGGTAAGAAATTCTTAGTGTCAGCCCGGAGTCTGGAAGTTGGCGGTCTTGTACCCCCGAGCCTCGGAAAGCGCGTTAAGCCGTTGGTCCTGCGCCTAATACCTCTCTGGTCATGTCACGCTGGTGTCCCATCGAAATAAGTAAGGGAATATAGAGTGCACTTGTGTGCACACACTTGAGCACTATAATAATATCCTGCGTACGTGGATGATCGTTGAGATTGGCCGCCGTAGCCGTAATCGTTTGGAAGATATTATTATACATTTATGTGTGGCTTATGGTACCTCAGCAAAAATTTACAATCAGCCAAGGGACCAGAGTAGGTCAAACGCGTGACAATCAAGCAAAGGGCGAAAAAGCTACACCCCTTTTGCTCCTCAAAGGTTTTAGTGAGGTCAATTGACCAGGGTAGCCCTACGTCAGTAAATTTAAGAATTCTTTTTTAACCTGTAAGTACGTCGTCGGAGACAGTGTGATTCCATAACAAGAATTGAAAATCAGTTTTTCTTATCTCATCGTTGACAGACGAGCAGACTAATAACGATGGTAAGAATAGTATGGAGGACGGAGTGATCGTATGAGGAATGATGAGTTTAACCGGAGAACCAAGGTCAATGACACAGCCCAAAGATTTGCATACCTCAAGTGGCAATGGGCAGGACACAACTGCGAGGATATCAGACAGCCGGTGGGGCGGAAAGGTTTGGAGGCCACGTATAGGAGGTCGAAGCCGTGGCCTCCACAAGGTGGACCGACGATCTGGTGAAGGTCGTGAGAATCCTTTGGATGCGGGCGGCACTGGACCGATTTGTGTGGAGATCATTGGGGAAGGCCTATGTCCAGCAGTAGACGTATATTGACTGAAATTATGAAAGAATTACTGCTGCCCATGGATAACTGCAAAACCGGTGGAGTCTCAAGTGCGCTGCGAACTATCAAACTCCCCATTGGTCTGGATTGGACCTCTGGTACTCTCACTCACTCAACGAAACACAACGCAGGCGCTGCTTCACTCTGGTTTTCTTTGAGGACGTAAATCACTCGGGTCACGTAGGCCAGTTTGCTAAGCCTTGGTAGACCTAACTCTACTTACCAAACAAAAAGCCCAAAAGACATTTCCAACAAAAGTGCTAGCTTAAGCAACTTTTGGGAAACTTATAAAAAAGTAGGTAATGACTAAGTGGTCGTAGCTAATAAAACAATTAGGCTTCATTAACTTCACTTAAATAAAGTTATAGACAAAAGCCGTAAAATTACATCGTCCATATTAAGATAGGCTAGGTCTTGGGAAATAGAATTTCCAGACCCGGTGAAAGGTTCATTATTAATATAAACATTACTGTTCATCATATCAACGGTTCTTTGTGCATGGAGGTTTTATTCAGTAAGTCCTGATATGAAATCGTGTCTAAATACTCTCCCTACACTTGACAAATCGTATTTCAGTCAATCGGATACTAACAGCAAATTGGTGCTTTTCCTGACCACTCGATGTAACCACCACGAGTAAAGGTTTAATAGGATTTTGTGTATTGACATAGGTTACTGTAGTGGGTTGAAAGCCGGTAGAGACGCTAGGGTTTGGGGTTCGATTTGCGCACCAACACAAATGTTTATTGTTGAAATAGCAATTTGTGTTAATAATAATAAGGGGCGTATAAAATATTTCGAGGAAAAAAATTAAACCAAAAAAAAAAATAATAAAAATATTAAAAAAATGTTTATTTTTCAAAAACATGAAATTTCATGTGTTGGATCTTAGTTTTATAACCTTCGTGGGTCCTGCTTTCTACAGTAGGTACAAGGTAAAACCTTCGGACCAGGACAATTGGTGTAGTGTTGTATCAATTTATTTATTTTAGAACTTTAAAAACTCCAATTAATGTAATATGAAGCTTTTCATAATTAATGAGCCGTAAAATACACATGTGTGATGATGTGATTATTATTTTAAAGCATAATTAGCGTCTAAAACACATAACAGCAATTAACTGCGAATAAATTAGATATTAGTCAGCATTATGGTTCCATCTGCTGATGGAAAAACGATGTTCATAACTGACTTCAAAAAAGAAGGAGGCTTTGCATGTGTCAGAATGTTTTGAGTTGGTAATAAGTATGAGTTACTTAAGGTGACGGGTAGAGCACACTAGAGACGCCAATACGATTTTAATTTTTAGCTACTAAACCGGATACCTCTAGGCGAACACTTATACTATTTATTAAATAACCATGGGAACCATGTTAAACAATAAAACCGCTGAACTATTTTTCCCAGACTAAGAAAAAAGTACTTAGTGAAATGACCACGCCAAACAGTTCTACAATAGACTACAGCACAAACTTAGCATTGACCTGACTCCAAGATTCCAATTAGCTTAGTACTTGTGTTAAGTAAGATTGTATTTAATTATGACCATTGCATTAAGTTATGTTATCTTTTGTGCGATTAGCTTTTTTTTCTTTTTTTTACATTATAGCGATCAAACGAGCTAGACATCTGTCTAAAGTATCAACCTATATACTGTCCCACTGCCAGGCATAGGCTTCCATGCGATGTGATGGGTTCAGGCTTTGTGAAAGCCTGAGGCGAGGCAGGATTGGTGAAAATCAGAAACATATCTTTGCTCGACACGGGATTCGAACCCAGGACTTGACCAACAGGGCGATCAGAGACATCTGTCTATCTATACCTATATGTTCTCGTATCAGCATGAATGGGCGCGACCGGAATGATGCCACGGCCTCACAGAAAACCGGCTTGGAGCAGCGTTTACGCTGTGTTTTGCTGAGTGAGTGAGGGTTCTGGAGTCCCAATCCGCGGAAAAGGTGCACTTGTGACTCCACTGGTGTTGCGGGTGCCCATGGGCGGCGGCAATCGCTTACCATCAAGTGATCCGTCTGCTGGACTGCCACCTATCACATTAAAAAACTGTCATCTGATGGTAAGTCATCGATGCTGCCCCCATGAACATACCTATTCATATTTGGCGTATGAGACATTATTACTAAGTACCAAGTGCGCCATCATCGTCATCATCGTCAGCCCATTAAAGTCCCCACTGCTGGGGCACGGGCCTTCCTCAATCACATGAGGGGTAATTGCCATACTCACCACGCTTGGCAGACGGGTTGGCGAGGGTTTTGATATAAATGCAGAGTTTTCCTTCTCTGGGTGCTGATGATCATGCCAGCAGTTTTACCTTAGTCGCCTTTTACGACACCTCGGTAAGAGTGAGGGTGGCCTATTCTACTCTGCCGGGACCACACGGCGTAGTGCGCCATCAGTCCAGTAGAATCGTGTACGGAACTCTTCACCGCAGTTCCCAAAACACTTGGCCATGCATTTTTATCGAGATGATTAGCTCACGAGCAAGGCCAGTGTTGAAAGTGCGGAACACCCCGCCTTGAGCTGCGCACACGCAACTGTCTCGTCGGATGTATGATTTGTATGTGTCAGTATCATTATACAATTTAATGCTTCACATCGCCAAGGCCATTCTACTTGGACTTGACCTTGGTGCAGTCATCAAGGTTATGTGAATTTTGTAAGAGCTTTTTTCTTATTTTCATTTATTTTGGTACAGCCAGCTGCAAACCAATCCGGGGAAAGGGAGGTTTAAAGGTTCGCAGCGCACTTGTGATCCGTCTGGTCGTCTGCCACCTATCGCATAAAAAGATGTATGATGAATTGAATACCTTGTCATAATAGCTAGCTATCTTATTTTTACTATTATATACATGTATGAACATGTATATGAATTTTAAAGTGGTTCATGGGTTTGGCAGCCGACTGTACAATACTGTAAAAAGTTATAACTCTTGAGATGAAAAATAAAGCGTGGAATAATTTATGATGCGTACGACCAATCTTGCATCCATTTAATTAAAAAAATAATAATTAAAAAATTGTTTATTCAGATAGCTCGATCAGTAGACTTAAGGCGACGGGTACGCTTAACTAGCTGCACCAATCGATTTAAATTGTAAGCTACTAAACCGGATCTATTTTATACAATTTCGGAGCGGAGTCTCTAAACAAACATTTATACTATTTATTTTATAATTTTGCACTACTTTTTGATCTGTCTTTGTGTTCGAAATTTGGATTAACGCCATAAGTGGCCAATTTTGGCGGTAATTCAAAGTACAAGAGCAGAACCAAAAGTTAAGTATAAGTATTATAACTGTTTTGCGAGAGGCTGCAGCTTCGAAATTGTTAAAGAAATCCGGTTTAGTTACTGACAATTTTAATCAATTGGCGTCGCTAGTGTGCCCTACCCGTCACCCTAACATTATTTTTTTGTTTTTTAATCAGCCTATAAACTGTCTCACTGCAGGGCAAAGGCCTCCATCATAGAAATCAAGTTATCGGTACTATGATGGGATTAGGCTTAACCACCACGCTTGCCTAATGCGGATTGGTGATCATAAACCCGAGCTATATCCGAAAAAATCGAAACATACTTTTCGCTCGACCCGGGAACCGAACCCAGGACCCTGAGATCACGGCCTGGTACTTAAACCACTAGACCAACAGGGCGTTTACATTTAAGATCATACATATTATCTATGACCTTCTAATCTGGTAACTTCTTTCTCATACGCTTCATAATAAACCCATTGTGATCTTTAAATTAGGCTGCACCATACAATACCAAACGTTTTTTTAGATATCATCAGCATTGTAATTGGCTGCAAGTGAATCTTATTGTTAGTCCTCTTAATGACGTCTATTTTGTTTATTTCGAGGTGCTCGGACCCAGTAAATCGTTTAATATTCTTATATCGAAAATCCCGACTACAAAAGTGTGAAGTACCAAAAGTGGTAGTATACTGGCTCATTCCCAGATCTCCATGTGTCACAATAAGCAAGCTCGTCACGACTTAGTAGAGTCATACTTATTGTGTCGTGGTCTTAACAATGTTGGTAACGCAAGATAAGGTAAATACAAACAATAGTACGGTTCATTTAGAACGAAATTTTCGGATTGGTAAGGATCAGTTTGCCATTATAATTAGGTTATTATCAAATGCTCATATGCCAGCGTGATCGTATCAGAAATGATGAGATCCGCAGGAGAAGTAAAGTCACAGACGTAATCCAAAGGATTGCATGCCTCAAGTGGCAATGGGCAGGGCACATAGCGAGGAGAACAGACGGCCGTTGTTGGAGTGGAGGCCACGTACAGGAAGTCGCAGCCGTGGCAGGCCTCCTAAAAGGTGGACCGACGATCGGGTGAAGATCGCGGGAATCCATTGGATGCGGGAGGCACAGGACCGATCCGTGTGGAGAACATTGGGGGAGGCCTATGTCCAGCAGTGGACGTCTATTGGCTGAAATGATGATGATGATGATGATTATCAAATGTAAATAGCAATTAAATCGACCACACATTCACACCGGTTATATAGGTAGTCTCAACCTAAGTTCCTGTTGGTCTAGTGGTTTAAGTTCCGGACCGTGATCTAGGGGTCCTGGGTTCAATTCCCGGTTCGAGCAAAAAGTATGTTTCGAGGTTTTCGAACATAACTTGGGTTTGCAATCACCAATCCACATTAGGCAAGCGTGGTGATTAAGCCTAATCCCATCATAGTAGCGATAACTTGATTTCTATGATAGGAGGCATTTGCCCTGCAGTGGGACAGTATAAAGGCTGATACTTTACTTTTTTATACAAGCTAAGGTACATCCACAGATTACAGCAGCCGTGGTCACGAGCGGACTAGCGGAGCACGGCGTCGTCTGCTGGGGCCGGGCTGTGAATCTTCGGAAACCCTCACATTTTTAGATATTAATTCGCCACTAGATGAATTGTCAGTGAAGCTACTCCGACACACTACACTAACAGTATCGGTGTTTGTTTGCGTTAGTAACGGCCTAGCACGTTTCACATAATAAATATCATGTTAATTCCCGTCTTGCTACATTATAGTAATACGCAAAAATATTTGAAAAACCAGAGGAGCATGCTCAAATATGAACCACGACCCTCGGTATGGATGGCGCGTTCTGAATCAATGAGCTCACAGTTCCAAGTCCCCTTATCTTACATCAAAGTTAAAAAACTGACATGTTTGCTAAGGGAAACATGCTTTGCTATACCAGACGGCCTTAATTAAGTTTATAAACTAAATGATTAACACCTTATTAAGGTAGCGGTACTAAATAACGCTTGTAATTTACTGTAATGAATATGTTGATTTCGTTATAATATTCTCCGTGCCTCCGTGGCGCAATGGTTAGTGGGTCGCACTTTATAGCGACGGTTGCGCCTGGGGTCCCGGGTTTGATCCCCGGTTCGGGCCAAAATTTGTACCTGAGTTTTTCTGTTAAGAAATTTTCAGTGTTAGCCCGGAGTCTGGAAGTTGAAAGCACGTTAAGACGTTGGTCCTACGCCTAATCCCTCTTCGGTCGTGTCACACTAGTGTCCCATCGAAATAAGAGGGTACGGGAAAGAGAGTGCAAGTGCACTCTCTATTCCCGTACCCTCTTATCACAACTTCTTCTTAGACACAAGTGTGTCTGCGCAAATACTTCTGCACTATAATATGTCCTGCGTCGATGGCTGATCGCTGAAATTGCCGCCATGACCGAAATATGGGCTTGGAGGACATTATTATTAATATCCTCCAACCGATTTCGGCTAAGGCGGGCAGTGTCAACGATCAGCCGTACGCAGGATATATCATAGTGCTCAAAGTGTGAGCGCAAACACAATGTGCACTCTCTCTTCCCTTGCCCTCATAATTAGAAGGGACACCAGTGTGACACGACCGGAGAGAGATTGGGCGCAGGACCAACAGCTTGACCTGCTTTCCAAGGCACTGGGGTACAAGACCGTCAACCCGTCAAGCCTCACAGAAAACCGGCGTGGAGCATTACTGTGCTGTATTTCGCTGCATGAGTGAGGGTACCGGAGGCCCAATAGGGGAAAAGGGGGGCTTAAAAACCTTTGCGACACCAGTGGAGTCACAAGTATGCTGCTAACCAGCAGCGTACTTGTGACTCCACTGGTGTCGCGAGTGTCCATGGGAGGCGGCAATCGCTTACGATCAGGTGATCTGTCTGCTCGTCTACCACCTAAAAAGTACAAAAAGTACAAAAAGTAAAGTATCAGCCTATATACTGTCCCACTGCAGGGCAAAGGCCTCCATCATAGAAATCAAGTCATCGCTACTATGATGGGGTTGCGCTTAATCACGCTTGACAAATGCGGATTGGTAAAGTCAAATAATTCTTTATTTGCATAGGCTTTACACAGCACTTACAAATCGTCATACATTTGAATGAATTTAAGACTATTTATAAGTACTTACGTAATAATTTACATGTTAATATATATGTTGATACATAAAATATACTAAAAAAAGTAAATAAACATAATGCGATTCTACCACCGGCTCGGAAAGTTGTTTCTGATCGAGATGATCCGGCAAGAAACTCGCCAGTTACTCTTTTTAATCGCCAACTTTTTATATATGGTGATCTCGAACCCGAGCTATGTTCGAAAAATTCGAAACATACTTTTCGCTCGACCCGGGAATCAAACCTAGGACCCCGAGATCCGGTACTTAAACCACTAGACCAACAGGGCGTTAAAAGAGATTAAAAATGTAGTGAAAAGACTAGATAGAAGAAGTTTAAATAATAAAGTTAATAAGGCTACAATATCCGACCTTGTTGCCTACATGGGCACTTTTATAGCAGGGATGTGTGTCGCGTGCAACAGTTTGGGCAAATTAAGAAACTTTTCCTACGACAAAGCTCTAGCAGAAATACAAAATCCAGAACGCTTAGTAAAACGTGGTAAAACATCGGAGAATCGATGCTTACAAACAACTCATAATTTATACAAAGTGCAGCGTGGATTACATTGTTTTCAGTAGTCTCTTAATGTTTTTCTCTCTGGGTGCTTAGCAGATTCATTATTGGACACAACGTTTTTAGGGTTCCGTAGCCAAATGACATACGGAACCGAAACGTGGCCGCTTACAATGTGCCGATTAAGGAGGCTCAAAGTCACCCAGAGAGCAATGGAGAGGGCTATGGTCGGGGTCTCCCTGTGTGATCGTATCAGAAATGATGAGATCCGCATGAGAACTAAGGTTACAGACATAGCCCAAAGGATTGCATGCCTCAAGTGGCAATGGGCTGGTCTTATAGCGAGGAGAACAGACGGCCGTTGGGGCAGAAAGGTCCTTGAGTGGAGGCCACGTACAGCAAGTCGCAGCCGTGGCAGACCCCCCACAAGGTGGACCGACGATCTGGTGAAGATCGCGGGAATCCATTGGATGCGGGCGGCACAGGACCGATATGTGTGGAGAATATTGGGGGAGGCCTATGTCCAGCAGTGGACGTCTATTAGCTGAAATGATGAGCCAAATGGCAAAAAACGGAACCCTTATAGATTCGTCATGTCTGCCCCTCTGTCCGTCTGTGTCCGTCCGTATGCCACAGCCACTTTTCTCCGAAACTATAAGAACTATAGTATTGAAATTGAAACTTGGTAAATAAATGTATTTTTTAACCGCATTACGATTTTTACATAAAAATTGGAAAAGATAAAAAAACTGGGGGGTCTCCATACTTAAAACTGAAATTGAAACTGAAGAAAAATAGGTCTTTAAAAATGATGTTGAGGTTTTTAACATCATTTTTTTCTAAACACATTACTTTGCGCAAGAGACGCTCTCAAAGTGTTAAATTGTGTCGTCGTCGTCCCCCCCTCTAACTTCTATAATAAATGAATTATAAAACTAAAAAAAATATATGATAATCATGACAACTAACAACGAAAATTAGTTTGAACTAGATATAGTGAGTAGTTTTTTTTTAATACGTTATAAACCGTAAACCGCAATTTACCTTCCATATACGAGTATCTTACTTGCTGCTACGGAACCCTTCATGGGCGAATCTGACTCGCACTTAGCCGGTTTTATTTTTACAAATAATTTATGTTCACGGGACAAAACGCGGTTATTATTATATGTAAATACATACTCGTAGTAGCATATACTCACAGCTTGACGTTTTGTCCCGTGTACATGAATTATTTGTATATAATGCAACGCGAAAGTTTAAAAACGTTTTTTTTAGTAAAACAAGTGCTTTTTAAAAGCTCCAGAAACTATCCGAAACGTGCAGGTTTCCTCACGATGTTTTCCCTCACCGCCGAGCTAATGATAGAAATACGCACAGATTCGAACTACGACCCGCCGTAACGACTGAGCTACCATCGCCCTACGAGTAAGCTGGCAGGAACATAATGGATAGAAACCACCAAAGATCGGCAACAATGCAATAAACCTTGGGAGAGCATGAATGGGCCGGCTCGACCGGAGTGATACCACGGCCTCACAGGAAACCGGCGTAAAGCAGCACTGTGCTGTGTTCCGCTGCATAAGTGAGAGAGCCGGAGGCCCAATCCGGGGGTAATGGGAGTTCAAAGGTTGGCTGCGCACTTGTGACTCCACCCGTGTCGCGGGAGCATCAGGTGATCCGTCTGCTCGTCTGCCACATATTACATAAAAAAAAACTAAAGGAGGCCTACACCCGTGAGTAAAATGAAAAAAATATTTAATAGCCCAGAAGCATCACAAGATATTTGAACAAGACGTTCCTTATGAAACAGAAGTCACTCCGACAACAACTGATCCATATTTACGAAATAGATTAAAATCTAGACCTAATTGGAGCATTTGAAATACCACTAGTCTTCTAGCACTATCAAGTGTGGAAAGAGCTGCCCCGAGGCGAACACAAATATTATAATGTCGTTAGACTCTTGCGCAACTAGGGTTGCCAAAACGGACATAAGCAGACTTTTTGTCGATGGTTGTCTGTCTGTCCTGGTAGGCGGATCGACATCATTTTAATATATTTATACTTAATATAACAAGTACCTATTTATAGTATCCTAAAATTAAACTAAAGCGGAAAATTATTTACAAGAGATAATGGATGAGATAAAAAATATTTACAATAGAGTTGTCTGCCCCGCAACTCATCGTGGAAAGAATGCTCTTTGAGTGGCCAACCCAATCCTGTTTGTATTTGCCAAGTGTATTTACTACGGTCCTACTTTTAAGCACCTAAAAAACTTTTTGGGCATTTACCTACTGCTGAAAACAAGTATTGTTTCCCAAAGGGCATAGAGATAAAATCTCAAAAAGTTACCTTCCCAAACAATTAAAGGATTTTTTTTATCGTACGACTGTTTCATTAAAAATGTTTGTTTGCGCAAGTGCAGTGGCGTGGCAAAAGTTTGTGGGCGGTTTAAAAGCATGCAATGGAATCTGCTTACCGTTCAGCTCAATTTATTCATAAAAATCGTATGTAATACAAATAAAATAAGAGTTCGGCCATGTTATTGCCCGTGGTCCACCTGCTAAGTCCACCTAGATGGACCACGGGAAATATTTTTTCCCGTGGTTCACCTAGGTGATAAAAGTTAATGTCAATCAGTTTATGAAATAAGTATTTTCGGTAGTTTTGTCCGGCCTATCGGTTTTATGTTCTGGCAACCCTATGCACAACTACATATGTTTGATAGGTGCTTAGTTTATTCGTGACTTGTCAACTGCTACTTACATCGGTTCAAAGACCCCTTTTCCTGTTGTCCATTTGACCTCAGAGGTATTTTTATATACTTACTATTTTTATACTAAGTACCTACCTACGTATTTCGTATGTACGGTCGGCTGCACAGAAATGTAAACATTTTAGTACCTTGTCATAATAGCTATCTATGATTTTTACTTTCTTACTGGTCTAGTGGTTTAGTCACCGGACCGTGATCTCGGAGTCCTAGGTTCGATTCCTGAGTTGAGCCTAAAAGTATGTTTCGAATTTTTCGAAAATAGCTCGGTTTTGTGATCACCAATCCGCATTTAGCAAGCTTAGTGACTAAGCCTAATCTCATCATATTAGCGATGACTTGATTTCTATGATGGAGGCCTTTGCACTGCAATCGGACAGTATATAGGCTGATTACTTTTATGTTTTTTATACTTATTACACGGAATATATAATATTGTGACAAGGTACTAAAGTGTATACCTATATATCTTTGCAGCTGACTCTACGTAGAGCGATGGATGCTCACTGGATAAGAACTCGCCGTCCGAACGGGAGGTCGTAGGTTAAAGTCCCGAACCCAGGACTCCGAGATCACTGCCCGGTACTTAAACCACTAGACCAACAGGGCGTTTGATTGAGGGTCGAATAGGGGGATCGAATTTGCGCCATTTGATCAATTCTGCTATTAAGGTGACGGGTAGGACACACTAGCGACGCCAATCGATTTTAATTTTTAGCTGCTAAACCCGATCTATTTTGAACAATTTTGGGGATATGTGTTTTATACGCGTTTGTGCACCCACCCAACATTTGTGCATGGTTATTTAATAAATAGCCGTAAGTGTTTGCCGAGAGGTTGCAACCCCGAAATTGTTTAAAATAGATCCGGTTTAGTAGCTAAAAATTAAAATCGATTGGCGTCGGTAGTGTGCCCTACCCGTCACCTTAACTTATCTTACACGCTGAGATGACATGTGACCTAAGAATTTCGTACGTTGAATATTTTCACTTTTATTATAATTTTTATACGTGGACAAACGGGCACCTAAGTGCCCTCACCACAGCCCATGGACATCTGCAAACACGAGGCACAGATGCGTTGCCAGCTCTTAAAAGGTGACGGGTAGGGCACACTGGCGACGCCAATTGATTTAAATTGTAAGCAACTAAACCGGATATCATTTTAATAATGTCGATACTGCATCCTCTTGGAAAACACTTATACTATTTATTTAATACTTATCTATACTTAGCTTTTAGGTCTACTTTTGTACTCGAAATTTGAATTACCGCCAAATACGTTAAACCAATTTCCAGTGCAAAAACAGATAAAAAGTAGTGCACAATTATTAAATAAATAGTATAATCGATCGGTGTCGCTAGTTAGGGCTACCCGTCGCCTTAAGGTCGTAAGGCCCAAAGTCCTTTTTAAAACCAACAACCATTAATTTTCTATTGTATTCTGCTTTTTGGGCCTCATCTCTTTTCTTATGTAATTAATTGGTATTCGTATGTATACGAAACAAGCCAAATTAACACAGATAAATTAAAAAAAAACTGTGATCAGTGAACTGTGAGCAGAAAGAGGTCGATCGACGAATTCAACTCGGCTGGGACTGCGTTCGGGAAGCCACGCAGCATATTTTCGGCCCATCTACCGCAGTGTCTCAAGACTAAAGTCTTTAATGCCTAGTAATGACATACGGAACCCAAACGTGACCGCTTACAATGTGCCGAGTAAGGAGGCTCAAAGTCACCCAGAGAGCAATGGAGAAGGCTATGCTCGGAGTCTCTTTGCGTGATATCAGAAAAGATGAGATCCGCAGGAGAACGAAGGTCACAGACATAGGCCAAAGGATTGCATGTCTCAAGTGGCAATGGACAGGGCACAGAACGAGGAAAACAGAAGGCCGTTGGGGCGGAAAGATCATCGAGTGGAGGCACTTACAGGAAGTCGCAGCCGTGGCATGCCCCCCACAAGGTGGACCGACGATCTGGTGAAGTTTGCGGGAATCCATTGGATGCGGGCTGGCACAGGACCGATATGTGTGGAGAACATTGGGGAGGCCTATGTCCAGCAGTGGACGTCTATTGGCTAAAATGATGAAGCTGTGATCAACATTGAAAAAAAAGAAATAGGTAATTATATTTAAAATTATAAATAGTACCAATTATTCGAGTAATGACAGCAATTATACTCCGTCATTTTTTATTTAATTAAATAATTTCAATCACATAATCGACCGTTACCATATTACTACTATTTAACTAAATCAAAGGAAAAATGTAGGTGTCAACTTTCGAAGCTCGATCCACATTTATGAATGTTAGTGCTTGTGTTAACACTAAGGCTTTTTATATTAAAAGTATCAGTAATAATAATGCGTGTTTCCTGATTGTCGCCAGTGTATTTCTTTTATTGTTCTTCCGTATGTTTGTTTATATTTTTAATTAGTTCTTTGACTGCGATTGGAATCGCGATTTCACCTTCAAATGTTTTTACACGCAACAAAAATTTAATATTTAATTATAAAAATGAGGGCTCTTATACAATGTTTGTTTGTTAAATAACAATTTGAGGTAATTTAGGGAAGTAGAGCCTTGACAATGGAAGGTTCCGACTTAAGTTTTGTATATAAACAGACATATTCGTTTCTGAAATCATTCTACTCATTAAATCCGTGGAAACAATACAAAATGATTGCTAAGGTGAGGATTTCTATTTTTCTTAGAATATTAGCTTACATTTATAAATATTAAAAATCATGATATCTGATTCATAAAGCTAATTCATAAGTTAAACCACGTCCTTTTCATCCCCTTTCACAAATACCAGAGTTTTATTTTTATTATATTACATCAACATCACATACATTGATCTGACTCCAAGATAGGTAAACTCATGCACCTGTGCTTCGGATATCAGAATCAATAGCAGAAATACAAATATATACATTTAATACTTTTCTTTTGTAAATACATAACTTATAATACATAGAAAACACCAAGACTAACACAAACAGACATGTTCAGGCACACAAATGTTTGTACTTTGCGGGGCTCGAACCCGCAACCCTTGCACCAGAAACAGCGTTACTGCCACTGAGCCAAACGGGTTAGTTTTCTGAGGATTGGAATCATCTGTTTCCTTCTTCCATACGTCATTCCATACGTCATCCGTCATTCGTCATCTTGTAACAAATACTCACACACATTTATCAGCTAGTTTAAAACTAGGGCATTAATTGTACTATGAGTATTATATGGCGATAGCCGGGAGCAACCAGTTAGTTTTTAGATATAAAATTTTCTAAATGACCTGGACCAGTAATAAAACCCAAACCCATCCGCTCTTGGGCGCATCACCTTAGTCACTGCGTTCTAAGATGTCAAAGTAACTGATTAATTCGTCGCGGGGTTTTATTTAAGCTTAATCCACCTTATTATAAACCTTACTATAGCTCATGTCATCCCGTTCCAACACGCAAGGTTAAAAGGGGCTGACACGAATTTGTTTCAGGAATATTCTTAGTCCGCGATTTGTAATATTATATGCCTATTTTGACATTCATAAGTGTTCCTGTGTGGACCTAAATTGAATAAAGAATTTTTTTTCTGTATCTTTAATAAGAGGGAATTACTCTTACTGTTGTTCATCTGACATCTTGTCAGAACAAATAAATTGTCTGTATAAATTGGTTCTTGGAACCATCAAACATCACTGTTTTTGGTATTTGTTTGGTATGCTTAAGCAAACCCTGGGAAAGCGACCTTACTTGGTAGTATCAGCTAGTGAGCTTAGTAGTAGCAGCTAGCTAGCTGGTAGCCAGCTTGGTAGTAAGATTTTTTTAAGATTAGCAGACGTATGGCCTAATCACTTCTACTCCCTGCCGAGGTCTGTTTTTCCTGACCACTATACTCTGGACATCTTTAAAGCAAGAGTGAACAGGCATCTTTTAGGCAAACGCGTATCATCCTAGACCTCATCGTCGCTTTCCATCAGGTGCGATTGTGGTCAAGCGTTAGCCTATGGACCAAATTGACTGCCTCGGTGGCGTAGTGGTTAATGGGTCGCACTTTAAAGCGACGGCTGCGCAAGTGGTCCCGGGTTCGATCCCCGGGTCTGGCCAAAAATTTGTACCTAAGTTTTAGGTAAAAAATTCTTAGTGTCAGCCCGGAGTCTGGAAAGTTGGCAGTCTTGAATCCCCGTGCCTCGGAAAGCACGTTAAGCAATTGGTCCTGCGCCCGATACCTCTCCGGTCGTGAGAATAGAAAGTGCACTTGTGTTTGCGCACACACTTGAGCACTAAAATATAACCTGCGTACGTGGCTGATCGTTGAGATTGGCCGCCGTAGCCGTAATCGGTTGAAGGATTATTGACCAAAAAAAACACTATTTCCACTTTTTCAGGTTATCGCCCTCCTCTGCCTATTCGGCCTCACCCGCGCTGGCCACCTCTACGGAGGCTACGCCGGGTACGCCGCAGTGGCGCCCTCGTACGCCTACTCCGCGCCTTACGCGTATGCGCACGCCCCCGCCGTCTCCCACGTCTCCCAGTACAGCGTCCACTCGGCTCCCGTAGTCAAATCGTACGCCTACGCCACTCCCATAGTCAAGTCCTACGTCGCGTCTCCGTACATCGGCCACTCCTACGCCGCTCCCCTTGCCTACGGCTACGGCAGCTACGGCCACGGCAACTACGGCTATGCCAACAAATACGCCTCCTGGTAATTAAATACGTACTATTTGAAACTATTTATTCTTGTAGATATTTTTCTCAGTAAAATCTCAGATTCTGTACGATAAAAACTTGAAGCTACTAATATACTTTCTGTAAATACTTTAATCTTTGTTTTATTCCCTGTCATTTCAAAATGAAACATTATATGCGTACAGTAAGCGTCAGATCAGTACCCCCTGCAGTGGAAAAATAGCACTAGTGCCCCAGACATAAGGACGGTCAACAAGGGTAACTCGACGTGACGCCGTGTCTATAAAGCACTTTTCTTCCTCATTCGTGATGGGCACAGCCAAGGAGTGAAACGCCCTTGCCAGCGTCTGTTTTTCCCAGTAAATAGAGTCCCAATAATTTCAAAGCTACAGTGAATATGCTACTATTGGGTAAGCTCGCTCCTTCGTAGGTTTCCTCTTAACTCTAGAGTTCAGTATGAAGCTAAGAGCAAACCCATCTTCGACAAAAAAAAAGAATACTTTCACCTACTTAAATGATGAATCGATGAAACAGTTGAACTTCAAGCACATAACTTAAACATAAGTGGTAATAATTTAAAATCAGAAACATTATTTACGTACAGTCATGCATCAAAATTTACAAATCTGTAAATTTCTTTGATTCTCACCTTAATGTCAAACACGTTCGGTTCAATATCAATTGAGGAATTTTGACAGATTGTACTGACCTGATATTTACGTGGCTGTCTGCACTTACCACGAATCTATAGGCCAATGAATATGGTGTTAAATTATAAGCATTTGAATTTCGAACTAAAGGAGTTGTAATGATATCCAATATCGCATAGGGATACCTAAATCATGCATGCCAAGCATGTATTAGCAGTCCAACTGACTGTTAAGGCTAAAATTATCATACTACAAACTTAGAATAACTTGATATCTCCTATCTGGTATTCTATTAAGCAATTAGACAGAATTATCATCAAACATTAAACTGCAAAGGTCAATGTATGTTCTAGTTTTACTGAATATGTTATCTTTAATGCAAATAAAAAACGTCAAAAGCATCTACAATATATTATGACATAGTAGTTGGTCGGATTGATCTTTTAATTATACACTATTTTAATGGATACAACCTTGGCTATATTTAGATAAGATATAGTTTTAATTTTATGTGTGAAATAAATTACAACTACGTATGAAAAGTTTGAATTTATAAAGGCTGTTTCTAAAAACACCCTAACCCCCTCTGCTGCATCGCCTATTTCTATTCATCAGATTAAAATGGGAAAAAAACACTTACCTATTCGAAAGATATGTTTTTTAATATCGGGATATCTCCCAGGTAAATCATACAGTCAATTTACTGTGTAAAAACACCATAATATAAGATAACGAAATGAATAAATTATTTTAAATATGCTATAGATAATATGTTTGCTTTGCGTTCAGCGTTACATGTTCCACGAATACATATTCAACAATTTCTTTACATTTATGATTATGACATCTACTATAATTTTCTTGACCATTTAAATATATTATGATACGTCTTCGTAATATCGTTGCCTGCCACATTCCTTGTTTGTAATGGCCGAGTAATATCAATTTCGACAATGCTGACACAATGAGCTCAACGATTCTCATAATTAAAACACGTTACGCTCCGTTTTCTAAAATCCTAATTGAACCTTGAAAAAGTACGCTTGTTTCCGACGTTTTCGGTATAAAAGCGAGCAACAATGGGTCGAAGAATATTCCATTCATTACCCTCGAAGAACAATCAACAATATGTATTCTAAGGTAAATAGAACTAATTTAATTGGTGATTTTTGTTATTTTTGGAATTTACAGCAGAATTTTGACATCTTTTACTGGAAACGCTATTTTGTGCTTTCTACGCCTCATACTGGACCTAAGGACTTCGAAATACCATCATCTGAACCCATCGCTACACTAAAAGTACATGACGAGCATATACCGCGCTTAATAAGATCATCCGAATTTAAGAATAGACGCGAATATTAATTAGATTTCAAGGGTAGTAAATGAGGTTAACGGATAGATCATCCCGATGGTCTTCTGCTTCTTGCAATGTATTCCTCTCTAAGTTTAATATTAAATTATTTCAGATCGCTTTGATCGCCTGCCTGCTGGGTCTTGCCCAAGCAGGAGCTCTGACCAGCTCAGCCTTAAATAATGGATGGAACTCTGGAAATAGTGGCTGGGCCTCCGCCAGTGGAGGATATGGCAGCAATGGATGGAATGCCAACAACGGCTGGAATGCCGGCAGCACAGGATATGCCAACAACGGTTGGAACACTGGTAGTGCCGGCTATGGAAATGGCTGGAACACCAATGCAGGATACGGTAATGGCTGGAACGACGGCAACTCGGGATACAGCAGCGGCTGGAACACTGGTAACTCCGGCTACGGCAACGGCTGGAACAGTGGTAGCTCCGGCTACGGCAACGGCTGGAACAGTGGTAACTCCGGCTACGGCAACGGCTGGAACACTGGTAACTCGGGAAATGGCAACGGCTGGAACACCGGTTACAGCAATGGACACAACAGCTATAACAACTACAACGGACACAGTGGATATGGAAACCAAGGATCTGCAGTGTCACACGTATCTATAGTTAAGGAAGTGTCTCATTCAGTGCCAGTCAGTGTCGGGCATGGCTCCCAAGGTGGTTACGCTGGAGCGTACGGCCACTCCGGAGCAGGTGGCAGTGGCTACGCTGGAGGCCACGGCTACGGCCTCGGCTCAGCTACCTCCCATGTGTCCCAGTACAGTATTCATAAGAACCAGGTGCCCGTGCACTATGCTTCCTCTAGCTCGTATGGTGGTCACGGCAGCGCTGGTTACGGAGGCAACTCTTACAACAACGGCTGGAACAACAAAGCTTGGTGAATAAAATAAAACTAGTCACTTGTACCTGATCGATACTCAATTTTGGAAATGTGATATTAGATTTATTTAATAAATTAATTGTATTAACTTGTGTTTTTGTATCATTTCAACTATGAGTCTTAATTCAATTTGATCGACTATCAAGTTAGAATAAGTAAGTACTCGAAGTTAAAGATCCTTCGCAGAAACTTGGGAAGATACGCGTAAGAAGCTTATGTTGACGGAAAAGATAATAAACATTCAGTTTTGTTCTCCAGAAATTGTATTGCACCAATATAATCGAAAATAACAAAATGTATTGGATCAAATTAGGATAACAGTCACAAGGACTCTAATAAAATGGTTCGTATTCATAAATCTTATTCAAGTTTGGTTCTTGCCATTTTTATAAAGAGTAAGTCTTTGGTTTGGATTTCCATTATAAGTCACTTTACAACGAGAAAAATATTTTAATGACTAAGGGTTCGTCCCAGTTAGGCAAACTGTGAGTGGCTGATTGTTCGCTCACAGTAACAAAAACTTGCACGCGCTAACTGAGTACAATATGCGCTGTATAGACACTCCATATGAAATGTATAGGGACGTAAACTGGAAGCAAACTGTGCAGCCGCTTACTGTTCCCGTAATGGGGACGAGCCCTTAGTCATTTAAATATTCATTCCTAACCCCCTTATTACAAATCACGAACTCAGGATAGTCCCGGAACAAAACTAGTGCCAGCTCCTTTTAACATTGGGTGTTGGAACGGGATGACAGGAGCTCTAGTACGGTTATAATTTTATTTGGGACAGCCTGTAAACTGTCCCACTGCAGGGCAAAGGCCTCCATCATAGAAATCAAGTCATCGCTACTATGATGGGATTAGGCTTAATCACGCAGCGCACTTGTGACTCCACTGGTGGTGCGGGTGTCCATGGGCGGCGGAATTGCTTACCATCAGGTGATCCGTCTGCTCGTCTGCCACCTCTCATATAAAAAAAAAACACCACGTTTGCCTAATGCGGATTGGTGATCACAAACCCGAGCTATGTTCGAAAAATTCGAAACATACTTTTCGCTCGACCCGGGAATCGAACCCAGTAGGACCCCAAGATAATTACAATCATTACAATGAGTTGATAACAAAGCCTGTATATATTTTTATTTTAACCATGTTACAATAGTTCGAAAGGTCTGGATGTAATCATTTAAGCCATCTAATGTTATTTTGTGCAATAAACTGTATAGAACCAGATTTAGATCTAGTTAAGTACAAACAAAGTTCAGTAACAAGTATATTGCAGACTCGATGAAGGTTAGATTACGAAGCGTGAGATATGAATATTAATCACTTAGATTTACATAATCTCGAACCTGCTTATGATTATATGAAAGTGTCAATCTAGTGGACGCCCTGTTGGTTTCGAATTTTTCGACCATAGCTCGGGTTTGTGATCACCAATCCGCATTTTACAAGCGTGGTGATTAATAGCCTAATCCATCCATCATAGTATCGATGACTTGATTTCTATGATGGAGGAATTTTCCCTGCAGTGGGACAGTTATAGGCTGATACTTTACGATCTTGTGAAAACATAAAAAAATGACACAATACTATTCAAGGCTTTTTATGGTGACGTGGAAATTCTCATTGGCAAGTTAATATTAGATTTCAATTCAATTGAATTCAGATAACATGAATTGAACGTCATATGGTTCCAAATTAAGATTTTCCTATTGTATAAAAATAGAAACAAAGTTTCACAAAAATACAGAAGAAGCAGTACCAATATCTATTCCATCATTTAAATTAGGACTGATTCGGGCGTTGAATCCACGACTCTCGCATCGCAACCTGCACTCATGCTACTGCAATAAACGGGTTGTCCATTTTTAACCGATTTCAAAAAGAAGAGGTTCTCAATTCGACATGTGTATATATATATATTTTATGTTTGTTCGCCGATTACTTTGCCATTTACGAACCGATTTAGATGATTATTTTTCAGTTGGAAAGTAGATAGTCCCGGATTGGTACCATAATCAGGATATCAAGGCTGCTAAAAAATGAGAACCCTAAAATTTTAAAAAGGTCTTTTTAGTGTCTCAATGAGACACGAGAGGTTTATAAAGGCGGTTATTTTTCGCAGAATTTTTTATAGGTAAACTAGTGTTCAATCTACAGTAATTTAAGATATAACGTCAGATTTGTATAGAATGACAGAGCTATACCATAGATTTATTATCGGCATATGGTTTGTCGAATCGGTCCATAATCCAAAATTCCTTTAAACAGCAAGATTAAAATACCTCTCAAAGTGGAACTTTAAGTTTTTTTGATAGTAATAATGAAGGTACGTAAAAGAAATTAAAGAAAGTTAAGCAGTAAAATGTTTCAAAATCATCGCTCTTTTAAAACTGTGAAATTCGGATTTGCTCAGTTACTTACTCATGATAATAATGGTTTTCGTAATAAGTTTGTTTATTACTTTTTTAATGGTGTCGAAAACAAATTAAAGCTGAAAATAAGTATCAAAGATATTACCAAAGGTAATAGGAAGAAAGAACGTTAGGTAGTATTTACATTAGCTTTAAGCAAAAGTTTTGGAATTCCGTGTGCATCTTAATTTAAAGAAAATTCGCCTGAATTAAGTTGTCAACATTGATGTTTGCAAGTTCTCATAATGCAAGTATTTTAGCAATTTTAATTAAAACCTAAAGCCCGACTTCAAACTAAAATTAACTTTAAGTGGATACAATACGACTCAAACTTATAAGTTGAATTTAGTTTCACAGGCAGTTTGCGAAACTCCGAGCGCTGCCATCTCTATGCAATTAGAACCACCTCCACTGTGACGCCTGATCTTCAAGGACATATTTTAATATCAAAGTAAAGCTTCAAACATAAAAATAAAAATAGAACATCAAAAAAGGAAAAGCTCTAAATTAATGTCCTACAAAACATACCGATTTAAAAATTGAACTACCTAAATGTAATTAATGAGTCATACAATCTCAATAACTAAGTTGAAATTAATCACTTTAAAACTTCCGAAAAGGATTTCCTTATGGGTCAGCAGTAGTAACCAAAGGACGACTTGAGTGTACATCGATTACACAACTGTAATCGGGTTGGGTGTTGTCTCACCTTGACATTGTGACAGAATCGCCCGCGGGTGACTCGAGCAGATTCAGTAGGTACCAATACCAGTTTGCGACGCCCATATAAAAGCGAAAGCCAGTGCCCCAAAATTGTATTACAAACGACACCAACGTACAACACAAACATGTTCACCAAGGTACTTGAGGACTTCTCGTAGTGATTCTTCAAATTTAATTTTGTTTGCAATTAAGAGTGGTTTATTAATTATGTGCATTTTTTACAGGTCGTCTTCGTTCTCTGCGCCGCGGGTCTTGCCTCCGCTGGCAACCTCCTGCACGCCGCTGCGCCAGTGGCATACAGCGCTGCTCCCGCAGTGTCCTACTCCTCAGTGTCCCACGCTGCTCCTGTAGCCTACGCTGCAGCTCCCGTCGTGGCCAAGACCTACGCCGCTGCCCCCGCTGTGTCCTACTCTTCGGTCTCTCACGCTGCCCCTGTGGCCTACGCCGCAGCTGCCCCAGTTGTCGCCAAGACCTACGCTGCTGCCCCCGCCGTCTCCTACTCTTCGGTCTCACACGCCGCCCCCGTAGCCTACGCCGCTCCTGCCGTCGCCCACTACGCCGCCGCCCCCGTCGTCAAGTCTGTAGCTCCCGCCGTGTCCTACTCCTCCCAGTCGTTCCACACCAGCCACTCTGCTCCCGTCGCTTACGCCGCCGCCCCCGTGGTCGCTAAGACCTACGCCGCTCCCGTCGCCACCTACGCCGCCGCTCCTGTCGTGGCCAAGGCTGTGGCTCCCGCCGTGTCCTACTCGTCTGTGGCCCACGCTGCTCCCGCTGTGACCCACTACGCCGCTGCCGCCCCCTCCGTGGCTCACTACGCCGCAGCCCCCGCCGTGGCTCACTACGCCGCTGCCCCCGCCGTGTCTCACTACGCCGCTGCCCCCGCCGTGGCTCACTACGCCGCCGCTCCAGCTGTAGCCCACTACGCCGCCGCCGCCCCCGTGGTTAAGGCCGCTGTCTCCTACTCTGCTGCCCCCGCCGTCTCTCACGTCACATACACCGGCCTTGGTGCTTCTTACGGCTGGTAAACTGTTATTGTTAATAGTTAAATAGGATTTACGAACGACCTTTATTTATTGAACATGAAATAAAAATGTAAATAATAATTTATTTCTTGGTATTATTTTCATAATCCCTTAAATTAGTTACACCTCTGTCATCAATAATAATAATATCCTCCAACTGATTACGGCTTTTTGCCAAGTAGGCATTGAAGCTCTTTTGAAGGATTCGTTTTATGGATTCAGTTCACCACCCCGGAACAAATGCGCCAAACAATAACTCATACGTATCAGCTAGTCTCAAACTAGGGAATTCCCTGTATCATGAAGTAATAAAATCTATCTAGTTGACGATAGCACAATAGGCATTTTTTCAGGAGGTTCTGTACACAAAAGGAATAGGTATTCCTTTTGTGTACATAACCTCATCAATAATAGAGTGTATCTTTCAAGTGAATACCTACATCAGTAATATTGAAATCCAGTAGTATCTTATAAGATAATCTAACATATCATTTACCTCCAAATTCACTAAAGCTTTACTTAAAAACATTTACTTACTAGCTCTCGATTGTTCTATCAAATTAAAAAGATTAGTAGGTACAGAATCAAGTTGTAAATTTAAATAACATCTTATCACTATCCATCAATACCTATCATATCATATTGATAATCATGAGGATTAGTCAAAGAAAGTACTAATTTAATAGGAACAATTATGAAAAACAATAACTAAGACCCATATCTAAGCTAAAAGTAAGTAAAAAGGAAAATTAAAAATTAAATTGTAAAAACAAAGGTGCTGAATCACCCATTTTTAGGATTGCGTAGCCAAATGGCAGAAAACGGAACCCTTATAGATTCGTCCGTCTGTCCGTCCATCCGTCCATCCGTCCGTATGTCACAGCCACTTTTTTCCGAAACTATAAGAACTATACTATTGAAACTTGGTAAATAGATGTCTTTTGTTAACCGCATTACGATTTTTACACAAAAAAAGGAAAAAGAAAATTTTTAAGGGGGTCCACATATTTGGAATTGAAACTCTATTTTTTTTTCATCAAACCCATACGGTATCTATGGATATGAGTTTAAAAATGGTGTTGAGGTTTCCAATATAATTTTTTTCTAAACTTTATCCTTTGCGCACGAGACGCTCCCAAAGCGGCAAAATGTGTCCCCCGCCCCCCTCCTAACTTCTATAATAAATTGGAAAACTAAAAAAATATAAGAAATAATAAAAAAAATAATAAAAATATAGAAAAGAAATAATAAAAATATATAAACCGTAAACCGCAATTTACCTTCTATATATCTTACTTGCTGCTACGGAACCCTTCATGGGTGAGTCCGACTCGCACTTGGCCACTTTCGTTTTTGGCTTCGCCGCAGTCCGGTGAAAAGTGACAAATGAGTGTGGTGGGCGAAGCTAAAGGTATAAAGTATTCCTATAGTTGATTTAGCAGTCTCATCTTAACTGGTAGTCAAATATTTGTAATAATATTTCCCTGGATATTGTAAATATACCTACAATATTGATGAGACAATCGACAGCTCATGTCGAATCAAGCACTAACAAATTTCTTCGACTTAGTAGAACGCGTTAAGTGGTCTAATTGGTAGAACATTACCCGGATTGTGGAAGGTGTGGGTTCGTGTCCCGAGTGAACACGAGATGAATTTTTTAAGTGTGTTATTTACTTAGTAATGTATTGCCTTATAGTATTATTACTTAAGCAATATATTTAATCTACTAATTCAAATGTCATGGTGATATAAATCAAATGAGAATTCATAGATATGAGTAGGTACATGTTAATTTGCTTGCTAATGGCGATTCTCCGGTGAGTGGTCCGATTAAACATTTCAATTCTGATTAAATACTTCCGTTGTTGCAATGTTGGAAATTTATTCGCGATGAGAGGGCTTAGGATGTTTACCTTTAAACAAATCTACATATTCTACATCTAGGTAGTATCAGCCTATATACTGTCCCACTGCAAGGCAAAGGCCTCCATCATAGAAATCAAGTTATCGCTACTATGATGGGATTAGGCTTAATCACCACGCTTGCCTAATGCGGATTGGTGAGCACAATCCCGAGCTATGTTCAAAAACCTCGAAACATACTTTTCGCTCGACCCGCGAATCGAACCCAGGACCCCGAGATCACGGCCCGGTACTTAAAACACTAGACCAACAGGGCGTATATCTATGTACAGTCGACGAATTTTCCGGTGTTCCAGCACTAGGCGATATGCATGCACTCCGCTTGCATATGCAGCGGCGTATGTGATGCTTATCCCTGCGCTCACGCATAGCACAGTGCGAGCAATTTTGTTAACTATCTGTCAGCGACATCATTCATAAGCTTATAAAATGCCCTTATTGCGTGTGCACTAGCCCACCAACACTTGAAAGGAATTTTAAATGGCAACTTTAGTATGATGAACACGTGTATTATTTTTTTACATGAAAAAGTGGTATCGTAAATTTATTTTTTATGAATTGGAGGCAGACGAATAGACGTATCACCTGAGGGTACTTAAGTGATTACCGCAGCCTGTGGATTCGATATTACTGATAGCGTTCACGACAAACGAATTTAAGACCTAAGGTTTCATAAAGAAATATTTTTTCGTAATGACTATCTTTTCACAAAAAAAATTATAATCTTTTTTTTATTAGAACACCTAGAGACACTTAAAGATTATTTTTGTATGATGTGCTGTTGATGAATCTAAATAAATAAATTAGAATAGCCAGACATTTGGCCACAATCTCACCTGATGGTAAGTGATGACGATCTATTTCATATTTTTTTACGATTCGATTCCCGTGCAATAAAAGAACAATTAAAAAATCTTAAATTGTTTTTTTTTTTAGAAAGTGCTATCTAAAGCATCAAGGTACTTTCCCTATATGTCCCGTCGCCTCGGGACATCATTTGTAAGCTTAGCTTTACACTTACGTTTTTTAATTTGTTAATTGAAGCCTTCTTCTTCTCAGTCGTACACTCCTGAAGGAGTGGTCGTGATTATGGATTGTCTGTATGTTGAGTGGCGGCTTTAGTGAGTCTTCTCCATCTTTCTCTGTTTGTGGCACTGCTTGCACATTCAGTCAAGGAACTCTTTGTAGCAGACTTGATACTGTCCGTCCACCTTGTAGGTGATCTGCCTCTAGAGCGTTGACCTTCCACTCTTCCCTGTACCATTAAACGTTCCAAGGAGCTCTCGTTTCGAATGATATGTCCAGACATGATGAGTATTCGTACTTCCACAATTGACGAAAGTCTTTGTTTGATTCGAAGCTCCTTCAGAATTGAAACGTTGGTGCGGTGAGCAGTCCACTTCACTCCAAGCAGGCGCCTCCAACACCACATTTCGAGGGCGTCAATCTTTTTACGATATGTTTGGTTGACTGTCCATGTTTCAGCTTCGTAAAGGAAGATAGGAAATATTAAGCGTCTCATAAGACGAGCCTTGGTGTATTTGGTTACGCGTTTATCTTTCCATATCTTTGTTAGCTTCTCTACGGCTGATCGAGTTAAATGAAGCATACAGCCTGTCTAAACTCAATGTCAAACGGGAGCAAACACTGTCATCAAAGCTCTACTAACCTTCACAATATATTAGTTTGTTTTCGTAACACGTCTGCAATATATCATCAGTCGGTATTGCACTTTTAGAGATTATATCAGAACTGTCACGTGATAGACACTAATTTAAATGTACAAGCCACAACGGGGCATTTACAAGATCAAGTTTAGTGATTATAACCTGTTAATATTTGCTCACACGCTGTCCAAATAATGCTAAGTAGTTTAGAAGTTACAAGTTACTTTTTTCTAACAATACTAAATTATAAACACAGTTGTGGAAATGTCCATTAAAAAGCCAATAAATAGGTACAGTCAACAGCAAAACTTGATGCACACTTTTCGCAGCTCCTCGGAATAAGAACTACAAACTGCGAAATATGTGCAGCTACTTCTGCTGTTGACTGTACACAGTTAGTTTTTTCTTCTGAGATTGTGAGTACACTTATCTTCCGTTTAAATCTGGCACTGATAAAGGCAACAGAAAATCGTCAACGAGAGTCATTGGTTGTCATCATCATCATCATCATCAGCCTCATCATCTATTACTTTACGCCAATGTACCTGGTCTTGAGCCGCTCGGATCCATGTATACCCCACGATTTTGGTGATGTGAACGAATTAATGACAACTTTATTTGGCACAATACAAAACTAGGAAACTTAATTAGAAACATAACCTAGACATAAATGATAAACGAAAAGTAAGACAATGTGTGTGTATGTGATCGACCCATTGTGACACTGGACGACCCGGATTTCGTCTACCGGTTCTAGGATACCAATCGGTCAGGATTTTACTCCATCTGCCATCACCGCGCCTAGCTAAGTGTCCTGCCCAATTCCGCTTTAATTCCACCACTCTTGATCCGACGTCTTGGACGTCTGCGACGGATTCCAGAGTTTCCGGATTCGATCTTGGAGTCTGATGCCCACCATTTTTGGCTGTCATGGAGATGGTAAAATATTTCTAAAAATCTGACAAATTGTGTTATTTTCTCATATCTAATAAGTGTATTTAAATCTATTAAGGGTTCGGCAAAAAACGTATTTCCCATACAAAAGTAATACCAAAAAAAATCTATTTGAGGATATCTCGACATTTAATTGCTATTACTCGGATTAAGGAAGTATTTATCTATGTCTCGGTTAACACCTGCTCTTAAAACTATTTACCCACTTCTTCACTCTACAATATCAAGGCGTGGTGTTTGATGAAAATTACTGATTTAGTTACTTACTGCGAAGTCAGGTATGTAATGTTGTCTTAAGGTGACTGGTAGGGCACACTAGGTTTAATTTTTAGCTACTAAACCGGATAATGTAAACAATTTAAAATCATAAATAGTATAAGTTTTTCCCGAGAGGTTGGAACCCCGAAATTGTTTAAAATAGATCCGGTTTAGGTAGCTAAAAATTAAAGTCGATTGGCGTCGCTAGTGTGCCCTACCCGTCACCTTAATGATAGATGATTCTAAATGGAAACATCTGGCTTGTGTGGTGCATACAGTGACATCTATTGTTAATTCCCGAATAAATAATAAGTAGGTAGGATATTGAAGTGGTGTACAGGAAAGCAGAAACATTATTTTTCATTATGTATCGTTTATTTCGGCACATACAACCATATTTCACAGTCAAGTGTACAGACATCTATAATTATAACAGTTTACCTATATCTCGATATAATATTATTCGTAAATCTACTTTGTAACATTTGTCTTGGGCATAGTACAACTTTAGTGTAATAGTAGTGAGCTTTACTTCTTCTTCTTGTAGGCTACGAAAGAGTACTCAGGAGCGGCAGGGTAAGCTACGGCTGAGTTGACAGCTCCGCCAAATGAGGCGTAAGCTGGAGCAGAGTAGGCCACATGGGCGGAGTCAAAGTAGGAGGCTGAAGGAGACACGTATGACGCTACAGCTGGGGCAGCGAAACTCTTGGCTACAACTGGGGCACCGTAGGAGAAGGCTGGAGCAGCATATCCGTACCCGTAGTTGTTCTCCACTACGGGAGAAGCGTAGGATACAGCCGGCTGAACAGCAGCAGCCGAGTATGAGACGGGAGATGAAAATACTTTAGTCGCAAGTGGAGCAGATGCATAAGACGCATACGCTGGGGCAGCGTAACTCTTCCTGTACACTGGAGCAGCGTAAGCGACAGCCGGAGCGGCGTAACTCTTGGTTACCACTGGAGCAGCATAGGAGACGGCTGGAGCAGCATAAGTGTTAGCAACTTGGGCCACTTGCGAGTAAGACACTGCAGGCTGGACATAGGATTTTGCTACAACTGGAGCGGCGTAGGACACTGCAGGAGCAGCTGTGGCATATGAAACAGCAGGAGCTGCGGTAGCGTAGGACACTGCAGGGGCTGCGGCGGTGTAGGACACAGACGGGGCTGCGGCGGCGTAGGATACTGCAGGGGCTGCGGTGGCGTAGGACACTGAAGGGGCTGCGGTGGCGTAGGACACTGAAGGGGCTGCGGCGGCGTAGGACACAGCAGGGGCCGCGGCGGCGTATTTCACAGCATGAGCCTTAAAACTATGCACTGGGAACGAGGAGACAGTAGCAGCAGGAACAGCCTTAGCCACAACTGGAGCAGGGGTTGAATAAACGGCTGGAGCTGGAGTGACAGCTACGGACACAGCTGGGATGACCGACTTCGCTACAACTGGTGCGGAGTTAACGTGGTGATAAGTGACTGAGTTGACGACTGGTGTTTCGGAGTATGTGGTGATGGTCGGTGTGATTGACTTGGCTGGGGAGTAGCTGAAGGTGGAGTACGACTTTGATGGTAAAGAGAAAGGCTTTGGCGGGACGGTGTAGGAGTAGCCTGTGGTTGGTGCAGCCGCTGGGAGGTACCCCGGTACAGGAGTAGTGAACTGGCCAGCAGACGCGATGCCCGCAGCACAAATGAACACCAGCAACTGTGGAGAAAATTAAACGGTTTAAATTATATACCATTATTAGAATTTTTTTGCCGTGTGGTCCCCGGCAGAGTAGAATAGGCCACCCTCACTCTTACCGAGGTGTCGTAAAAGGCGACTAAGGTAAAGCTGCTGGCATGGTCATCAGCACCCAGAGAAGGAAAACTCTGCATTTATATCAAAACCCTCGCCAACCCGTCTGCCAAGCGTGATGAGTATGGCAATTACCCCTCATGTGATTGAGGGAGGCCCGTGCCCCAGCAGTGGGGACTTAAATGGGCTGATGATGATGATTAGAATTTTATAGTGACATAAGTTATCTTTAATTCTAGCGGAAATCAAATCACCCTGTTTAAGTTTTTACGTATTGAAAATAATAATGAAATTTAAGGTTTTTTTAAGTTTCAATTTTCTCTTGAGTACAAGTTCATAGCTCTGAAATATTTTCTTGATTTTTTTGTGTTTTTCGTCTTCGCAAAACTTGAAGACACGAAACACTGTAATACCTATATCTACTCAGCTACAAATCTATAAAAAAACTACGTTTGGCTATTTCCACTGATTATCAAAATTACACAACAGTCTACAGATTGTATATTCACTTATGCATATTAACACGATCTATATATTAACTTCACATCAAAATTAAACTAAATCAAGTCGCATATTAATCTAGTATTTATAAATCGAATTTGCTATCACTAAGTAGAAAATAGTCAGATAATATCACATCACTTAATCACTTGATACTCGTATTAATTCCGTACCTTTCCGTACATGTTGACCTGTGAGTTGTGATGACCGAATATTGTCAAAATCACTCGCGTCCTCTTTTATACCATCCTTAAGAACTGGTATCGGATCATCTCCGAAATCGTATGCATTGTAAATTGCATATCTGAACTTCTGTAGCTTAATATCTTGTGTGACAGTATCATACTCACCGTTGTTGGGTTCTGTAGAAAATTATCTCACGAAACTTTTCAAGAATTGATACAATTTGTAGGTAGAACCTATTGAGTAGGGCCGTGGGAGAGCCACGCTTCGGCATGATTGGGCCAGCTCGATCGTAGGGATATCACGGGCTCAGAGCAAACCGGCGTGAATCAGCGTCTGTGCTGTGCTTCGCCGAGTGAGCGAGGGGACCGGAGACCCAATCCTGAGGTAAGGGGGATTTAAAGACTGGCAGCGCACTTGTGACTCCACTGGTGTTGCGGTTGTCCAATGGCGGCGTCAATCACTTAACATTAGGTGATCCGTCCCCTCGTCTGCTATATATCACATAAACAAAATGATGTTGCATAGGTGAGCTTCCATTATACCGCAAGTTTCAATATATCAAATGAGTCACTCGCCAAATCAAATAATTGCCTGTCACCATCCCATCATATTAAAATATGAAGTGCTTAACCGTTGACTGCTTCGTAAATGTTAAAAACTCAATATAATATTATGTTTAAACCTTCATATAGCTATCCAATATACTAAAAATATATAATCATTCATCATCCTCATCATTTCAGCCTATAGACGCCCACAGGCCTCCCCCATTGTTCTACGCACAGATCAGTCCTGTGCCGCCCGCATCCAATGGATTCCCGCGACCTTCACCAGGTAGTCGGTCCACCTTCCCTGCCATGTCTGCGACTTCCTGTACAGTGGATCTGTTCTCCGAGAAATGTGCCCTGCCCATTGCCACTTGAGACATGCAATCCTTTAAGCTATGTCTGTGTTCTAGTTCTCCTGCCCATCTCATCATTTCTGATACGATTTCGCTAAAAATATATGAAAAGCAACAAACAGTATTATAATACGAGTAATTTAACTTGTATTTATCATCTAATAGCCATCCACTGCTGAACGATGACCTGCGTCTACGCAATAACGCCGTCCTTTTGCCAACTTTATTTTCAGGCGATATGGATGCAAGTTGGTTTAAACATCGCGAGGAAACCTGCATGATTTGGGTAGTTTCAACCAACCAACCAATCGAATCATAATTATACACATTTTATATGTAATCATGATTCAGTTGGACTGGTTCCCCTGTTAAAGGGTTGCAAAGGTCAGATGACAGTCGCTTCATTGTAATTACCAACTCCCCAAAACCTTTTTTGTTTTAGGTTTTCCGGGAGAAATGCATTACGCAGACCCTGCCGCCGGGGGGCGACAGGGTACTGTGGGACTCACCCTCCGAGGCCGCTTCTTTTAACAAGAAGCGACCTGAGGACATACCCACTAAAACTCCCGGGGCTCAACCACCCGTGGGTATAGAATGGGGTCACGGGAACTGCACGAGGCTATTCCCCGCAACCCCACTCCCCCACAGGCTCCTACACGGGGTGTGCGGCCACGCCCCTCCTCAGGTTAGGAGGAGGGGGGTTGGGGACAGCAGAAAGAGCTGAGCCGTCCCCAACTGAGCGGAGACTCCCCAAAACCTGAATTAACCTGTCTAAGCGTACACTTGGCTCCAGCTTACAGGCTAAGATGAAGGGAAGTAAGTGGAATACAAAGTGGTCACCGCTGCCCATGGAGATCAGCCACACCAGGTGTGTAGATGCTTTGGCAGCATCGGATATTTCAATCTATCCATTTTTGTCAAATTGTAAGTCCATAAATCAAAACTTAAAGACTACTTCCCGCTGACATTGAATCTATGTCCAGCAGTGGACGTCTATTGGGTGAAATGATGAAGTCCATGGCGTTCTACACAACGATTCCCTACGTCGATCGCACCACTTTAAAACGTATCGCTCTCATTCTTAAAAAGAATAGTGACTTCCTTGTGATGATCTTCGCCAGACAACTGTAATACAAGAGTGATCGCATTTGAAAGATGTTATGTAACGTTATTTTGAAAGATGTTATGTAACGTTATTTTGAAAGATTTATTTCGTATAGTGTTAGAAATATGACAATTTGCCGTGCTTTTTATGGCAATAGCCTGCAGGGGTAAAAGACCGCCAACTTCCAGGGTGGCACTGAGAATTTTTTGTGTAATCAGCCTATAAACTGTCCCACTGCAGGGCAAAGGCCTCCATCGTAGAAATCAAGTTATCGCTACTATGATGGGATTAGGCTTAATCACCACGCTTGCCAAATGCGGATTGGTGATCACAAACCCGTGCTATGTCCGAAAAATTCGAAACATACTTTTCGCTCGACCCGGGAATCGAACCCAGGACCCTGAGATCACGGTCCGGTACTTAAACCACTAGACCAACAGGGCGTTCTATCTATCTTCGGAGAATTTTTTAGGTAATAATAATTATTTACTGTCGCGATCCAGGAGCCCAATTCTCGGGCTAGTGACATTTATTTTCATACGACATATATCACTAAAACATAGTTTTTTTATATGGTTTTCAGGTGATATCCGCCATGTTTTCAAAATATCACAAGCCCGAGAAAGGGGCTCCAGGCATCTAGTGTCTTCGCTTCTAGACTAGCATTTGCGCTGCCGACGCATCCGGAACACCAGTATTTAAGTAAAATAAGTATATCATAGGCCTAGAATACCGGATGTAAAATATTTTTTATTTTTTTACAGAACTCTAAAAATGACCTTTTAAGCGATACACAAAAATAAAATAATAGCGCGTTTGACAAGCTTGCCTATAATGCCACATTGGTCATCGCGAAACTGTATCAATGTCAGGGCGATGACTAATTTAGATTCAACATAGCGATACAAACTATTCGATTTTGATCAAATCAAATAATCGAAAGATGTCGTAAATAACTCTGTTCGTTATCCCACGTATTTTTAAGTCATATGGCGTAACAGTAAAGTAGTTTTAGATCAACTTTGGTCTCATTTGCGGAAATGAAAAAGTTTATATTGGCATGACGGTATCTGAAAATCGAATATTTTATAGGTATCCAGATATTGTATAAACTATCCGTATCCATATGTAATTCATATCTTTATTCCTTAGTTACTTGTTGAATACAGAACCATCATAAGAGAGGGTGACTGTAATACAAAGAAAATAATATTAATTGTATTTTCAAAATAATTTATTCCAAATTTTAAAATGGAATAACCTAAGGACGAACTAAACACGCAAGACATATTTTAGTACATAGGTGTATGCGCAAGTATGCCACAATAGATCATCTACTGGTCGCAGTGGCTATGAGACGCAAGGCTCACCCCATTTCTTTCAAATAATAATAAAAGTGCGCAAGTAGTTTGGGCGTTCTCTACTCCCTAAACCTCATATTCAGATGGAACACTAGTGAGATACGATTGGAGACAGTACCAATGGGGTACCTAAGAATTTCTTAGCCAAAAATCACAAGTCAAAATTAAAATCAAATAATTCTTTATTTGCTAGGCTTGTACACAGCACTTACAAATCGTCATACATTTGAATGATTAATGACTATTTACAAGTACTTATGTAATAATTTACATGTTAATACATATATATCTTGATACATAAAATATACTAAAAAAAAGTAAATAAACATAATACGATTCTACCACCGGCTCGGAAAGTTGTTTCTGGTCGAGAAGATCCGGCAAGAAACTCGCCAGTTGCCTACTCTTTTTAATCGTCAACTTTTTATACAATGGTTTATTATCCTCATACCAAGTCATACAGTCTAATGCAACACAAAATAGAATGAAGCAAATTAAAAGCTAAATATGAGGTAAACCGAAGCGGACCAGTCTCCAAAGGTGGCACCTGTTCACAAGTATGTACGTATGTGTCAGCCATCATTTCACTCAACCATATTAGAGGGAATGTAATAACCCGCCACATAACGCTACCACCCCAGAGACATTTGAGTGAGCATGAGTACAAATTGGTCCGATACCACAGATTCGACTGACTGGATGGCGCAATTGGTAGTGACCCTGCCTCTTACGCCAAAGGTCGTGGCTTCGATCCCCACCCTGGACAAACATTCGTGCGATGAACACTTGTGTTTGTTCGGTGTCTGGGTGTAATATATGTATTTAAGTATGATCCTGATTCCGTACTAAGTAGCGTAGGCACTTGTAACACAAGTGCCTACGCTACTTAGTACGGAATCAGGTCAACGTATGAGATGTTGTGAGAATTATATAAGATCTTAAATATCTCACACATTGACCTAATTCTATACGGATATTAGACAACATAGGAATTTCAAATACTGGGATCAAGAGAGATGGAACCAAAGTGGAATTGGGCAGGACACTTAGCTAGGCGCGGAGATGGCAAGTGGAGTAAAGTCCTGGCCGAATGGTGTCTTAGAACCGGCAGACGAAATACAGGTCGTCCAACGTCACGGTGGTTCGACGACATCACCAAAATCGTGAGGATTACATGAATTCGAGCAGCTCAGGACCGGGTACATTGGCATTAGGGAAAAGATGCCAATACTCAGCAGTGGGTACTACCGGGCTGATGATGATATATTTAAATACACATTATTACGCCCAGCCACTGAACTAATACTTGTCCAGGGTGGGGATCAATGGCGTATGAGGCTGGGTCATTACCAAATGCGCTATTCAGCCAGTCACACATATTTCAGTCCATACTATACATACATACATAGCCTACTTTTTGACGTTGCCGCATACTCCATGCAAAATGTACCTACCTACCAAAACGCTATGATTATGCCTTAGCCGTATGGTTCCCGGCAGAGTAGAATAGGCCACCCTCACTCTTACCGAGGTGTCGTAAAAGGCGACTAAGGTGAAGCTGCTGGCATGATCATCGACCAATAATCGATTTTAGTTTATATCTACGAAGCCGGATCTATTTTAAACAATTTCTGGGTTACAACCTTTCGGCAAACACTTGTACTATTTATTAAATAACCATGCAAAAATGCGGACCTAACATTCGTACGCAAAAATGGATTCGCGCTAAAAGCGGCCACTTTTAGCCTGAATCAATGTTTCGCGTACAAAAACGGACGTTTTTGTACGCGAAACATTGATTCACGCTAAAAGTGAATCAATTTTTCGCGTAAGCGTTGGACCCAGCATTTGTGCATGGTTATTTAATAAATAGTATAAGTTTTTGAGGAGAGGTTGTAATCCCGAAATTGTTTAATATAGATCCGGTTTAGTAGCTAAAGATTAAAATCGATTGGCGTCGCTAGTGTGCCCTACCCGTAACCCGTCGTCACCGACCCGGTACGACCCGGGATTCGAACCTTAAACCATAAGCGTTGGATTGTTTCAACACTGCGCAACAAGAAAGGTATAAAATATTATATTTGATCGATCGTAATCGAGTGTGAATCATTACGAACTGCAATCTCACCAAGGGGCCGTGAACTGCCCTGCTGACTTCATAAAGTTTATCGGGTGGAACAATTATTTTCGTATCACTGAAATACTTTTGCTGTTTAAAAGCTGCGAAGTGTTTTAATTTATTTAAAAAATCAATATCAGAGAAACCCACGTTCAGCACCATTATTCTTTATTGGATGTCATAAAAAATAAACGAATCGAATAGTCAGTGTGACTTAGGCTTTTTAAAATCGGGCTTGAACGAGTTCTTGTCCGCATCTTAGCGTGTAATTTCCGGTTGCGTCCTAAGTTGTCGCTCTGGAGCCCGGGGTAGGTACGCTTGAACCATGATTCAGGATTTGGGGAATCTGGAAATTACATGAAGCGACTGACCTTCGCAATCGTTCAACAACCAGACCAACTGAATCATGGTTACACGTTTTATATTTATAATAAGGCATTGTATGTATACTCCTTTATATTATAAGCATTGTATATCATACTGTCACTGTAATCATAATTTGTATAAGAATGAACATTGTAATTACCATATTATTTGAAAAGAGTAACTACTGAGTTCTTGCTGATTCTTCTCGGTAGAAATTGACATTCCGAAGCAGCGGTAGATTACATAATATTTGACATTCATAAATGTTCTGTATGAACTTAAATTTAACAAAGACATTTTTACTTTGCTTTACTCCTCCTTGTGTTGATTGGCTAAGCGAATCATCACAATAATAATGGATGTTGATTTGTTATCTTTAACCCATATAAAATCAAGGGAAGTTTTTCAGTACATAAGTATTTTTTAATTGAATACCATGAACTAGACGCCCCGTTGGTCTAATGGTTTAAGTACCGGGCCATGATCTCGAGGTACTGAGTTCGATTCCTGGGTCGAGCAAAGGTATGTTTGAAAAATTCAGAGGTGTGTGCCCACTGTGCTTCCATCACGTTTGAAAGAGTTCTTATGTCTGTTTAATCTGCTGACTGTCGGCAGTTAACATTTACGATCGAATGGGTCGCAGGCATAAATAAGGCAAAAAGGCGTGAAGCAGCATTGTGCTGTGTATCGGCTGTGGGAGTGAGGCTACCGAAGGCCCAATCCGGGGGAAAGGGTTTCAAGATTGGCAATCGCTTCCCATCAGGTGATCTGTCTGCTCGTCTGCCATCTATCACATAAAAAAAGTCTTGACGACATATCTATATAAATAAATAGTTCACAACATCACATACATTCATCTAACTCCGAGATAGGTAGCTCAAGCAACTGTGTTACGGATATCAGAATCAACAGTGGGTTTACAAATATATACATTTCATACTTTTCTTTTGTAAATATATACTTATACTACAAAGAAAACACCTGGGTGTACCACCAATACAAACAGACATGTTCATGCACACAAATGTTTGTACTGTGCGGGGATCGTACCCACAACCCTTGGACCAAAGACAGCGTTCACTACCACTGTTCCAAACGGGTCGGTCACTCCGTCACACGGTATATCTATCTATACTACTCATATTTATAAAAATGTAATAAAATTATATTAACACGATACAGACTTTTAGGTAAACCTAAAAGGCCTTTTTTTTGTTTATAGAGGCTCAGTATATTGGGCTCTCCTCAGCCTGATGGTAAGCATGAGTTATTGCAATTACAACGGAAGCGATGTCAAGGCATCACCTCCGATGTTTCTTCACGCTTCGTTTGAAGGAATGCATATTGTGGGAAGGAGGAAATACGAGTACATGCGCCGGCAACGACTTCCATTTCTTGATGGTGCGGCAGAAATCATCATCATTTCAGCCAATAGACGTCCACTGCTGGACATAGGCCTCCCTCAATGTTCTCCACACAGATCGGTACTGTGCCGCCCGCATTCCCATGGATTCCCGCGATCTTCACCAGATCGTCGGTCCACCTTGAGGGGGGCCTGCCACGGCTGCGACTTCCTGTACGTGGCCTCCACTCGAGGACCTTTCCGCCCTAACGCTGCAGAAATAGGAACTGCCAAATTTTTAAGTCCGTGATGGTATGTTTTCCACTGTTACATTTACTAAAGAAAAGTAACTATGTGTGACCATCTGTAAAATTAACTCTAATATGATAAATAAAGTTTTATTATTACTGTGAAGCGGTGAAGCGTTGTCCGACGCGTGTAGTAATGTAGTAGTGCCTTAGACTAAATTTAATTGTTATTACCTAAACGATAATAAGTACAAGCAAAGACTCGCGGCAGACGGTATATTATAATGAATGAGATATTACAGCTAAATTGTTCATTATGATCAATAAATTTAAAGGGAAGTAACTGCTTTACTAGAAACAAATACTTGTGGCAGTCGATGTCATTAATGTATTTAATTCATAATTATTAATGAATTAAATACTCTACGCTTGGCAGACAAGTTGGCGAGGGTTTTGATATAAATGCAGAGTTTTCCTTCCTCTGGGTGCTGATGATCATGCCAGCAGCTTTACCTTAGTCGCCTTTTACGACACCTCGGTAAGCGTATGGCAACTACCCCTCATGTGATTGAGGAAGGCCCGTGCCCCAGGAGTGGGGACTTAAATGGGCTGACGATGATGACGATGAAATACTCTACCGTCTGCCACTAGTGTTTGCGTTGAGTACAGTGACCAACCCCTCACTTAGTTTCGGGGCTTCGCTCAGCGCTAAACGTATTAGTAAATATACCAATAGATGGCGCTATGGTAGCTAAATGGATAAGAACACTCCTTCCATACGTGGTTCGAATCGTAGAGGCCGTGGTTCGAATACGAGCATACACCTTGGATTACAAAATCCCGAATAATTTGGTTCCGTAAAAAAGTCACCTTTAAAAATTCCATTCATACAAACTCATAAGCCATACGTGGAAAGGAATCTTGATATGCGATCGATTCGACAAGATATATTGAATTTATCCAAAATCAGTTCCATACAAGGCTTGACAAGAGACGATAGCCGCGACCCAAATAGTATCACGATAAAGGTGTTGTCCAAAATTGTATGGAGGCTTGGCTAGATCCTGGTACAGTTGTTCAAAAACATGGCCAATATAACAACACTGTTACTATTCAATTACTTTATAATGGCTTCGTTTTCCGATGCTAAAATAAAAATCACAGAAAAACATAGCATTACATAGAATAGCAAAAACCATCATGGCGGATCGGCGTCTTTTAACTGTTCAGGTTTAAGAGTACAAACATATTGGTTATGTCAAAGAGACAAGTAAAATCTAACCGTGGTTATCATTTGCAGTCAATGGTTCATGTCATGTATCCTCTGACGCCATATTGCATGCTGATTGGGAATAAAACATTTTTTTTATGCTAGAGGCAACAAACGAGCAAGCGGATCACCTGATGTACGCCGGCCATGAACATCCGCGAAATCGGAGAGATCACTAATGTGTAGCCGGCTTTTTAAAAAAAGAGTATATATAATAATAATAATAAATATTTCACAACATCACATACATTGATCTGACTCCGAGATAGGTAGCTCAAGCACCTGTGTTACGGAATGCAGAATCAACAGTGGGATTACAAATATATGTATACATATAATACTTTTCTTTTGTAAATACATACTAATAATACATAGATAACGCCCAGACCAATACAAACAGATATGTTCATGCACACAAATGTTTGTACTGTGCGGGGATCGAACCCGCAACCCTTGCACCAGAGGCAGCGTTCACTACCACTGTTCCAAACGGGTCGTCAAGTACGCTCTTCTCTTGAACTTGTTTTCTGATCACCAACACAAAAATACAAAAAAAAAGGTTTTTTTTCCATTTTTCCAGAAATCAGCAGAATCTTCTTGATTTTTCGGAATACTGTACAATGTCGTGGCCCATTCTTGGACATGTTCTTTATTCTTGTAGTTAGTAAAGTTTGCGCTTACAATACGGTATTTGACTATTTTTTTTTCATTTGTGTAATCAAAATACCTCTCAATGATAGAAACATCGTTGAAAGAATCACTTGATTCTCATTTAAACTACCTGAGATATCACAACTTTAAAATCACATTGTTTTGGGCAAACACAAAACGCTCCATACAAATGGCTGCTGAGATGTGACGTCACACGACAGTATTTTGTATGCATTTTAATTGAATTTTGTATGGTAGCTATATCAGATGTTTCGTTTATGTCAATGGTTCCATTATAATAGTTGGTGTAAATTATATGGGTTATTCAATGGTTTAATTATTTTTTAGTAATTTCATACTTTTAAAATGGACTTGCCCATGAATCTTTGAATGACCATAAAACCGGCTAGACGTTATATTTTTAATTGAGAACTTTTGCTATTGGCACATATTAACCTATATTTTGATAAAATATTTTTATTTTGTAAAATCTCGAGCTTAGTCAAATACCCTATTAATGCGATTCATTTAGCGAAGCCTTGTGATTGAGCGATCAAGTTTTCGAGTCTTTATTTTTAATACCGAAATTAAATCAGAGCAGGATGTAAAACGTTTCCGAGATGCCGAAAATGGACACTCATATTACTTTTAACGTTTAAGACATTGGTATTAAAATATAATAACATTTCTAATGGTATCCAAATAAGTTTTGATGCTAATAATATGAATAGTATATATACTGTATAGTATAGTACGACTGCCCCCCCGGCGCAGTGGGTAGTGGGTCACACTTTAAATCGACGGCTTTGCAAGAGGTCCCGGGTTCGATCCCCGACTCCGGTCAAGAAATTCTTAGTGTCAGCCTGGAGTCTGGAAGATCCCACCCGCCATCAACCCCCGCCCGATTCATCTCCGGTCGTGTTACACTGGTGTCTCATCGGATTATCAGGGTAAGGGAATAGTGAGTGCACTTGTGTTGCTCACACACTTGATCACTATAATATATCCTGCGTACTTCAATCAGCTGATCACTTGAGTATGTGGTAGGTGATTTTTTTTAAAGATTTGACCTTATGTTCCTTAGGGAAAAATGTTTATTTTCATTAGTATAATTTCCATGAGTAGTTTCTCGGGTAGATTTTTAGATTTTCGCGTTGCATTATAATTATAATTTATCAAGACGGGAATTAACACGATATTTATTATGTAATGCGGACTCTCCGCTCGTGACCACGGCTGCTGTAACGTAGCCGAAACGTCGAGCAAAATATGTGAGTATACAATATTGCATCACATAATAAATATCGTGTTAATTCCCGTCTTGATAAATTATAGTTTCGCGGGTATTTAAAAAGACACGGTGTATAATCTCACTGCAGCATAAATTGACTTCCGAACTTTCTTTCACTGTTACAACTTTGGACCAAGACTCCCTAAAACTAAAGGGACAATCAGCCAACTTCAAACACAATACATCACGAATATTATATACATAACTAGAGGCATATAAATCAACGCTCTCACTGCCATAAAACTGGACACAATTAAATATTTTTGTTTACGACTTGCCGGCAGACCGCATGGCGCTGAGTAGTGTTTATCGATCGACGACCCGTTTGGAACAGTGGTAGTGAACGCTGCCTGTGGTGCAAGAATTGCGGGTTCGATCCCCGCACAGTACAAACATTTGTGTGCATGAACATGTCTGTTTTTATTGGTCTGGGTGTTTTTTATGTATTAGATAGATAGATAGATACTCTTAATTGCACAACATACAAAACTTAAAAGCTAGGTATACAGAGATACAATGTACAATTTAGGCGGTCTTATCGCTGGGAGCGATCTCTCCCAGACAACCTTCAGTTAAAGGACATTAGATATAAGAGGGGGTTTATAAGGGTATATAAGGGGAGGGTATTATAAGTATGTATTTATAAAAGAAAAGTATTATATGTAAATATTTGTAATCCCACTGTTGATTCTAACATCCGTAACACAGAATGTGATGTTGTTTAAATTCTAAGCTCTAATATGGTAATATAATTAGAGCTGAGAAAATCGTATTTTCTTTGTTTGTATGGAAATGCGATGTTTTTTGTGATTTCAATATAGTCCCCAAGAAAAAAAATGGTACATTCGAACACTACAATTATATATCTAGGATGTTGTTAATATTATAAAAATAGCCCTGTATAATATTTCGTGAGTTTTGCGTCCATCCAATGTAGCCATACGCGTAACACCAAGCGATTGTCATTCCATCCCATCATCTCGATGCATAGCGGTCTAATACCACATGAATAAATTATTCATGTGCTAGTACTGTGCGTTTTTCGCGGAACTTTCTACCACCTACCTCAGTTCTTTGTTCTCAGTTCAGGTTTGCCTGCGGGAGTATTTCCCGACAGCTACGACTTAGGGACCTTCAAGAGAAGAGCGGACTCCTTTTTAAAAAGGCCGGCAACACATTAGCGATCTCTCTGATTTTCGCGGATGTTCATGTGCGGCGATGATTACTTTCCATCAAGGGACTCACTTGCTCAGTTTGTCGCCTATAGCATAAAAAAACACCACACTTATAAAACACTGATAGGAAAAAAAACCACTGAAAGCAAAACCTTTCAAAAAGGGATCTGATATTTGAAATCGGTGAGTTGTTCGTATATTAAGTAAACCTATAAAGGTTAAATCGTTTTTATAGGTTGAAACACTAGCCCTTTACACTGCGCAGGATCCGATTGTGACACGACTAACAAGAATGCAAGTAATTCAGCCAATGCAAAACCTTTGATATCCGTTCTACTTGCCCGAACCGCCCCTACTTAACTCGTTACTTGACCTAAGCAATGAAATGGACAGTCCGTCAAACGTTTTGATATAAAAACCAGAGCGCACTCGCGAAAATTATTCAGTTGCCAACATTTGCAGCATCAACATGTACGCCAAGGTGTGTTTTAGTAACAAAACTAATATATAAAAATATTACCTACATGAACTTTTATGTAATGTAATAATTACTCTAATTGGATTAATTGTTCGTCGATTTAATTGGTGCCTTGTCGGGCAAGTGAGGGCACATGTCAGACACTTTTAATTGGATATTAATTAATTATAATTTCAGTGAAGCTTTTTAGGGATTATATTTTATTGTATGTGCTTTTCATTTCACAGCTGATCATCGCTCTCTGCGCCGTGGGCTTCGCCCGTGCCGGTGGTCTCTACGGAGCTGCCCCCCTGGCCTACAGCAGCCACGCCGTCGCCGCCCCCGTCGCCGCCTACGCCGCCGCCCCCGTGGTCGCACACGGCTACGCCGCCCCCGCTGTGGCTGCGTACTCCGCCCCCGTCGTGACCAAGACCGTTGTTTCTCCTGCCGTGTCCTCCGTCTCCTCTTACTCCACCCATCAGACTCATGGCTCTCCGGTTGCCACTTACGCCGCTGCCCCCGTCGCCACTTACGCAGCTGCCCCCGTGGTCGCTAAGACTTACGCCGCCCCGGCGTACGCTGCGTACTCTGCGCCCGCTGTACACGCGTACTCCGCCCCCGCCTACTCCGCGTACTCCGCTCCCGCCGTAGCTGCGTATTCCGCCCCCGTGGTCGCTAAGGCCTACGCCGCCCCCATCGCCTCCACTTACGCCGCGGCCGCCCCTGTCTACAACGCGGGTGTGTACTCCGCTGCCCCCGCTGTCGCGTACGGTCATGGTGGTTGGTAAACTGAATCTAGTCCAATGTCTAATTTATTAAAATAAATAATGACGAAATAAAAGAAAACTGTATATAGCAAAAAATATTTTTTATTTTTTGATTTTCAACGAACCCCTTGTCAATTGATTGAGGCTTGACTTATACGATATTGTTACAAGTAGATACTTGTAACAATATCGTATAAGTCAAGCCTCCAAGTCGAACATAGTCGTGATGATCAAAACCGATATCTGATAGTAATTTTCAAATACTTTGCAGGAGAATTTATTGACTAAGAAATTAAATAAGTACAGCACACATTGATAAGTATTTAAAGTAAGAATAGGCTACGTGGTAATCTAATAAATAAAGCAATACTAGGATGCACAAATACTTTATAAGATTTTTTTATATTAATCTACATATTTCCTAAATTCAATCAATCATATAAAAAAATATTAGGCGTGTGCTTAGAAATCCCTTATAACTGTTTATTTATAAGTACATACTTAGCTAAATAGCCAAATATATTTGCCGATCCATACAAATAAAAAAATATAACGCGAGTCTACCGCTAAACGGCACCCGGTTCGGAAAGTTGATTCTGGACGAGAAGATCCGGCAAGAAACTGGCCAGGAGCTAATTTTATTCGCATTGTTCTAATATCCTCATACCAATTCATAATGAAAGGAATGAAAAAAAAGCTATTAATTATTGAGTGATCTCGGGGTCCTGGGTTCGATTCCCGGGTCTAGCGAAAAGTATGTTTCGAATTGTTACGAACATAGCTCGGGTTAGTGATCACCAATCCGCATTTGGCAAGCGTGGTGATTAAGCCTAATCCCATCATAGTAGCGATGACTTGATTTCTATGGTGGAGGCCTTTGCCCTGCAGTGGGACAGTTTATAGGCTGATATTAGTTGACATAAAGATGAGAGTCGATTGAATAGTTGCTTATCCTTTAGCGGAGTACGCATGTACGGCGGGAGCGGAGTACGCATGTACGGCGGGAGCGGAGTACGCATGTACGGCGGGAGCGGAGTACGCATGTACGGCGGGAGCGGAGTACGCATGTACGGCGGGAGCGGAGTACGCATGTACGGCGGGAGCGGAGTACGCATGTACGGCGGGAGCGGAGTACGCATGTACGGCGGGAGCGGAGTACGCATGTACGGCGGGAGCGGAGTACGCATGTACGGCGGGAGCGGAGTACGCATGTACGGCGGGAGCGGAGTACGCATGTACGGCGGGAGCGGAGTACGCATGTACGGCGGGAGCGGAGTACGCATGTACGGCGGGAGCGGAGTACGCATGTACGGCGGGAGCGGAGTACGCATGTACGGCGGGAGCGGAGTACGCATGTACGGCGGGAGCGGAGTACGCATGTACGGCGGGAGCGGAGTACGCATGTACGGCGGGAGCGGAGTACGCATGTACGGCGGGAGCGGAGTACGCATGTACGGCGGGAGCGGAGTACGCATGTACGGCGGGAGCGGAGTACGCATGTACGGCGGGAGCGGAGTACGCATGTACGGCGGGAGCGGAGTACGCATGTACGGCGGGAGCGGAGTACGCATGTACGGCGGGAGCGGAGTACGCATGTACGGCGGGAGCGGAGTACGCATGTACGGCGGGAGCGGAGTACGCATGTACGGCGGGAGCGGAGTACGCATGTACGGCGGGAGCGGAGTACGCATGTACGGCGGGAGCGGAGTACGCATGTACGGCGGGAGCGGAGTACGCATGTACGGCGGGAGCGGAGTACGCATGTACGGCGGGAGCGGAGTACGCATGTACGGCGGGAGCGGAGTACGCATGTACGGCGGGAGCGGAGTACGCATGTACGGCGGGAGCGGAGTACGCATGTACGGCGGGAGCGGAGTACGCATGTACGGCGGGAGCGGAGTACGCATGTACGGCGGGAGCGGAGTACGCATGTACGGCGGGAGCGGAGTACGCATGTACGGCGGGAGCGGAGTACGCATGTACGGCGGGAGCGGAGTACGCATGTACGGCGGGAGCGGAGTACGCATGTACGGCGGGAGCGGAGTACGCATGTACGGCGGGAGCGGAGTACGCATGTACGGCGGGAGCGGAGTACGCATGTACGGCGGGAGCGGAGTACGCATGTACGGCGGGAGCGGAGTACGCATGTACGGCGGGAGCGGAGTACGCATGTACGGCGGGAGCGGAGTACGCATGTACGGCGGGAGCGGAGTACGCATGTACGGCGGGAGCGGAGTACGCATGTACGGCGGGAGCGGAGTACGCATGTACGGCGGGAGCGGAGTACGCATGTACGGCGGGAGCGGAGTACGCATGTACGGCGGGAGCGGAGTACGCATGTACGGCGGGAGCGGAGTACGCATGTACGGCGGGAGCGGAGTACGCATGTACGGCGGGAGCGGAGTACGCATGTACGGCGGGAGCGGAGTACGCATGTACGGCGGGAGCGGAGTACGCTTCATTATTTATTTTAAATAAATTATACATTGGACTAGATTCAGTTTACCAGGCACCATGTCCGTACGCAGAGGAGTACACACCAGAGTTGTAGACAGGGGCGGCCGCAGCGTAGTGGCGGCGATGGGGGCGGCGTAGGCCTTAGCGACCACGGGAGCGGAGTACCCGGAGTACGCATGAACGGCGGGAGCGGAATACGCATGTACGGCGGGAGCGGAGTACGCATGTACGGCCGGAGCGGAGTACGCATGTACGGCGGGAGCGGAGTACGCATGTACGGCGGGAGCGGAGTACGCATGTACGGCCGGAGCGGAGTACGCATGTACGGCGGGAGCGGAGTACGCATGTACGGCGGGAGCGGAGTACGCATGTACGGCGGGAGCGGAGTACGCATGTACGGCGGGAGCGGAGTACGCATGTACGGCGGGAGCGGAGTACGCATGTACGGCGGGAGCGGAGTACGCATGTACGGCGGGAGCGGAGTACGCATGTACGGCGGGAGCGGAGTACGCATGTACGGCGGGAGCGGAGTACGCATGTACGGCGGGAGCGGAGTACGCATGTACGGCGGGAGCGGAGTACGCATGTACGGCGGGAGCGGAGTACGCATGTACGGCGGGAGCGGAGTACGCATGTACGGCGGGAGCGGAGTACGCATGTACGGCGGGAGCGGAGTACGCATGTACGGCGGGAGCGGAGTACGCATGTACGGCGGGAGCGGAGTACGCATGTACGGCGGGAGCGGAGTACGCATGTACGGCGGGAGCGGAGTACGCATGTACGGCGGGAGCGGAGTACGCATGTACGGCGGGAGCGGAGTACGCATGTACGGCGGGAGCGGAGTACGCATGTACGGCGGGAGCGGAGTACGCATGTACGGCGGGAGCGGAGTACGCATGTACGGCGGGAGCGGAGTACGCATGTACGGCGGGAGCGGAGTACGCATGTACGGCGGGAGCGGAGTACGCATGTACGGCGGGAGCGGAGTACGCATGTACGGCGGGAGCGGAGTACGCATGTACGGCGGGAGCGGAGTACGCATGTACGGCGGGAGCGGAGTACGCATGTACGGCGGGAGCGGAGTACGCATGTACAGCTGGAGCGGAGTACGCATGTACGGCGGGAGCGGAGTACGCATGTACATCCTGAGCCCGGAGTAAACGCATTCTACGGCAGGAGCGGAGTACGCTGCGTATGCGGGAGCGGCGTAGGTCTTAGCGACCACAGGGGCGGCGGCGTAAGTAGCCACGGGAGCAGCAGCGTAAGTGGCCACAGGGGAAGCGTGCGTCTGGTGGGTGGAGTAGGAAGATACGGAGGAGACGGCGGGAGCGATGGTCTTGGTCACGACGGGGGCGGAGTACGCAGCCACAGCGGGGGCAGCGTAGCCGTGTGCGACCACGGGGGCAGCGACGGCGTGGCTGCTGTAGGCCAGGGGGGCAGCTCCGTAGAGACCACCGGCACGGGCGAAGCCCACGGCGCAGAGAGCGATGATCAGCTGTGAATTAAAAAAAATGTTCATGAAAAAATAAATAAATGGTCAAGTTAGGTAAATAATTTTATAATAAACAATGTGCTTAATATATTTACAATGTTACATTTTACTCAGTCAAACAAAAACTATCCTGGTTTAAAATTATGTTTTTGTGTGTTAAATAATATTATTTAAAGTACTGTATGTTTCCTTAGAATAAGAAAAAAAAATTTTTTTTTCACGTAAATATTTTTTGCACACTTTTATTTATAAGTAATCGTAATAATTTTAATTGACTGCCAACCGGAAACCCACCTTGGCGTACATGTTGGCGCTACTAAGTTTGGCAACTGAATAATTTCAGAATGAAGTGCCCTGGTTTTATATGAAAACGATCGCTTGGACTGGATAGTCCAAGCGATCGGATCAAGTGAAATGGATATTTCACTAGGTCATATAAGTCTCATACGAGCAGTAAGGTAGGATAAGATCACTAATACATTTTTATATATTATTATTATTACTGTGACCACACATGTTAGATCATGTGACTGTGGTGCAATTTTATAGCGTATTTGTAAAGTATAGATAGTATTTGAATGCTTTCTATAGATATTTCAATACACCAACTTCAAGGCGACTACTATCATAACCCTCCTTTTTGCTTCGCCGTAGTCCATACTGTCCACAGTGTGATGTCATATGGTCTACTGTTGTGGGGGTCTGCTGCTGACATACAAACTATTTTTGTATTACAGAAAAGGGCCATCCGCGCTATATACAGCCTTAGATCACGTGACTCACTTAGAAAAATATTTAAAGAAATATATATTTTAACCGTGGCTTCCCAATTTATCCTCGACTGCATTATGTATGTACGTAAGAACTTGCACACTTTTCCAAAAAAATCCGATAGTCATAGTCTTAACACCAGAAATAAACATAGGCTTGACGTCCCGGTTCTCAGACTTCATAAAATCGGTAATTCGTTTGTTGGCTTAAGTATTAAGATATTTAATAAGATACCACAAAATGTCATTAACCTATCACTGGATAAGTTTAAGTCTCATATTAAAACCTGCCTAATGAAGAAAGGTTACTATAGTGTACAAGACTATTTAAATGATAAGGATTCTTGGTCATGTTAATTGATTAATCTTTTGAGTTGTTATTCATAGTAGTCTATTAACTTTCATAATTGTATTTTTTTTTCTCTTCTCAATTGAAACTCTGTAACATCATCAATATTTTAAAAGAGTAACTACTGAGTTTCTTGCTAATATCTTCTCAGTAGAAATCGACATTCCGAACCAGCGGTAGATATTATGTACCTATTTTGACATTCAGAAGTGTTCTGTGTGGACCTAAATTGAATAAAGATTTTTTTATCATTATCTTATCTTTTAGTCGGGTAAAAAAATATTTTGTCGAATACGTGCCTAAACCTTAAGTTTATATGATTGAAAGTTAAATTTATTGTACACACTCATAGCAAATTCATCGGTAATACTAAAGCTGTGATACCAAATTATTTATTATTTCGCAGATGTTTCAGATTGGTGTGTATTACATGGTATTACGCACGTCATAATATCACGGTGCGCAAGAGTATGTACAAACTCAGTGCACTACATTACCGAACACACATTTCCCAAAAAGACAACAGAAAAAGGCCGGCAACACATTCATCATTTTAGCCAATAGGCGTCCACTGCTGGACATAGGCCTCCCCCAATGTTCTGCACACAGATTGGTCCTGTGCCGCCCGCATCCAATGGATTCCCGCGATCTTCACCAGATCGTCGGTCCACCTTGTGGGGGGCCTGCCACGGCTGCGACTTCCTGTACGTGGCCTCCACTCGAGGACCTTTCCGCCCCAACGGAAGTCTGTTCTCCTCGCTATGTGCCCTGCTCATTGCCACTTGAGGCAATCTTTTGGGCTATGTCTGTAACCTTAGTTCTCCTGCGGATCTCATCATTTCTGATACGATCACGCAGGGAGACCCCGAGCATAGCCCTCTCCATTGCTCTCTGGGTGACTTTGAGCCTCCTTAATCGGCACATTGTAAGCGGCCACGTTTCGGTTCAGTATGTCATCACTGTCTCAAGACGAAAGTCTTCAATGCGTGTGCATTGAAGAGTTTCGTTTTGAGACACTGCGGTAGATGGGCCGAAAATATGCTGCGTAGCTTCCCGAACGCTGCCCAGCCGAGTTGGATTCGTCGATCGACTTCTTTCTGGAAGTTGCACTTACCAAGCTGGACGGCAACACATTGTAAGTAAATATTTCACAACATCACATACATTGATCTGACTCCGAGATAGGTAGCTCAAGCACCTGTGTTACGGATATCAGAACCAACAGTGGGATTACAAATATATACATATAATACTTTTCTTTGGCAATACATACTTATAACACATAGCAAACACCCAGACCAATACAAACAAACATGTTCATGCACACAAATGTTTGTACTGTGCGGGGATCGAACCCGCAACCCTTGTATCAGAGGCAGTGTTCACTGCCACTGTTCCAATCGGGTCGTCATTTTAGCGATTTCTCTGATTTCGCGGATGTTCATGGGCGGCGATGATTACTTTCCATCAGGTGACTCGCTTGCTCGTTTTTCCGCGTCTAGCATAAAAAAAAAGTTGGACACGACTGGATAAGACTGGGACCAGGTCAAATCAGGCACAGGATGTTCAAAGTCACGGGGCCCAACATCAAAACTTTGGGCGTCAGCTCAGAGTTTTGATCAAGTCACGAGAGGTCGAGAGAGTGTCAACTAAGAGGCTCAACGGAAAAATGTTGGCCCGTTCCGCGAAACGAACCCCGAACGACAGTACAGCCGACGTTATAAAGTGCAATCTACTATCCACTGTGCCACCGAGGCTGATGCCAAGTAGGACGCGAACAAACCCAATACCATTTTATATACGAATTGTTTTTTTTTTGTAATCTAATTACGCGGAGCATTCTAGGTCGGCGGATTATCGATACTTTAGAAGCTGACTGCATTACTAACGCTTAACTAACTAACTAACTAACTACTAACTTAGCCGTGTGGTCCCCGCCAGAGTAGAATAGGCCACCCTCACTCTTACCGAGGTGTCGTAAAAAGCGACTAAGGTAAAGCTGCTGGCATGATAATCAGCACCCAGAGAAGGAAAACTCTCGCCAACCCGTCTGCCAAGCGTGGTGAGTATGGCAATTACCCCTCATGTGATTGAGGGAGGCCCGTGCCCCTGCAGTGGGAACTTAAATGGGCTGACGATGATGATGATGATCATGAAAAATTACGGGATCTTCAGGGTCATTTTAGCTCCTGAATCTTCAATTTTTATTTCCGATAAGTTAGTGTGTTCGTTTTTCATTATGTTACATCGCATAGAACTTGTAGAACAAATTTAAAACGATTTTCATATTTTTTATGTGATAAATATGCATCAGACGAGCTGACGGATCATCTGACGGTAGGTAAGCAATTGCCACCGCTCATGGGCACACGTAACACCAGTAGAGTCACAAATATTTATGCAAATTTTATTATATGATTGCATTTATACATACCGAATCAGAAACAAAACCAAACGTTTAAATACATGTGTGATAATGATTAGATTTATTTACGGTCCATTTCCGATAACACTTCCAGAGGAGCCCTGTAGGGGTTGCCAGATGGTTGGGGATTGACGGGATTCTTCCAACATCTTACATGTCGTCCCGACTCCTGACAAGGTCAAAAAAAATCTCGAATACGACTTTGAGTTCTTCTGGAAGGACTGCCCTCGAAAAACTGTCTTAACTTTTGAATTGATATTAGTCTTTCGACGACAAAAGCACAAAAACCCCAAACCCAATTAGATCTGTCAACCCTACCCGTTCGGTATTTATTCCCCTTTTAGAGTAGTAATAATTGGGAATAAGCGGGTATTTTTATTCCACTTGCCGCACAATCCATCCATTAAAACAGATCGTTTTCTGTGTCAACCCTACATAATAATGGACTTGGCATTTTTTTGGAAATCCACACAGATTCTCCTAAAAATAAAGCTAGGTATTATTTTTACTGGTACTGAAATATATTTTTGATGTAGATGAAAACCTCTTTACATATTACAATATAGACTGCGCCCGCGGAGTTACTCACGCAGTTTTAAGTTCATTAAATAATTTTTCATTCAAACTTAAAACGGCGCAACTACCCCTCAGGGGTTTAAAGTTCAATAGTCACTTTTTTATTCAAAACCTGTGCACAAATGTGAATTTTAAGTTTCTTACTTTACTAATTAGCGAACCCACATACTGCATCTCATTGCACTCATTAAAAGAGTGATTTTTCAAAAATGTTGTAGTGAATTTCTGTTTATTTCAAGTTATACGAATAAGTACAAATTTTCACATTCCTAACATCAAAGACGAAGGACTATCATACAAACTTCAAACCCATTTTTCACCCCCTTAAGGGTTGAATTTACAAAAATGTTTAAACAAATTGTTTTTGATTTAACATTAGCAGCCCAAATAATGATTTTCAAGATTCTTACATTAAAATTGGTAAACCCCCCTATATAACCCCCTGTAAGGATAACTTTCCAAAAAACTTTTAATGATTTTTTTGTCCAATTATTAGTCTAAATACAAATTTTCACATTCCTAACATCAAAGATGGCGGATTTTGATACAAACTTCTAGTCACCTTTTTACCCCATTAAAGGTGAAATTTTTAAAAATTTCATCTTAGTTGCTCACTTTCACTATTAAAGGAAACCCCTGCCCAAATTTCAAGTTTCTAGGGTCGGTCGTTTGTGCAGTGCGTCCATTCCTAGTCACTTAATACCTTAGTCACTCAGGTTCTCCTTTTATAATAAATATATAGATAACATTTACTCCATACAGTAGGTAATGATACATGTACTCGTAGACTAGATACTCATAAGAAGATCAAAACGTGGTATCCGTTCAAAAAAAAAATAGTAATTAAAATCAGGTAAACCTACTTATTAAAACATGAAACATTTTGATCTTTGTACCTATTGTTTATATTTTTCATATAAATACGTTGTATTCATTTTTGTTTATCCCACATGACCTGACATTTTTCGGGATAAAAACCGTTGCTCGTTCCTTTAGCCAAATCTGATATAAGCAAGCATAGTCATATTCTAAGACCTACCTACTCTTATTATATTTGAGAAAAGGTATGTTTCTTGACATATGTTTTTTGTTATTTTTGGAGGAAGCATTTTTAAGACTTCACTTCATAGAAGTCCGGTAATGAAAGCACTGAAGTATTACACAAAACTTATTTTATTATATTTGTTGTACTTGTTCTTGTCTAAGGACTTGTTATTTAAATAGTAGTTGGCACCACATACGCTGTAAGCGACGTAGGGTCTCCCACGTCATATGGGTACTGATTTCAAATTAATATGTATTTGTCGGTGAACAATCATGGTATGGATTCATTAAAGTAAATTTCAGGAGTATTAAAATGTAAAAGTTTGTATTTGTTCGATAATTTTATTACCTTGTCATTTATATAATTTGTTTATCATATATAGGAAGACTAGATTCAGTTTACCAACCATAGTTGGCACCATGTCCGCTGTAAGCGACGTGGGAGACTACGGGAGCGGCGGCGGCGTAGGTGTGGGCGATAGGGGCGGCGTAGGCCTTAGCGACCACGGGAGCGGAGTACCCGGAGTACGCATGAACGGCGGGAGCGGAATACGCATGTACAGCGGGAGCGGAGTACGTATGTACGGCGGGAGCGGAGTACGCATGTACGGCAGGAGCGGAGTACGCTGCGTATGCGGGAGCGGCAGCGTAAGTGGCCACAGGGGAAGCGTGGGTCTGGTGGGTGGAATAGGAAGATACGGAGGAGACGGCGGGAGCGATGGTCTTGGTCACGACGGGGGCGGAGTACGCAGCCACAGCGGGGGCGGCGTAGCCGTGTGCGACCGCGGGGGCGGCGGCGTAGGCGGCGACGGGGGCGGCGACGGCGTGGCTGCTGTAGGCCAGGGGGGCAGCTCCGTAGAGACCACCGGCACGGGCGAAGCCCACGGCGCAGAGAGCGATGATCAGCTAGTAAATTTAAACAAGTTATTAAAATTGTGTAAGAAGTACAGGATTAGACGAATAACGGAAAGACTAACTAAGCTTTAGAGTCTTAATGTTATACTTTAATTGAAGTCTAAAGTTTAGACTTCTGTTAAAAATAAGATAACCAAATTTATGTTCATTTAATCGATTCGTTCTACAGCACAGAAATGCTACGACACTTGTAAATAAATGAAATGTTTACTTAAATGGTCCGTGTCCTACACCTTTACAGAAATGCATAAAAAACGCATCGCTTAAATCATATTATCGAGACATTGTGATTGAAGATTTTTTAATTGGTTATTTATAACACACCTTGGCGTACATGTTGGTGCTGCTAGGTTTGGCAACTGAATAATTTCGGCAAGTTCCGCTGTGGTATTTATATCAATTTTATTTGCAGACTGTCCTTTTCACTAGGTCATATCATACGAGCCATGAATGCTATTGGATTTCTTGTTTTTTTACATCAATAACAGTTGACGTACCTAATATTGCTGATGTTGTTGACATTTTGACGACCCGTTTGGAACAGTGATAGTGAATGTTGCCTCTGGTCCAAGGGTTGCGGGTTCGATCCCCGCACAGTACAAAAATTTGTGTGCATGAACGTGTCTGTTTGTATTGGTCTGGGTGTTTTCTATGTATTTTAAGTATATTTTAACAAAAAATAACAAGAGAACTAAGGTCCCAGACACAGCCCAAAGGATTGCATGTGGCAATGGGCAGGGCACATAGTGAGGAGAGCAGACGGCCGTTGGGGCGGAAAGGCCCTCAAGTAGAGGCCACGTACAGGAAGTCGCAGCCGTGACAGGCCTCCTACAAGGTGGACCGACGATCTGGTGAAGATCGCGGGAATCCATTGGATGCAGGCGGCACGGGACCGGTCTGTGTGAAGAACATTGGGGGAGGCCTATGTCCAGCAGTGGACGTCTATTGGCGGAAATTATGATGATGACGATGATAAACATTATATGTATATATTTGTAATCCCACTGTTGGTTCTGATATCCGTTACATAGTTGCTTGAGCTACCTATCTCGGAATCAGATCAATGTATGTGATGTGAAATATTTATTATTTATATTTATTTAATTGTAACAGATACTTCATTGCTACCTCCTCATATAAGCGTACATGTAAATCCTATTCAAAGCTGTCGCTTCGGAGCCCGGGGTATGTTTGGACCATGATCGGATTCGGAAAGTCTGGTAATGGTAATAGTCTGGTGGTCATAGTAATCTATGTAGCGACTGCCGTCTGATCTTTGCAGCCCTTAGACAGGAGAACCAGACCAACTGTATAACGGTTACACGTCCAGAATCATTAGCTCAAATATTGTACGTGTCCACAATTTTTAGAAAACATCCGAGCCGTGCACGTTTTCTCACTTGGTTTTCCCTCACCGCCGAGCTTATGGTAGGAATATGCACATGGGTGTCCATGAGCGGTGGCAATCACTTACCATCAGGTGATCCGTCTGCTCGTCTGCCAACTATCACATAAATAAAAAGATTTGAAAAAAAATAAAACGACACTGGGCGAAAGCGGTCCAAGACCCTCCACGGATTAGAGTAATGCTAGTTAGATACATTATTTCTCTATTTAAAAAAATACTCAATTGAAATCCATCCTAGGGACTTTTCTAAGACGATGGGTAGGGCACAGTAGCGACGCCAATTGTTTTTAATTGTTAGCCACGAAAATATATATATATTTTAAATAATTACGCGGCTTCAGTCTCTCGGCAAACACTTATACCTATTATTTAATCAATGACCATGCACAAATGTTGGGTCTGTTTTTGTTCTAAAAATATTGATTCACGCCAAAAGTAGCCGCATTTGGCGGTAATTCAAAATTCGAGTGCAATACCAGATCAAATTGCTAACTATAACTATTAAATAAACAGTATAGGTCTTTACCGAGAGATTGAAGCCCCCAAGCTGTTTAAAATAGATCTGGTTTAGTAGCTAACAATTAAAATCAATTGGCGTCGCTAGTGGGGTATACCCTTCACCTTAAAATGACTTTTTATACTCGTATAATCCATGTAAATAAAAGATAGCAGTGTTGGTTGCACTATGAATAAGTTAAGACCGATTTGATTAAAAATTGGTAGAGAGGTAGCTTAGAACCTGGAAACGGACAAAAACACTTAATATCCCAAAAAAAGTCAGGTTCCCGTGGGATGTATAAAAACGATTAATACATGGTAAAAAGACAGTATGCCGTGTGGTCCCCGGCAGAGTAGAATAGGCCACCCTCACTCATACCGAGGTGTCGTAAAAGGCGACTAAGGTAAATCTGCTGGCATGATCATCAGCAACCAGAGAAGGAAAACTCTGCATTTATATCAAAACCCTCGCCAACCCGTCTGCCAAGCGCGGTGAGTATGGCAATTACCCCTCATGTGATTGAGGGAGGCCCGTGCCCCAGCAGTGGGGACTTAAATGGGCTGATGATGAAAAAGACAGTGGTCCAAGAGCTGCCATGGATTAGAGTAATGCCAATCGTCAGATGTATCCTTTTTGTATAAAAAAAACACACTCAATCAAAATCCATCCTAGGGATTTTTTTAAATGGCATTCTTTTATACTCGTACATCCATGTATATAAAAGACATGTAGGTATATAAAAGATAGTTAGACTGATTTGGCTGAAAGTTGGTGGAGAGGTTAGCTAAGAACTTAGGCTTGGATGCCATTGAATGCTGCGCCATGTCATAGTGGTAACTTGGTATCTTGGGTATGTCCGTTACGATAAAGCCGTGCATCTACTAGATTTACTGCTAGATATTTTTTTTGGACAATAAGTGAAAGATTTACTGTTTTATTCTGATTGAATGATTGATTATGTTTTACTTTTATATGATTACGGATTCGGAGTATCATCAAGGCACTATGCATTTTTGCATCGCGCTATCATGTCTGCGTGAGTGAAGGTACCGGAGGTCCAATCCGGGGAAAGGGGGTTTTAAAGGTTGGCAGCGCACTTGTGACTCCACAGGTATCGCGGGTGTCCATGGGCGTCGGCAATCGATTACCATCACCGTCTGCTCGTCTACCACCTATGACAATGACCTCGAGTCGCCGTGGATTAGCAATTCAGAAATAAAACACAAAAAGTCAAGACGGGACTGGTCTTTATTTTCTACCGTCTCCCTGCTTGATCACCGAGAGTGCTCTACAGGGGTTGTACCTACATCAAAGTATCAAAAGACATGTTACTAATTTAAGTTTCGTATTGTAACAATTAATAAGTAGATACGTCAAACAAGTCTGATATAGACAGACAGACGAATCATCATAGGTACTACAGTAGCAATGGGATGATTACGTCTAGATATAACCAAAAATTGTTGGAACAGACATGTCTTGAAGAGAACCGCGGTTAGATAATCTTAGTGAAAAAAAGACTGTCGGTCTGGATATCGGAAAATCTACTTCACAGCATGAAGCAGGCCGTCTAGCAGTGGACGGACGTCGGTGATTTATTATATTTCTAGGACTTGTCTCTGGTGGCAGAAGGGATGAGTAAGATTTATTAAGCCTTTAAGTATTATCTGTTGACTGGAGTAAACATCTAAACCTCATCAACGTTGCCATAATATTTCGGAAAAGGTGGATTTCGATATGATCTGATTAAATAAATTGTATTTTTTGGTCGAAAGCGCAACACAGCGAAAAGCTGTCCGAAAGTAAAGACAGTTTAAAGTTTAATTTGCCGTTATTACACTAGCCCCTACTACAAATATCGAGTACCTAGAGTAGGACTTTATCTTCAAAAACATTACTGCACTTAATATCAATTCGTGCACCAAAATATGAGGGTTTGTGTGACTAGATATAAAATATATAGTTTTCACATTTTCTTGCTGATTACAAAAGAAGAGTAAATTTTGATTGCCATCACGATCAATCTAGCTGAATTTCAAATTAATATGTGCTTCATTAATTGAGGGGTACACATACATACTTCCGTAACGTTTGTTGGTGATTAGTATACCAACATAACATATCCATCCATCATGGTAAGTAAATTTCAGGAGTAATAAAATGCAATAGTTCGTGTTTGTTCGATAATTTTATTATCTTTTCATTTATATAATTTGTTTATAATTTATAGGAAGACTAGATTCAGTTTACCAGCCATAGTTGGCACCATGTCCGCTGTAAGCGACGTGGGAGACTACGGGAGCGGCCGCGGCGTAGGTGTGGGCGATAGGGGCGGCGTAGGCCTTAGCGACCACGGGAGCGGAGTACGCGGAGTACGCATGAACGGCGGGAGCGGAATACGCATGTACAGGCGGGAGCGGAGTACGCATGTACGGCGGGAGCGGAGTACGCATGTACGGCGGGAGCGGAGTACGCATGTACGGCGGGGGCAGAGTACGCTGCGTATGCGGGAGCGGCGTAGGTCTTAGCGACCACAGGGGCGGCGGCGTAAGTAGCCACGGGAGCAGCAGCGTAAGTGGCCACAGGGGAAGCGTGGGTCTGGTGGGTGGAGTAGGAAGATACGGAGGAGACGGCGGGAGCGATGGTCTTGGTCACGACGGGAGCGGAGTACGCAGCCACAGCGGGGGCCGCGTAGCCGTGTGCGACCGCGGGGGCGGCGGCGTAGGCGGCGACGGGGGCGGCGACGGCGTGGCTGCTGTAGGCCAGGGGGGCAGCTCCGTAGAGACCACCGGCACGGGCGAAGCCCACGGCGCAGAGAGCGATGATCAGCTGGTAAATTAAAACAAATAATTAAAATTATGTCGAAGTATACATGCATGGCGGAAAAACGAGATGGTAAAAACCAATAGGTTCAGTTAAAAAGTAATATGTAATTTTAATTAATTAGTTTTCTATAGCACAGAAATGCTAAGGAACTCGTACCTAGATACATGAAATGTTTACTAAAAAAAGTATATATCCTACACCTTTCCAAAAATTCTCAAAAACCGGATGCATTAATTTTATCACATTATCTACACATTGTAATTTCAAAGAATTGTATTAATTTTTAAATTGTTTTTTATAACACACCTTGGCGTACATGTTGGTGCTGCTAGTTTTGGCAACTGAATAATTTCGACCAGTTCCGCTGCAGTATTTATATCAATTTGATGTGCGGACTGTCCTTTCCACTAGGTCAAATCGATACGAGCTACCAAAGGAGGGGTAGATGGTTGTTTTTTACATTGATATAGTTACAGTGACTCTTTAATGATGTTGCTCACATTTAATTGTAACAGACACCTTATTGCAATAGATATTATTTTATTTGTCAACGATACAATATCGTTATGATTTGATAACGATAGATTTCGAGAGTTAGTCCTTGACTTCGCTCTGCAGCCTAAGAATGCGATATATAGATAGATATACTTTATTGCACAAAATACACAACTTAAGTACTAGGCATTACAGAAATTTCGTGTACAATTTCGGCGGTCTTATCGCTGGAAGCGATTTATACCAGACCACCTTCGGGTAAAGGACATTTGATAGTAGAGAAGAGGTAGGGGGTGCAATATTCAATAAGGAAAAAAAAAGAAACTGTAAATGTTAAAATATAACTTATAACCCTAATACATAAATAAAATACAGTATTATAAATTAATAAATAAGTTATGCTCAAATACATACACATAATATTGTGAGATTGATATCAGAAAAAGACAAAAATAATAATAAGGATATGGATAATCAAATGGATTCCTAAGATGGACCATCGACTACAGGCTGCCAATAACAGGATGATTGATATATTTATTTATGAATTAATAAATAAATCTGTATCACGTTCTTAGGCTCCAGAACGATTCTTTATTGGACAAGAAAATAAAGTACAATTGGCGGATTTAATGCTATACAGCATTCTCAACCAGTCAACAAATTGGGCGATGCAGAAATATCTAAATAAAAATATTACATGTTATATACATACATTCATGTTATAGATATCTAATTCGACATTTATATGGACGAAATCTCTCAGTACACGAGAAAAAGCCCTTTGTTCTCTTTACAATATAGTCAACTACTCTTCCCACTTAGCATGTAATTCCCGGTTGCGTCAAAAGCTATCGCTCTGGAGCCCGGGGTACGCTTAGACCATAATTCAGGATTGGGGAGTCTGGTAATTGGTAATTACAGTGAAGCGACTGCCGTCTGACCTTCGCAACACTTTACTGGGGAACTTGACCAACTGAATCATGGTTATACGTTCAGAAACTATCCGAAACGTGCAGGTTTCCTCACGATGTTTTCCCTCACCGCCGAGCTTATGGTAGAAATACGCACATAGATTTCAAAAATCTAGAGGTGCATGCTCGGATTCAAACCCAGTCGCCCCGTATGGAAGGCGCGTACAGAACCACTGAGCTACAATACAGTCAACTACAGGCCCTAATCAGAAAGACATATCGCAGCAGTGTGATTTGTAAAAAGCTTCATTTTGCTCCATCATCATCATCATCATCAGCAACCCATACTCGTCCACTGCTGGACATAGGTCTCCCCTAATGCACGCCACTGCTCCCGACTTTCGGCCACTCTCATCCAGCCCACACCAGCCACCCTTCGAATGTCATCATTACATCTTGTCGCAGGGCGTCCTACACTACGCTTACCGAGTCGCGGTCTCCACTCAAAGACTTTACGGCTCCAACGGCTGTCAGTTCTGCGGCTAATATGGCATTTTGCTCCATTTAACTTCATTACCACGAATGAATCACGAAAGTAAGATGGTTTTAAGAGTGATAGTAGCTCAGTGCATAATAAGTTAACGTGCGCCTTGTTCGACGACGTTCGAATCTGAGTCTGAATCCGTAGGTCGATAAAACGTAAAACACCGGCGTTTTATTGAGTGACTGTGACTTGGACTGACTTCGACTGTTGACTACCTATTTATTCTCAATAAGTTGACATCAGCGAATTATCTTCGGGTAGAGCCATAATAAAAAAAAATAAACGTGTACAAAGGCGTTATTAATTTGTCATGCCGAGTGATGATGTCACAAGAGGAGTTTTACAATTTTTTTTCTCTAAAAATATCTGTTTCAAAATTCAGCATTTTTTTTTAAATTTCTATTAGTCTAATCTAGAAATAGTATTTTTCATTTCGGAAAATGTTTTTTGTCGTATTGTCCAGACTTTTTCCCACACGCTCGATCCTCAGCCTTGCGTAGAGATGTAGCATTACTACCTATGCATCTGTATCTTCTATCGCATTTACAATGGGCAGTATTAAGAGGATCTGTTCGGCCCTTTGATTATATTAATGCGACCGGTAGCCCTAACTAGCGACATCGTTCGTTTTTTATTGTTAGCTACTAAACCGGATCTATTTTAAACAATTTCGGGGTTACAACCTTTCGGCTAACACTTATACTATTTATTAATTAACCATGCACAAATTTTGGGTCCGTTTTTGTAAGCGAAAAATTGATTACCGCCAAAAGCGGCCACTTTTAGCGTAAATCAATTTTTCACGTACAAATGTTGGGCCCGCATTTGTGCATGGTTATTTAATAAATAGTATATGTGTTTGCCGAGAGGTTGTAACCCCGAAATTGTTTAAAATAGTTCCGGTTTAGTAGCTAACAATTAAAATCGATTGGCGTCGCTAGTGTGCCCTACCCGTCACCTTAATCAAAGGTTCGGCCATTATTACAGCTGCAATTTTTCACCATCGTATATCAGAACGAATCGTCCATCACTTGAAGAAAGAATGATTATGTAACTATCGGTCCCAAATAAACACTTATTTGGAACTTTCTTTTATGAGAAAGGGAGGCAAATGAGTCACCTGATGGCAAGTGATCACGGCCGCCGCATGAACATCAGCCACACCAGTGGAGATGCGTTGCCGGAAGTTGAGGAAGGTTTCTATAGGCTCATTTCTTGAAGATCTTAATGTCGTACCGGTTGGCAAAACCGCTGCGGGAAGTTGATTCCACAATGAGGACATGCGTGGCAAAAAATTACTTGTAAAGCGCACGGTGATGGATCTCCACCCATCCAGAAGTTTTGGAACCAATAATTACATAATGTAGATGGAATTATTTTCACTATAGGGCGTTTCTCATGGCATATCCTACCGCGCTCAGTGAAACTGTGAAATCAGCTGGCATTGCTGGTATTCCTGAATAGACACGACCCGGTGATCTTCAAGAAAAGAGTCAATTCCTTCCTGAAGAGCCGATAACGCATACCTATATTATGGGATAACTCGGGTGAAAGTGCATGGGAGGCGTTGATCATTTACCATCAGGTGCAGTGTTGTCAACCCTAAAGTCAGAAAAGTGGTAGATCTACTTACCAATTACCTTTAATTAGATTTTTCGAAAAACGATTACTTATGTCAAATTTTTCATGAAATATTTGCATTAATATTTTTTAAATACTTTTTTTTCGTTTTTTTTTAAGATCGAAAATCATGTCAAGTAATATGTTGGTTTTCGTGTGCGTTGTAAATCTATACTCAACGGATAATAATAGGTATTCATGTTCATTTTCAAGCCAAGCAATAAGTTGTGTGCTTAGATAGCATATTGACACTTGGGATTTTTTGGTGATAAATATACCATAACATATTTATCTACATGCATCTATCATGGTAGTTAATGAGAAAGTTTTAGGAGAAATAAAATGCATCAGTTCGGGTTTGTTCGATAATTATATTATCTTTTCATTTTTGTAATTTGTTTATAATTTAAACGAAGACTAGATTCAGTTTACCATCCATAGTTGGCACCATGTCCGCTGTACGCGACGTGGGAGACAACGGGGGCGGCCGCGGCGTAGCTGTGGGCGATGGGGGTGGCGTAGGCCTTAGCGACCACGGGGGCGGAGTACGCGGAGTAGGCGGGGGCGGCGTACGCGGAATAGGCAGGGGCAGAGTACGCGGCGTATGCGGGGGCGGCGTAGGTCTTAGCGACTACGGGGGCAGCGGCGTAAGTGGCTACGGGAGAAGCGTGGCTCTGGTGGGTAGAGTAAGAGGAGACTGAAGAGACAGCAGGGGCGATGGTCTTAGTCACGATGGGGGCGGAGTACGCAGCTACGGCGGGGGCAGCAGCGTAGGTGGTGATGGGGGCAGCGGCGTAGGTCTTAGCGACCACAGGGGCAGCGGCGTAGGTGGCGACGGGGGCAGCAGCGTAATGGGCTACTGGGGCGGCGGCGTAGGTGGCGACGGGAGAGGCGTGGGTCTGGTGAGTGGAGTAGGAAGACACGGAGGACACAGCCGGGCTGATGGTCTTGGTCACAACCGCGGGGGCAGCGGCGTATGTGGCTACGGCGGGAGCGGCAATGGCGTGGCCGCTGTAGGCCAGAGGAGCGGCTTCATAGAGGCCACCTGCATGGGCAAAGCCCACGGCGCAGAAAGCGATGATCAGCTGAGGAACAAAAAACATTTTAGAAATTCCAGTCTTCCATTTTATGGCTCCGTACTTAAAAGTTTCAAACTTATTATTTTCGCAAATCCGTTTGTCTTATCTGTCCTGTTGTCCCTAGAGTAAAGCGCTGAATTGAGAACTTGAGTCCGTAAAAGTCTCCTTACACATTTTTCTACTTAGTTCTTTTTAGATGTACATGACTTCGTAGTAATCTAAGCAGTGACTTGTCTTATTTAAGATCTAAATACGTTTTGTCCCATTCGGTCTCACGACACGACCCTCTTAACTGCCGTAAAGGGCGTTAACAAAGAGATAGGCAATCCATCACGATCACTAACTGATTCGATAGTAACACACACCTTGGCGTACATGTTGTTGGTGCTGCTAAGGTTGGCAACTGAATAATTTCGGCAAGTGGCCGCTCCGTTTTTATATCGTATAGATGCCGCGGACTGTCCATTTCACTTTCATTGACTACTTTGTTCAATGATCTTTCAATGCTGATACAATTGTGCGTGTGAAGTGAGATGTATTCTGCTACTCGCCCTTGTTTATTGCCAACTAACTTGGATTACGGTTTTGCTTGCCTTGATCCTGTTTCTGCTATTCCAGTTTTGACATTAAAGGTTTTGATATTGTCAGCTAAGCGTAGAGGTTACGGGGAATAAATTACATGTGGCAATAGAGGATTTTTGCGGACACCATCACAGTTTAACTAAGCCTTTATTAGTATTTTGACTCACTGCACAGGTTAGAAGTAAAATTAATAGTAGCTGAGAATCATAGCTAAGAAAGCTCAGAGACTCAGAGTTTATTTTTAATCGACGATAAACAAAGGAGGAGGCTCTCAATTCGACGCGTATTTTCGTTTTTGTGTAATATCATAAAAAAAATCTTTATTTACCAAAAAGTTTACAACAGTTTACAGTACGAGTAATACATTGACTCCAACACTAGGCGAAGCCTGTCTCGTGGGAATCATATCAGATTGATTTATAATGTGTGCGGCTTATTACTTTAGCAAGTTTTAGAAAATATTATAATTAAAGGTAATCAGTACACTTACATTAAAATTAGTTTCATAGACTAATTACCATGTTAATATGATGATCACGCGCAACTTTTAGGTGGGTTTTTGTTATTATTAGAAAGGGTAAGCCCGAAGTTAGGGTAAAGGTTATCAGCGCACTTGTGACTCCTACTGGTGTCGCGGGTGTCTATGGGCGGCGGCAATCGCTTACCATCAGGTGATCTGTCTACTCGTCTGCCACCTTTGACATAAAAAACACATATAAATGTACTTAGATAAATAAAATACATAATAATATATATTCCACAACATCACATCACAAATATATACATTTAATACTTTTCTTTTTTTAATACATACTAAATTAGTTTAAAAACTGAGTTGTTCAAGTAATTTTTTGCTTTTCAGTTTTTTCGGCTGTTTAATTTTTTAGTCCTAAAAATATAGAAAAGATAAAAAGTTCTGGAAGTGAGAATGTCATTTATTAATAGGTAGGTCCTTCTAAACGAAAATCGCTTGTACGCACGAGTCAAAAAATTGTGTTTTTCAAACAAAAAACTATGCACGTTCCAAGCGATTTTTGCTCTTCCGACCGTACCTACCTAGTTCAAAACCGTAAACTTCACCTTTGATTAATATGTTTGCTGTAATTATCAGAGCAACCTTACATCATAATGAACTGTACGGTCAGTGAACTCGGTCTGGTCTGGTGAATTTATTTATTACTGTCCACTTCATTATTGTAGACAATCTGCTGAACGTTTCCGCGTTTTAACGCGTTAATTTCTTTGTCAACATTTATGTTGACAAAGAAATTAACGTTAAATGTCAATCTGTAAGAAAACACGGTTATTAATATAAATGTTGCTTTCATAGTTCGCTTTGAAATTATTTTGCTATTTTTAGGGTTCCGTAGCCAAATGGCAAAAAACGGAACCCTTATAGATTCGTCATGTCTGTCCGTCTGTCTGTCCGTCCGTATGTCACAGTCACTTTTCGCCGAAACCATAAGAACTATACTATTGAAACTTGGTAAATAGATGTATTTTGTTAACCGCATTACGATTTTTACACAAAAATTGGAAAAAATAAAAAAATTGGGGGGTCTCCTTACTAATACTTGAAACTGAAACTCAATTTTTTTTTTTCATCAATCCTATACGTGTGGGTCTTTAAAAATGATGTTTGAGGTTTTTAACATCATTTTTTTCTGAACAAAATACTTTGCGCAAGAGACGCTCCCAAGGTGGTAAATTGTGTGTGTGTATGTGTGTGTGTCCCTCTAACTTCTAAAATAAATGGATTACAAAACTAAAAATATATGATGTACATAATCATGAAAACTAAAAACGAAAATTGGTTTGAACTAGATATAGTGAGTAGTCTTTTTTTAATACGTTATAAACCGTAAACCGCAATTTACTTTCCATATAATAAATAAAAAATTTTTTCATCAAACCTATACGTGTGGGGTATTTATAGATAGGTCTTTAAAAATGATGTTGAGGTTTTTAATATGATTTTTTTTATCAACACAACACAATATTTTGCGCAAGAGTAAAGTAAAAGTGGTACATTGTGTCGTTGTCGTCGTCGTCCCCCCCTCTAACTTCTATAATAAATGAATTATAAAACTAAAAAATATATATGATGTACATAATCATGAAAACTAACAACAAAAATAACCGTAAACCGCAAGTTACCTTCCATATACGAGTATCTTACTTGCTGCGACGGAACCCTTCATGGGCGAGTCTAACTCGCACTTGGCCGGTTTTTATTGTGTACCTACTAGCGACCTAAGGGGCGTACACTGAAGTCGAGGCATGAATTTGTATAAATTTACGAATTAATGAAATCTCTAAATTCGACTTCAAGGTCGAGTCATTGATAATAGGTCCTCTGCCCCGGCTTCGCACGAATACAATATTATGCATGTATTCTATTATTAGGTATGCATAGAACCTTCCTCTTGAAATACTCACAGAATGTCACAGACAGCAAAAGCGACTTTGCTTATGATTTTGATACATCATAATCATGTAAGCATGTGCTCGGAGTCTGCTGTACATTATCTGCAGTCAAATTATACTGGCGGAATGCGCAAATGCGCATTCGCAATCAAATGATTATGACCCTGTCTCATACGGCAAAGAACGTATGTTCGATTCCCACTCTACCGAAGGTTATACAACATAGGTTTCTTCAAAAAATTAAAGCTTTCAATGTATTTGTAACACATATATAGTAATCATATCTGTGAGCTATAGGAATGGACTGTATGAATGAAAGAGTGATTTAAATAGGTAAATAAAATATATTAATAAAATAAACAAATTATAACCACCGCTAACACCTGACAGCAAACAGACAGAGCCAAAGATAAGACAAAACATAAACAATATGAAAGACTCTAAAAAGGCTCCCTAGCGATCCTGTAGTCGACAATATCTATATATTTAATAATGTGTAAGTATGTTATACCTTCCTTAAACATGTATATTTTAAATATGTATAAGTAGTTATTAATATATATTATATATCATATGATGCCGCCACAATGTTTTCTGCTTTGCCCAATGGTTTACTGGTAGAGAATGCTGTAAGGCATTAAGTCCGTCCCATTGTACTTTTTTACTTTGTGCAATAAAGAATAAATAAATGTTCCGGAGTTGCAAACGCCCATAGGCAGTAAGGTAAGTGATACCTGTAATCACTTACCTTACTCACTTACACTTGTTTGCCACGGACGTAGGATTAAAATACCCTGAAATATTTTTCTGGTCTCTACTTTATTGACCCTAGACATCAACACACTTCTTCCAAGGTCTCCCACAACTTTACCTACCCATACTTTTATTAAGTACTGTATTAAAAATACTAGACTCCCCAAATCCTGCTAAGATAAGTACTGTATTCCAATCCTAAGATAGATACGATACTGAAAACCCACCTACATATAACGCAGAACCAATTGAAAACGAGACCTATATCGTATCGTATAAAGTGGGTAGTTTCCTCAATACCCACTTACACAAATAATACACACACTTCAATAAAAGAATCACATTAAAATATAAATAATGTTTCGAAAGGATACGAAGTGAGTAAGTCAGCCTCCGTCGACCTTGAGAAAGTCATCAGATCTGTCAGAAGCACATTCAAATCAGCAAATGCGGATGTCCGTATAAGATATCAATACCTAATAAGCTTTCAGTAAATAAGTAGATAATAAGTAAATGTGACATTCTTTAATAATAATATCCTCCAACCGATTTAGGCTAAGGCGGCTAATATCAACGATCAGCCACTTACGCAGGATATATTATAGTGCTCAAGTGTATGCGCAAACACAAGTGTACTCTCTATTTCCTTGCTCTCATATTCCGATGGGACACCAGTGTGACACGACCGGAGAGGGATCGGGCGCAAGACCTACGGCTTAGGGCGACGGTTATCCCTATCTAGCGACACCATTCGTTTTTAATTGTTAGCTACTAAACCGGATCTATTTTGAACGATTTCGGGGTTACAACCTTAAAAAACACTTATACTATTTATTAAATAACCATGCACAAATGATACATCCGTTTGTACGCGAAAAATTATTAACCGCCAAAAGCGGCAACTTTTAGCGTGAATCCATTTTTGCGTACAAATGTTGGGTCCGCATTTGTGCATGGTTATTTAATAAATAGTATAAGTGTTTTCCGAACGGATGTAACCCCGAAATTGTTTAAAATAGATCCGCTTTATTAGCTAAATATTAAAATCGATTGGCGTCGCTAGTGTACCCTACCCGTTACCTTAACATGCCATTACACTTTAAATGCATATTTTCTCATATTTAAATACTTACATATAATTTAGATTAAATATCACAATACCATACTAGCCTAGATATATCATAATAGTTTTAGATAAAATGCTGTTCCCTCTCATATTGCAGTGCCCTAACAGGGTCTATAGTGGTTGCTTTGTTATACTTTACCATCTGTTATGTGTACACTATAGAGGCAATAAAGAATTGAGTATTGAGTATGCTTTCCGTCGCATCTCTTCCTGACTCCGGGCTAACACTGAGATTTTCAACTCAGGTACAAATTTTGGCCCGACCCGGGGATCAAATCCGGGACCCCAAGCGCAGCCGTCGCTTTTAAAGTGCGTCGCAAAACCCACAGCACAAACGCGGCAGTCATATATGATTAATTACCTACTTAATAGTCTGGCTGGTTACACAGTAGTGATGGTAACTCATTAAATAAGAACGCGCCTTTCATACGGGGGACGTGGTTCGATACCATGCATGCACCTCGGGATTTTTCAAATCTATGTGCATTTTCTACCATTAGCTCGGCGGTGAGGGAAAACATCGTCAAGAAACCTGAACGTTTCGGATAGTTTCTCAAAATTATGGATACCTACAGTATATGAGATAATGATATCCAGTTGGTTGGGTCCCCCTGTCTAAGTATTGCGAAGGTCAGATAGCAGTTACTTCATTGTAATTACTAGGCTTCCCGAATCTTGAATCATGATCCAGGCGTAGTCGCTGAAGCGACAGCTTTATCTCCTATTGTTAAATAAGTGATTTATAATGAGTCGCCTTTCTTGGTCACGTCCTGCGAATACCGGACAGCTATGTTGGAAACCGTAGGCCGTGTGGTGCCCGGCAGAGTAGAATAGGCCACCCTCACTCATACCGAGGTGTCGTAAAAGGCGACTAAGGTAAAGCTGCTGGCATGATCATCAGCACCCAGAGAAGGAAAACTCTGCATTTATATCAAAACCCGTCTGCCAAGCGTGGTGAGTATGGCAATTACCCCTCATGTGATTGAGGGAGGCCCGTGCCCCAGCAGTGGGGACTTAAATAGGCTGACGATGATGATGTTGGAAACAAATGTCTGGAAATGCCACCACCGCCGGGTCCCAGCAGAAGGTGAAGACCTAAAAAAGCGTGGCTTGACATCGTAAAGGATGACATGCCTGCTAATAAACTGAACACTAGGGATGCACAAAACCGTACGAAGTGGAGGAGTCGAAGTAAGGAAACGGACCCCGAGGCTCTGAAGGTACAACTTGGGACGCAACCGGGACAAAACGCTAAGATGATGATGATGATTGGTTGGTCCAACGCTGAAATAATCACCACTTACCGAATATACCCTCTACCTATAGATCTATCCGTGAGTAATACATGATTATTACATCAGAAATTCATATAATTAACTTAAGTGCATTTAGAACACTGTTCATTAAAGAAGAATTAGGCACGTTTGCTAGGACAAGGTCTGACAATGCAATCGGAACTTCTAGACCTTGTTGGATACCACATACCAGTTATGTTATGACTGTTGGTAGTTTAATGGCACGGTATCAAGGGCAAGGTAAACAAACAAGCTAATTAAAAAATAATTATAACAACCCTAGTAATATGGTCGCTCAGTGGATATGAACGCGCCTACGGGAAGGTCGTGGTTCGAATCTGAGCATAAACCTCTGAATTTTTCAAATTTTGGTGCATATTTCTACCATTAGTTCGGCGGTGAGGGAAAACATCGTGCGAAAACGTACTAGGTTAGTTTCTCAAAATGTTGGATACCTACAATATTTAAGATCATGATTCTGAACGTGTAAATTCGTCTGGTTCTTCTATCTAAGGGTTGCGAAGACCAGGCTTCCGAATCCTGGATCATGATCTAAGCCTACCCCGGGCTCCAAAGCGACAGCTTTCGACGTCACTAGGAATTACACGCTGAGATGAGGAGGACGAATATTTTGCCTGAGAATAAATTTGCGTAGTGACGAAAAATAAACTACGATCTTAATTGAGATCAAATGGTGCTGCTGGTGAATTAAAGTTAATTAAATAATTAATCTACACTTTTACGGTATTTAATTGAAGTTAAAATATGTATGAGATTTACGATGCTTTTAGTAGCTTTATTAAGAAATTTTAGTACATACTAGTTGAGTATAAAAATATACTAAAAATATTAACATAATTGAAGGTCTGTAAGTGCAAACTCTTGATGAAATAACTACTCTTGATGAAATAACTTACCAACATTATATCATTTTGCATATATGTATGACAAGGTAAAGGTTGGCTGATAATAAAAAATAGTTTAGGATATGGCAAGTCGTATTTTTAATTCTATTTACAGGTAACAGGTACTAGATCCAGTTTACCAACCATAGTTGGCACCATGTCCGCTGTAAGCGACGTGGGAAACTACGGGGGCGGCGGAGTAGGTCACAGCCGATTTGACGAGGGGGGCAGCAGCGGCGTAAGTGGTGGCGATGGGGGCAGCGTAGGACTTAGCGACCACGGGGGCAGAGTAGGCAGCCACAGCGGGGGCGGCGTACGCAGAGTAGGCAGGGGCAGAGTACGCGGCGTATGCAGGGGCGGCGTAGGTCTTAGCGACCACGGGGGCAGCGGCGTAAGTGGCCACGGGGGAGGCGTGGGTCTGGTGGGTAGAGTAAGAGGAGACGGAGGAGACGGCAGGGGCGATGGTCTTGGTCACGACGGCGGGGGCAGCGGCGTAGGTGGCGACGGCGGGAGCAGCGTAGGTCTTAGCTACGACGGGGGCAGCGGCGTAGGTGGCCACGGGGGCAGCAGCATAGGCAGCGACGGCAGGGGAGCCGTGAGCGGTGTGGGTGGAGTAAGAGGAGTAAGAAGACACGGCAGGAGCGATGGTCTTGGTCACCACGGCGGGGGCAGCGGCGTAGGTGGCGACAGCGGGAGCGGCGTAGGTCTTAGCGACCACGGGGGCAGCAGCGTAGGTGGCGACGGGGGCAGCAGCGTAGTGGGCTACTGGGGCGGCCGCGTAGGTGGCGACGGGAGAGGCGTGGGTCTGGTGAGTGGAGTAGGAAGACACGGAGGACACAGCCGGGCTGATGGTCTTGGTCACAACCGCGGGGGCAGCGGCGTATGTGGCAACGGCGGGAGCAGCGATGGCATGGCCGCTGTAGGCCAAGGGAGCAGCTCCGTAGAGTCCACCAGCATGGGCGATGCCCACGGCGCAGAGAGCGATGATGACCTGAAAAATTATATTTTGTTAGATTTTGTTACTAGGATATGGTTGCTTTAATTTCACTCTTAAAATTGGGACCTCATGGGCGACAACTCTATTCAATTCTGATTAGGCAAGTTGCAAGTCACATTGCTATTGTTAGAACACACCTTGGCGTACATGTTGATGCTACTAAAGTTGGCAACTGAATAATTTTGGCAAGTTCTGCTCCGGTTTTTATATCGTATCCAGCGTCCAGTGTCCACTTCACTTTCATTGCCAAGGTGATCCGCTGGAGCGAGCTTAGCCTACGCCCGTGAGTCAGAGATAGCCTTTCGATTTCGTTTGTTCCGCTTGCTCTTGCGCACTTTGCACAGATCTATAGGGCGCGCGAGCCTTGAGCATAATTAGCTATATGTTATGCATGTACTTACTGGGACCGGTCCTCGTCCATCAATTCATCTAAAGGTTTCGCTGGATTTTTATCTCCGCATACTTGACATAATTATTAGTTGCGGTTTGAATTCTGTCCGCTTAGTAATAATTGTCGTAGTTATCTGCATACTTAATTTGCAAAATCCGTATTTGATTCGTATTAAGTATTCGTAGATAGGAGGTATTAAAATAGCTGGTAATATCTAGTAGTTTTTATTATTTTCTGATTACTTTTGTTATCTACCTAATAGTTAATACTAGGTAATCGTATTTCTGACGTCTCTATTTCATTAAGTCTAAAGATGATCTTCTAGGCTTCATTTTCAAGCACCGTCACTTTCTACCGGTTGAAATATTGGTAGTTAAGTTTATTGACCTGGACGCTTCACCTAGAATCTTTTATAGATACCTAAGTATTTTGGTATATTAAAATATATATGAAGGGCTTTCAAATTCTATTAGCCTTTTTTAACGTAAAATCCTTCAGTAGGTAAGTACTTTTTTTAAGAAGTTCCTTACTTAAAATTAAAGGTATCCATGGGCGGCGGCAATCGCTTACCATCAGGTGGCCCGTCTGCTCGTCTGCCACCTATCACATAAAAAAATAGTTAAGGTTAAAATCGAACATATCTGATTCAATTACGTACTTATATTGGGAAAAGCTAATGACATTTAGCTTATTAACTGCCACACTCAGAGTCGTTGATTAACTTAGTTAGCTACTTAAGAAAAAATATTGACACTTATTTTGATACGCATAAAGACTACCGATACTAAAGTTAATGAACATTAGCTTAAATGACGTCTCTGAGTGCGGCCGTAAATCTCTACATTTAACAATATCTTTTAATAACGTGATTGCACCAATTTCTTTCTGCATTAACATCATTTAGACTATTGAAAACAGCATTTTTAAAAAGTAAGCGGCTCGTAAAATAAACATGAGGTGTTACAGTGGCCTGGCCTCACGGTAAGGTCGATGACCATAAACTCTTCCGACAATAAACAGCTGATTACGTGCGAAATGTCAGTCAATAAAATAAGACGGTTCCGTAATCTTTTCTTATCATAAATTTAATGCGTTTATAACGAAACAAAATTCACCTTAATACAAAACGCGATCTTAAGTTATTACCGCACTAAATCTCATGCCATCTCATGCCAACACACAACGTTGAAAGGAGCTAGAAAGAGTTTAGTTCCGGAACTGTTCTTTTATCGCGTTTTGAAATAAACAACACACCTAAAATACCTTTATTCATGTTTCAAATTGGTTATGAATTATTTATCATCATCATCAGCAACCCACACTCGTCCACTGCTGGACATAGGTCTACCCGTAATGCACGCCACTGCTCCCGATTTTCGGCCACTCTCATCCAGCCCACAACAGCCAGCCTTCGAATGTCATCATCCCATCTTGTCGCAGGGCGTCCTACACTACGCTTACCGAGTCGCGGTCTCCACTCAAGGACTTTACGGCTTCAACGGCTGTCAGTTCTGCGGCTGATATGACCAGCCCACTGCCACTTCAGTTTGCTAATTCGGTGGGCTATGTCGGTGACTCTGGTTCTCTGTCGGATTACATCATTTCTGATGCGGTCCTTCAGAGATACTCCGAGCATAGCCCTTTCCATAGCTCTTTCTTTGAATTAGTACTTATGTATGTACCTAATTAAGATAGATCTGACCGGAACTAAATGCGATGATTTTTACCTAGACAAGGTACCTACATAGGCACGGTCAGTGAATGTAGCGGTGTTCCAGTTAGCCGGCAAAATCGCTTGCATTGCGCTATGCGTGAGTGCAGGAATTAGCTTCGCCCACCGAGCTGCGTCTGCAAGCGACAATCGCCTTGCACAGGTACACCTGAAAATAGTGAACCGTCATCCAGTTAATCTGGATTCCCCTGCCTTAGGGTTGCGAAGGTCGGAAGGCAGTCGCTTCATCGTAATTACTAACTTCCCGAATCCTGGATCCTATGATCCAATATGCCTGGACCACATATATTATAATACTAGTACCTAAACTATTCCAGGCGTACCCCAAAGCGACAGCTTTGGACGCAGCTATATATGGACATCGATTAATTAAATTAATAATATCCTCCAACCGATTATGGCTACGGCGGCCAATCTCAACGATCAGCCAAGTACGCAGGATATATTATAGTGCTCAAGTGTGTGCGCAAACACAAGTACACTCTCTATTCCCTTATCCTCATATTCCGACAGTACACCATTGTGACACTACCGGAGGGCAATCGGGCGCAGGACCAACAGCTTAACGTGCTTTTAGCGAGGTACGGGAGTAGAAGACCGCCCACTTCCAGACTCCAGGCTCTAACTACGAATTTCTTACCGAAAACTTAGGTACAAAATTTTGGCCCGACCTGGGGATCGAACCCATGACCTCTTGCGCGGCTGTCGCTTTAAAGTGCGACCCACTAACCACTGCTGATATCGAGGTAGTCAATATATAAGTCGAGGACGTCGATACGGAATATAGAAGGATAAGGATAAGGATGAAATCTAGGTACTCCGATTCCGTAGCGTTCGGACCAAATAAGCCTTATAATATTAATAAATTTTCTTGCTAATTCTACCTTTGGGCTGCAGAAATAATTTAGCCATCTACTCTATTGTCGGTTGATGATAATTGATATAACCCCTGTGACGTATTTTGATTAAGAAAACTAGTAGAAGAACCCCAATAAATAGTGACATATTGTCAAAAAATTCTCTTTACAGTGGCAGACGAGCAGACGAATCACCTGATGGTATCTAAATGATTGCCACCACCCAAGCACACCCTCTACACCAGTGGAGTCACAAATGCGCTGCCAACCTTTAAACCACCCTTTCCCCAGGATTGGGCCTCCAGTACCCTCACTCACGCAGCGCAACATAGCACAGTTCTGCTTCACGCCGGTTTTCTGTGAGGCCGTGGTATCGCTCCGGTCGAGCAGGCCCATTCAATTTTTTTTCGATACACCCTGTATGAATAAAAATACCCCAGCAGGCATTAATAAATTGGCCGCGTGGTCGCCTGTGAATAGGTTAGTGATGCTAAATAGTTAGGTAAGTATCTCTTTGTGCCAGACCACTTTTCACATAATTTTCTTTCAAGCATTTTTCTTTTACGGAAAATAAAAGACTGACTGTACCTACTTACATACCTTCATAACAATTGGTAGGATATTTTAAGTAAGTGCAGGATGTTCAGTAACCTTTCATTGTTTTACAACCTACATCAGATTTAGGTCAAGAGACGTGACTTCATTAGGCAGCTTCTTTTGTTTGTACTAAGTTTCCGATTTTGAAATGCTACTGATACCTACTTTTTTACATAGTAATTAGTAAGTACCTAGGTGTGATTGTCTGATAATAAGTAGTACGGAAAGGGTATATTCCAAACGGCCACTACCTACAAGTGGTGGCCGTAGACAATTTTTTAGTTTTCGTCGGTAACGAAAACAATGAAATATTGAAAAAAGTTGTCACTACTTTACCACCACCACCACCTACTGTCATCATCATCATCAGCCCATTTAAGTCCCCACTGCTGGGGCACGGGCCTCTCTCAATCACATGAGGGGTAAATTGCCATACTCACCACGCTTGGCAGACGGGTTGGCGAGGGTTTTGATATAAATGCAGAGTTTTCCTTCTCTGGGTGCTGATGATCATGCCAGCAGCTTTACCTAAGTCGCCTTTTACGACACCTCGGTAATAGTGAGGGTGACCTATTCTACTCTACCGGGGACCACCACCTACTGTAGCATAACAGATTCAGTATAATAATAAAATAAAATCAATGTAGCATACAACCACGGCAATACGGCATAATAATTTCAGCAGAGACAATTTTCTTGTTTCGTACATTTTAGAGCGTATATTTTGGAAGTCGGGTTTTAGTAGGTATGTTTATAACTTTATTTTTTCGCAATGGATTTAGTACCTATCATCATCATCATCATCATCAGCCCATTTAAGTCCCCACTGCTGGGGCACGGGCCTCCCTCAATCGCATGAGGGGTAATTGCCATACCACGCTTGGCAGATGGGTTGGCGAATCAGTTGAATAGGTACTAACTAATATGATTCATGTAGTAAATAAGGTAGAAAGCCAATAAATGATTTTGTATTTGTTTGTAGGTATATAGCTTCTTACAGTTTTATTAATTTACCTATTATTAACGCGACTGTAATGGGAGGGGTAAATGCTTGTTTGTCTTAATAGTATAAGGAATATTGCTAAAAACTGAAATTTGAAGGATGATATCGATCATGATGATGACTTACCTAATAAGAGGTAAATATTGTATAACTCAATCAGTTCAAAATGGGATGTAGATTAATATTCAATAATACGGCAGAGTAGAATAGGCCACCCTCACTCTTACCGAGGTGTCGTAAAAGGCGACTAAGGTAAAGCTGCTGGCATGATCATCAGCACCCAGAGAAGGAAAACTCTGCGTTTATATCTGAACCCTCGCCAAACCGTCTGCCAAGCTTGGTGAGTATGGCAATAACCCCTCATGTGATTGAGGGAGGCCCGTGCCCCAGCAGTGGGGACTGGGTTAAATGGGCTGATGATGATGATGATGATAAATAATAAACACAGGAAAACTAAATGATTTCCTACGTAGTGGACGTTGCGACGAAAAATAGTTTCAACGGCCACCACCGGTGAGGAATAATCCCACAGAAGGTGGGAATAAAAAGACCAGGAGGCCGTTGCGCTTGAGCAGAGAAGTACCGACCTACCTACTTGTCTACTCATAAGCCGTCGTGCCTAGCGATGCTGGTGAGAACACGTAGGTCCACCTACCTACCCACATTAGGATTCAGGTTCCTACATCGTGCGATCCTGATAAGTGCTGTCAACACCAAACAACGAAATAGAATGCAATGTATTGAGAGTTGGAAGGTCAGTTCTTCATCAGTTAGGGAAACGATTAAAGAGAGAAGGAGGGACTGACCCAGAGGTGTCGCCTTAAATTTAATAAATATTCAATATTTGACTATCTGATGAATGTAAAGAGGATTTGTATTGCAATGACAAATTAAACTTGCGAAATGTAATTAATATCCATCGCAAGGCCAGTTAAGTAGAGCCGACGATTTTATTACAGACAATTTTTGCGACTTGTACAAAGCTTGTTTATAATAAAATGGCCTCGCTTCGCTGTCCGTTTCCGTTAATTATAGATCAGTTTATTTATACTATGCATTTCAGCCGCAGGCTTTGAGTGGGCGTCCTTTTGTAGGTATTTTTCTTTTTAACCAATTTTTACCAGTAAATTTATTGATTATGTAATACCTACGTGGGTATATTTGCTTTCCTATCATTGAAAACGATTGTCTGTTATAAAGCATTAATGATGAAGAATTTAATTCAGTTTGATGCGGTTTATTTAAATCTCTTAGGAAACCTTCAAACATCGCTTGTAGAGCCACTATTTACCTACTTATTTGCTGGATTAGTATAATATAAAAGTTCCATTAACCCCTCTTATATAGATTACCTAAATAAACTAATTTTACTAATTCCATTTCTAATCTAATTTCTTGGGACTTAAACTAAATCCGAATGTTTGCATGAAAATGTATCCATCCCTAAGACTTTATAGATGAGCATATATTTTTTATGGTAGATAGGGTTTTAGGCGTCGGAGGAAATAAATAAAATATACTGATGCATAACATACATTTATTTGTCTCCTAATTGACACCAAAAGCGCTTAAAAACTAGTTTTTATAGTTAAAATATGTTTGAAACTAAACATTTATCTTGATTATTTTTGTGTTTTAAAAAAATAATATTTCATATATCGCGGCAAGAAAGAAATATTTCGTACCAGTGCTTTTTTATTTTAGACAGCAGTTAACTCTTTAGAAAGCTGATCAAACGGAAAATACAAGTTTATTTTTATCTGATAGTAACAAAGTTATAATTTGAAAATAATTCTTACCTCAAATTTTTGACAAAAATTATTAAACTTATAATTTAGTTTTAATAACATTTTACGGTTAGGTTGACAATATTTTTACGAACAACCCAAATTAAATCTTTCAACAAGTTATCAACATGATAAACCTAAACACAAACAAAGTTCAATAAATTGAGCAACTATGACAGTTTTGAGTTATGACTAATTTACTTAAAAAAAAACTACTTAATTTTAAGAGCACTTGTTTCGTCCACTAGCGATTGACCATTTGCCATTTGCTTGCGACTAGCCATTTGTAGTTAGTTAACTAATTTAAGACATTTAAAGAAATAATCTCACTGTAGTAATAAAAACAACTAAATTTATTTATTTATTTGCATTTTAAGAACATAAACATTATACAGTTGCAAATTTTCATAACTCGTACAGAGCTAAAATGCAATAATACTAGAATGACTTTCTTGAGTACACTACGAAGAAATTATGTCTTTGAATGTCTTAAAATTATCACAACTAATTAAAATCAAATAGCCGCGTGGACCAAACAAGCGGTCTTAATAATAAAAAAAACCGGCCAAGTGCGAGACGGACTCGCCCATGAAGGGTTCCGTAGCAGCAGCAAGATATTACTTAATATAAAAGTTCTAGTAATTCGTACATGTTTTAAATATAGTGTGTGTATTTTTAAATTAAATATTTCGCATTCGCAAATGTATCGAAAAATTAGCTCCGCACACACGAGTTACAACGACTGCCCGTTCGGGTCAGCGCAATCGGGCACGTGCACGGGGATAAGTATGGCTACTCCCCAATTTTTTTTTATTTTCCTATTTTTGTGTAAAAACCGTAATGCGGTTAACAAAATACATTTATTTACCAAGTTGCAATAGTATAGTTCTTATAGTTTCGGAAAAAAGTGGCTGTGACATACGGTCGGACGGACAGACAGACAGACATGACGAATCTATAAGGGTTCCGTTTTTTGCCATTTCGCTACGGAACCCTAAAAAACTAAAGTCAGCAAATGGCACTGATTAGTAAGTTTTCTAACAAGAGTACAATATTTAATTGGAAGTGGTAAGTGAAAATAGAAACTTATACTTATAGTAAAAATCTTAATATTTTTTCAAAATAATGCTTTAATTAGGCCATACCTAATCATTTTGAAAATCGACTACAACTAGTTCTCTACACATCAATAAAATCGTTTTTTAAGCTACATTTTACATCTACTGAGGAAGTTTATGGCAAATATTGTAAAACAGAGAAAATAATCATATTGTTAGAATTTCATTGAAAATAGTAATGCCAAATCGTATGTATCTAATGTATAATAAAATACTTACTGACATGATGTCAAAAAGAAACCGTAAAATTAATTAACGACATTATTTTTTAACATCTTAATTTGGCATATTGATTATTATAAAATTACCTTTCTTACAAGATTGCTTGCTATATTTCCTCAAAATTTAAAAATATACATCCTCCCAAATGTTTTCGTCTACGGAAGTATTTTACTCAAATAATATAATTAAACATAAGAACAATAGGTATATGTAGGAGCAAAAGCAACCCACTAAACGAACATTCAATGTTACTCATTAGGTACTTCAACGTAGATACTCTATAATCAATAGAATGTTCGCATACAAAAAATAACAACAATAATGTTATGATAAGAGACATGTTTTTTTTTATTATACGTAGAATTATTGCTTGAAAAAAAATCGGATCCTTCATTTGTTGTTATCATCGACGTCGAAGTCGACGTCACGACTTCTTTGATATTTTATTTAATTTTGGCAGTTTCCAGAAAGTTATCCTAATCGTATGGAATCATCATTCGCCTATTATGATGGACTTAGGCCGTCTACTACATTATGCGCGGTTGCATGGAGTGCTCCAAACGCACTTGTACAATAGGGTATTTGACTAAGCTCGAGGTTTTGATTACAAAAATATTTTATCAAAATATAGGTAAATATGTGCCAATAGTAAAAAATCTCAATTAAAAATATAACGTCAAGCCGGTTTTATGGTCATTCAAAGATTCATGGGCAAGTCCATTTTAAAAGTATGAAATTATAAAAAAACTATTGTAATAGGACCATTGACATAAACGAAACATTTGATTTGCTACCATACAAAATTCAAATGAAATGCATACAAAATACTTAGGTGTGACGTCACGTCTATCTAAATAGCCTAAGTTTGTATGGAGCGTTTTGTGTTTGCCCAAAATAATGTGATTTTAAAGTTGTGATATCTCAGGTAGTTTAAATGAGAATCAAGTGATCCTTTCAACGATGTTTCTATCATTGAGAGGTCTTTTGATTACAAAAATAAAAAAATAGTCAAATACCGTATTGCTTATTTATCAATTGACATATAAACGCGACACAAGTGTGCCTTTTCGTGAGAAAAATTTCGCACTAATTAGGCTGCTAAATGGAGAATCTTGATCCTCTGATGCGGACAAGCGCGCGAGCACCCGCGCGATATTTAGCGCTGGCCCCTAGGCCTTCTTCTATCTATGCCACACCAATCATTAGGGAACTTGTATTATTGTGGCTTGCCATAATATAGGAATATTAAACGAAGTGAATTTTATTAAGTACCTACTTCAAATTCTTACAACTCCGATATTTTTAAATCGTCTATCTATTGTATCCTTACTCCATACGACGCTCTATTTTTCCTTTCTTTAAATTCTTCGAAATACATCCCAATATGTTGGGTTCTATACGTCTACTAACATGAGCACAAAACTTGGTAGTATCCAACTGAATTGGATAGGCCGATTATTATTCAAAGGGCTCCAAAGCTGTCTGCTCCGGGCTGCTTTGGAGCCCGGGGTACGCTTACAATGAAGCGGCGACTGCCGTCGGACCTTCGCAACCCTTTTGACAGGGGAATCTGACCAATTGAATTGATACACGTTTCAGAAACTATGCGAAACGTGTAGGTTTCCTCACGATGTTTTCCCTCACCGCCGAGCTAATGGTAGAAATACGGACATAGATTTGAAAAATCCAGAGGTGCATGCTCGGATTCGAATCACGACCTCCCGCGCGCGACGACTCGCATTGAAGGCGCGTTCTTATCGACTGACCTACCATCGCTCATAATTAGTTCATATTAGGCCGATTAGGTATAATTATCAAGTACTAAATGTACGTAGTAATTTATTAAATTTTCATTAATATCAATAAATTTGATGCCAATATCTATTCATTAAATTTGTAAAAATGTTAAACACTTTTTCCCAAAAACTTTTCGTATTTAATATATTAATATTTAGCTCCGCACACACGAGTTACAACGACTGCCCGTTCGGGTCAGCTCTGATGCGGATAAGCGCGCGAGCAACCGCGCGATATTTAGCGCTGGCCCCTAGGCCTCTTCTATCTATGCCACACCAATCATTTGGGAACTTGTATTATTGTGGCTTGCCATAATATAGGAATATTAAACGAAGTGAATTTTATTAAGTCCCTACTTCAAATTCTTACAACTCCGATATTTTTAAATCGTCTATCTATTGTATCCTTACTCCATACGACGCTCTATTTTTCCTTTCTTTAAATTCTTCGAAATACATCCCAATATGTTGGGTTCTATAAGTCTACTAACATGAGCACAAACTTGGTAAGTAGTATCCAACTAAATTGGATAGGCCGATTATTATTCAAAGGGCTCCAAAGCTGTCTGCTCCGGGCTGCTTTGGAGCCCGGGGTACGCTTACAATGAAGCGGCGACTGCCGTCGGACCTTCGCAACCCTTTTGACAGGGGAATCTGACCAATTGAATTGATACACGTTTCAGAAACTATGCGAAACGTGTAGGTTTCCTCACGATGTTTTCCCTCACCGCCGAGCTAATGGTAGAAATACGCACATAGATTTGAAAAATCCAGAGGTGCATGCTCGGATTCGAACCACGACCCCCGCGCGCGACGACTCGCATTGAAGGCGCGTTCTTATCGACTGACCTACCATCGCTCATAATTAGTTCATATTAGGCCGATTAGGTATAATTATCAAGTACTAAATGTACTAAGTAATTTATTAAATTTTCATTAATATCAATAAATTTGATGCCAATATCTATTCATTAAATTTGTAAAAATGTTATACACTTTTTCCCAAAAACTCTTGCGTACAACATTAAAGCTAGTTCGCAAGGCGACCGCATTTTATTCCAATTAAAGCTAATTTTTCCCCAATTTTAGCCAATTAGGATAATTTTTAATCATTTTTTTTCCTACAAAATCCAGCACCTCTATATTATCTTACCGCACCATCTTTTAATCATTTTAGCACTTCTATTTTTATTGTATTCGAATAAGATGTAGGTACCTATTTTGATTTCCATTTCTTGGTAAAGAATAATTTATTAACAACTTGTACAAATATTTTTTTTCACCTATTTCGTTCGTTATTGCGTTAGTAAATACTTAGAAAATAGAATAAGTTAATCTGTTACAGATTCCTCGTAAAGGACATCCACTTTTTTGGTCCAAGTGCCGGCCAGAATTTCTTCTTGCTATATTCTGTGGAACTAGTCGCCCCGAATGTTTGTTACTATGGCACCAAAGCTTTAGGGTATATCCATGGTTTTATTGAAGTTCAATAATCAACATTTTCAGTGAATTAACTAAGAAAAATATTTTTTTTATATGCCAAATTTGAACATCAGGGGGACAAGACCTAACAGAATGAAGCAAAATTTATTTTTGGCCGGCAAATTCATACTTTGGACCAAAAATCGAACGTCCGAGGATCTCCTCTATATTATACCCTGACAATATTAACCTGATTGACCTGGCAATATATCTAAACCTCATTTTTCTCAGAATCCAAAAAAACTGATTCTTCTGGGAACAATTTACCATAGTAATTTACTGAGTTCTTTTAACAGTCTAACAAACTAATTGCTTAAATGTATAGGTACAGAGTGGGTATAAAATAAATACGGAAAATTTTAATGTGAATATTTGAAAGTAGACCCTTAATTTTTAAAAGACTTTATCCTAACATTAAAATTGTACATTGATACAACATCAAAAAGTTAATACTTTTATACTATTTTATTAAGCTTAAGGTCTTATGATAACGTTAAGTATATTTTATTTTTTTGCAAAAAAAACTCAAAACAATACTGAATGTAATAGTCAAAAGTATTTTTATCAATTTCAAAAATAATATTTATTTCTTTTTAATTAACCTAACATAAGAGGTGTGTTAATAAATTGTTCAACAAAGTTGAAAATATAGTTTTATGCAGATAAGTAGGTATATTTTTTAGCACAAGCTCCACAATTGACTCACGTAGTAATAAAGTTATTTTAGTATGCTGACTTAATTTAGTCAGTGAGTACCTGATCACTCGATCACAGAAAATGAAAGATATCAAGGAGCAGGTAGGTACTGAAAACCGGCTAACCTAATGGATATACCTACTTCAATATTTGTCAAAATGAGCTGCAAAAAAAACGTAAATGCATGTTTTTTTACCCTAAATCTTAATTCTATTGACTATTTTTAACAAATACACAAAAAGCTTTAATCTACTAACATCGCTGGCACGGCTACTAAACTTGAAATTACGGTTAATAAACATTAAGACATTTCCTTGGCCATCATCATATTTTATCAATACTAAGTACTGTATATGTACAGTGGCGGACAGGTCAAGCTATACAAAACTGTCAAATTTCCTCAATCGATTTCGATCTCAATATGTAACAATATAAGGTTTATAATCGAATGAAGAAATTTGACAGTTTTGTATAGCTTGATGTGTCCGCCAATGTACTTCAGTCCTTTCGCTTCCAACATGATATGACATTTACGACTTACATTGTATGATATATACAAAGAGGACATTTTCTTCAGTTGATGCCTAAAAGAACTGCCTTAATGTCTGCTTTAACGTCAAATCTACGCTAAGTAACAGTTGTATATTATGCGAGAGATAACTGCATTACGCAGAAAAGATTTTTATCATCTGTTAATGGTCACATAAAAGCCATGTTACTTAGTGCTGATTTAAGTTTGGACGTGTGCATAGCAAGATAGCATGCAAGCACTCTCGATTGCATACAAGCAATCCCAAACGTCTGAGTTAGTACATCTTAAAACGCTGTTTCAATTACGCAAGTTCATTACAGAGCAGTAAAGTTCAAAATCACTTAATTAGCCAACTTGCATGATGGAAACACATTTTTTGAATTTAAGGTAATGTTTTGTCCGTGAAGCATTTGAGCATCTCATACATTTTACTCGTAGTCAAATAGTTAGTCATCTTATCAATAGCTAGAAACGTTAATAATAGTAAAAAAACCACTGAGAGATTAACTACTCAGGGCACAAATAAAGAATTATCTCTCCGTAGATTTTTTTACTATTTGGACGTAACCATTTTTCAGTGGTATACCACTTCCTAATTCAGCTAATCTCTCATACCTATCTATGCCGGTCGTATAATTCGTTATATACCTACCATGGGTATACATCACTTATGATTCCCATTTCAGTCATTTAATTCTGTCGTTGAACATAGTAAATGCAAGCATGTTAGAGTAATATTTATAGTTTATAATTTACACGTGTTTAGTCGATACTTTTGAAGCTTTTGAGCTAAATCACAATTCGATCATTTAGAAATCTGTTGCAGATTACTCTGTGTATTTTTTTATGTTAGCTACACTCTGTTACCGGTTAATTAAAAATCCATATTCGTTCTCATAAAATCAACCTAAAATATGAATAATACCTATAGTTTAATAATCATAACCCATACATTATTTCCTTAATTATTTCTCGCTTATAGCATAAAACAATCAATATAGACTTTATCTGCAACGGATTTTAGACGCACGCGCACATATTAAAAATCCGCTAAATTTATAATAATACGTTAACAAATAAACAACCAATGCCGTTAAAGTGTGGACCTGAGTTTCGCCATCTAGCGGAATTTTCGTACACGATAGCTCTTCATCATCATCATCATCATCAGAAACCCACACTCGTCCACATGCTGGACATAGGTCTCCCCTAATGCACGCCACTGCACCCGACTTTCGGCCACTCTCATCTAGCCCACACCAGCCAGCCTTCGAATGTCATCATCCCATCTTATCGCAGGGCGTCCAACACTACGCTATGCTACAGCTTATTACATGTTAATACCTTTAAAGCATCAAATATTAAGTAATAAAGGAAGTTATACAAAATATATTGTCCTTACGACTAATAATTAGTTGATATGGTGATACGGTACTTATGTCTAACATTTTACATTATTTTGGATTGATAATGATTATAACCATTTGGTAGAAGATATTTTTTATATCATTATTTAAGTACCCTATTATATTCAACAACATACAATTATTATACTTACTACAAACATTTATAAACGTTTTATAACAATGTCTAGTAATGTGGTCCACCACCATAAAAGAAACTATGTACAGTGAGGCAAAAAAAAACGAAATACGTAGGTAATTAATAATTAGAAATTAATTGACTAACAAATTGTGTATCACTATGGATATTTATCCAGCCAGCTTTGAAAAATAGTCTTCAAAATAAGTACATATTATATTTATGCTCTTTATACCTAAAATTACTTTAAAATGAGGTTTGCATCGGACTAACTATCGCCATATCACAAAACAATAGTCCATAAAAGAGCAATGGTCAAAATGATCTCTATTTTCAGAAGTTATCATAATTATTTGTACATTTTCATTTGTGTCCCTTGGAACATATTAAAAATATTTAATTCAATTCTCAATACTCATTGTATTGCTTTCCATAATTTGTAGTTACATTGGTTGCTAGCTTATGTATATGCTAGGGTTAAAATCATGGACCCTGATGGACACAGCACAGTTTAGGAGATGTAACAGGCAACCACACAATGCTCGATGCGTGGAAAGTAGCTCAGGAGTAAGGGAAACATCATGAGGGAAGTTGCACGTTTCGGATTAAGATAGATTCAACAAGCTTCGAATCTATTACTTTATTATTTATATCGAAAAATGACTATATCTTAATAATGTTACTTAATACTTTAACCGTCATTTTTTAAATTTAATGCTGTATAACATTAAATAAAAAAAGGTTAATTAACAATAATAATCCCTGAAAATTCATATCATTGGGCCCACTTTAGGACATTTGATTAGTAATAGAAAATTCAAAGTACTTATTATAAAAATAGATAATATTATTATTACATTTACAACGCAATGTTTAACCGTATTTACAATTCAAGTCATGGGGCTCATGACCACCTTCTGGCTTAGTCCAGGAGGACCAAGTTCAGGAGGGATTTTCTTTATAAGTTGGTACATACTCTAAATATTTTATCAATTTAATATACTCAATCCTTTGTTAAGCGGCAAACACATTATTCGGGAACGAACGCATCGAAAATTGGACTTTCTCTTTTACACCTTAAAAACCGAAATCATTTTTTCTTGTATAAGTACATTATTAATAAAACATGTACCTACTATTTACTTCTATTAAAACTTCTTTTGCCTTGACCATCTGGCGCCAAAGCTGGAACCTCCCTTGGTCGACATTTTTATTTTTGTAGCACATGGGATAGTTGCCCTTAGGTAGTAGAAATCACAGATAAAAATAAAACGGTTTTGTTCGATGAATGTCGCAGAATTATTAAAGAACCTGTTTCCTACGTATATTTTTTGGACTAGAAACATGGTTATTTATAAATGTTACAATGAATAATAAGCTATTGATTTTAGAGACCGAGGCGACCAGAATAATAATAAATGAGTAAAAAATAATCCTAATAGTATCATGATTTCAATAAAGAATAAAGAGGTGTAAGTATAAGAATAAACGCCAATAGTAATTTCTCCCAAGTAGCTACACAAATAAATGTTGCTGATATCCGACTTCAGGCGCTTGATAAAACTTAGTAAGACTTACCAAAAGAACTTTGAAAATTCAGAAATAAACATTTCAACATATTCGTGACCCCATAGCAATATCAATTCAAGATAGCGCCAAAGTATGACAGTAAAAACAAAAATAAAACAATTATTATTTGAGGTAAAGAGATGCACGTATACAAGGATGTTATTGACATGAGTTTTACGGCAAATTTTCTGAGAGATATGTCGTATCTGTAGTGATCGAAAAGTTATGAGATCTATGTTACCAAGTCGGTTATTAACTTGGAAATCGGTTGTGTTCTCATGTAATGGCCGAGTCAAATATTCAATACCCGATTGATAAGTTAATAACCGACTTGGTAACATAGATCTCACAACTTTTCACGTTAGAACAACTGAATTCGAGACTTCGATTTTTTGACAAGTTTTGTTTTTTATAGGATATCATTTCTTTTTGTAGTCCACCTACTTTTTTTCTTTCCGGTACCATCACCTTCAACTGCAAACGTATCTTTGTAATTCTATAAATTTATATGAGATTACAAAATTATTCATGCAGATGGTGTATTTAGAAAACTGGACCGAAATTACAAAAAAAAAATAAGTTTACCCATGATAAAGACACGAAATTCTATTTGTATTCTAAATTTGAAGCATCTATGCCTTGGACTTATGATGATCGGTGAGTCAGTGAGTGACAAAATTCAGAAACTAACAAGTTGTCATGCTTAAACTTCTGGTTCAAATTGACTGACATTTTAAATATGCCGTAATTAGACAATGCCTGATTAATTACTGAAGCTTCAGGCTTCTTGTTTTATCTACAACGAAATTATAGGGGGGTCGAAAATAGCCTGAATTGCTTCGAGAAAAGGATGGTACGGCCGGCCGGGCCGCTTTTTTTGCTCGAATTGGCAGATAATATTGCTGTCAATTTTCCAGTTCATTTTTTTGAATTTCCTTGCATTGTTAAAAGTTATTGCAAGCACTTTACAAGCCTGGGCCGCAATTAAGCTTTGATAGACCACGCCTCTTCAACGCCTCGGCCTACATCAACACGTGTATTCAATGCTGGTATTGCAGACCGAGGCAGTAATGTCACCGTATGAATACTGAATAGTTTCGATTTTGTCATTCACTAATGCATCGTGGTGGCACTATATGTCATTAGTAGGTTTGAAGAAACTGTCAACATGTGACCTGTTACATTTATAATAGCGTAATAACAGGTTATATTATACAAACTTCTTTTTTTATATAAATAATATTCTTATATTACAGCAGATCATGTAAACCAACATCTTTTTTGTCTTGAGGGAACACTATTCTTATAATAAAACTGCGACATATTTATATTACAAGACATAATTTAATTAACTAATTACGTAATGCCCTACCATTGTACATCTAATAAAATATACATATTTGGCTGTACTATACTTAATTAAAAAAATAACAATTTAGGTGTCTTTGGATTCTTTTTCATAGTAATCATCACTTAGTTAAGGAAACAATAAATGAAAAAGATATTTCTGGATTAGTGGAATTAGTGTTTTTTTTTTTACATTATAGCGGATAAACGAGCAGACGGCACACCTGATGGAAAGTGATCACCGCCGCCCATGGACATCTGCAACACCTGAGGTATCACATATGCGTTGCGGGTCTTAAGAAAGGAGTAAACCCTTTTCTTGAAGGTCACCAGGTCGTATCTGTTCGGAAACACCACGGATGACAGCTGGTTCCACAGTTTTACTGTGCGTGGTAGGAAATGACGTGAGAAACGCACTGTAGTCGATATAAATCCATCCAGGTGATGTGGATGGAATTTGGCGTTCGTTCGTTCGTTTGGTGTTTAGCTGGTTATTGGAAATAGATCGGAACGGATACTTTTTTCAACCCCCGATACAACCAAAAAGGTGTGTATTTTCTGAGGTAGAAAGCCGACGAGCAGACGAGCAGTCGGATCACCTACCGGCGGCGGCAATCGCTTACCGTCGTAAGCGATGCCAATTCTACTCAATCGTGCACATTTAGTGCCTTGGCGACTTCGTCCCTCCAGCGATTTCTCGGCCAACCCACAGGGCGGCGTTCCGTTGGCCGTTGGTGTTAAAAAATGATATCCGATAATTTTAGGAATATTATTTTACAATGCTGACTACTTTGCAAAAACTGACCTCCCGCTGGAGCACAGAATCTTAATGAATAGAAAACAATTAGAAATATCAATAGGTGATTGGGGGTTACTTTAAAGAATGTGAATTGTATATTGTCTTCAATTATTTAGGTTTTGCAACTTTTAAAATCAAATTTTCAACTTACTAAATTATTAATAGGCAGTGATATTGCCTTCTTACAAAATCAAGAGTTTGAGCAGAAAAGGTAAGACCCGGCTTAAATATTTTTAGTATATTTTTAGTTAGACTAGAGATCATCAGTATTTTAATTGTTTAATATTTTATTTTAGACTAGTGGCCCGCTCTCACTTCGTTTCGGGACATTAGTTCCATTTTATACTAACAGATGGCGCTAGCGTTTCACGTTTTCGGATTGCCTATAAGTGTTGCCGCTTACCGTTGTCTGTTTACGATTTACCTCTTTATAATATAGTATAGATAAATACTGTAAAAAATTGGTCGAAAGAAAGTTCGCTGGGTGCACCGATTGGAATAAATTGGACTTAAATAAATTGTACTAATAGTTCGTCACTCTAAACGCACAGTATATTTGTTATTTACGAAAATGGACGTAACGTTTATTTTATGTACTTCAGGTGCATAAAATATAAAAAGCTAGTGAGCAAGATGTAGCGACGGTAGACATATTGTGGTTATGAACATGGCAGTGAAAGTGTAAAAGCCAGAATTCGTGTAACTCATCTCTAGTTATTTCTGCCAACAATATAGCAAAGCATAAACCCATAACCAGTGGTTAGACTGTCTGTACAATCAAAGAACGAAAAGGTTCGTCAGATTTAAAATTGGTTCGTTTGATATGCTATGAGCACTTATTACCTTTCGTAAATTTGTCAGAGTAACACCTATTGCACAGAAAATTATGCTTAACTGTTAGATCAGAAAGTTCAAATTTGCTTGTAGCAACATTGATTCCTTTTGATGTAAAGAAAATTTAAAAAAGGTTGGCAGATCTTTTTAAAACTGTATGTTGGTATAACTGATTCTTGCCGTGCAAGCGAAATTTTACTTTAAGGTGCCGAACCTTTTTATTCTCTGTACCGTACAATATGTCTAACCAATGGTTACACTGTACTAATAGTATATAAACATTTACAACAAAAACTACCAGACCACAATTTTATTGTGCTATGGTTTCATATCACAACATCAATGACCCTTCCATGATGTTATAAATATTCAAAACTGTACAGAAGTCATACACGGAAAGACCATACTCGTAATGCTACTTAAAAAATCAATAAATATTTACAACATTTTAATAGTAGTATATAACTTGCGGATAAACAAAACTTATAAAGAATGGTATTATTATGTACAGAGTACTAAAATTAATAGCCTTAAAAGTCATAAATTCCTGTATATCCAGATTCTCTTAACTCATATTTTTTTCTACATTCAGACACTCAAAACCAAATTACAATTTGTACTTCATACTACAGACCGACCAAGATCAAAAAGCACTTCAGTGAAATTGACAGGGGAGCGACAATGTCGCAATAAAGTTACCAGTAATGTAAAAATATTTTAAGTTGGTAATTTTAAGTTAAAAAAAATATAAGGATACATTTAAAAACCTTTTTTTAAATTGTTACGAAATTATATGTAATTTGTATCATACAACACGGAACATCTTCTCTGCAATAATGTATGAATCAGATGAATTTTCAGCATATTTGTTTAGCTTTTATGAATTAAACAAAATTATTTCAGTCAATAAGCTGGGCGGCGGCAATTGCTCACCATCAGGTGATTCGTCTGCTCATCTGTCATCTATCATATAAAAAAGGCAGCATATTTGACTTTTTTAGATTCATGAAAATGATTTATAAACATAAAATTAAAAATGTTTCGTTAAAATAGTATGTTTTTAAGTATAAATATTTGGAGGAATGTCTGGCTACACTAGGTGACATTCGGTGATATTTTTAATCGGTTTTCATTAGTTCCCACTTTTGCCGAGTGCCAAATGATCGTGATCGGACTTTATGGGTGTCTTTCCACCAAAAATGTGCTGCAGCTGTGCTGCGAAGATGTGAAAACGAATGAACATTATTGATGGATATTAGACGCATCCAAACAACGTAGTGTAATGATTGGTGGAAATCAAACGCATTAATGGAAGCAACGTAGCGTATCTTTGGTAGAAAGGGACCCTATAGTCGAGCCAAACCAATAAGCCACATTTGACGTTTCTCAATTTTAACGCCATAGAGAGGTGACCTACTAAATAACTTCGATTAAAGTGAATAATCGATATGTACTTCAAACAAACGTGAATCGAACGTGTACTACGTGCACTATAATAATGGAACAGAAGTTTTTAGTACTTTTATTTGGATAAATATGAATCAAAATCATAGAAAAGAAAGAGGATAGTTACTGATCCTAAATATCGAATCGCGGCCAGTTTTTTTTTTTTCTTTGAAATTAAAGCGCTTTTATTGTATGCCATACATGGTTTTTCTGTTTACCAAGTTATTAATGTATTTATATTTTTAAATAAGAGAATAATACGTTTTATTTTAGTCAGAAGGTGGCTTTCCATTTATGGTTGAATATTCCTACACGATCAATATTGTATTCGTTCGACTATTTGGGCATACATCCCTAGAGCATAAAAAGAAAATGCGTTGACAGATACAACATTGTACCAAGCAACGTTAAATTTTCTGGAAAAGTAATTTTTTAATAAGTTTATAAATAGTTAGAGAAAGTAAATCGTGGAAATATCTTTTTTGTCTTTATTCCAATAAATAAATGCAAACATAATTTTAAAAAGTTAAGAAATTGTGCTTTTTTGACATAGAAAGATTGATAAATGCCCATTGTTACAAGGTTACGTTGCCAAACTTTGTTGAAGTGTCAAATGTGACCCATTATTTTTACCCAACTATAGGGACCTTATTCATAAATGTTTTTTGAACTTTTGTTAGCTAAAACTGTATTCACTCCTTTTTCGAATATTAATAAAAATCTTTTGTTTCATACGTCAAAACTGATCCTTAACACCGTTTTAGTTAACAAAGATTTATTGAACGTTTATGAATAAAGTCTTAAACAATAACTTTGACATTTTTATTTCTCCTTGATTATGATTTCTTTTTTAAAATCTATAGGTATTGTCAAAAAAAAAGCACCAAAGACTAATACTTAAATGTCTTTTCATCCGTATAACTAAAAGCACAATTATACAGTATAATTTTGACGCACTTAACGTCACAGTCATGACTAAATTGTTCTAAATGTTACATTTAACAGTTTTTTACATATAACGCCACTGGACGTAAGGAATATTCCTTACGTCTATATAGAAGTGATTCTCAAATGGTACGAAAAGTACGTACAACACTCGCCAGGGCCTCGTTCCGTACACGACGTAGAAAACCCCAGGCTGCGGGGCAAACCTGTACTAAGCCAGTTGATGAGTCATCTTGTCTTCAGCAGAAACTTTGGTAGAGAGAAGACCTGGATTCACTTCGTTGCAACTGGAATAATAAAAAGACCTATTTAAAAACCACTTAAAACTGTTAAATTTAAAAAAAAAAGCCGGCAGCGCCCTTGTAACTCCTTTGACCGTGTTTAGACATGAATGATACCACGGCCTCACCAGAAAACCGGCGTGAAGCAGCACTGTGCTGTGGTATCGCATGAGTGAGTGTAGCGGATGCCCAATCCGCGGAAAGGGAGGTTTAAAGGTTGGCAGCGGACTTTTGACTCCACTGGTGTCGCGAGTGTCCATGGGCGGTGATAATCCCTTACCGTCTGCCCCTATATCATAAAAAAGATATTCAAAAGTAACTCGGCTCGACCAAAAGTTATACCACTTCCACACAGATTTTGCCATATAACAGCGCCTGCGCTGTTTCGCCGCGTGAGTGAGGGAGCCCAATAGGGCTTTCGGGGTTAAAAGATTGGCACACCACTCGTGACTCCATTCGTGTCTATCGGCGGTGGCAATCGCTCACATGAAATGGAATAAACTTGGTAAATGATAAACCTTATAATCATTGAAATAAAGGTCAAATGATATCTGTTATTCTAGTCAAGCTATATTTTACGAACTGTAGTAGCAGTGGCCCGCTCTCATTCTTTTTCGGATCACAATGTACCAATAGATGGCGGTGGGTGTCGGCAATACGGTATTTGATTATTTTATTTTTATTTTTGTAATTTGATTACACCTCTCAATTATAGAAACATCATTTAAAAAATAGACAAGTTGCCTCATGTCACCATTTATAAAAATATTTTTTAATTCAAATATTATTCCGTACAAGAGTCCGAAATATATAAACTTCAATAAATATATGCAAGGGATTGCTGTAAAAATTCAACTCGTACCCGTTATATTTTTACTTTTTTTTCACATGATTGAAAACACCGTCCGCCTTGGTTCTACGTCACCATTATTGTAAACCACAAAACGTCAAACGCCAGTTTCATTATTCTGATAAAAAGGTTATGATGACAGTCATGACAGTCACGCGTATTGCTTACAATAACAGTGACGTCACGGCACAGATAATTAAAAGACCATCTTAACAGACGGTTTTGATGGCTGTATAGCGAAAATATTTTTATGGCGTAATATATTCGTAATAAACCGTTCCATCAAATAATAAAAATAGTGGCAACTAGCCGATTCTCATTTAAACTACCTGATATATCACAAATTTAATATCACATTATTTTGAGCTTCAATTATTAAATTTATCTATGCTGTAGTAATAAGCCCAGAACCATGGCGATTACCCAAAACATTTATGGAAAAAATATCGCATCCTATAGTATCTTGTATAGAGAAAGAAAAACAAATTACATTTTCCTATTTTTCGGGAAATCGAAATGGTCTAGCACTCAGTTACTACAACGCTTTTTTAAAAATTCAATATTTGTAACATCAATTAACATCAAAGTATTACTACAGCATAGATACATTTAGTTATTGCAGGCCTCTGAACTGAGTATGTTTGTATGAAAATTAGGTCTAGATTCCAAACTTTTGCTCGCGAGTGTAATATCTATAGTATAGGTACTTACAATAGCCCTCGTTCCAATAGTCTCTTCTTCACTGCCGGCTTGATCCTAGGCCTGCCACTGCTGTGGAGGCCTCGGCCGGTTATAAAGAACAGCGTATGCAACCTTGGACCTTGGCTCTGGCTTGTCTTCAACTTCTGAATGTGTGTGTCTATGAACAGGTCCAGTGATTCCTTCGCTTCTCCGACGCGTAAGTAGTGGAGATCCAAGGTGGCATTATCAGGACAATTTGCCGCATGATACTGGGAATGAAAAGTAGTAAATGATATAAATAGTATAAGCTTCGTTTCAGTAAATCTATTACAATTAAATCGCCGGAGCCTCCCATAAAGTAATCTGATGATACTTGTTTAGGGAAAGCCTCGCTTTTTTTCTCGTTCTTTTCCTCCATTCAAATTTACTACACTATACCCGAAACTGGAATTCAAGACCAAAAAAACTACGACAGATACGTCACTGTCATATCTTTCAATGTCACTTATGTCATTGTCAAATCAAGTTTTCAGGTTTTGCTAACCTTTTTGTTATATACCTCTTTTCTTAGTATAAGCTGGCATAATTCATGATTAGGTTTCCACCACTTCAGTAATTAATTCGTCCAGTTTTGCACGTGTTTTTAGATATTAGGCGTCAATAAGTGAAATAACTCGTAAGGAAAATGATCAAGTGATGTTTTGACAAAGTGGATAGTAAACAGACGAAGTCAGTCAAAGTCTCAATCACTCAACAAAACGGGGTGTTTAGCGTTTTATCGATCTATATATTCTGCCGAGACTACTCTTAACAAAATTGCAGGTTTTAAGACTCTCTAAGGTCCTAGCAAGTTATTCACGTGTTAACTCACACAATAGCAGTGTTAAAAAAGATTCTTATATTAATTTCACTTGGCGGCACCTCAATGCACGAAACAACAACATATAACTTCTAATGTTGTACCAAATGTTATTAACACCTGAAACGAGTCAAGCTCAATACCAGCCTTTCTACCAAACATTACCTACGGATGATTAAGTTTTTATTAAAGCGTATTGATGTAAAAATAAGTAAATAAAATTAATTCTTTAAATTATATAATTAAAATTACCAATAAATAAATTACGTCAGCATATGTTTTTAGAAAATAGGTATATACTATTGTACGATAATTTTATTGCAGTGGCAACATTGTCGTAGCTTTTTTGGTCTTGAATTCCAGTTTCGAGTAGGTATAGGTTTAACAACTTATTTTCACTATAATATTATAAATATATTATCTCTGGTCGTGTTTTTGTGTGTGTTCGGTATATAATCTATGGTAGTATTAACATTTTAGTATTGAACTTACTTGCATCAATGAGGCTGCGGCTAAACTATTAGCGTATTCGTATTTCATTCTATGACCTTCCGCTAGTTCTCTATAGTAGTTGCCCACAGACACCATGCCTCGCCGTAAGTAGTCCCTTGCCTTTTGAATGTTCCTAAAAAAATCACATTAATTAGGTATCACGATAGAACAAAATTTCGTATAAGTATTTTTTTTATACCACTCTATTATTTCTGCCTGCGTTGGAGCAGTGGGTATTGACTGCCTCGGTGGCGCAATGGTTAGTGGGTCGCAGTTTAAAGCGACGGTTGCGCTTGGGGTCCCGGGTTCGATCCCCGGGTCAGACCAAAATTTGTACCTGAGTTTTTCTGTTAAGAAATTCTCAGTGTTAGCCCGGAGTCTGCAAGTTGGCAGTCTTGTACCCCCGTGCCTCGGAAAGCACGTTAAGCCGTTGGTCCTGCGCCTAATCCCTCGTCGGTCGTGACACACTAGTGTCCCATCGAAATAAGGCGGATACGGGAATAGAGAGTGCACTTGTATGTGCGCAAATACTTGTGCACTATAATATGACCTGCGTCGATGGCTGATCGCTGAGATTGGCCACCATGACCGAAACATCGCTTTGGAGGACATTATTGCGTCGCCCTTATAACGACGGCTGCGCTTGGGGTCCCGGGTCGGGACAGTTGTACCTGAGTTTTTCTGTTAAGAAATTCTCAGTGTTAGCCCGGAGTCTGCAAGTTGGCGGTCATGTACTCCCGTGCCTCGAAAAGCACGTTAAGCCGTAGGTCATGCGCCCGATCCCTCTCCAATCATGTCACATTGGTGTCCCTTCAGAATATGCGGACAAGGGAATATAGAATGAACTTGGGTTTTCGCACACACTACAATATCCTGCGTAAGTGGCTAATCGTTGAGATTGGCCGCCTCAGCCGAAATCGGTTGGAGGATATTAATATTATTAAGCACTGAGTGAGAAATACTTAAACAAAATGATAAACACAGTGCCGTAAAGCCCATAAATAGCCCCTTTTGCATCTATGCGAATTCAATAGTTTTGTCTCCTTCGGTTACCTTTTTGCTGCCCGGGCCACCAATACGCTACACCTGGTCTGACCATTTTGGCGAACCCCAGAATCTATTCCCTGTGCTTAGACACCGGCGGCACCGCTCTATTTACGGCACTGCCTACAGAACGCCCTGTTGGTCTAGTGGTTTAAGTACCGGGCCGTGATCTCGGGGCCCTGGGTACGATTCCCGGGTCGAGCGAAAAAAAAGTATGTTTCGAATTTTTCGGACATAGCTAGGGTTTGTGATCACTAATCCACATTTGTGGTGATTAAGCCTAATCCTATCATAGTAGCGATGACTTTCTTTCTATGATGGAGACCTTCGCCCTGCAGTGGGATAGTATCACCCTATATGTATACTACAGAACATTAATAAATTGGAGAATTACTAGTAAGGCATCGCATCGGAATCCCGAAATCTGCTATTTCCCGATTCCCACTCACTGAATTAAAAACCAGAGACCGTGTTGGCATGAAATTAACGAGATAGACCAGTTTTTTGTGTCCGTCAAAGTTGGTAAAAATATTTTGAAACATACTGGTCTCGCCGCTTCAGATGACGCTCTGCGTTGTCGCGGTGGTTGTTAACCACTTCCATATCGGGAACCTCGCCAGTAGGCAGAAGGGGCCACTCAACTTCTGACAAAGCCTATTGACAAATAAAAACAAGTTAAAAGAGATAAGCGGAGCATTAGCGGTCCATCACCATCACAACAGCATACCAGGGCCCGCGTTCTCGCATACCTACCTCCGCTTTTTTATAATCCATTTTTTATGTGATAGGTGGCAGACGAGCGGACAGATCACCTGATGGTAAGCGATTGCCGCCGCCCATGAACACTCGCAACACCAGTGGAGTTATAAGTGCGCGGTCAATCTGGATCCTCTATAGTTATATGCTCCATCCGAGGCTATTATTGTATTCTGTGTGCCACACAGAATACAATAATAATAGCTGAAGACAGAATGCCGGCTGCCTATATCGCGTGCTAAAAGGGCTATATACGCACATCATCATCATCATCATTTCAGCCAATAGACGTCCACTGCTGGACATAGGCCTCCCCCAATGTTCTCCACACAGATCGGTCCTGTGCCGCCCGCATCCAATGGATTCCAGCGATCTTCACCAAATCGTCGGTCCACCTTGTGGGGGGCCTGCTACGGCTGCGACTTCCTGCACGTGGCCTCCATTCGAGGCCATATGGAACTATGTGCCCTGCCCATTGCCACTTGAGGCATGCAATCCTTTGGGCTATGTCTGTGACCTTAGTTCTCCTGCGGATCTCATCATTTCTGATACTATACGCAGGGAGACTCCGAGCATAGCCCTCTCTATTGCTCTCTGGGTGACTTTGAGCCACGTTTCGGTTCCGTATGTCATCACTGGCAACACACACGTATTGAAGACTTTCATCTTGAGACACTGCAGTAGATAGGCCGAAAATATGCTGCGTAGCTTCCCGAACGCTGCCCAGCCGAGTTGGATTCGTCGATCGACCTCTTTCTGGAAGTTGGCCTTACCAAGCTGGACTTTTTGTCTGAGGTAGAGTACTCGTCTACAACTTCCAGTGTAGAGCTTCCAACCTTTACAAGTGTGGGTACGACATGGGAATTCGACATATTGGACATTTGGATATACGCACATATTGGTGCGTAAATGCACGCGTAGTCTTCTAAGTGGGGATCAGCATAGAACAAAAATAGACTAAGATAAATAAGTATTTCACAACATCACATACATTGATCTGACTCTGAGATAGGTAACTCAAGCACCCGTGTTACAGACATCAAAATTCCCACGAGACAGGCTTCGCCTAGTGTGGGAGTCAATGTGTATGTCAACTTTTTTGGTAAATAAAGAAATTTTTTAATTATTTTTTTAATACTTCTCTTTTGTAATTACATACTTATAATACATAGAATATACCCAGATCAATTCCAACAAACATGATCATGCACACAAATGCTTTTACTGTGCGTGCTTATGTTAAGAAAGCTGTACTCACTTATAATTGATACATGTATCAGGGACTTTAGTAAGAATTGTAACATATATAGCGAACAGATCATGCATGTATTGTTGGTGTGTCTTTAATAAATAAACCCTTGCACCTATTTCTATTTCTTTTATGAAATATATTTAGTAATCTCTATTAAACTTACTTTTCTTTCTTCTTCCAAAACTTTTTGCTGTCTTTCCATTTCTTTTTGAGTAACAAATGTATTAACTCCATCTTTTTCTTGCAAGACACTAGCATTTCCAGTAGAAACCAGCAAAACCTTAAAATAAAAATTGTACAAATGTGAAACTTGTATAATATGTAATGTAATGTGAAACTTGTTTAATGATGTAGTATAACCATGGACTAATTAGGTATATAATTAGTCCATGGTATAACTCAATGAGATGATGAACTCTTTTCACAGAAAACACAAATAATATTTAATCAAAAAATGCTCGATTTTTACGATAATAATTTGGCAAGGTAACTTTGATGCATTTAGAAACATTTAGTTTGTTGACCGTTTGGTACAAATTACTTAGTAAAACGTAGTTCATGCAATCATGACCCTATTCAGGTACCCAGTAAACTCACCTCAACAGTATTTTTAAAATTATTTTCGTGCGCCATAAGTAACTCGTCCAACAAAGAGTTTTCTACTTCTGGGAATAAGTTATACAGCTTCTCCCGTGTCAACTTAGCTGCCAGATCTTTCGGCTCTTTGTTCTTCCATTCAGCTACATCCTTCTGGTACAGCGAGAGGGCATAGTCCATGTCTAAAATCTCCTTGAAATCAAGGACCTCTGGTTGTTTACATCCTACTGTTGACATCTCTGCTTCTTTCATGGCTAAGACCCTGTAAAAATATTTTGATTATATCTAAATAAATAAATAAGCCTTTATCTAATATATAAAATTCTCGTGTCACAGTTTTCGTTGCCATACTCCTCCGAAACGGCTTGACCGATTTTGATGAAATTTTTTGTGCTTATCCGGTATCTATGAGAATCGGCCAACATCTATTTTTCATCCCCCTAAATGTTAGGGGTAGTCCACCCCTAAATTTTTATTTTTATTTTTTAGACAAAATTTTTAATTTCTCTTTTTTTATGATACAACATACAAAAATACATACAATCCTCAATTTTCACCCTTCTACGATCAACCCTTTTATTTATATGGCAAAACAACGTTTGCCGGGTCAGCTAGTTTTAAATAAATAAATAAGCGAACATTTAGATATCGGATTTTTCTTTTACTTCAACAGTTTGTCCTTTGACTTCCACTTGTTCCCGTCTTTTGCAGTTCGGGTCCATTCTGTACCAGCAACTATTTTCAGTGACATTCTTCAGGTTTTAGTTTTATCATCATCATTATTGCTATATCAATTAATAAATGATTTCAAGAAAGATTTACTCATTACCAAATGAAAACAATAAGAAAGCATACCAACCTTGCCAAGTCCTCATCTTCCTTCATCATTTTTGCACATTGTCGTTCATGCTCATCCAATTGATGCATTAAAGACTCCATCCACAATGCATTGATTTCGTTCAACAGAGACACTGGCATATTGACCCTTGGCAACAATGTTTCTGGATAAACCATGTCAGATCTTCCAAAGAGAGTATCTAGTACCGTAATGAATTCCTTTCCCAATGTAATGTTTATGGTTTTCTCTGGCTCTTCGCTAACAGTTGACTCGTCATCATCACTGTTTTGATCTTCGGCAGACTTATTTATACAAGCTAAGGCTCTATTATTTGATTGGATACCTTCAGAAGTAGACGGTTGATTTTCATCTTGAACTATTTCTTCTTCAGTCAGATGATGACCATGACGCCATTTTTTTAAATTTAGACAATGTTTTGAGTAATGTTGATCTCCTATGGAAACATTTTGCTCAATCTGGCGTTTTAGCTGTAAAGAAGCATCAGATGTCTTGATATCTCTTTTGCTACTTTTCTTTGGCACTAAGGCAGTCTCAGTTGTTACAATCATGTTGTCTTGTTCAGGTACTGCTCCAGACTGTGATGATGTATCTGGAACTATACTATAGTAGGAGAGACAAGTACACAATTCCTGATCATCAGTGTCCTCCTCATTTAGCTCCTCTTCATCTACTGCTTTAAATTGATTAGCAGCCACTCCATCGAGTACAATCTCAACTGCCCAGTTAACATCACCCATACATTGATCAAAGATATCTCTTAAGGCAGTCCGATTGATATCTTTAAACATTTTCCTGAAGGCAATAAAATGTGACTCCTCATTTTTACACCTGAATTTTTCAGTAATCAAAGGTTCGTTAGTAGTTGTAGACTTATCAAGCATTCTTATATCAGGTATCCTTTCTCTTTCAAATGAAATGTGGAACTGATTGATGTCCCGTGGGCAAGTTGAAAGAATTTTGTGGGTGTTTCTGTGGCTGGGTTCAAAGTCGCCGAGCTCCATGCAAGTACTATTCGATATTTTGTCTACAACAGTGTTTACAGAATTGTTTGACTGGGGAATCTCATCTGTCCATGGTGGCATGAAGAGGGAGATTTGGCTCCAATCTTGACATTTATTTACCACTTCTATTAAGTTTTCATTGGGGTTTAATTCAGATATAGGACTGACTATGCGTCGCGGTTTTGGGCTTGCTTCAATTTTTTTATCACTGCTAGCAGCAGCTTCCTGTTGGCCTTCTTCCCAACTTTCACCATTTTCCCACTCTTGTTCAACTTTTTCTATTTCTTCTAATTGCTTTTGAAGTTCTAAATACTGATTACAATTAATGGCAGCAATATTCTCACTGTTGGTTGGTGTTTGTACAATTTCTGAGCAATCTGTTACAGTCATATCTACAACTTCTGGTTCAGAATTGAATGACACCTCTTGATCAATATTTAATACAGATGTGGTATTTTCACTTATATTCTGAGTAGGCATAGCATTTACTGGTATTGGAGGGTGCCTTATATTTTCTTCATCCTTCTTAACTTCAGTTATAGCTGCAGCTTGTATACTAGTCCCCTTGTTTGGAGTGTCTGCATTGCTGGCACTACTAGTTTTTGTACTCCCCTTAATAGATGCCTCAGGTCGAAACACAGGCATTGTCCTCAAAACAGGTGGCATCCTCTCACTAGGATATCTTAACTTAAAAAATTCTAAAAGGGAGTCCCCTGTAATCCCATTAATATAATTATCAACCATTCGTTTTATTGTTTGTACAGGCACACCATGAACATTTTTCTTTGCTAATTGGGTAGGTTTTTTTGCCCAGGGTGTATTAGGCTCAACAATTTCAAGAAAGTACCCATTTTGAACACCATTTATTATATAGAATTCCATTTCCCAAACTTCAATGTTAGTATTGTCTACAATAATAGGGCTCAATCCATTTTGCATTGCCACTTGGACTCTTTTTTGATTCCAAGCATGAGCTTCGCTCAAGTTGTGTTTATTAAAATAGTATTGACCTCTATGTGTAAAAAAGTCATCTGTACTACAGATGAAAGTTTTAAAATTCACAGTTGTACCTCCAATCAACATTTCCACAATCTTACGTGCCAAAAAAGATTTACCGCAGCCTGGAGGTCCTCTCATTATGATCAGCACCCGACTTCCCTCATTGTGGTATTCTACAATACGTTTCATCTGATCAGTCCATGGTAATATAGATGAGTTCCTTAGCATTGTTTTTGATTTCGTTTCCGCTCCTTGGAATCCAGGAGAATTTTCAAGATTGCTTGATGTGGGCTGCTGAGCTGCCTGCATAGCATAGGAATTGGATGGTTGTTGATTAGAGGAAGACGTTCCAGGCTGAAGCAGGATATTTTCACTATTGGAAATATCCATGGGATTATTACTAGAAGTCACAGAGTTGAAAAGAGCATTTTGGGGAATGTTTTTTGCAGCTTCACCATCTGTATCAATCTTATTATTTTCTGTATCTTCTTGTAATGAGTCAAATGTAATACTCATGATTGCATCAGCTGACATATTTACTGAAAATAATAAAAAAATGTGTAAATTTTAATTATTACTTGATGTATTTCAATAATCCATGTGTTCTTTTTTATACAAACATGCTCAATATGCATTGAAACATAATGTGGGTACATAATTATAATAAATTATCTGTTAGTAAACATTTGAACAGGTGTTAGATTGAACACAGGAGCTCAATTCTCGTGCTCATGATATTTTTAAAACATGGCAGATGACGAATGAAATCAATACAAAAAAAACTGTTTTGTGGTATGATTATAAAGTCACGAGCATGAGAATTGGGCGCCTGAAGTGTTACTTCTCAACTGGCATTAAAACAACAAAATGAACATGTTAAATTTGAGTAAAAAAAGATTTATACTTCTTTAAATTAAAATATTGCAGTATACATATTTTAATTATTAATTTTATACTTTTGACAGCTTCACAGAGAGAAGAGGTAATCATGATTGTATGCAACTTCGTAGAAAGTCTATTCAGTGCATATACTCTTAACACAATCAAAGAATAATAATTAACAAAAACTCGCAGTGTCAAATCTATTGTAAATATAGTCTAAGAGCTGGCCTAAGAAAAATATATCCTTTTTTATGTAAGAAAATCATCATCAAAAAAAAAATAAACAAAAGCTACAGAGGCTGGTATATGTATAACTGCTCCAGTTATATTGTAATGTTTAATTTTATAAAACATAGCATCACGTAACTTATCTATTGTCCCGACTGATAAGAACAAATCCATACGCACATTGCTATTGTATGATCAAGTAAATATTATAAATGTTATAATAAATATTTGCTTTTACAAATAAATTAGGTACTTGGTTTAAACAATTATTGTCATTCCTTAAATAATTACCACTATTATGATAAATCATTCGCAATGCTCTTATCAGTATTTTTACATTGTAATCATGTGAACAATAAAGTGATTGTTGCCGCCAAAATAATACTAACACTTTTTAAACAGAATATAGACAAAAAGTATATGAATACTTTTTATTGTTACTCACAGTCTCCACCGCAGCTTTCGACAACAGTAAATATTGCGTCTCTATTAATCACATCACCAAACATATTTAGTAAACACTCGACAACGGAGCTCATGTCTTCTACGCCTTCGTCTGAAGCCATTGTTTTGTTCCATAAAATTAATTTATATTAAATAAATCAAAGAAATAAATTTAACAAATAACAAAAACAAAACACTACACTTCTTTGCAGTTTCTATTCTACATCTGGTTTAATTTTTCACTCAAATTTAATAACAAATACGCTTTTTATTACAAAACTTGGCCGAGTCAAATTTTGAGTGATTGAATGATTTTTTTTTTCGTTCAGTAATCAGAATGTCTTTTTGACTCACATTCATTGAAAAAAAAATTATGACCAAAAACAATTGCACAGTGGGATATAAACGAAACATCACGGGGACACTATTACTAGCTCCCACTGGCCGCTACGCACAACACAGAATGCATTTTCTACTTAGATATGAATAGGACATGATTAAAGTCGATGTCGATGGATTATGTTATGGGCTATGATAATAAATGGAAATTTCTCGTTTTCTTCTTTCCACTTGTTTCCACTATTGTAAGGGATTTTTTCCGTCGGCCACCTTTGAAATTATGTATCGAAACTAGCTTCTAACTAAGAATAACGTTTCTTCTTTCGAAATTGGTTTCGATGTAAGAATGATATTTTTTATCTTGAAACTTGTTTCGCAATAAAATTACGTTTCCTCATTCGAAACCGACAAATAAATATATCCCTACCGGTAGGAATAAGTTTTTTTTTCATAACCAGTTGGCATAGTGGTGGTAGCAGATTCGTTTACAAATAATGAGTAAGCGTTTGTATTTTAGTTTTGTATTTAAGTTTTCCGATGGCCATAAGCCCACGTCACATCGACAGTTTCTTTTACACTTTTAACATAAACCAGAATATTATTACTCAACCTTTTGCTATAAACTGTCCCACTGCTGGGCAGAGGCCTCCATGATCACAAACCTACATGTGTTCGAAAAATTCAAATCTTACGTTTGAGTCGACCCGGGAATCGAACACATGAGAGATCACGACCCCGAGATCACGGGCGAATATGTCATATTCAAATCAAATAAGTTATTAAAAGAATAGGAGAAAACAAGATGGAGAGCGGAATAAAAAAGTTACAAATAAATATATATAAAAAGATATATTTATTTGTCGGTTTCGAATGAAAAAATACAATTCTTTTGTCAAAATAATTTCCGAGATAAGAAATATACTTCTTACGTCGAAACCAGTTTTGAAAGAAGATACATTATTCGTAGTTAAAAACTAGTTTCGAAACTTGGTTTCGTAGGAGGCCGAATTCCTTTTCACAATCAAATATTTATAAGAAGTACAAACTGTTTAAAATCTTAATAAGAATCTTACTCGTTTTTTATATACACATACAAGTATACTAAACTGACATATTAATTCTTCAGTTGTTGCTCACCTTTATGTCAAACACGTTACAGTACAATTACGGTTATTTGGCACGTGACAAAAATCGGAACTAATGCAGTTTGGACATTTTCGCAAAGAAAAAACATTTTACAGCGCTCCCCTGTCAATGTCACTGAAGTGCCTTCTGTACGTGGTCGCACTGTAAAGGAAATTTGACAGATTTTAGTAATCTGATGTGCTGTCTGTATGTACATACTTACCAAATGAAAATTAAGAATCCAATCCTCTGATTGCCATGGCATTAATACCTACAAACTAAGTAGAAGATACTACGTTCAATACCGATGTCCCTCAGGCAGGGACATCGTTCTTTCTGCTACTTTATTCCTGCTGCACATCAACAACTAGCCTATTGACTTCCTTCCTAAATCTTTGGTTACGCTGATGACAGCACAATGGACAACATTTCAAAATTGCTAAGCTCTGAAACAAAAAATACCAATTCTTTATTTACTTTTCCGCTGCTCGAATATATATTTATTCATTTTTTATATTGCTTATTTACTGAGAAAAAAATTAAAAACTAAAAAACGTAAGATGACGTCATCGGACGGCAGAATGTAAAATATTTCTTTGCTTAGCACATTATAGTTTTAAATTTACGAAATGCCAAACCTATGACATGCAACTGTCAAAAAAAAGACAACTTGTCAACGTTGAATGAATGAATGACGTTGACAATGTTGACACTAGTATTATTTACCTTTGACAGTAGTACCTTTTTTTATTAAAACAATGATAAGCAAAGGAATATCGCTGTATTCAGCCGTCCGATGACGTCATTTGGCGCTTACGTCTATTTAGAATATAAAGAATTTCAATAATTATTTTATGCATGAAAATGGCCAAATTTTGAAAAAAGAAAAAATATGGGTCTGTTCATTTTATGTCTATTTTCATATAAAAAAACAACATGGACATGTTAAAAATATGAAATGTTGTCCATTGCGGAAGGATACCTAACAGGACCGCATCCTAAGTCTATGAAGGAAACCGAGGACCGGAGCAGATGCTGGTTCATTACCCGACAACGGCGAAGCAAAAACGAGGGTTATGATTTTGACCTGTATGTATATATGTATGCATGTATGTATGGTTGTTCATCTGTTCCCTCATAACTTCTAAACTAGTTATCATATTTGAATAAATGAGGTGTCGTTAGAAGCGTTTTGATTGTCTTCTGGTTATAGGCTACATGACGTCACGTTAAATTAACTAAAGCGCCCTATATCAAATGAAAGAACTTTTTAGCACATTTCAATTATGTAATTTTATTTACATAACAAAAAATGTGTTAAATAAAGTTAAAAAACTAAAACCCGACTACCAAAAAAGAACGCTCTAAAAAGTACGAAACAAGAAAACTGTCTCTGCTGAAATTATTATGCCGTATTGCCGTGGTCGTATGCCACATACTGTACCAAAACAGATTCAATAAAAGAATTAAATAAAATCAATGTGGCATACGACCACGGCAATACGGCATAACAATTTCAGCTGAGACAGTTTTCTTGTTTCGTTCTTTTTAGAGCGTTTTTTTTTTGGTATTCGGGTTTTAGTTTTTATTTAAGGGATGGCATGGTGGAGCGGTTGAATATTATATTGAATGCTATCTCTTTATGGGGAGGGAGATATCAACTTGTTTCAGTTCGACCCCATCATATTTATTGTGGCTCTGTTAACCTATTCATCATCATCATTTCAGTCAATAGACATCCACTGCTGGGGGCTATATACTCAAAGACTGCTGGACATAGGCCTCCCCCAATGTTCTCCACACAGATCAGTCCTGTGCCGCCCGCGTCCAATGGATTCCCGCGATCTTCATCAGATCGTCGGTCAACCTTGTTAACCTATTACTTAAACCTAATACCTACTTTCAGTGGTTATTAGAATGACTTAGATAACATAATATAACAAATGAAATAGACGTGCTAACTCTATTACAAATTGCGAATTTAACGCTCGACAGGTAAAGTAAACATCGATATCCTGAACGTATACGGAAACGGCCCAACACTTACAAACATCAGGTGCAGCAGTGCGCAGGGCAATGAAACTAACATAACTTTACCTACACATTACTCGTACGTAGGTATGTATTACGTACATACATACCTGCCTACAGTATTTCATAGTAAAAACAGAGTCTATAACAAGCTCTACCCGGGACCTGGGAAATCAATAAGCCAAGGCTGTACCTTCAGCCCGGGCAGCAGTTCCGCGTGAATAATTATATTCATAGGTATTATCTTAGTACAGTAATATCCTATATTTTCCTAGCATTAACCATAATGCTGAGATTCGTAAACTTTTGTGCAATAATCTATGTATTTGACTCTCTTCTATCAAACGGTACATCGAAAAGTCTGTCTTCCAAGTGTGGAAGGGTCGAGGTTCAATTCCCAGTTTTGGGTCAAGCGGTGCAGTGATACCCGAGGGCTTCATCATCTGTAATCAAAGGGACTTTTGGCTCACTACTGTAGGTACTGTATTGTACGTACATCTTTAGCCACGTGTTACTCGAAAACCTGACACTTTACAAGGTTTTACCGATTCACATGTTTGATGTATTCAAGATCAACTTTGAATATTTTGGTTTTATGACCGTCATTGTAGAAAAAAAATATACTAACTGCCCCACACTCAGAGACATCAATTACGCTAAATGTTCACTTACTTAATTATGGAGAGTCTTTATGCGTATTGAATTAAGTATCAATATTTTTTCTTCAGTACCAATTAAAGGTCATTTGACGTTAATGATAATTAAGTGAGCCAAGCTCCGGAGGAAAAATGCCAAACTCCTTTACGTCGTTTAGTGCCTCTTATTTCGCGGATGTTAATGGGCGGCGATGATTGCTTTCCATCAGGTGACTCGCTTGCTCGTTTGTCGCCTCTAGCATAAAAAAAAAAGTCCTTCTTCCGAACCTTTGGCATTAAAACTACTTTTTACCGATGTAGTAATGTTCGCTGTGATTTGTCGTGTGCATTAATCATCAAATAGGTAAACAACATCAAATAAGCATAGGTAACTTCGCAACTACAGTTCGAGATCCTGCTGTTACTCTAGAAGTTCCTACAGGAACGTATATACAGCGCATGTGCGTGCAAGCTACACCGAGAAGGCTGCACCTCGCCATTGTTCAATATTGACTGTGATTGGTTGGAGTATCGTCTGTCTCATCAATAAAGTTTGCTGTTATCGATTCCATTTATTTTTGTTTATCCCTTCACCGAGCGTCCAGACTAGACAAGGCAAAATCAAAATAATCAACATATTTTCTGAGCCTCCCGGTGCCTCAAGAGTACAAGACCGCCAACCTCCGAACCAGACTATTATTAGACTCCAAACTCTGACTGAGGTGTCACTGAGAAAAAACTGGCAAGAACAAATTGGCCCGACCCGTGAATAGAACCCGGGACCTCAAGCGCAGCCCCAACGCTATAGGACCGAGTTTATCAACTTTAAAGTCTGAACCTACTACTTTTTAAGCTACTGCCAACTGCAACCGAGGCAGTCAAAAGTCGACATTTTTTTTTTATGAAAATAGATTTTTTCCTTATCCGCTCATTTGAGAAAAAAATAAAAAAAAGTAGCCAAAACTTTCATATCCCCTTTAACTCAGTGTTAATATTTATTCAGTATCTTCTACTTAGTTTGTGATTTATTCAAACAAAATGTTATTTTATTAGGTAAGAAGTTAGGCAGGGTTTCATTAATTATTATCTTAGTAAAAAAAGAAAAATGTGGGAAAGTGGAAAGATTTCAGTGAGTCAGATTTTCAATAATTCACACGCAATAAAATAGTCACAGGTTCTTTTCCGTATATAGACTATAGACCGTAGACGTCGTTTTCTAGTTTCCCACAAATGCACAGTGCACAACAAATTGTACATGGCGTATTCTGTGAATTTAACACGGATACAGATACGGACCACAGATAACTATATGTCATAGATTATACATATATATGTAGCACGGGACGTGGTATTATAGCGCAGATGTAGTTTATGTATAAGTAATGAAATGAAATGATTTTTGTGTACGAATATAGGTGAACCACTTGCTCACAGCAGCGAAAATGCAGATTATAGTTATACCTAATTTAAGACCTCGGTGGCAGTCTAGGCGGTCACCAGGATGGTGAAAGGGTTGGATTTTTGAAACAGTCATACAGTGTTAGTTGTAAATTCTAGTAAAAATGTGATATGCATCTAAAGGCTGTACGTAGAAAAAATTCAAAATATTTCAGGATCTGATGATTGAATCTTAGAGAAACCGAAGTCTTCAATAACTGATAGCAATGTGAGACATTTATTATTTATTCTTTCTATTACTGTCACAACACTAATCAACACCATGCATCATCGTGCACCATCGTTTATTCGTACTACGATATCGCCTATTGTTTTTTGGGGTTATTTCTGTTGTAAAATATAAAATAGTAAAATATACTTATAGATGAAAAAGGTTATTATTCCGTGAAATAACGTTTATTTTAATAGAGCATTACTCATAAGAAATGAATCATAAGAAAGATAAATTAGATTTTTCTGATTGTCGTTCGCAAGTAAAAATTTCAGAACAACCATTTGGACGAGTTCCGCTCAGCGACAGATACGAATTCGAAATGGCGATTGATCGCGCCGATTTAGTTTTAATAAACGCATACGAACGTTTGTTCCTGTACTTCGGCAAAGGGGAACACGTCCACATGCATGTTTTGAAAACATGGCGGATATCACCTAAAAACCATACAAAAAAACTATGTTTTGGTGATATATCTCGTATGATAATAATTGTCACGAGCCCGAGAATTGGGCTCCTAGACCATCACTAAACTTCCCTCCCCCCCCCCCCCCCCCCCCGCGGATTTTAGCAGAATGTTCTAAAACTAGGAGCCCAATTTTCGTGCTCGTGATATTTTGAAAACATGGCCAAGAGCCCAATTCTCGGGCTCGTGACATTTATCATCATACGACATATATCAACAAAACATGGCGGATATCGTATGAAAACGTTTTTGCTTATTCTCACGATGTCGAATGGTGACATATGTCACATATTTTCATGCGACACGTATCGTATGGTCTTGACCATACGATATGAAGTATCACGGTGATTTTGGTGATATTTCTCCAATTCATCGTGACGTTTGAGTCGTTTCGCGTTTTGTTGTTTATTGACGTTCGGTTGTTCAAATCACATAACAAGTTTAAATTAACTGCACAAGCTAAGAAGATGACTGATTCTCTGTGTGAACGATTGTTTAGCTGAGATTTTTAAATTTTCTTATATTTTCTTAAATTTGTACAAATTTTCACCAGTATTACCTACATACCTTTTTAATTCAATCAATCAATCAATATACATATTTATTGCGTGCTACATTGGGTACAAAGTATCTTAAATAATAAGTGTACGTACAACCCGTGCGGATAAAGAATGGTATCAGAAATTGCGGCGCATCTATTCACTTCTCGCTCGCACACTATTTGCGTCTATGCTCGCACTCGTGGGGTGCGAGTATAGACGCGGGTTGGACATAAGATGTTATTAATACAATGTAGCGCCCTGTAAGGGCATAGAAATGTTAATCAGTCATACTTTACATTATAATTACAAATTATCTAAAACTATCTTGAATGCCAAATTTTGCTTATTACTAGAATTCAAAGAAATATAAATATGATTGCACTATTTTTGTTACTTATCTGTATTATTCGTCATTAAGCCTTTTTATCTCAGTAATAAAATCAGTGTTAAGAAAATTCTTTTTTTTTTTCTTTTAACGCGTCTTTTTGGCACAGTTGCCATCTCTTTTTGCCACAGACTGAAAAGAAATCTTTTGGCTTTCGGTCAGTGTAACGGAATTATTTAATAAAATGAATTTTCTTTTTCGTCTTTTTTTATCGTATTTTAAAGCAGTTATGATAATTATGATGTTATACAAACATAAAATTGACTGTTGATATAAAAAGGCTAGAAAATGTTAAACTAATACTTGAACAATTAACATTAAGATTTCTCGATTGTATATTTGTGTCAATCAACAAAATGGAACGTATTAGCAGAAATGATATGGGTCACATTCTCTATGGAAGTGACTTTTACTGTCGCATGGGCACGAGAATAGAGTTTTTTTACTTTTGTGACATTTTGGTGACATTTTCGTATGACATTGGAAAAGTGACATTACAGAAAATACGACATTTTATCGCACGTCCCGAGAATTGGGCTCCAGGAGCCCAATTCTCGGGCTCGTGACATTTCTTTTCATACGACATATATCACTAAAACATAGTTTTTTTGTACGGTTTTCCGGTGATATCCGCCATGTTTTTTTCATGACGAAATCCCGAGAATTGGGCTCCAATTCTTGTGCTCGTGACGTTTATTTTCATACGACATATATCACTAATACATAGTTTTTTTTGTATAGTTTTCAGGTGATATCCGCCATGTTTTTTTTCATATCGAAATCCCGAGAATTGGGCTCTTGGGCTCATGATCTGCGCTATACCACGTCCGTAATTAACGTAAATTGCCTAAGGTTGCGAAGGTCAGACGGCACAGTCGCTTCATTGTAATTACCAGACTCCCTAAATCTTGAATCATGGTCTAAGCGTACCCCAGGCTCTAAAGCGAGAGCTTTAGACGCAACTGGGAATTATACGATAATATGAGGAGGACTGGTTGGACTCGAGTGTTTTTTAAATCAGACCTTGTACTCTCTTACCCTACCAAGGACTATTATTACCTTACTCTATCAGTTACTCCTCGTCGTAACAGTTAGCGTCTATAGAATTTATTCTCGAATCCTCATGCATAGCTTATTATACATATAGCGCACAGTCCCTTAGTATTCATCGATGTTTAATTAGTAACTAACTAAATATCTCAATGGTTACATCTGTCGTACCCAAACAAAAAACACACATCGCGTGTGAAAGGACTAGTAACTCCGAGTCGGTTGCAATGACTGTCCAGTTCGTTCGTTAGTAGACCCCAAAGAGTAGTATTATATACCGGAAAGGTAGACCTGGTAGACCCTCTGTTACTCGAGTATGTATGATCTCAATCTCATCTCAATACAAACAATCTTGGGTAGAGCGCCGGCGCCAGCAGCACATCACTACTAATGTCATGTTATATATCTAGCGAGCGCAGCGTCGTTTTGTGTTATAGTGGTTTTTATTTTTTTAGGATTTTTTACTTATTGAATTACTTTAAAATTTTTAGAATTTAATTATATTATCATGGATTAAAAAAATAAATAAAAGTGGTCATCAAAAATGGGTGATAATTTCCAAAACAACAAGACCATGGCGGCGGTAATGATGGACTATGATTTCAAAGTGAAAACTCAAAACGAGCGGTCAAAAGTGGAAGATCTATTTGATTTCGAAGGTTGTAAAGTTGGCAGGGGAACTTACGGGCATGTGTACAAGGCGAGGAGGAAAGATGGATCCGACACAAAAGATTACGCGCTGAAACAAATTGAGGGGACAGGTTTATCCATGTCGGCGTGTAGAGAAATCGCAGTAAGCGACACTTTTTATAAATATTTTAGTATTTATTCTCGCTCATTCGTTAATTTTCGGATCCTTAAATTTCATTCATTGTGTATACTTAACTACCTAATTTACTGGAATATAACCTACATACAGAGACGGTAGGAGATACCGTGGTAGACAATACAACAGATGGGGCGAGGACCTAAAGCTCACAGCCGGTCCAAATTGGAGGAGATTTGCGCAAGATAGAATGCAGTGGAAATTGTAGGAGGAGGCCTATGCTGATGACCTAGGCCTCATACCCTGACACAGTGCTGACAGATATAATTTAAATGAAAATTGAATTATGTACCTACTTAATTATCTGTTATCTTTGAATAAAAGGTTATATTATAACCTACATTCGTTTTCAAAGGATTCAGTATTGTACTACACATTAAGACTTGTCTCAGACTGAAGAGTTTTTTATTAATGCCGCGATTATTTGGTTTGAGTATAACAGTTACTTCTGTTGCAATGAAAAGTAGACTCATTTTTCCGCACTTACTGCTCCACTCAGAGATGTCAATCAAGCTAAGTGTTCATTAACTTCATGATTAAAAATAGTCTACTGAATGATATGATTATTTTCGTGTATTAAAATAAGTCTCAATATTTTTCTTAAGATGTAACTAAGTTTCTTTGACATTTCTGGGTGTGGCAGTTAGACTCATAGTTACTTCCCTTAAATAAATAGTTATAAAATAATTAATGAAATAGGTACTATACTCTGTGTCCTGAGTCTGTCGACTGTGTCAAGAGTGTGTAGTTTAGAAATTAAAATACTATATGTATTTGTATCCGATGTACAAAACTGTTTGAACAACTGATGTTCCCTCTTACAGCTTCTTCGGGAGTTAAAACATCCGAATGTGATTAATCTGATCCGAGTGTTCCTCTCCCACACTGACCGTAAGGTCTGGCTCCTCTTCGATTATGCCGAACATGATTTGTGGCATATCATCAAGTTCCATAGAGCAGCTAAAGCGAATAAAAAATCAGTGATGGTACCAAAAGGAATGGTAAAAAGCTTGCTTTATCAGATTTTGGATGGGATACATTACCTTCATTCAAATTGGGTTCTTCACAGAGATTTGGTAAGCATTTTGTACCAAAAGATACATCTTAATACAAGCACTAATAAAACTATTATTAAACGCCATTATCGTTGATAAAAATAAAATAATCATTTATAAATTATTAAACAAATAATTATTTTGACTAAATGTTTAAATTAGTTTTTACCTATATTATTTATAGAAAACTACTATATCAGCTCTTACGATGGGCCAAATGCATGATTGCCTATTTTCCACAGTAAAAAAAAATTACTCCTCCAATCATGATGGGGGTCTAAATAACTATTACAGTTTAAGGACATTAATTTATTTTAAATTCACCCCCTTTAATTTAGAAACCAGCAAACATATTGGTGATGGGTGAAGGTCCAGAAAGAGGCAGAGTGAAGATTGCAGACATGGGGTTTGCAAGACTTTTCAATGCACCCCTGAAGCCACTAGCTGATTTGGACCCGGTTGTAGTCACATTTTGGTACAGGGCACCAGAGCTGCTCCTTGGGGCAAGACATTATACAAAAGCTATTGGTAAGTTAGGGAATAAAGGTTACACATGCTCTTTTGTAGCATGCTTAGTGAACAGTCCACATTTGCTATTAGCATGCTCAATAATAAGCTAACCTGTTTTCACTCCCCCTTACACAGATAGTTGTACGATTTTTGAGTATGCTCAAAATTAGCATGCTTATTAGTATCTGTATGTTTGTCCACATCTTCAAAGAAGCAAATGCTCAAAATTAGCATTCTTTTACCTTGTGGAACAGTACCTTAAAGGAAACATTTAAGACCTGTAAAAGAGTTCTTAATTACTCCAATTTTTAATTTCCATAATGAGCAAATATTAAGCAAATGAATTTTTCATGTGTTCTCTTACGAAAACTATGAATATTAAATTTTTCTTCATATAATACTCACACTTGCAAATTAAATTATCATTCAATATATTCATTCAAAATGAAAACATGTTTTATCTTATTTGCAGATTTTGCAAAGAATTAAAAATGTGTTTTTTCTTATTTGCAGATATTTGGGCTATTGGGTGTATATTTGCAGAATTGTTAACCTCAGAACCCATATTCCACTGTCGTCAAGAAGACATCAAGACAAGTAATCCATATCATCATGATCAGTTGGATAGGATATTCAATGTGATGGGTTTCCCACAAGAAAAAGATTGGGAGGATATTAGGAAAATGCCTGAACATGCTACTTTAGTTAAAGATTTCAAGAGATCAAAGTAAGTTGTCCATCATATTTTTTGCTAGACAATGGAAAAAACCCATTGTCTCTTGTGCAGGGAACAATCCTGGAACCACCATGTAGACCTTTTGTAGTCTTCATCTTGAGAAATTATTTATTGAGGACTTCTTCTTGTACAATTGAATTGTTTTAAATATTGTTAGATTATCATAAGAACAAAAAAAATCCTTTAAATTAAAGTCTGTAAAATTTAGTTTGATTAAAATGACAGCTGTTGATGTCACAGAAAAATTTTCTTTAGGTCTCTAGTAATAAAACTTAGTTAGAAGAAGAATAAGAGTTAAATGATAAACCTTATGTTTATTGAAATAAAGGTCAAATGACATCTGTCATTATAAATAAGCTATATTTTATGGAAGACTCCATAAAATATAGCTTAATAAGCTATTTTACAGAAAGGATTTATTTATAGCCATCCACGTAGTTTATAATTTTAAAAAGGAATTAACAATAAAACACATAAAAATATTTTTTCACCAAAAAACCAAAATAAAATTAATTGGTTTTGTGCTTGGAACGACGTGACCATTAACGGTTTTAATTGGCTCTCTTTGCTGTGACGTTAGCGTTTTGTAAGCCAAACAAGTGACAACTCGACGCCATTGTGTTCTATCTATGTGTGTGAATGATTTGACGATATCCCTAAATTTTATGATGATTTTGTAAACGAAATATTCATAACAAATGAAAATAAACATTATTTTTAGGGTTTCTATACACCAATATATAATATGAGAAGGTTTTTCAAAACAAGTCAGCCTATTATAATAAACACTTTATTTTATTTTCAGCTACCAAAATTGCTCGCTAAGTAAATACATGGACAGGCACAAAATAAAACCTGACAGTAAAGCCTTCAGTTTACTACAGAGGTTGCTATTGATGGACCCTAATCGACGGATAACATCTGAACAAGCTATGCAGGATCCATACTTTACTGAGGATCCTCCTACAACTCCTGTAAGAAACAAGGAATTACTATCTATTATTGCTAAAACCGGCAGACCAAATCCAGGTCGTCCAGTGTCACGATATGACGACTAAAATCGTGAGGACTACATGGATCTGAGTGGCTCAAGATCGGGTACATTGGCGTAAAGGAAAGGAGGCCTATACTCAGCAGTGGGTACTACTGGGCTGACGATGATGATTATGATTATGATGATTGCAAAAACGCCCTGTTGGTTTAAGTACCGGGCCGTGATCTCTGTGTCCTGGATTCTCGGGCCGACCGAAAAGTATGTTTCGAATTTTTCGAACGTAGCTCGGGTTTGTTATGATCACCAATCTGCATTTGGCAACCGTGGTGATCAAGCCGAATCCCATCATAGTAGCAATAACTTGATATCTATTATTGCCAAGTTAACTAGATTTTAATAGAATATGTATATATGGGTACCGGAGGCCCAATCGGAGGGAAAGGGGGGCTTAAAGTTCGGCAGCGCACTTGTGACTCCATTGGTGTCGCGGATATCCATGGGCGGCGGCGATCGCTTACCATCAGGTGATCCGTCTGCTCATCTGCCACTTATCACATAAAAAAAAACATTTAAAAGCTGGCTTAAAACTATGACGACCAAAAGGTCGTTAAACATAGCGCAGTGATTTGAGCGCTGGTTGAGATGCAAGGGTCGCGGGTTCGATTCCCGCACCAACACATGTGTTCATGAAACAGATTTTTGTGTTTTCGTTGCAAAAGGGAAAACCTTCATTTGGGACCAGGCTCAATCAAGTTATTTATACTTTTGAAATGCTTCTAGGACGTGTTTGCGGGATGTCCCATACCGTATCCAAAGCGAGAATTTTTGACTGATGACGACCAAGAAGATAAGAGTGAGTCAAAAGCCAGACAGAACCAGCAACAACAACAGCCTAATGTAAGCTTGATTTGAATATTCAAATATTTATTTGCATAAACTTTTTAATTTTTTAATAATATCCCAATTTTATTAGACCCGGAGTTGACAAGTCTGGTAATACGGTATTTGACCTTCCTTTTAATATTTGTAGGTAACCAAAAGACGTGTCAATTATAGAAACATCGTTGTAAGAATCACTTGATTCTCATTTAAATCACCTGAGATATCACAACTTTGAAATCACATTTTAGCAAGCCCAAAACGCTCCATACAAATTACTTCTGGGGTGTGACACGCTTTTATTTTATATGCATTTCTTTTGAATTTTGTTTGGTAGCTATATCAAATGTTTAGTTACGTTTATATGTCAAGGGTTTTATTATAATTGTTGGTGCAAATTGTATGGGTTGTTCAATGATATAATTATTTTTTAATAATTTCATACTTTTAAAATGGACTTGCCCGTGAATCTTTGAATGACCATAAAACCGGTTCGACGTTATATTTTTAACTGAAAATATCTGTTATTGGTACTTATTTAAGTAGGTACTTATATTTTGATAAAATATTAATGTTTTGTACAATCTCGAGATTCGTCAAATACCCTATTATAGTAGAAATCTGACCTTTTTTATTAATGTTCCGACATTTTTAAATCATCCAAGATATGATGATGAAAAAACATCTGCAGGTTCTGTCGCGAGGGCGGGGAAACGATTATCCACGTCCTCGGCGAGTGCATAGCGATACACCGCTGCAGAAGCCGGCACCTGGGAGCACACATGATCTCAGCTGACGAGATCAAGAGCCCCCCATCAGCTCCATTCTCAGGTTTATCCTGGAACTGGAGCTACATGAGGTGCTGTAATAGGTTACGGGGATGCCACAATAGATCATCTACTGGTCGCAGTGGCTATGAGACGCAGGGCTCACCCCATTTCTATCAAATAATAATAAGATATGATGATAATCCTAGCATTGTTTTCTCTCACCCACCGCCGAAGTACCGGTATCAACACGATGATATGATGGCTAATTGACAATTTCCAGGATTGCAATTACCTAATTTATTTTCTAGTCAAATTCAGCACCAAAGTTTAATTGCACAATTTAGAATGTCATTCTCCCATAAATTGCTCGAGCATGACCAATTTAAAACTCATTTAAGTTTGCTGAAAGATCTGTTATCATCACAGTTTTTTATCATTTTGGGTTGCATATTATTCGTAAATTGTTGAGAGGTATAAACGTAGATCTTTATCGTTCACGTCTTTGATCAACATCAATGAACGCTATTGTAATCGTAGATCTACAATGTACGGTCGACGAATTTTCCAGTGTACCAGCGCTAGGGTAATTGCACACGCAGCGGTGTAGGCGGAGCTCATCTCTGCGTTCACGCATAGCGCAGTGCAAGCGATTGATGTGCCTGTCATCATTTCACCCAAGTGATGCCCAGTGACTAATCTCACTGACCCACACTGATCGATCCAGTGCCGTCCGCATCGATGGAATGCAACCTTCACTTTGTCCGGACGAGGCCCACGTATACCTCTTTCTGAACGTATGCATCCTCTACTGGCACTTGAGGCTTCCGATAGGATAGGAAAATATAAATATTTTATCAAAATATAGGTAAATATGTGCCAATAGCAAAATTTCTCAATTAAAAATATAACGTCTAGCCGATTTTATGGTCATTCAAAGATTCATAGGCAAGTCCCTTTTAAAAGCATGAAGTTATTAAAAAATAATAATATCATTGAATAACCCATACAATTGGCACCAACTATTATAATAAAACCATTGACATAAACGAAACATTTGATATAGCTACCATACAAAATTCAAATGAAATGCATACAAATACTTGTTTGTGACGTCTCATCTCATTAGCCATTTGCATGGAGCGTTTAGGGTTTCCCAAAAATAATGTGATTTGAAAGTTGTGATATCTCAGGTAGTTTAAATGAGAATTAAGTAGTTCTTTCAATGATGTTTCTATCATGAAGAGGTCTTTTGATTACAAAAACAAGTCAAATACCGTATTCTTTGAGCTAAGACTGTAGCCTTAGTTCTCCTGCGGATCTCATCTTTCCTGATACGATCACGTATAGAGATTCCGTGCAAAGCCCTCTTCATTGCCCGTGCAGGCCATGGTGGATTACCACAATTATTACAATACGCGACCTAAGAAAAGTTCTGGAACTAAACTTTATCCAGCCCCTTGTGTTGGAACGGGATAGTTTGAGCTATTGTGCGGTAACAATTTTAAGACCGCGATTTATAAGAAGGTGGAGGGTGTTTAATTTGCGTTATTTTGTTTCTAGACTCAACAAAATCAAGTACAAGCGAACAGTCACGATCACGGTGCCAATAACGCTAAAAGAATGAGGATGGCAGGTAATATTATTATCTAATGATATCTTAATTAAGTAATATCTTTGTTTAGTTTTATTACAGCGTCACCAGTGATTCGACATTGGGGCGGGAGACAGTTCGCATATCAGCATAGTTAAGACGGTGGCTAATACCCAGTTACCCATGATCATAGAACAATAGGGTAGGGGGGTGGGGGGGTCTTTCGGCGGGTCCTTGAGCTGCGGAGACGATGAATCCTCGTTAGCTCGTCATGCCATTTGCTACGTGAGAGACTTCGGAGGTTATTTCTTTTCTACTGGGTGGACCCGGCCCATGGAATCCCCGCGACCTTTACCAGGTCCCTACAAAATGGACCACCCACTAGAACCACGGCTGCGTCTTCCATTTACGCGGCCGTTCGTCATATCATTTTCTACGAGGGTTATTTCTCTAAGGTGGACAGCTTTCCAGTGTCGGTGATGTAATAGTAATTTCTCGAACTATACAAGACTAGGAGAGGTACTGGTCGAAAGGTTATTTGTTTTGCTATTATTGTTGATACTGTGATACAGTGGTTCTTGATAAATAAATAATAAATAAATAAATTTTACTGAAAAACCACGAGAACAATATAAATACTTATAATCTACTTATACTAAGGGAACTAATTTCAAGTTTGCTGCCTATCCTATATACTATCCTGTAATCCTTGATACAAAGAAGAAGCCTAGTACGGGAACAAGGATCAAGGTACACGTATGTGTTGACAACGAGAAGGTTTATAGTTAAAGCGAAGCACTTGCGCGATGTAATCTATGCCCAGCGCCATCTATTGGCATATTTTGAAACTTATGTCCCAATGTGAGGGCGGGCAGTTTACTTATAAATTTATAATACCTATTCCAGGACCAAATCAAGGCAACAACACAACAGGCGGTGGACAGCAAGAGTTCCATCAGCAACAACAGATGATGTTCGGCGGACAACAGCAAGGCGGCAATTCTCAACAACAGGGCAACTTCCAACAACGCTTTTAGAATTTCCAAGGTATCCTTTCAAAGTTCATTTAGGTCCGTGTTATAGAAGGAATATGGTCAACCTAATGCGCGTTTTATGTCTTCGGGTGAAAATTATCTGACTTTTATTTTTATCAATTTAGTTAACAACTCTAATATATAGTCTTTAAAATATAGTTTGTAATATAACTGAAAGCAGTATGTGCGCTTACTTGGAAAATAAGGACTCCAGTGAGAGAGGTGTAAACAATTTCATAAAGCACTTCACTGAGTTTATATTTCACAAAGTAGATAACACTAATTGTAAGTTACGCGAGAAAGTCTTTAAATAGTTCAAACAATAAAAATGATTATGTTTATCAGATAGTTTTTCTCACAAGACCAAAGACTGTCAGGAACATTTCTTAGTTCAAATTTTGTGTCAGTTGGCAACAAACAGGGTGCATGTCTATGGTTAGGCAACAAGATCAGGTTGTTCAGATGCAACCTCTTTACTGATGCTAACAATCTCAACAGTTCAGGTTGCGATGCTATTTCTTTTCTGATGAGCTAACCTCAACACTTTCCCTCATCAGATAATAAGAGAAGCAGTCCCAAGTCGGCTCTAAGCTTGATGAGCTTTGGCTTCGGTACAGCCTTGGTCAAGAGGTCAGGAAGTTGTTCTCCAGAACTGTCTGGTCTTCTGAACTGGTCTTCTGAACGTCAACTAGCCCTTCTTGTACAGTCTCGCGTACAAGGAAATATCGCACACGGATGTGCTTAGTGCGCTTATGAAACTCGGAGTTGTGCGCTAGTCATATAGCTGCTTCGTTGTCCACTTTCAATGTGGGTGGTTACTCCATTTGTGGTGGTCAACTGATTTAATAGTGTTTGTAGCCCTTCTCTGGCAGCGACGAATTCCGCTTCAGTAGTGGAGATTTCGACAGACGCTTGTCGTTGGCTTAGCCAAGATACGACTCCTCCCGCGATCAGTCAAGCCACTCCAGTTGTCGAGCGCCTTGTTTGTTCATGGCCGCCGTGGTCTGCGTCGCTATAGCCTTCGATGACGGCTGAAGAGATGTCATCGAAAGCTGTCAGGAGGAAGCTCCTGGGCTGTACCTGATGCCTAAGGACGATGTACCCTTCAGGTATCGGAAAATCCTTGACTCTTAGCCAGTCAGCGTTTTCCAACTTCCTGGACACCACTCCAACAGCATATGCTTTATCTGGTCGAGTCCCGGTCATTAGTTAGGTCAGTGCACCTACAGCTTCTCTGTAGGGAAATTTCTCGTAACCGAATTTCCCTTCTTCATTGGTCTGTTCGATCCTCTCTATAGGAGTCGACACCGGATTGCAGTCTGAAAGTCTGAAGAGTTTCAGGATCTTTTTGACGTAAGACTCTTGACATATCTGGATGCATCCGTCACTCAAACGAGAAATCTCAAATCCTAGGTAGTACGATACTGGCTTACTGGTGATTTTAAGCGTAGCCTTTAAATCCTTAAGAATTGGTCCGCTAGTTGCTCATCGGGTAGCGACCACTAATGTATCGTCTACACATAGGGTTATCAAAATCTTCTTGCCATCTACTTCCTTAGTGAAGAGGCAGCAGTCAACGTCACTCTGTTTAAAGCTTTTCTCTAGGAGTATTTTTTCAAGCAGGAGTTCCAACAACGTGGTGCTTGCTTCAAGCCATATAAACTTCGTTGAAGTTCGCACACTCTTGAACTCTTGTCCGTTCGTCCAGCTGCTTCATAAATATCTCCTCTTCGAGTGATCCGTTTAAGAAGCGGTTTACACATCAAATTGCATTAAGTACAACCATTCTTGTGCGTTTACGTGCACGTAGGTTTGATCATAACTAATTCCTTTCCGTTGCTTGATCTCTTTTACACCCTGGCTTTGTATTTATCGGCCATGCCAGCATGTCAGCATTTCGTTTTATTCTAAAGATCCGTTTGCATGGCAATGCTTTTCTATTTTTTTCATTCAAAATATTCTTTAATTTAGACATGTGGGTTGGTATGTCGTCATCCTTTTTTGTCCAAAAAACTCCAGGCAAAAGCTGTTTACTTTCCCTTCCCTTTCTCCGTCAAATAAGACTATTTGACGGAGAAAGGGAAGGGTGCACAGACGTGCAACTCCAGCTAGACTTCTCTCGCAGTCTTGTATCTCATTATTTTGAGCAGAGTTATCTCTGTCATATTTGTGGTCAGCATCAGCAGTGCGCCAGACTCCTATATTTGGCTCCTCCTCAGTCCTCTTATTTTTGGCTAGTGCCCTTGTATAAGCGCTGATAGTGGCATCGCCTGCATCTGCGTTGGGAGTTGATGGTTTCTGGATTGTGCCTTTTACTGCTTCGAGTGCACCTTCTGTATTAGGGCAGTTACTTTGTACTTCCACACCAGTTTTCTTTCACCTTTAAGTTCCCGTTCTCATTTAAGTGCTATATTCCATAGTGATCCTTTCCTGACCCTTCACCTAATATAGCTGAAAACAGAATGCGCTTACTTGGGAAACACAGGAACAGGACATCGGTGAGATATGTGTAAACAATTTCATAGAGCACTTCACTGAGTTGTAGTTCACACAGGTCACAACACAAATAGTTAGTTACGCGAGAAAGTCAACATTAAATATATCAAACAATAACAACAAAAAAACACAAAAAGACGAGTGTCAGGAACACTTGTCAGTTCAAATTTTGTGTAAGTTGGCAACACGGAAAAAAATATATGCGCGGAATGTGAGATTTTCGGATAAAACGTCACAGAGTGTGAAAGAGATCCAACCGACCCTGACGCATATTCTATACGGGTGCGGTAGAGAAAGAACGTCTCCCAGCATGTCACCTCAGTACTAACGGTTGCGCGCGGTTTTTCATGTATGGCTTTCTATGACAAGGCACAGTCTGTCCTAGGGTGCAAGTTGGCAACAAATAGATCAGGTTGTTCAGATGCTACCTCTTTTCTGATGCTAACAGTCTCAACAGTTTGATTAGAATGACATCCATTCATTAATGGACACAGAATAATGATCTTTAGGTCTATAGTAATAAAAATCTATATACTTGATCTATAGAATTGAACTAAAAAATAATAGTATTTTATATGTATATTTTGTAATCCCATTGTTGATTCTGATATCCGTAACATAGGTGCTTAGCTACCTATCTCGGAGTCAGATCAATGAATGTGATGTGAAATATATTATATATAAACTTGGTAAAATTTTTAACCCTATTCTTATTGAAATAAAGGTCTAGTGAGCTGTCATTCTACTCAAGCTGTATTTAACGGAGTATAGCAGTTGATATTTACATTTCTGTGTCGTTCATATGAAAGGAAAACTTTGAAAATCTTTTATGTGGCGTGTGAAATAAGCTACTTGCTTGTGAAATGTGTATTTTTTGTATAAATAAAAAGGATGACTCATCTATGTATTATAAATTACATATTTTACAGTTGTAAAGGTCCTTCTAAATTACATAAGCTCTATTATAAGCAAATATGCTTTCTCGATTTATTGACCGTATCATTGATATGTAGACACCTTGACGTGTCTACCTTGTAAAGAATTATGTGACAGTTTTAGTGCTTTTGAAACGGAAGTTCTGATTTTCGGAATAGGCTATTTGATTCTACTCAACGCAAATACTCGCGGCCGATGGCAGAGTCTTTCATTCATTAATAATGAATGATATGTGACAGTTAAGATGTAACTGATATTCGAGCCAATGTGTCATCCGCGAGTTTTGAATTGAGTAAAGTATCAGCCTATAATCTGAAATCAAGTTATCGCTGCTATGATGGGATTAAGCTTAATCACCACGCTTGCCAAATGCGGATTGGTGATCAGTGATCACAAACCCGAGCTATGTCCGAAAAATTCGAAACATACTTTTCGCTCGACCCGGGAATCGAATCCAGGACCCCGAGATCACGGCCCGGTACTAGACCAACAGGGCGTTCATACGACCAACCTTATTCCTATACTAGATCTATGGTATAGCGCTGTCATTCTATACAAATCTCACGTTATACCGTAGATTTATCCACGGAAAAAGATTGATCGTATCTAGCCTTAGTGGTGTTTGTAGAGTAAATATGGCGTTGCTTTAAAGCCACAGGTCACTTGTGGACCTCATCTTTTGTATGGATTTCAACAAACAAGACAATCATTTTTATATTGTGAAATAGCCTGTTGAATGAATGGTTCCTTGTTCTAGTGATAAGTGAAGATGCACTGACTTGTAAAAAAATTAGATATATCAGTATCACTGAGACGTATTTTATAGCATTATTTAGTATTATTAATGGAAATCTCGCTTCGGGTTGACCCTGTTAGACAAAATAATGTATAAAGATGTAAATATAAGTTATAAGACTGTGTTAGTTTTAAGTTATAAAATCATGTTGAAATATACGAGTAATTTTTATAAACTGTTGTTTTTTGTTATTTATTCCGAATTGTATGACGTCAAAAATTTATTACGACATTTATTTTGAAAAAAAAAAACGGTAAATAAAATGAATTTTTTGGACATTCGCATCCATTACAGGATTTATCGGTAAACCACTACTTCTGCAGCCAATCTGGGTAAACTTGACTGATCATCAGCATATATTTTTAGTTAACTCTTTAGCTACTATTATAAAATGAGACGGAAAAGTAAATCTAATCTGTGCTCTCAGGCTGATTTTTATGCTCTCAAATTATTAAATCTATTAAAATAATGGTAAAATTAGTAATCATTTCACATTTCGCTTCAAAAAAATATTTCATTCGTTGAAAAAGGGTGCTAATGATTTGCGAAACATTCTTTTTTGGGCTATAGGCTAACGCTTGACCACAATCGCATCCTGATGGAAAGCGACGATGAGGTCAAGGATGATACGCGTTTGCCTAAAGGATGCCTGTTCACTCTTTATACACTTTGTAGGTATAAAGTAATAAAAAACCAACACAAGTTTATTTAACTTTTTTTCAAGATACAAATCAATGTTTAATTTGACATTAACATTTAAATAATATTACGGCAGTGAAGAGACAGTCCATTTTCATATTTTATTACATATTCTAAAGTGTTTTCTTATTTTATGTATAAAATATTTAAATAAAGAATAGAAAAAATAAGCGTAGTCTCTGGTGGCATTTGTCAGTTAGCATTGCTTTTAATGAGTATTATTTGACTACTTATGTACTTCAAATAACTAACATATTACTCGATAAATAAGGTTAATTATTAAAAAGTCCTCAAACTGACGTTCTTTAAGGTCAAAGAGTATAGACTCTAAAAACAACATCATAAATTATATTTAATATAATGTAATTAATATCTTTATCGACCTTGCGTCTAACACAAATAGAAATGAAAATCTTACATCTAAGTACGGAATATTTTACGATACCTATTTACATTGTGTCTGGGACTGTACAACTAGTTAAAGATTTATCTTATCGAATTCTGCAATGTAATGCGTAATACGTAAGTGCGGTTATCCTGTGATGCGGATTTCGCCCCCGTAAAGGCTGGCCCTGTTTTTCAAATATCTAAAGTTTCCATTTTTTTTTATTTTAGACTGCGTAATTGAAACGACATGGCCGTTAATTGGTTCACACGCGAGCTGAAATCCGAGTCACAGTAAAACCGCTTTTACATTAGAGAGTGTTAACAGAACAGCAGCTACTTAACTTAACCCTTAACTGGTATCAGGATCATAAGTCCGTTTTAGTGACCCCAGAACCAGTAGGTTTTTAAACTGTATTTTATCAGTGTAAATAAAGAGTGACCTTTATAACACAAGCACGTTTTATATGGACTTAATCCCACACACGGTCACGGTCGCACGTGTGATTCCAATGCCAAGTGTTTAGAAAGACATTTTTTTTTATATGAGAGGTGGCAGACGAGCAGACGGATCACCTGATGGTAAGCAATTCCGCCGCCCATGGACACCCGCAACACCAGTGGAGTCACAAGTGCGCTGCCAACCTTTTCCCCTTCACCCCATTGGGCCTCCGGTAACCTCTCACTCGGCACATTTAGTCACATTTAGTTTTTATGAGGGCTTTTACGGTCTAATTTGATCTTTATTAATATTGACCGGTTAGATTTGATTCATTCATGACAGCTGTTTATTGTGCTGAGAGTATTGGGAAGTAATAAGTTGGTAAAAGCATACAGAAGTTTATCAACAGAATTAGTTCTGAGAACACTGATTTATTCTGAGCATCAGCATTTCTAATCCAATTTTCAAAGTGGATCAAAGATCGATAGCGAATCGTCAGTCCAACGTACTTGTAGATTAATAGAATGGAGGTCAGTGGAAATATCTGTTTTTAGGAAATAGGAATTTCACCTCCGAAGCTAGTAAAGTGTTGTATTGTCTTTGGCCATAAATACAAAAGACTTGGACCCTTGTATTGCAAGTCGAATGTTAATAAATGCATTATTTTTCAGAATTTAAATTGACATGACTGAAAAATTAAAAAATAAATAAAATCGTAAAGAACTGATTTTATAATAGTAATTTTAACAGTGAGATGAGTCATTTAAAATGGGCCTAGCTTGTGTAGCAACAGTACAGTTGCACATTTTTTTTCCAAAATTTAGTGCAACAATATTATGTTTCACTATTTGAAAAAATGGCAAGACACAATAATAATTACGTGTGCTGTGGTTGCAATTTGAAGATATTTCTTTAAAGAAAATGTTCATTGCAACAATTATCTCCTGTCAATATAATCTATCAACGTCGTAAGAGCTTTTAGGTTCAGCAGGAACGATGTGCAGGCGACCTCAATATACCTAAGGATGCCCGTCCCCCGAAGCGGAGCGAGCCTGCGGAGCGGTGAGCAAGGCTAAAATCTATCAATAGAAGAACCTTGATCGCTGAGGAGCGGAGTTTTTATGCAATCACTATCGCATATTACTCCGCTTCGGTGGACAGGCAGCCTAAGGCTTCGTTTCCACAGAAGTGGAGCTACGTGGATTTTGAGCAATGTGATTGCACATTGCTCAAAATACACATCTCATCTATTTTGAGCAATGTGATTGGTCAATGTTCATTTGTCTCCGCTCAACTATGAATGTGCAATCACATTGCTTAAAATACACATCTCATGTATTTTGAGCAATGTGATTGGTCAATGTTCATTAGTCTCCGCTCAACTCCGCGCAGCTCCACTTCTGTGGAAACGCAGCTTAATTGATACAGAAGGTCGGCCTGGTCTTACATTGATATCGAAGAATTCGCTGACCTATGCACTAGGCAGTATATCGTATCGTGTCTTTTCCGCACACTTTTCGTATAGTCTGTCCCTGACACCGAGGTCACTGTACGCTCGCATGTATGTGTGCGTAGCCCGTTCGTAAGTGTGAGCCTAGTGGCCACTTCAGAGCGTCCAAGAAGTTTGAAGGCGTCCTCAAACTCTGAAACCACGCTAGTGCTTTTGAAGGTTCGCACCTGCGAACTCCACCACGGTCTTGGGGCCGGTGTTGACGATGCTATACTCTGCCTTCTTCAGTTCTTCCCTATGAATCTTGGTATTGGTGTCAACCTTGATGATTCGAGTGCGAAGTTTTCCGCAACGGCCGTCCACAATCATTTCGTATGCTGGAACGGAAAAAGATAATTTCTTATTATAAAGGTCGAATACAGCAAGACTTTGGCCAGGACAACTTGTCGTATTTGCTTCTAATTTTGACTCGTCTATCTACACTATTTATAAACAGGTAAATTCTAGAGACAGCGCCAACGCTTACAGATAATCCGAAAACACGAAACGCTAGCGCGATGTAATCGTTACCTAGCGCCATCTAATGGTAGAAAGTGGAACTAATGTCCCGAAATGTAAGTGAGCGCGGGCCACTTGTCATTGAATGAATAAATAAATAAATACTTTACAACATCACACACATTAATCTGACTCCGAGATAGGTAGCTCATGCAGCTGTGTTACGGATATCAGATCAATAGTGGGATTACAAGGTATAGATGCATGTAATACTTTCTTTTGTAAATACATACTTATAATATCCTCTAACGGCGGAAAATCTCAACGATCAGCCACGTACGCAGTATATATTATAGTGCTCAAGTCTGTGCGCAAACACAAGTGCACTCTATTCCCTTACCCTCGAATTCCGATGGATACAATTTTGACACGATCGGAAAGGGATCGGACCAACAGCTTAACGTGCTTTCCGAGGCACGCGTGTACAACAAGACCGCCAACTTCCAGACTCCGGGCTGACGCTAAGAATTTCTTACCGAAAACTTAGGTACACCTTTTTTGGCCCGACCCGGGGATCGAACCTGGAACCTCTTGCGCAGCCGTCGGTGTAAAGTGCTAACCACTGTGCTACTGACGCAGTCGCATACAAATACATACTAATGATTACATAGAAAACCCAGACCAATAAGAACAGACATGTTAATGCATAGGTACAAATGTTTGTTACTATGTGGGAATCGAACCCGCAACCCTTGGACCAGAAGCAGCGTTCACTACCACTGTGCCAAACGAGTTGTAAACAAAATACTTCAACATTTTTTTGTGAAACAAGTACTTCATTATCAAAGGAATCAATTTTAATATTATTTTGCTTGTAATAATGTGGTTGTAAGGTGGCGCCTGAGTTGGTCAGGCCACGTGATAGATCACTATGTAGAGACATAAAGGTTTTTTCCAAATGACTCAGATGTTGTAATAATGAATCAAACCAGAAGTACTTAATATTTCCACTGCATAAAATTATTAATAGATTTATTTTGATTAAAAATAAACCCGTCCCAACTTGACCTGAATGTATATATTCTTCATTAGTCAGTAAAAAAGTTGAATTATGTGCCATAATTCATCCATTTTTTTTGGCTGATAGGTAAATAGTAGGTACCTACAAACAAGTCTGGTAAATGTATATTTAAGTTAGGAGCGAAACTGTATGAACGTATGAGCATTCTGAACCGGTTCATTGGATTTATTACAGCTTGCTTTCCGCACTACTTGTCTTAAAATAACCGAGTATTAATAAATATTTTTTTGCAGAAAAAACATAACTCTTTTTTTTCGTAAGTTTCTGTCCATCAGATTTTAATTGGAACAGTTAATTTCAAATACTGTTTGTGTTTTTTATGTGATTACGTTGTATCATGCGGAAATGATTGCCATAAAGAAGATAGGTAGAGATCCATGTTGTGGAGGCACCGTGATACGCAATGTGGGATAGTGACAATATTACGCATTTCTTCGTCTTGAATTTCGTAACTAGAAAGTAATTGTATCATACTTCTACAACTGTTTGGTAAAAAGTTAAATACGTTTAAAGATAACGTTAAAATATGGATAACGCAACGCAAAAAATGGCATTAACCAGAATTAACCATAGATTACCTGCCATACTTAGAGTCGTTGATTAACTTAGTTGGCTACTTAAGAAAAATATTGACACTTATTTTGATACGCATAAAGACTACCGATACTAAAGTTAATGTTAATGACGTCTCTGAGTGCGGCCGTAAGTGTGAAAAACAAAACGCTATAACGTTAATTATCATTTTGACACATTTGAAAGCGAATGTCACTGTTATTTAATTGAAATTTATTTTGCTTCGCAGGAAACTAACGAGTTGGTACATTGACACGCATTGACATGACGTTTTTGACATAGGTAGGTACATTAGGCGACGGGTAGCCTAACTAGCGACACCATTCGTTTTTAATTGTTAGCTACTAAACCGGATCTATTTTAAACAATTTCGGGGTTACAACCTCTCAGCAAACACTTATACTATTTATTAAATAACCATGCACAAATGTTGGGTCGGTTTTGTACGCGAAAAATTGATTACTGTCCAAAAGCGGCCACTTTTAGCGTGAATCAATTTTTCGCGTACAATTGTTTGCGCGCATTTGTGCATGGTTATTTAATAAATAGTATAAGTGTTTGCCGAGCGGTTGTAACCCCGAAATTGTTTAAAGTACATCCGGTTTAGTAGCTAAAAATTAAAATCGATTGGCATCGCTAGTGTGCCCTACCTGTCACCTTAAGTTGAAAAAGAAAGAAATAAGTAATATAGAGGTGGAAAGTTAAGGGGCCCTCAGTTATTGACATTGTTACAGTATGTATTCAATGAAAATAAAACTTATTTTTTGTTTTGATCTGTAAAGTTCTTGAAAATCTTTAATTTCTGGAAAATAGTAACCAAGTGTCAAGGATAAAACACCAAAAGAGTTGTCTGCCCGACTGATCGAGTTCTCTGGGGACCGGAATGCTGGCAGTTACCTCGGCCAATTAGGGTTGGCCATCCAAAGAGGCAACGCCGCTAGCATTCTGGGCACGTTGGACAATATCAGTGGGGCAGACAATTTCTTTTTGTAAATATGTACATAATTATTAGGTATCACTTTTGTTGACATGCATTTAACATATTTTTAGTTATTTAATTGAATAAACACCAAAAAATCTATATTACACCTGTTCTATTTGGATATATTATAAGGGTACCTCCCTTGCCTTCATTATTTGTTCGCCTTTTGTAACGTGCAGTCGGCTGCTGAAAGATGTGAACACATTATACCTGGTTCATTTTAGCTTGATACTTGATTGTCACCCGTATCAAGCTGTAATGAACAAACAAGGTATATAAATACCTACACTTGTTGTTAACTATTTACTATCTGGCTTGTACTTTCTTATAGGGAAGGTAAGCTACCGGTGTTATTGTGACAAGGTACCTACTGAAGTGTAAGTAAATATTTTTGCAGCCGACTTGCAACCAATGTTTTGTTGCAGTTCATGTTAAAATGGTTTCTAAGTTCCGAAATCTGACATCATAACGACTGCTTGTACCTATTTGCACTAACACGGTAACTGAACTATGACACCTGCCTTTAGGAAAATAAAAAGTAAGGCCCATTTCACTAAATGGTGATGTGAAGCTATAGGTACTTCTATATTATAGGTACTTGTAATATCTTTTCTGTCCATTTTCCTGAATTGATATTGAACCAAACGTTGGTCACTAAGGTGAGAATCGATTGAAAAAAGAAATATTTGAATACATCGAAAGAAATATTTCTTACAAAGGTACTTCGTACTTATGTCGTCGTACGTACGTACGTACGTCGGCATTTTGCGATTTGATAAAAAAAAATACTTACGATCTTTCTTGAAAGAATTGTGGCACGCCATGTGACAGATGGATGGGAATCCTTTCAACAAATTTGGATCGACTATCAAACTGCCCAGCGGGATGGCACATATAGGCTCCCTTTTTCCTTTGCAGTTCTCTACACAACCTTCGTGTGTGTTCTTCCTAACCTTGACTTTTCTTGTCGGTGGTCGCTTTGTCGTCGTTGTAGGGTTGATCTTGACATTTGTTATGGAACCCTTAGGGGCGACGACGCGGATTTTTAAGTGAGGCTGGAATGGAGTTTTGGGTGGCCCTGGATATACTCGCGGAGGGATAGGCGACGTCGCTTTTGGCCTCACAGTTACTTTCGGATCCAATGACGTAATTGAGCTGGTAGTGACTAGTGTTGTTCTTTTAGGGTTGGTGAATGGTGTAATGGTAGGAGGCGTAGATCTAAATGTGATCGTTGGTCGACTGGTTCCGTCGGAGAAAGTGTTCGTATTGAACGGAGTGATGGTGTCTGAAGCTGTAGTCACAAAAGTGCTCGAAGTTGTAACTGGTGTTTTGGGTCGTAATGCTGGCAGTTGGGGAGCTTGTGGTGCGTTTTGGTAGACCACAAAATAGTTCGGTGGGGCCGTGGTTTGTGTTAGTGGAAACTGGAATGGTGGCACTGTTGGTATCGGAACTGCATTTGCTAAGTCGAAACTTCCTGGTAATTGAGTTCTTCCTTCTCTCGGACTCTCTGACAGGGTTGTCTGGGGCTGTGGGGAGTTAGGGAAATTAAATATGGGAAAGTTTTCAGGAGGAGGGTAAGGTGTTGATACTGTCTCGCTTTCAGGTGAGAAGGAAACTGAGGGAGGTAAGTAAGAACTGGATTGAGTGAATGCGGTGGTCGTTGGAGGGAAAGGTGTACTGGACGTTTCTAAAGTAAAGCCGGACGTTGTTGTCCTGGAGCTACTGGAAGGAAATTGGCTACTTGATGAGGAGAATGAAGTACTGTATGATGATTGGGCAGTAGTAGTTGGTGGACGGGATGTACTAGTTGGAATATATGTTGGTGAACTAGTAGATAAATATGTCACTTCAACATCAGGATCAGAAGGAGGCTGTGACGGGAGCACGACTATAGGTTTCGTTGGAGAGAAACCGGGTGTCGGCTCAGTGGAGAACAATTCTAATATCGGTTTTGGAGAATATCCATCGTTTATGGCGTTCGCTGAGAACCAGGTCCCTGGTATTATCTCCGATATCTCTGCTCGGCATAGTTGTAACACTGAAACGAAAAAAAACAGACAGGTAAGAAGAGTTGACTTGTTTGAAGTAGATACTTCTGCTGGAGGATCTTTCTTTTTTCACTATCTTTCCTTTCGTCTGGACTTCCCGGTAGATGGCAGAGGGGATAAACTCCTATAAACCTTACATCTGTTACGATTTGCTCTCTTCGAACTATAGATAGTGTTTGTGGCATTAAGCAAGCGGACATGCTAGTTAAGTCTATAATTTCCCTGGCCACCCTGCCCTCCGAACCGGAACATAATTGCAGCACTGGTGCTTGGCAGTTGAATAACTGGTGGAGCGGATATAAATCCATCAAGCAAGACGCAGTATGTCTTACATTAAAATAATATAGGTACTTAACAAGACCAGTAAAAGTTAAATTAATTTTAATTACTAAATTAATGATAATGTTCCATTCAAATGAATCAAAATTGTCATAGTAAAATGTTTAGTTTTGAAACGACAAAGTTTCTGGAATAAATAACAAATGTTCGCTCTTTTTTATGACATAGGTGGCAGACGAGCAGACGGATCATCTGATGGTAAGCGATTGCCGCCGCCCATTGACACCTGCAACACCAGCGGAGTCACAAGTGCCCTTTAAACTCGGTGCCATAGTCTGATTATTTCTAGAATTTTTAACAGTGTCATTTATAGTAATAGGTAGTGTAGTACCTAATAGGTAGTGTAGTACCTAATGGGTAGTGTAGTACCTAATAGGTAGTGTACGTACACCTAACAGTGATAGGTAGACTATGGAGATGAAACGTGTTGTTGTCGCCGCCGCTATTTTGTCATTTCATTTCGTGCGTACGGATGAATTAAAATGAGAAATAATAGCCGCCCGTAACTCGACTCTACATAGAGTCTAATCGTAAAACACGCCTCGACTCCAGGCCGAATTGGCGACGCGCCTTCCCTCTTTGGGGGAGATGTCTAGGTTCTGCAGTGAACAGCAATTAGCTGAGCTGACAAGGGATCGCTTGATGGATTAAATAGTTCAGAGGTAAGATAACCCCTCCCTGTCAAAGTAGTTGAGTACCTACTCCTGGAGAAGTGAGCTTCCACGTTTGGACATTATTATTACAACAATATGAGATCAGCCAAGCGGTTCCCAGTTGTGTAAAAAACCTTTTGCCGTGCTGTTAATCGTCGTCAAGTCAAAGTGACGGCCATAATAAGTTGCAGCCTGCAGTGCCACTGCATTTCGCAAAGTTGTAGGGTGACCAGCCGTGCTAAAAACTGCTGCTGTACTGTTTTACACACACAGCGTTTTTTAGACAGCGGCTTTCCTCATCAGTCGCATATTGATTCGCGGACACAAAGCGGACAAAATTCCGCATGTCTGGTAAACCCTTACAGAAGACCTGGAGCCCAATTCTCGCGAAGTGTAGACTTTAGAGCCCTCTTCTTTGTGCCAATTCGTCGTTTGCCAATGTCTAAAGAATAATTAATATAGTGCTTAATTAATAAGATGTCTGTCAAAATCCATCTACTAGACGATTACATTTATTCGTAGGTTTTGAGACTGTTAAGTGTGAAGCCAAGTCAAGTGACAACTTAATCGACACATTAGTATTAAAACGATCCACTACAACGTATCTCAATTGTTTTGCGACACGATGTTGCATACTTTAAACATAAACCACGTTATTATAATACGCGATCTTGGTTATTTATTACCGTATTAAATCTCATCAGGCCCATGCCATCCCGTTCCAACACACAATGTTAACAAGGACTGGAACGAGTTTAGCTAGTTCCGGATTTTTTCTTAGATCACGTTTTGTAATAAGAGTAATGTACATATTATTATTATATCATAATATCTACTAATTTTAAACCAAGCATTGTGTTAGTTGGCATGCTACATTCAGTTCACAATGCAAAACATTCCATCACAGACTAAACAATTTAGCAGTTCCTATTTCTGCTGTGGTATCAAGAAATGGAACTCGTTGCTGGTGCATTCCTCGCATGTATTTACTCCTTCCTACAATATAGATTACTTCAAAAGAAGAGCGAAGAAGCATCTCGCGGGCCAGTATGGCAGTCCCAACGCAGGTGATGTCTTGACATCGCGTCCGTCGTAATTGCAACGTGGGCTCTTCTCTTGATTAGGTACTCATCGAGGAGAGCCGACCTACTGTATCACTATAAAAAAAAAAACTTCCACCAGATCGCTATATTTTATGCTTAAATACACGTTACGGGCGTAAAAGTTACCCGCTCTTGGGACCTGCTGAGCTTAGTAAGATCATTGCCTGGATGAGGAAAGCCTGGGAGGAATATAATTATAACGTCTAGAATCAGTCGTGCGCGCAACATAAATGAAGCACTTTGAACTACCCTAAACGGCTGGGTTTCACTCGTAGGAACAACATGAATGCTTTTTTGTATGCTTGTCGGCTAAATAAAGCTCACACCCACACATTGATCCGTCTTTTGCGTCACTTTAGAAGACGGGTATGAATAAAGACATCCATCTAGGGATTATTAATCTTAGCTGTGGATGGACCCTGACTGCTAATTGATTAGTCTGTTAATTTTAAGTTTTAATATTCATTTTTATTATCAGGGCAATTTGTTTTAATGTCTATATATATCTCCATCATTTGTTAAGCGTTTTTACATTCCACTTGTCAGCGTTTTGGGAAAATAAGCAAGAATTTAATTTGGCGAATTACGGACTTCTACATTTCGTGGCGCCTAAACCCGGGCTATCCCTTAAAATACAGGATATCTGGTCACCCTTAAAAGGTGCCTTTAAGTATGGAACTGGTTTTAAGTGTAGCCACGTGACTTGAGGTCGAACACCTTTAAAAATGCACACTTATTTCAAGGAAAAAGGTAATGAGCATTGCGTATGAATTGTAACAAAGTATCTATAGTCCGGTCATTTGAAATTCCTAACAAAATTTCAACACAGCCAAATTTTGCGGACACCTTGGGTTTACCATAAAAAGTTTAAAAGTCTCCCTAGATCACATGAGTATTAAAAAAGTAATTCGGGGCATTTTTTTATGTGATAGGTGGCAGAAAACAGATGGATCACCCGATGGTAAGTGATTGCCGCCGCCCATAGATACCCGCGACACCAGTGGAGTCACAAATGCGCTGCCAACCTTCAAACCCCCCTTTCCCCCGATTGGACCACATAATATATCACTTTATCACGTTTGTCTGAAGATAGGACTACATATTTACAGTTTCATACTTATATAAAAAAAAGTAAAGTAACAGTCTATAAATATTATACTATATTTCAATAATTTTGACTTAACACGCTCAACAACAAGTCATACCTACTTGACTATGATATGACTTGATATGACTTGTTGGCGCTTTGGCATGACTGTTAAGCCTTCAAGAAAATGTTATATAAATGAATAAATAAATTGTCCCACTGCAGGGCAAAGGCTTCCATCATAGAAATTAAGTTAAAATCAAGCCTAATCCCATCATAGTAGCGATGACTTGATTTCTATGATGGAGGCCTTTGCCCTGCAGTGGGACAGTTTATAGGCTGATACTACTACACAGGTTCTCGTTCGAATCATGTCTCGTTAAACAAGACGTGATATTTAAATTGCTTGCAAAGTAAATTCCTACTTACTTACTATACGTGCGCTTTGAATTATAACATTTCAATTCTTACACGTATCCGGCATTTAAGTAAGCAGCTCCCAAAAAAAACTTAATATATACAGCATGTACTTAAGTTATACAAATTCGGAAACAGTTAAATAGCGATCAAACTATTCAACCGCGAAAATACGCAATTACATGATAGGTAGTGTTAGCACCAATTAAAGCTGAGTAAAAGCGTAGGTAGGTATTTATTCGAGTAACCGATCATCTGCCTCGGTGGCGCAGTGGTTAGTGGATCGCACTTTAAAGCGACGGCTGCGCAAGAGGTCCCGGGTTCGATCCCCGGGTCGGGCCAAAAATTTGTACCTAAGTTTTCGGTAAGAAACTCTTAGTGGCAACCCGGAGTCTGCAAGTTGGCGGTCTTGTACCCCCGTGCCTCGGAAAGCACGTTAAGCTGTTGGTCCTGCGGCGGACCCCTTTCCGGTCGTGTCACAGTAGTATCCCATCGGAATATGAGGGTAAGGGAATAGAGAGTGAACTTGTGTTTGCGCATACACTTGAGCACTGTAATATATCCTGCGTATGTGGCTGATCTTTTAGATTGGCCGCCGTAGCCGTAATCGGTTGGAGGATATTATTATTATTAATCGATCATGGTAAACAAGTCTTCGCTACTATGATGGCAGGCTTATCTAATCACCACACTTGCCTGATGCAAATTGGTGATCATCACAAACCCGAGATATATCTACTGTGCCCGAGCTATGTTCCTAAAATTCGAAACATACTTTACACCTAATTCCATACCGACATACAACAAAGTCCTGACGTCCTGATGGTCTAGTGGGTTAAGTACCGGGCCGTGATTGCCTGGGTTCAATTCCCGGGTCGAGCGAAACGTATGTTTCGAATTTTTCGAACATAGCTCGGGTTTGTGATCACCAATCCACATTTGGCAAGCGTGGTGATTAAGCCTAATCCCATCATAGTAGCGATGACTTGATTTCTATGATGGAAGCCTTTGCCCTGCAGTGGGACAGTTTATAGGCTGATACTTTACATAAAACAAAGTTGGGCTTGACTTGGCTGTGGTCCCCCGCCCCGGCGGCTCATCACGAGGGGTACGATCTTAGTTTTTGATCCTTATTTTTAAGGTAGGTATAGCATTGCCCTACCCCACAACCTCCATACGGCCCTGCAATGGCTTCATGTCCTCATCTTAGCGTGTAATTCCCGGTTGCATCCAAAGCTGTCGCTCTGGACTCGGGGTACGCTTGGACCCTGATTCAGGATTTGGGAAAGTCTGGTAATTACAATGCAGCGACTGCCGTCTTACCTTCGCAACCCTTTAACAGAGGAACCAGACTAACTGAATTTTGGTCACACTTTTCAGAAACAATCCGAAACGTGTAGGTTTTCTCACGATGTTTTCCTTAACCACCGAACCCAAGTGGTAGAAATACGCACATAAAATTGTAAAATCTAGAAGTGCATGCTCGGATTCGAACCCGGCACAATCACCACTTTGGGAGCGTCTCTTGCGCAAAGTATTGTGTTTAGAAAAAAGTGATGTTAAAAACCTCAACATCATTTTTAAAGGTCTATCCATAGACACCTCACACGTTATAGGTTTGATGAAAAAAAAATTTTTGAGTTTCAGTTTCAAGTATGGAGACCCCCCTATTTTTTATTTTTTCCAATTTTTGTGTAAAAATCGTAATTCGGTTAACAAAATACATCTATTTACCAAGTTTCAATAGTATAGTTCTTATAGTTTCGGAGAAAAGTGGCTGTGACATCCGGACGGACAGACAGACATGACGAATCTATAAGGGTTCCGTTTTTTGCCATTTGGCTACGGAACCTTTAGGGTTCCGTAGCGAGATTGGAGAGATTTGGAGGACGCCTTTGCCCAGCAATGGGACAGTATAGGCTAGATAAAAAATCTCTTCCCCACTTATTACGAAATGCGATCTAAGAAAAGTTCCGGGAGTAATGTTAGAGAATTACGAAAATACCGCCAAGTCTATTAGTAAACATCAACAATAACAAACGCAGTGAAAGTACTGGAACCCTCCCAAGCGCGATGGTTGTACTCATAAAGTTGGCTGATCACATTGTATAATGTTTGTAGAGCGTGCGAGCTAGCCAATGAAACGGATCAAGGTTCGTTTTTGATTCCGAGCGATCGTCGAATTAGTATTTGAAAACGTATACTTACGATTTTAACTATGGTCGATATCCATTTAGAGCACATAATTTAAACAATAATCATACAAAAATTAAATGAATGAAACGGAAATTAAATGAAACGGATCAAGGTTCGTTTTTGATTCCGAGCGATCGTCGATTTTGTATTTGAAAACATATACTTATGATTTTAACTATGGTTGACATCCATTCAGAGCATAAAATTTAAACAATAATCATACAAAAATTAACAGAAGAACTCCACCTTCTGAAATTTTGGAAGATTAATTTTATTTTTACTTTATTTTTTAATTTTTTAAAATCTACAGCTCTTAAACAAAAGTATTTAATCAGAAATATCTATTTATAGTACCTTTTAGGTATATATAATGTACAACTTACTGGTTTTAGAGAGTGTGTTTCTGACGAAACCCTAATTAAATCTTTGAACGAAGAACTCAAAACGGGATTCGGGAGAAAAATCATCGACGTATACCTACTGAATTCATGAAAAAAAATGTGTTTTCAGTCCAGTCACATGCAGTAAACACGCTTGGAACTCGTAGTTAGTTTATATTAGGTATAATTGATTAGATCTAATTAGATTGCGTTGCCTGTTTTGTCTTTTATCAGCTGAGAAAAGAAACTGTTTTCATTCATTCATGTCAATCGAATATGATGGCAACTATGAAAAATGCCAGCGATATATACCTTGCCACATTATTGTCACAGTGCCACATCCTCAATAAATCGTTGAGATGACAAAAAAGGTTCTCATCTGTGTTTCATTGTGGAAAATAAATCACATACTAACAAAAAACACATACTCACTACAAATTGAATGCGATGTTCTTTCTTAACATAAAGCTAACTTGTCAGTGTGGGAATTTTTGATAGCGGTGCATTGGATTCCAATACAGATTTCTCAGTTAAGAATATAGAAATGTTGTTTGAACTTGATGCTACTTTCTTTTAGTGCATAATAATTACTTAGAGTTGTAATTAATATTTATGGGTTTTATGCGGAGTTTCGCCTAAGATAAACTTGATAAGGAACCATGGATTGCATTTTTTTCCAAAGAGAAGTGACAAGAACTAAGCTACTAAATCTAACACTTTTAAAGGGAGCTGTTGTGAAACCAATAGTAAATACCTAACGTAGTCCTTATTCTATTGACGAATTTTTAAATGTGACATAATTCAATATGTAATCTCTTAAAGTATTAATTATTATTGTTTAGTATCTAATTTAAATATTATTTTATGAATGAATTTTTTGTTGACATTATTTACTTTTATTGCTTCTATTTTAGTTGTGACTTAGTTAAGTTTTTTTTTTAATCCTCCATTTTTTATTTTTTTTTTAATCCTGCATTATATCTATTATGTATTTCTAACACAATAAAGAATAAATAAATGAAATGAAACGGTATGGCGTTGTTGAAGCATCTATCTAAGAGGTATGCGGAGTAGAACATATGGGCCCCAATGCTTAAGAGGGTACAAGTAACTAAACAGCCCTGACTTCATTTGTCTATTTTTGCACTGGGGTTCTGATGGGGGTTTTCTATACCGTTCTCTACAGAATGTAACCCTAAATTCTATTTATTGAAGCGCAAGATGCCGAATTAAATTAATAAATCACGCACAGCAATAACAGGTAATGTAACAGAGCAAATCGGAAGAAACGGAGGGTCGGTAAACAGACGACGCAATAGCTTACGTAAAACATTAAAATCGTACAAAAAATACCTAAATTGATTCTAGACAGTGAATATGATTTATTATAGCAGAGCCAATAGACCAGCCAGAAACCAGAGACCTATAGATACAAGTAAGTATTTAGTTAACACTTTGACAGAAAATAGGCGAAAGTTTTCTATCACTTTTGACAAATTCAAATGAGAATGAATTTTGCAAATAACTCAAAATTTTAATCAAATTATCAAAGACAAATAAAATTTGAAACCCACGACGTCCTGCACAAACTTAAGTGAGAAAATGATATAGGATGTGAATGGTTATTTGACCTAGGTACTAACAGCCGTATCAAGAGTAGCTAATTAACTTTAATGATTTTTGAACACGGTAATAAACATTAAGTGACGTCTATAATTGAGATCGTTATTTATCATCATCATTAAATGAGCCAAGAGTATACCAAAAAGTTTAAGTAAAAAATATGTTTATATCTAACTTGCACGTCATCTCACATGGTCAAAGTTAACCAAATTTTGTAGGAGGTACTAGTAAATGTTGTTGTTGTTGTTGTTGACAGTTAGTCTATCAATAAAATGAATCATTGCGTACTTACATGTTATAACGATGAGCGCGTAGCTTGCGTGCTCCATTCTTGCCGTACGAGTGCGGAGTGCAATTCAGCTGTCGGTCCCGGTGAAATGCCGGGTCCTTATTCCGGTCGTAGCTTCGGTAGTGTTGCACCAATGCACGATTGATCAATCACGAATGCGTGCATTATTTCAACTTCAAAAAAAGGAGGTTCTCAATTCGACTTATATATATATATATTCAATATGTTTGTTCGCTGATTACTTTGCCATTTATGAACCGATTTAGATGATTATATTTTAGTTGGAAAGTAGATAGTCCCGGATTGACACCATTGGCACCATGATCAGGATATCAGGATCTGATGATGGGATCCTGGAAAAATAGAGAAGAACTCTTAAATGTATCTTTTTTCAAAACTGCACCAGTATTTAATTATTATTATTATACGCCGCCGTGTGGTCCCCGGCAGAGTAGAATAGGCCACCCTCACTCTTACCGAGGTGTCGTAACGACTAAGGTAAAGTTGCTGGCATGATCATCAGCACCAGAGAAGGAAAACTCTGCATTTATACCAAAACCCTCGCCAACCCGTCTGCCAAGCGTGGTGAGTATGGCAATATGTATTCACAATTAGTTTACTCGAGAAAAAGTTTTACCGAAGTCGGCGCCTAATCCCGGTTGAATAATTGAATGTTGTATTAAATTACAAGATAGTATTGGGCGCCGACTTCGGTAACACCTTTTCTCGAGTGTACTGTTATAAAATGTTATTTGAAGAGTAAAAAGTGTTAAAAACATTATTTTACATTGTTTAGTTCGTGATTTTAGAAGGCGGTTTTTTTTATCGCAGAAAATTTTTTCTTTTGCCGAGTGTGGGATTGGTGATCAGTAGATGCATGGCAATGAACCTGTAAGAGATCGATGTTTGAATGAGGGTTTTCGCGTGTGAAAAATCCGCTAGATGGCGTACTGTTGGACTGAGGTACCAACATTAACCGCATTGGTTGTTAAGTTTGTCAAATTAACACTTTGACAGATCACGTTTAAAAATAACCAATCACAATGTATATGGACCTCACTCCTATATTACTCCATCTAGCGGATTTTTCACTCGCGGAAACCCTCACGAGAGAGAGTGAGATAGAAGACAAATGGCCGACGTGGAAAGACGTGGAAAATTATGAAATACTTATCCAGGAATCCCTGGCTTTATTTGAAACCCCATCCCCCAATTTTGGTTTATGCTAGAGGTAACAAACGAGTAATTGGTTCACATGAACGGTAGTAGCGGAGTAGGTAGAGCTATTTTGGGTACTTGCGATTTTTTCAAATAATATTTAAATGTGGAAGAGCCACGCTTAGGCATGAATGGGCCGGCTCGACCGGAGTGATACCACTGCCTCACAGAAGACCGGCGTGAAGCAGCGCCTGCGCTGTGTTTCGCCGTGTGAGTGAGGTTACCGGAGGCCCAATAGGGAGGAAGGGGAAAAGGCAGCGCACTTGTGACTCCACTGGTGTTGCGGGTGTCCATGGGCGGCGGAATTGCTTACCATCAGGTGATCCGTCTGCTCGTCTGCCACCTCTCATATAAAAATGGACATGCCTGGAACTCCGGGATTAAAGATATACTATATACTATTAACAGTTATTTTCATTTATACAGACGAGCATTAACATCAGCCTTACGAACTTATTCACAAACGCTTTGTGATACCATGTAAATTTAAAAAAGTTCTATATGTTCTTTCGAAATTCAAGATACGTATGTTAGATAGAAAGGAACAACCCTTAAGTAAATACGGTGGTATCGAACGTCTATGGATAAGCCCTTTCATGATTAAAATGCGTTAACTAAATATTTAACGCATCAACTCCAAAATAAAAAATTACTTATTTTAATCCCAGTATGGGGGGTGTCGTGTGCCGTAGTATGGCGGGTGGTCGTATGAAAGAAATTACTCTATGTACAACTGTTTATTTACAATCCGACCAAATATTTACACCACACATACCTATATAAAAAAGAAGGAGAACATAAAAGCAGGAAAACGAAGTGAAGATAATAAGAACGGCTAGATTAATTTGTACAATAAATTATTCACAGTAAAATCAGCCTGTAGAAATTTTAATGACGTTTTTTTTTTGTCAACCGACGGACGAACAGTATGACCAGAGCCTGCGCGCGCCGCTGACCCGTCATGCGCGCGGCGTGAAGTACACCTCAAACTAAATACACATAAAAGGGTCATACTGTCCGTGCGTTGGTTGATGCACAAAATATATACAAAATAATTTACACATTAATTATATATTTACAAAAGCGTGGCGCATCGCCACATCACCCCCCTCCAGAGACCGTGTTACGGGCGATAATAATCCGGGAACCGAACTGCTCGACCTGATCGCGTCTTCCTAACCTGATCATTCCTGGACTCAGGAGTGCGATTATCCACCTCCGGAGGGACGACAGAAACATCAGGGTCACCTAGTATATAGGCCGGCTTGATGCGGTCTATAGATACCGTGACCTGCTTGCCCTTTACGAGAATTTTGAAAACCTTGCCCCCTCTATCGAGGACCTCGTGCGGGCCAGTGTAAGCATTTTTAAACGACCCATGAGCGCTATCATCTCGTAAAAATACATGCGAACTCGTGGCTAAGTCCTTAAACACGAAGATAGAGCGCTTACTGTGGCGAGATGCTTGCGTAGGCAAAATATTGTTAGCGAATTGTCTAATTCTGGTGGTAAACTGCGTAATGTCCTGCGTCTCATCAGCACCATGGTCAAAGAAATCACCTGGCAACCTAAGCGTCTCACCAAACACAAGCTCGGCTGGAGATGCCTTAAGATCCTCCTTATGCGCCGCTCTGATGCCCAGCAGCACCAGAGGTAGGACCTCAACCCAGTTCTGGTTAGCATGGCAAGTGATGGCTGCCTTAAGCTGACGGTGGAACCTCTCCACCAGACCATTACACGCAGGATGGTACGCCGTAGTCTTTCTGTGCTGAAAACCGGCAATTTCAGACAATTGCCTGAAGAGTGCTGACTCAAACTGCCTACCACGATCCGTTACAACGACTGCGGGACACCCATACCGAGATATCCACCCATTCAACAGGGCTTTAGATACTGTCTCTGCCGTGATATCCTTGAGCGGTACTGCCTCTGGCCAACGGGTAAACCGATCTAAGGCTGTGAGACAGTATCTATACTCCTGGGATGGCGGCAAGGGACCGATGATATCGATATGGATGTGCATGAACCTGGATCGTGGTAATTTGAAGTCGCCGAGTGGCGAGGAGACATGGCGCGTTACCTTAGCACTCTGGCAGGCCAGGCAAGATCGAGCCCATTCCCTGCAGTCTTTCCTCATCCTCGGCCACACGTATCGTTCGGCCACTAGCTTTGCTGTCGCATTCGCACCTGGGTGGCTCAAGGAATGCAGACTGTGAAACACCTGTCGCCGCAATTCCTTCGTCACGTAAGGTCTCGAAACGTTGCCACTCCTATCGCAATACAGTTCGGCATGCGACCCTGGTAACTTCACCTTGACTAGACGCAATGACGTGTCATTATCTAGAAGCAGCTTAAGCTCTGGGTCAGATAGCTGTGCACTGGCAAGCACTGTCATATCGAGAGGCTGACTGACCTCTTCGATGCGTGAGAGTGCATCAGCCACTACATTGTCCTTCCCAGAGATGTGCTGTATGTCTGTGGTGAACTGAGAGATGAAGTCCAAATGCCGAAACTGCCTGGGAGAACAGTTCTCTTTACGCGAATGGAACGCGAAAGCGATGGGCTTGTGGTCCGTATAAATGGTAAAATTCCTCGCCTCTACCATATGCCGAAAGTACTTAATGGCTTCGTATATGGCGAGGAGCTCCCTGTCATACGGCGAGTACTTCCGTTGAGAGGGCATAAGCTTCCTGGAGAAGAAAGCTAAAGGCTGCCACTCACCTTTCTTAAGCTGCTGCAAAGCTGCGCCTATCGCCAAATCAGAAGCATCGGTGATCAAGGCTAGCTTTGAATCGCAGTCTGGGTGCGCCAAGAGTGTTGCCTGGCATAGAGCTTCCTTGCAAGTGGCAAAGGCTTCTCTGTCAGGAGCAGAGAATGTCACGGGGTGTGAACCTTTAACCGAGTCGGTCAGCAATGCGTTGAGCGGAGCTTGGTGCTGCGCGGCCTATCAGAAGGTTGCGTGTTCAAATCACGTCGGGGTCACCAGTTATATGGGGGGTGTCGTGTGCCGTAGTATGGCAGGTGGTCGTATGAAAGAAATTACTCTATGTACAACTGTTTATTTACAATCCGACCAAATATTTACACCACACATATTTAAAAAAGAAGGAGAACATAAAAGCAGGAAAACGAAGTGAAGATAATAAGAACGGCTAGATTAATTTGTACAATAAATTATTCACAGTAAAATCAGCCTGTTGAAATTTCAATGACGTTTTTTTTTTGTCAACCGACGGACGAACAGTATGACCAGAGCCTGCGCGCGCCGCTGACCCGTCATGCGCGCGGCGTGAAGTACACCTCAAACTAAATACATATAAAAGGGTCATACTGTCCGTGCGTTGGTTGATGCACAAAATATATACAAAATAATTTACACATTAATTATATATTTACAAAAGCGTGGCGCATCGCCACACCAGGATCATAGTCAGAGGATGTCCATATTAACATCTATGTTTGCGGTCAATGAACCCAAATAGCTCTACCTACTCTGATTGTCACCGTCGCCCATTGACATATCTGCAAGACAACAGATAGGTCGCTATTATGTTGCCGGCCTTTTAGAAAATAGTATGGTCTTCTCTTGAAGCTCTCTAACTGCCACACTCAGAGTCGTTGATTAATTTAGTTGGCTACTTAAGAAAAAATATTGACACTTATTTTGATACGCGTAAAGACTACCGATACTAAAGTTAATGAACATTAGCTTAAATGACGTCTCTAAGTGCGGCCGTATGTCGTATCTGTCGGGTCATGGGAACAGTTTGACATTCCCCAAAACTGAGGTCCGTGATAGAAATACGTTATCTGCTATTAAATGCACATGTTGTGAGTGTGGATGTAAACTTGTTTGTCAGTTTAGTAGCATAAAACAAATCAAAAAAATATATAAATCTTTACTCAATATGCTCTAAATAGTACCTATTTTCCTATGCCTTTCATGATGTGGTTGACTGAATTTGAAGGACAGTTTGTATTCTTTCACCGTTGAATTTTTTTAGAGAACGCCAAAGTGAAATAATAAATTATGTATACCTACCAAGACTTTCTTTAATTAACAGGTAACAGACGAGCAAGCTCTCTTCCTGGTAAATGCTCATGGTTACCCGTGGCAACATCAGTAAAGTCAAAAGTGCACTGCCATGTTTAAAATCCCCATCCTCCCCTATTTTTAGATTTCAAAGGTCTTTGCATTTCGTAGGTAGGAATGTGTTTCAAATTACATTGCCATTGTTAGTAGGTAGGTTCTACAGTTTACGGTCTCATAATATCAGGCTTATGCATTCAAGGATCGAAGATTGAATGTCTTACATTAGGTAATGTTTATACTAAAGACATAGACCCTGCTATTCATATCTAAGTTACTATCTAATTTAACACTTATTTATCTAAGTACATAAAACTACATTATGTCATAAAAGTTTTACTGCTGTTAATTAGATAGATGGGTTAGGTTAGGTAATTTTTTATAGACATCAAGAATGCCTTCGACTCCCTCCCCCATGCAGTTATTATGGAGACACTCCGGTATTTCCGAGTGCCTCCATACCTGATAGGGCTGGTCGGCCACTATCTCGCCGACCGGTCCGTGGCGTTTGTTGACGCCGCTGGTTCTGTCCAGCGGCATCAAGTCGTATCCGGTGTGATTTTTTATGTGATGGGCTAGGTGGGTGGCAGAGGAGAAGACGTTAAGCGATTGCCTAAATCTCTATGTACTAGGTAGTTATTAAGTATGTGTGATTGTCCATCATCATCATCCTGTTGGTGTGTCATTTGCATCCGAAGCCGTTGCTTAGCAGGAGACCCAAAGACTTGAGTAGGTATTACTTCATTCACACGGTCTTAAGCATCCAAGGTGATGAAGCTATTCTTAGGCGTCTCATCCTTAATGATATCAAGATAAGCCTTTTTGGACCTGCCGATAAAGGCCTGGATCCGTTGGTAGTGGAATTTACAGACATTTGTTCCCCACGTCACTATCCGGTATTCGCAGAACATGACGAAACTTCTTATTTTTTCTTTATCACGGAGATGGAGGCTGCCACGTATGCTAGAGATTCTCACATTTCTCTCTGCGTAACTCCCCAAATCTACCGCAGCGTATTCATCTCCGTGACATGCAGTGTCTGCATGTGTTCTCATACACGTTTCACTAACTACCATAGAAGAGAACAGGCAAGATGAGAGAAATATCTTTGACTTGTCTCTCAAACTTAATCGTCATTTGGGGTCACAGATGATACCAGTGATCTCACGCCACTTGGCCCACTCGGCAGCAAATCCGCTGTACCAAAAAGAAATGGAACTCACTGCCGGCGCATGTGTTTCCTCGTCCTACAACATGGATTCCTTCAAACAAAGCTAGAAGCATCTCGCGAGCCAGTATGGCAGTTCCAACGTAAGTGATGCCATGCCATCATGCCGTTATAACTGCAACGTGGGCTCTCCTTTTACTTACCGCCAGGTTTAGGCGAGACAATATACTGTGCCACTATAAATAAATCCATGTTTTGACGTCGTAGTCGATGTCTCCACACGAGTACAGTAAGAGGTACGTACTGATCCCAGGATCTCAGGTACTTACTTAAATCTGTCTGTGCACTCGACCTTGTAAAGAAAAGGGATATTCAAGAAAAGGGATATATGAATAGACGTGGAATCCAAAGAGTTTCTGGGCACTGCGTTTTCGCCATATTGAGCTTTAGACCACCGTGTAGATACCTACAAGCTTCGCAAGAATCTACGTGTTGGCGCCTTTGGTGGTGTAGGTATGTTGTGCAATAATGAGTTTTTATCTACCTATCTACTTACTCATTAAATACATGACAATGGGTTTTTTTATTACATGGTAATTATAACGTAAAAATAACAATAAAAATAAATTATGGGCCATTCGATCTTTAATAAAAAATCTATAAAATTAAGTTTTACAACCGCTCAACTGTTATTATAATGCGATCCTTCCATCTTCGCATGATTCTTTTAAAATTTTGTTACGTGTGGTCAGGTGAGTGTTCATTGGAAGTCGCTAGTTTTTTCTATAAATACAAATTATACTTTTTTTTTATATATGAGAGGTGGCAGACGAGCAGACGGATCACCTGATGGTAAGCAATTTCGCCGGCCATGGACCTTTTCCCTTCCCCCCATTGGGCCTCCTGTAACCTCACTCACACGGCGAAACACAGTGCAGGCGCTGCTTCACGCCGGTAGGAGGCAGTGGTATCACTCCGGTCGAGCCGGCCCATTCATGCCTAAACGTGGCTCTTTCACATTTATTTCTCCTAATTTGCTACTTGACTGTTGTCACGGAAAGATAAACCACATTATTTTTATATTACTTGGGTTGTTGGCATTAGCTCAGATGATTTTTTAGGAATTCTTTTAATGTTTTCTTTGCTTATCATTTAGGTGTTTCCATGTTTTACCTATTAATATTTATTGGATAATTTAGTATCTTTACCGTGTGGTCCCCGGCAGAGTAGAATAGGCCACCCTCACTCTTACCGTGGTGTCGTAAAAGGCGACTAAGGTAAAGCTGCTGTCATGATCATCAGCATCCAGAGAAGGAGAACTCTGCATTTATATCAAAACCCTCGCCAACCCGTCTGCCAAGCGTGGTGAGTATGGCAATTACCCCTCATGTGATTGAGGGAGGCCCGTGCCCCAGCAGAGGGGACTTAAATGGGCTTATGATGATGATGATGATGATGATCTTCTGTATTGCATGCCAATATTTATATTTCTTCTAACGCAAAGGCGTCACCCAAGGTCCAGCCTGGAAACCAGCGCTGCAGCTTTTGTTTCCGGCAGTTGCAGCATATGCTGAGGTTGAGCCTTGTTGGCTGCAACTAAGATAAGATAAAGATAAAAATATTGTTTATTTAACCGGGAATAACAGGTTGAGATAGGAAATCTCTAATAGATCACTAGTTTAATAAGTAATTTCAGTCTTTTATAGTGGTGGAACTGTTTATTGTGATTTTGACTGACCGGATGGCGCAATTGGTAGTGACCCTGCCTCTTACGCCAAAGGTCGTGGGTTCGATCCCCACCCTGGACAAACATTCGTGCGATGAACACTTGTGTTTGTTCGGTGTCTGGGTGTAATATATGTATTTAAGTATATATTTGTGTTCCTCTGTTGACTGATGTCTGTAACACAAGTGCTTAAGCTACTTAGTACGGAATTAGGTCAACCTATGAGATGTTGTAAGAATATTTTATTGTTGTGTTCTTTGAATGGTGTTGTGTTGTGTTATTGTGTGTTATCGAGAGCGAATATTAAAATATTTTAATTAAACCATGTTTTCATGCAAGTGACTTAATGTTAGTGGAAGTAATTTTTTTTAAACCTAATATAGATAATGAATAAACCGGGATTGTCACTTACGAAAAAGAAATAAATATATTGTAACAAAGTCCACGACACATCACTACTACCGACGGTGTTAATGTTTTTCTCTTTTTAACGCGAAAGTGATGATTACATTAAGAACATGCAATTATTGGAAACTTATTTAATTTTAAAATTGAATTGAAACCAGTTAGCCACCCAGAAATCTCATGTATTATTTCATTATTTTTTCATTAAGTTTTCATTATTTAGATGTATGTGCTGATTGGCGCTAGAAAAGAGATTGCAACAGAGCTTTTTTAACCAATTAATGTACCTGTATTAATGTATCTGTGAACATTTACATTCCTTCAACCACGTATTCTACCAACCATTCTGTTCAACGACTTTTCGAAATTCATCGAAATTTTTTTCATCTCCCCATATAAAATGACTAAGTCACGTGACCGACTTTGTAAGAAAAGTTGAAAATGTTTCATGCGAATTTCCAAAAGTGATAGAACAAATGTTGATCATAATGGTTAATAGAACATTGTATTTAACTTGGATCTATTCCATAGAGTAAGATAAAATAGTCCGGTTAAGGCGACGGGATAGCCCTAACTAGCGACACCAATCGATTTGAATTGTTAGCTACTAAATCAGATCTATTTTAAACAATTTATGGAGCGGGAGTTCTCTATGCAAAAAATTCATACTATTTATTTAATAATCGTTACACTACTGTTTGATCTGTTTTGCACTCGAAATTTAGATTAACGGCATAAGTGGCCGTTTTTGGCGGTAATTCAAATTTCGAGTACAAATACAGATCTAGAATTTAAGGATAAGTATTAAATAAATAGTATAAGTGTTTTCCGAGAGGCTGCAGCTTTGAAATCGTTAAAAAGATATCCGGTTCAACTAAACCGTCTAACTAATTGGCGTCGCTAGTGTGCCCTACCCGTCACCTTCATCTATTCTGACATCATCATTATCTCATCGTGTATTTTTCAGTTGCGTCAAGCTGCTGCTTCTAATCCCAAGGTACACATATCGTTAGCCATATCCCTTTTCTCTGAATGATTTTACTCGTACTCTACCCTTCCCTCCATCCGGGGTGTCCGCGCCCACGCTACGCCATCGAACTTCGCGACCTTTAAACAGGTGAAGGAAACAGACCATCTGGAGGAATGTAGACCGATTTGTCTGCCAGTAACAACTTAACCGCAAAAACTTCAGTTATTCCGTGTAGTGATGCCGAACTATCGATAGTTGACCTCGAAAATCAGTTAGGATATCAATAGAACTATCGATATACTACCGATAGTATCGATAGTATCGATAGCCCAAATTAGTGTAATACTATTGACGACTTGCAATACTATCGATAGTATCGACAGTATTATGGCTAGATATGACCAAACTATCGATAGTATCGATACTATTGATAGTATTGTTGTTCATGGCTAGTAAACTATCGATAGTATTGATAGTATCAATAGTTTTAAGCTATCGATAGTTCCTTATTCTTCGATAGTAATACTTAGAGTTTTAGGTTAAGCTAAAGTCTCAGTAATTTATAGAATATAGGTACCGAATCGATCAGAGAAACAACTTATAAGCCTTGCTTTTATTGTAACTACCCACAAAAACAAAAGCAAAAAAATGATGTATACAACTGTTGCCAACTATCAAAAAGTATACAAGATGTAATTATTTTACACAGTAAATTACATAAGTATTTCGAGTTGAAACATATTTTTTTTCCATTTACTTCGCATTCAGTAGAGACCATTAGACCAATAATTTATAAACAATAGTATCGAAAATAAAACGCCTATCGATAGTTTAAAACTATCGATACTATCGATAGTTTTTTATTAACAAGGAACAATACTATCGATAGTATCGATACTATTGATAGTTTATTCTTCGTTACCGACAATACTATCGATAGTATCGATAGTATTGCTTTAATGCAATAGTATTGCCGTGACCAGGCGCTTGCAACAGTGCCGAAATATCGGAAACTCAAAAATAAGGTACATGGTAGAAAAATAACTATTATAATGTTAGTGACCATGATAGTTTAAAACAATATAGACCATCTGGACCTTGATTACACGTTCAGGATAATTATTTCAACAACTGCTGCATGCTTGCTCGGGTCGGATTCGAACCTGCGATCTCCCGTTAACACGGTGCACGTTTATATCCAATCAGCTACCATCGCGCCGCACGCTATGCTTGCAAAAAAAATGTTAGCTAACAAGATTCGTAAGTTTATCAATTTACTAGGAAGTTTATAAACTTACGTAGGATTCTAAACGGAAAATAAATTGTATTATTTTACGTCCATATTTTCGTACATTGATAAACTTACTGAACTCACTCGTAAAATTATAAGTAAGCAATATCCAAACGCTACGCGCGATCTGATTGGTATTGCCACTATGAACATTGACCAATCAGAGAGCAATGTGTTATTTTAGGTATTTCAAAGATTCGTATATTTAAAAGAGTTTCTGTGATTAGTCGAACTATATAAAATTTTACGAATAGATATCCGTTAGTTTATTAATTTACCGTGTGACGTCGGAAATTGGATAGGTACATTTACGAAAGTGAGCACGTAAAAAAATACAATTTATCTACCTTTTAGAATACTACAAAAGTTTATAAACTTCCTAGTAAATAGATAAACTTACGAATCTTGTTATTTTCCGGTGACATATATATTTGTAATATAAAACTGTTGATTCTGATATCCGGGTGACTAAGCTCGCAATTAGATATTATATGAAACTTTATTAGCAATATACATTTTTACAATTATTACATAAAGCTGGTCCTCACACTAGGCTAAGCCTGTCCTGTGAGGAACAGGACATCCTGTGTCTAACATCCTGTGAGGATATTATTATTATGCTTGCAATATGTTAAAAAATAGCAAAATAAACGTGTGAAAGAGACAAAAATACAAATGATTGCTTATCATTAAAATGATAAATGTATTATTAGGCAGGTCACTACGGAAGACGTTGAAAATAATATATTATATCAAAATTAATAGGGTGTTTGACTGGTTTAACAAAACATCAAAAGAATTGCTCTTAAAAGTTTGTTATTCAATATTTTGTTCAATATTTACATTAAAATATATAGTTTTTTTTATTTTTGTAAATTAAATCCAGGATTTTTAATCTATGAGTCACGTGACAAAAAAACGCAGGCAATACGGTATTTGAATTTTTTTTTTAATTATGTAATCAAAATACCTCTCAATGATTGAAACATCGTTGAAAGGATTACTTGATTCTCATTTAAACTACCTGAGATATCACAACTGTAAAAGTAGTAGTTTTGGGTTTGCCCAAATAATGTGTATTTTGGGCACACCCAAAACTACTAAGGTAGCCATTTGTATGGAGCGTTTTGTTTTGCTGAATGCTGGATGTGTACTATCTTATAAAGTGCCTCGATGACTGCCTCAGTGGCGCAGTGGTTAGTGAGTCATACTTTAAAGCGACGGCTGCGCAAGAGCCGAACAAGAGTCGAACCCGGGACGGGTTCGATCCCCGGGTCGGGCCAAAAATTTGTACTTAAGTTTTCGCTAAGAAATTCTTAGTGTCAGCCCGGACTCTGGAAAGTTGGCGGTCTTGTACCCCCGTGGAAAGCACGTTAAGCCGTTGGTCCTGTGCTTGATCCCTCTCCGGTCTCGTGTCACACTGGTGTCCCATCGGATTATGAGGGGAAGGTAATAGAGAGTGCGCTTGTGTTTGCGCACACACTTGAGCACTATAATATATCCTGCGTAAGTAGCTGATTGTTGAGATTGGCCGCCGTTGGAGGATATTATTATTATTATCTTATAAAGTAACATCAAAACGCTTTGCGTTTTAATATGCGCATATAACTTGTTCTCCATGCTTGTTACAATATCGTATGTACGCTATTCTGTATTAATTACTTAGAATCTGAAGCATATTTGAAGAATAAACCCCAATGTATCCTACAATCAGCATTTTATTTAAACGCTCCCAATGCACATGCTACATGGCAATAAGGACCTAGAAGAATAATCCGGGATAAAGAGGATTTTGAATTTTGAAGACGCATATGCGTTGCCTTTACAATCCTATCAAAATAAAAGTAAAAAAACTAAAACCCAACTACGACAAAAAACGTCGCTGAAAAAGTATAAAACAAGCCTTCGTTGTCAATTTATGCAATATTCACTATGTAGAGATAAAATTTCATGTTTGGAAATCCGCAGTCACACGTTGTCAAAGGGTAGTATATTTAACGTGTGACTACGCCTTTCCAAACATGAAATTTTATCTCTACATAGTGAATATTGCATAAATTGACAACGAAGGCTTGTTTTATACTTTTTCAGCGACGTTTTTTGTCGTAGTTGGGTTTTAGTTTTTTTACTTTTATTTTATTTGTACTATTTTGGTGTCCAAGTGCTAGTAATATATATATATATATATATATATATTCATAATGTACAAGTCAAGCGCTTTCAAATGATACCAAACACGGCATATTTATCATAACTTTATTTTTTTACTCTGTATGTTTTGTCCGCTAGAGGGCGCCACATTAGATTTTGTGAAACTTCATATAGCCTATAACCAGCGGACGATCAAGACGCTTATAATGATATGTTATTTGTCGAATTCTGATAAGTATTTAAGAAGTTACGTGGAAACAGATGAACATACATACATACATACATACATACATACATACATACATACATACATAGCCTGTCAAAATCATAACCCTCCTTTTGCTTTGCCGTAGTCGGGTAAAAACAAAATACAATCAAAGAGCGTGGCGTCCCCTCGATAAAACAGATTATGGGCACTCCTCTTGAATTTAAGATGCCACAGCCATTGCAGTTTGATGCAGTTGGAGATGTGCTTATGAAATTGAGGAACTCCAAGCAGCAGTTTGTGATTTTCCTCACAGCAGCAGGCCTGGATAGCGTCAGTGAAAAAAAAGGAAGTCGGCCATTTTACCTAACTGCATAGGCTCGGAATCACAGGATATTCATTTCAATATTCTAAAAAAGGCTGATGAAACACCGAAATATTTAATTTAATTTATTAGGGTAACATGATATCACAACTTGAGATTAATGAAGTTTGAAGTAAACATTCATTAAGTACTTTATTTATGGTAAAAAAATTACAGTTTTGAATGATCATAAACCATTAGGGAGCATTTTTAAAACCGGCCAAGTGCGAGTCGGACTCGCCCATGAAGGGTTCCGTAGCAGCAAGCTACTTAATTGTAAAACAATTGAGTGGCTAAATGGTAGGTACCTATAATGTATCAATACGGGGATTAACACGATATTATGTGAAACAACATTGTGTACTCACATATTTGGCTCGACGTTTCGGCTACGTTACAGCAGCCGTGGTCAGTCAGCTCGTGACCACGGCTGCTGTTGCTATGAATTTTACATAAGTAAAGTTAATAATGGACTAAACCATAATCTGAACATAGCTTAGACAATGAATGAATCATCAAACAATGACTCGAATAATGACTGACTGAAATAATGTCTCGCATGACTGATTTCTAGATCCATGCGCTCTGAGCGCCGACAAGCAAATGGGCTGCTATCCGTAGCGGCCGCTAACAATATCATATATTTTTTTAGTTTTATAATTATTTTATATAGAAGTTAGAGGGGGGGGAAGGAACACATATTTAAGATAGATAAATAGATAATTCATTTATTTGCATCAAAGGACACACATGCATACATTTTAAAATGATAAAAAAAGTAAAACAACATTAACAATGCAAAACAATACATGCTCATGTTTGCCGCAGCGATACAGAATGGCTGCAGCTCAGTAGTTATTTGCTCGATATTGCTCGAGCAAATCACTGATCACCTGTCGCCATTTTACCATTTTGGGAGCGTCTCTTGCGCAAAGTATTAAGTTAAGACAAAAAATATAATAAAAACATCAACACCATTTTCAAACACCTATCCATATAGATACCCCACACGTATGGGTTTGATGAAAAATGGGGGGTATGGGGACATCAGGCAAGCATCAGGCGAGCCACACGCTTGTTTGCCACCGACTTAGTTAAAAAAAAAAATAAGTGAACTAAACAATAAGAATGAATGATGAAAGCAAGTCAATCTTTTAACCATTGATAGCTACTCAACTCGATCGGGACTTCATTTTCGTATGTGAAATTGAGAAAACTTACTTCTTACTTAGTGGTCATCGAGAAGTAACTGATTAGAACTTTACTCAGATATGGTGAACGAGGTCCTAAGTATTAATGATAAGTAAATATAGATCTTATATTGTAAAAGACTGTAATGGAGATAGGTATATAAGAACTTCATACCAAATTCGATCATAATCTCAATAATCTGATCTCACCATGAATCTGATATTTACCTATTTTTAAGGACTGTGAGTGTGCAACTCAGCTGCTAATAATTAATGTGTTAAAACAGATGTTTAAATTAACATTTGTTAGTAATTAACTATTAATTAAGAAATTAATTTGTGTTGTGTAACTATATGTACAACTAGATACAATGGTTCATATTAGTATAGTAAAAATATTTCAATAAAAGTATATGTTTGGTCCCCAAGATTATGACTATAAAACAAACATACATTTTCAACCTGTGCGGATAAAGAATGGGATCAGAAATGGCGGCGCATCTATTCACTTCTCGCTCGCATACTATTTGCGCCTATACTCGCACCCCACGAGTGCGAGTATAGACGCAAATAGTGTGCGAGCGAGAAGTGAATAGATGCGCCGCCATTTCTGGTCCCATTCTTTATCCGTACAGTTTGTACTATACTTGCATATTAATTTATAAAATATTAAACAAACATTATTCATACATCATTATCATTTTAGAAAAAAGAACGTATTCAAAAAATGAAACTTAGAAGTGCCATTAATCTAATTTAAAAAATATTGAATGCGAAGGAGTCAAAATGTATAACAAATTACCAGTAAAAATAAAGGAAGCAAAATCATTAATCAGTTTTAAAAAACAACTAAAAACATATATTTTAGAAGAAACCATTTAAGTATAAAATACAATACATTAAAATCATTTGTTAAAATAAACTATTGCCGTGTGGTCCCGGTAGAGTAGAATAGGCCACCCTCACTCTTATCGAGGTGTCGTAAAAGGCGACTAAGGTAAAGCTGCTGGCATGATCATCAGTACCCAGAGAAGGAAAACTCTGTATTGATATCTAAACCCTCGCCAACCCGTCTGCCAAGCGTGGTGAGTATGGCAATTACCTTTAATTAGTGATTGAGGGAGGCCCGTGCCCCAGCAGTGGGGACTTAAATGGGCTGACGATGATGATGACGATGATGAAAATAAACTAAATTACAATTACTCACATAAAAACAAATTCAAATTAAAAATTAATAATGCCACATTCAGAATACAAGTACGCTCTGTGCGCTTTAGGTCCGTGGTTGCTCGGTACGCAGTAAACAACACAGATTGTTGTGAATCCTAGCCTACATATTTTTAGTTTAACTTAGGTACGCTCACTGTCTTGCATGCAAAAACAAATATTTTTTTTGTTTAAGTTTTTCTCAATAAGTGAATTGTATTATTCTTTATGAGATAATAAAGTTCTTAAACCAAAAAAAAAGATATGGACACATGTGACGGGTAAATAAGATGTAGATAAGTATCTAGTAGATAAGAAGCTTATTTTTGTTTTTTTTTATGGTGTATGATGTACTAAGTTATAAAGTAATTTCAAAACGCATACTACCTTACTATAAATCGCGATCTAAAATCCATGATTCCGCCACCGTTTACCGCAGCCGTTTCTCCACAGAACAGTTGTGAAATATTTATTATTATTATCATTTATTTATTCCATCCTCATCATCTCGATGGATGGCGGAACGGTTTGGCTGCAGGAGTATTTCCGGACGGCTACGACTTTCAAGAGCAGAGCGTATTCTTTTATAAAAAGGCCGGCAACACATTAGACCTCCCCGGGGGGAAAGGTGCAAAGACACTCATAGTCAGCTCCATGTACCTACCCGGAGAGGACCAGGATCTGGTGAACAATGTGACGCCGGTAGTGAAATATTGTCTGGAGAGAGAAACCCAGCTGCTGGTGGGTACTGACTGCAACTCCCACTACACATCATGGGGCAGCTCCGACACGAACGCAAGAGGTGAGTCACTGTTTGACTACTTGCTCACCAACAATCAATTTGTTCTTAACGTGGGTAGCAAACTAACCTTTACCACACGTTCTAGGCAGGAAGTACTAGATATAACATGGTGTTCAGGTATTCTCGCACACCGAGTAACCAATTGGCACGTCTCAGATGAGCCGTCCTTGTCCGACCACACCCATATTAGGTACGACATAATATGCTCGGGAACAAAGGAACCGAACACGTACCGAGACCCCAAGGGAACAGACTGGGAGGGCTTTAGGGAACCTTGTGATATTTTAAATACATTAAAACTGTGGACCAAGTGGAAACCGCAGCAGAGGACTTAGGCAGAAAGAAGCCTAATGAAAGCGTATCTAGAAAATTGTCCTCTTAAGGCCACTAAGAGCAAGAGGAACGCGCCTTGGTGGAACAAAAACCTGGAGCATCTGAGGCAAAAGGCCCGTGCCTTATTTAATAAGGCAAAAAAAGACAAGATCTGGGATGCTTACTCGAAGGCGCTAACACGCTTCAATAGGGAGCTCAGGAAAGCAAAAAGAGATCCTGGCAAAAATTTTGCTGGTCCATCAAAGACACTGCCCAAGCTGCCAGGATCCACAAAATATTAGCCAAGACACCTGAATCCCATCTAGGCCTGCTAAGGAAATTGGATGGACCTTTCACGGAATCTCCGGAGGAAACACTGAGATTGCTTGCTCAAACGCACTTTCCGGAATCCGTGTACATTAATACAAAAAACCTTATAAATCTGGTGGGGTTGATGGTATCTTCCCGGTTATGTTGCAACGGGGCGAAGATATCATCATCTCAACGCTGATAAAACTTTACCGTGCAAGCTTTGCTTGGAGTTACCTGCCATCAGCGTGGACTCGGTCGAGAGTCACTTACATCCCCAAGGGAGGGGACAAAGACAAATCACAGCCCAAGTCCTACAGACCGATAAGTCTCACCTCATTCCTACTAAAAACGATGGAAAAGGTGTTAAACAATCACATCAGGGCAACATACCTCCTTGAAAGATCCCTGAGTGCAAGGCAACATGTCTACCAAACAGGCAAGTCCACGGAAACGGCACTCATTGACCTGGTGGACAGAATCGAGAAAGCCATAGAAGACAAAGAAATTGCACTCTGAGCCTTTCTCGAAATCGAAGGGGCTTTTGACAACACCAACTTCGATGTGTTATAACATAGCATGGTGAATCGTGGAATCGACGACACCACCACCAGATGGATGGGATTCATGCTACAAAATCGAACTGCAACAACAACGTTGATGAGTAAAACTCTTCATTATAGAGTGACCAGAGGATGTCCACAGGGCGGAGTCCTATCACCCCTTCAATGGAAATTGGTTGTTGACAGTCTCACCTGTGAGCTCAATGAAGCCAGATATCTGACTCAGGGATACGCAGATGACAAAGTAATAATGGTTATAGGAAAATGCCCTAGCACCAATTCCAGTCTTATGCAAAGGGCCCTACGAATAGTAGAAAACTGGTGCCCAAGACACGTGCTAATAGCAACGCACGTAAGATGGTCTTAATCCCGTTTACCAAAAGAAGGAAACTAAAGGCATTCCACGCCCCAACACTTATTGGTACGAAGCTATGCTTGTCCAACGAGGTCAAATATCTCGGAGTCTTTCTAGACCAAAAACTAACATGGAACAAGCATCTCGACTACATTACTAGAAAGGCAAACATTGTGATAGGGGCAAGCAGTAGGTTGATGGGGCTAAAATGGAGCCCCCATTATAGCCTCATCAACCTACTGGCTTAGAAACACTTTGGATTTATAAAACCATAGTGATGCAGATGCCGCACTATGGATTTATAAAACCATAGTGAGGCAGATCGTCACTTATGGCTGCTGTGTGTACTATAAGAAGACGCACCAACTCAACTGCGTGGAGAACCTCAGCAAAGTTCAAAGAAAAGCCTGCCTTATAGCCACTGGCACTCTTTCGTCCTCTCCCTCTGCAGCACTGGATGCCCTCCTGAACATTCCACCTCTGCACATTTACGTGCAGATGGAAGCGAGGATGTTATTATGAGAGCGAAAATAAGAGGGAGGACGAGATGGCAATCTAGGGTCACGAGAAACCTCTACAATGAACTAATGAAAATTCCGGTCATGGATATGCCTTCTGACTCCATGATCCGTAAAAACCGCTTCAATACCGCCACGCTGTCTTCTTACCTAGTAGACAAGACTGGGAGGCTGGAACTCCCGGAAATGTTAAGCAGAATGACATCGTTTGGTATACGGATGGTTCCAGGAAGCAAGACGTATCCGGGGCGGGATTTTGTAATGATCGCTTCGGAATACGCAAATTCGCCAACCTAGGTCGCTACACTACAGTGTACCAAGCAGAAGTCTTCGCAATAATTGGCTGTGTCCAAGAGAGTCTGCAAATGAATCTCCAGAATAAGAAGATATTCATCTTCTCAGATAGTCAAGCTGCCCTCAAGGCATTAACATCCTGTGAACTTGAGTCCAAACTCATTAGCGAGTGTGTCCTACTCCTAAACCAGCTTGGCAATGCCAACATCGTAAATCTGATTTGGGTACCGGGACACTGCAATATCAGAGTAAACGAAGTCGCTGACGTGCTAGCAAAGACCGGGGCAGAGAGCCCACTACTCGGACCTGAACCAATAAGTGCCAGTGCCGTTCCAGTCTGCATAGTCAGGTTCGAGTTAAAAGAATGGGAGTATAAGCAAAGCACTGAATTTTGGAAAAGACTACCTAGACTAGAACAGTCTAAGGCATAGATACAGGCGTTCGATCAGAAACGAGCTGTAGAAATAATAAAACTGAGTAGGGGACATGTTAGGGCCCTCACTCGGACCCTCACGGGGCACTGCAAATTAAACAAGCACCGGCACAACGTGGGCCTTTCAGATACCATAATCTGCAGGTTCGTCGCGAGGACGAGGAAACGATTATCCACGTTCTCGCGAGTGCATAGCGCTACACCGCTGCAGAAGCCGGCACCTGGGAGCACACATGATCTCGGAAGACGAAATCAAAAGCTCCACTATCAGCCCATTCTCGGGTTTATTCTGAAACTGGAGCTACATGAGGTGCTGTAATAGGTTATGGGGCTGCCACAATAGACTATCTACTGGTCGCAGTGGCTATGATACGCAGGGCTCACCCCATTTCAATCAAATAATAACACATTAGGCATCTCTCCGATTTCACGGATGTTCATCAGGTGACTCGCTTGCTCGTTTGTCCCTCTGCCTCTAGATTAAAAAAACAACATTTGGGTATGTATCTGTTTATTGATACACCCTGTACTGTAGGTAATAAGTAGACATTCTGCATTATGGTTACACCAGAGCAGAGTATTATAACCTTACTTACCTAATTATGGGTTACGCTGGTTGACTGTACCATCACAGAATAACATAGGTAAAGTGTTTCTAAGAAGCACGGTCACCCTTCGGTCGTCGATTTTTATCAAATCCAGCAAGGTCAGCAAAAGGAGACACAATTACATATTATTTCCGCTGGCGTTTTATTATGTAATAGTTATTTAAGAACAATATTGTTGGTGAAACTTATGGTAGATTTCTGTAAATTCGTGACGTCACCAACCAACCACGCTCATAAATACGAACCCGGTCATGCGATCGGGCATTTGCTCGAGAGGCTCCGTGCGGTGGGGTTGTTGAATTGGTGATCGGCGCGATTTGCAGTAAGTCTATTTACAGGTCTATGTACGTGGCTATGTACTCATGTACTATTCTTTAACCAATTTTTTTTATGTGACAGGTGGCAGACGGATCGCCTGATGGCAAGCGATTGCCGCCGCCCATAGACATGCGTACCAACAGTAGAGTCACAAGTGCGCTGCCAACCTTTGAACCCCTCTTCCCCCGGATTATGCCTCCGGTACCCTCAGTCACGCAGCGAAACATAGCACAGTGCTGCTTCACGACGGTTTTCTATGAGGCCGTGGTATCACTTCAGTCGAGCCGGCCCATTCATGCCGAAGCGTGGCTCTCCCAAGGTCAAATCATCAATTACTCGTCGTAAATAGGTAGGAAAAGGTGAAGTGGCTATGATCATTGATCAGATTCAGGGAATCTGGCGCATAGCCACTTTCAAATGAAAATTCCTGGCGTCATTTAAAACAAAAAACTATGTAAGCTGCAACCTATTATGATTGATAATGAGCATAATCAATTCATGTTTGGATCAGTGTCAGAGAGTCATGTCAGATCACATGAATATTATTCGTACCTAATCCCTACGTTGATTCTGATATCCGTAACACAGGTGCTTGAACTACCTATCTCGGAGTCAGTTCAATGTATGTGTTGTGTGAAATATTTATTTATTAATTAATTAGCAAATTATAATTATTATTGTCGCCATCGTCATCGTCAGCCCATTTAAGTCCCCACTGCGGGGCACGGGCCTCCCTCAATCACATGAGGAGTAATTGCCATACTCACCACGCTTGGCAGACGGGTTGGCGGGTTTTGACATAAATGCAGAGTTTTCCTTCTCTGGGTGCTGATGATCATGCCAGCAGCTTTACCTTAGTCGCCTTTTACGACACCGCGGTAAGAGTGAGGGTGGCCTATTCTACTCAGCCGGGACCACACGGCATAATTATTATTATTGTGTTGTATTTCAAATATAAGATCATTTATTATCATAGCATAGATAATAGACAAGAAATGGCGTAAACCGTTTGAATTTTTAAACGAACTATCGGTGCTTATGAACTGCTGCTAAAAGTGTATCATATGCGAAAAGGACGATTTGCCAAGTAGACGTTGTACAAAAAGGACATTTCAATTCAACAAATGCGAAGTAGTGAAAGCCCCTAAAACTATAGGTAGATACGTATAACATAGAGAAAAAATTGCAAGCAATTCTCGTCTTTGTATGTTAGTAATTTAAGAAAAGTGAAGGATTAAAGTACTACGCACTATACATTCGATAACTTGATCGAAAAATTGAGTGTAAGAGCTAAAGTTCTTAGAAATCGAAATATATTTGATATGTATCCATTAATACAATGTTAATATAAGACAGAATTTATCTTTAAATAGTTCGATTAGGGTTAGAAATCTTTGATTGCAATTTGTTTAAAAAATAAAATACACCGTTTTTTTTTGTTCTCCCAGGGGAAATACATTACGCATACCCGTCCGCCCGCCGGGGGGTGGAACATGATGTCCATTTAGCATGTTAGAACAACAAATTAAGCGAAAAAGAAATCAGCTGTTCCATACTTTATTGCCGGGTGGATATTGTATTTTGTGTGGGACGGCTGATTTTTTTCGCATTGTTGATCTAACATGCTAAATGGACTTTATTCACAATACCTATTATGCGGTTTTCGGGATGTACCTAAACGATAAAAAAATTACGGTGTAGAATAGAAAAAAAAATTGATTGATCATACAGGGTGTATCTGTGAACATTTACATCCCTTTAACCACATATTCTACCAACCATTCTGAACAACATTTGTTCAACGACTTTTCGAAATTCGTCGAAAATTTTTTCGACTCCCCATACAAAATGACCAAGTCACGTGACCGACTTTGTATGAAAAGTTGAAAGTTTTTCATGCGTATTTCCAAAAGTGATAGAACAAATGTTGTTCGTAATGGTTAGTTGAACACGTGGTTGGGGTGTGTCTGTGATTGAGTTATGCTTCAGAATTTAAGGCAGTTCAGTTCCTCTCAGGGTCCGTACTGACTGACAACCGAAATTTATATATGTGCCTACTTTAATGATTATTATAACACCCAGACACTGAACGTGTCGTATGACTGTTTTATCAGAGTGTGGTGTATTTGGCAGGACCATTGCCATAAAAATCGCCAATATGCTATCAGGATTTTTTTACTTTTGTCTACCTATAAGTATATTGAAATAAATACTTATGCACATTCACAGAACATGGCTCCGAATTCAGAAACTGCAATGGAGAAAGAAATCAACACAGAAAAAAATACAAAACCGCCGTTGATGGGACCAAGGAAGTACAGGATAGCCTACAGGCCTGTCATCACGTTCACGTACATACACATTGCTGCCTTATACGGAATATATTTATGCTTCACTAAAGCAAAATGGGCTACAATTTTCTTGGGTAAGTTTATTTTTATATTAGAGCCAACCATATTCCCTGATAGAGTTAATCCATTCACAGACCGCGACTCGGTAAGCGTAGTTTTGGACGCCCTGTAACAAGATGGGATGATGACATTCGAAGACTGGCTGGTGTGGGCTGGATGAGAGTGGCCGAAAATCGGGAGCAGTGGCGTGCATTAGGGGAGACCTATGTCCAGCATTGGACGAATGTAGGTTGCTAATGATGATGATTATGATGATACTCTATTATGCGATCAGATATTCACAAATTAAATAATTAGATATCGATGATAGCTCTCATTTTGCAGGCTGCTTTTCAGGGGATATTTATTCCGTCTTCTTTCTTGATTAAACTGGAGTTTAACAATGATATTTATGGAAATTACTATTTTTATCTACACTCATGTCATAATCTTCAAGTTAAAAAATCAAAAGTAAACACATTTTGTCAGGCTTTGTAATATGGATAGCTTTAAAGAAAAGTAAAAATTTAAGGTGTTGCATAATGCACTTTATGTAAGAGACAAAATTATGACAATGGTATCATTATTTATGTAATATCTGTGTTTATGTATAATGTGAAAAAAGTTAGAACTTGACACCCTTAAAACATTTACGTCGATGAAGGCTGAAGTTCGAAAATATGGATGATTGTAATACTTTTATGAAAAATATGCATAAATATACATATACAATAATCGACGAAGAGAACATATTTGGGACCGAAAATCGTGTAAATTATAAATATTTACATATAAATCCGAGTTATAGCTACTTATAACTTATCAGGTACCTACATCTTAATAGCTTATCAAAATAGTTTTCCTGTGATTTCTTACTTTGAAGACTAAAACATGAATTGGAATATATGTATATTTTTTATTGCTGGTGTGCCAAAGGAGACGGCCTACTTTTCTTAGAAACTTCTCTAAAATATTCCTAGTCTAAGATCAATGAAAATTAGTAGAATGTAACATATGAACTCGTATTAGTTGAAATTAAAATCCAAACCTAGCCAATTATTATAAAATATTAATAAAAATATATATTTCATAGGCCATATTTTATTGTATGGTTTTTAAAAGTAAAACTTTATGCACAATTTTCTATGAAAAAATATCTAACTACCTTTAAAAACCACGCACTAAAAAGTAAAAATTATATTTTAACACTTCGTATACTTAATATAATATTTTATAACAATACAGTCGAAAAAAGGTGGTACTGAAGAACTGGACTAATCTGGTTTAAATTGCGATTTTATCATCATCTTCATATACCATAGATCTCAATCTTAAAACTTATTCAAATTACGCGATAAGTAGGTAGGTACCTAGATATGTACTTACTTATCTCTATGTAACAGCTTATTTCCAGACTTGATCTGTCATAAACGATCTTAAAGTATTTGCCATTATCTTAATAGCATCATAATACCTAAATATTTTTGACCATTAATGTAGGTAGTTACTGAGTAAACATTTATCCGGAACCAAAAGACTACAGGCACTTAAATCCGAAAGACATCGTGACGCTGATGAAATCTTTCGGGAATCATCAGTAGGAGTGCAAAGGATAGAGATGGTACAAAACATTCCTTGGGGTCGACGTGCCCCATGAAAATGCTTCCTAACAGATAAGATTAGATACCAAGCCCCGATTCGACCAATATTTATACGTGCATAAATCTAAGGTATAACGTCAGATTCATTCGTCAGACTATAATAAGGTTGGTCGTCATCGTCATCGTCAGCCCATTTAAGTCCCCACTGCTGGGGCACGGGCCTCCCTCCATCACATGGGGGGTAATTGCCATACTCACCACGCTTGGCAGACGGGTTAGCGAGGGTTTTGATATAAATGCAGAGTTTTCCTTTTCTGGGTGCTGATGATCATGCCAGCAGCTTTACCTTAGTCGCCTTTTACGACACCTCGGTAAGGGTGAGGGTGGCCTATTCTACTCTGCCGGGAGCACACGGCCGTTTTTTTCTTTTTACAAAGTTATTAATGTATTTATATTTTTAAACAAGATAATATTACGTTTTATTTTAATCAAAGTGTGGCTTTATTTGATTATTTGGGGTACATCACTAGAGCTTCAAAAGAAAATGGGTTAAGACATACAACATTGTGCCAACTTTCAATTCTCTATTTTAACATTTAAAGATTGATAAATTCAATGCCCGTTGTTACAAGGTTACGTTGTATTAGAATTTTGATGAAGTGTCAAATGCGGCCTACTATTTTGGCAATAGGTTTGTATCAGTTTGTACACATACCTGATAATCTAGTATATTTTCCTGGCGAAATACTACTGATTTGTGATTCTTGATGCTTTTGCTGATTTTTTTTTGATCTGGCGTAGTCAAATCCTGAAAATACTTTTCTACTACATAGTTTCTCACTTTCAGACTCTAAATAAAATAGATAAATTATTCCCTCCTGCCACATTGGCAACTAAGATTCACAACCAGTTGTCGAAGAAGAACTAACATTCTTGCTACTCAACCAGTTGCCAAAGACTAATACAACCTGTGCAACCCCACGAGTGCGAGTATAGACGCAAATAGTGTGCGAGCGAGAAGTGAATTGATGCGCCGCCATTTCTGATCCCATTCTTTATCCGCACAGGTTGTAAATATTTTACAAAACAAAATGGCGCGAAATCGTCTACTTACAAAATGTGTTTACATTTGATTTCATAATGAGTGGAGATAAAGTAAATAATTGAATATCTAGGGTTTTATCTAATAAGCTCATTAATTAGTTATTTTATTTCAGTTCCAATTCTACACATTATTGGTGAGTTGGGCATCACAGCTGGCGCCCACAGACTTTGGTCTCACAAGAGTTACAAAGCGAAAATGCCACTGCAAATAATCCTCATGTTATTCAACACTTTGGCGTTCCAAAATACGGCGATATACTGGGTCAGGGATCATAGACAACATCACAAGTACAGCGATACCGACGGGGACCCACACAACTCACGGCGAGGGTTTTTTTACTCTCACATTGGATGGCTTTTGACAAAGAAACCAGCAGAAGTCATAGAGTGTGGGAGGACGATAGACATGTCGGACTTGTATAATAATCCTGTTTTGCGGTTTCAAAAAAAGTGAGTGACGTGACCTATCTTTTTAGACTGATCAAACTAACCTACGCCCGTGACTCTGTCTTGCATATACTTCAACTAGATTGCGCGCGCGGCGTTTCTCACGCAGTTTTAGTATCTATTACAGGTCTTCATTCCAACTTCGAACCTGCGCAACTACCCCTTAGGGGTTGAAAGTTCAGAAGTTTCAATTCTGTTCAAAACCCGTGCCTAAACAAATTTTTATCCGACTACGGCGAAGCAAAAAGGAGGGTTATGATTTTGACTTGTATGTTTGTTTGTACTACCTCATAACTTCTAAACTAGTTATTATTTTTGAACAAATGAGGTGTCTCTAGAAGCGTCTTGATTGTCTTCTGGTTAAAGGCGACATGAAGTCACGTTGAATTGACTAAAGCGCCCTCTACTTAGAGTAAGGAATTGAAAAAAAAGTAGCTTGACGGTACCGTATGGGGTGCCAAACGAAAGAACTTCTTTAAAACATTTCAAATATGTAAATTTATTTACATTACTCAATATAAGTTAAATAAAAATAAAGTTTAAAAACTAAAACTAGACGACTAGAAAAAAAATACGGCATACGGCATAATAATTTCAGCAGAGACAATTTTCTTGTTTCGTGCTTTTAGAGCGTGTTTTTTTGGTAGTCGGGTTTTAGTTTTTTACTTTACTTAGTAGCAAACCTCCATACTGCATTTAACCCTGTATTTCACCCCTTCAAAGGGTGATTTTCCACAAATTTCACTATCCTAACATCAAAGATAATGGATTTTCATACAAACTTCAAACCCCTTTTTCACCCCCTTAAGAGTAACATTTCCAAAAATGTTAAAACAAATTGTTCTTGGTTTAATATTAGGAGAACTAATAGGGAATTTCAAGATTTTTGCATTAAAAAAGCAAAACCCCTATATTGCATTTCACCCCCTCTTTACCCCCTTTGAGAATGATTTTCTAAAAAAAGCAATTGGGTTACTATTTGTTTCAAATCATTAGTCTCAATAAAATAATTCACATTATTACCAAAGATAGCGGACTTTCATACAAATTTTTAACCCCCTTTTTACCCATTTAAGTGTTGAATTTTCAAAAATCCCTTCATAGTGCTCACTTTCACTACTAAAGGAACATTTTTTCCTAAATTCAAGTTTCTAGAGTAAGTAGTTTCAGCTGTGCGTGCATTCCTAAGTCACACCTTAGTCACTCAGGTTCTCCTTTTAAATATATAGATAGATAGATGCTCCATTAAATTCCATCGTCCATTTTCAATTATTTTATTATTGTTGTTACAGACATGCTGCGCCTTTGATTACGAGTGTATGCTTCGTGCTGCCGACTCTCCTTCCAGTTTACTTCTGGGGTGAAACATATTCCATCGCGTGGCATCTGAACATGTTACGATACGCACTCACTTTAAACATAACGTTTTTAGTGAACAGTGCTGCTCACATGTGGGGATATAAACCCTATGACGTAGCCATAAAGCCCGTGCAGAACCTTTTTGTATCATTCTTCAGTCCTTGGCGAAGGATTTCATAATTACCATCACGTGTTTCCTTGGGACTATCAAACAGCTGAACTTGGTAATAGAAAACTAAATTTTACCAAATGGTTCATAGACTTTTTCGCCTGGGTGGGTTGGGCGTACGATCTGAAGACTGTACCTGATGATATTGTTAAGAAAAGAGAAGAGAGAACTGGCGATGGGACCGATCTGTGGGGGAGCCACGCCGAGGTTTCAATAGAAGATTATGAGAAGTCTTATAAAAAATTTGCTTCCTGATAACAAAATGTTGATGAGCTGAGCGCGTCATGTAATGTTGTGTCGTTATTCCGTTGCTATAAATCTCGCTAATTCAAAATTATGGTGGAAATGTATACTTGCATTAAAGTGGGACAGACTAGTAGAGTTGTAGAGTAGAATCTAGTACCAATGACTATTTATGATACAAAGAGTTTTCCTTTTCCTTTTAAACTCTTAAATTAAATTATTGTTTTAATCTAAGTTTGGTAGTAGTTTAGTTAGTTATATTAAATCAACGGTTTTGCGAAGAAAGAAACGTTTTATTTTTTTAAATCATAGAGCCTCCATCGAAAACTGATTAAATTTCACACTGCAATTTTTCTGGTTAGAATTTCAGTAATCAGCGTGACTGCCTTGGTGGTGTAGTGGTTAGTGGGTCGCACTTTAAAGCGACGGCTGCGCAAGATTTCCCGGGTTCGATCCCCGGGTTGGGCCAAAAATTTGTACCTGAGTTTGTCTGTAAAGTAAATCTCAGTGTCAGCCCAGAGTCTGGAAGTTGGCGGTCTTGTATCCTCGTGCCTCGGAAAGCACGTTAAGCTGTTGGTCCTGCGCCCGATTCCTCTCCGGTCGTGTCACGCTGGTGTCCCATCGGAATATCAGGGTAAGGGAATAGAGAGTAACCTCCTACTATGAAGTCGGTTAAATATAAACAATAATAAATAAGTTATTTTTAATTACACATTTTGCACTACTACTACTCTGAATAGTAATAAATGAAAAATAAATATTATTTGCAATTATATTTTTTGATATTTTTATGCTGACGCTATCACTTAACTCGTCACAGATGGGTATATCATATATTTCTATATCGCTCGGCAAAGCATTGTAAGATATTGAAATATAATAAGAAATTAAAAATATCTTGTACTTACGAGTGAAATTCCATGAGATTTATTTTTGTTTTGAATTATTTGTACTGCGCGTAAAAGCGCACGTAGGCATTTTGATAGCCTTTATCCCACTTAAAACAATTAATGATTATTTTTGAGTGACGCGACCGCTTTTCAGACTCTGACATTTGCGACTGCGTAAAATCAGGCGCCGGGCACCTAATTTAAGCAGTCCACGCGGTATAGACGAGTCACCTATCTTCCGCTATTTTAATTTAATCTAAGGACCTAAGGGAAAAATGAGATGGATGTCACTTTCCTAATTTGATTGAACAGTACTTCACTCCAGTGCACTTCAGTAAAATTGACAGGAGGGCGTTGTAAAACGTTTTTTCTATGCGAAAATGTCAAAACAGCATTAGTTCCGACTTTTCATCATCATCATCAGCCCATTTAAGTCCCCACTGCTGGGGCACGGGCCTCCTCAGTCACGTGAGGGGTAATTGCCATACTCACCACGCTTGGCAGACGGGTTGGCGAGGGTTTTGATATAAATGCAGAGTTTTCCTTCTCTGGGTGCTGATGATCATGTCAGCAGCTTTACCTTAGTCGCCTTTTACGACACCTCGGTAACCTCCTCGGTTCCGACTTTTGCCACGTGCCAAATGTTCTAACTGTTATGTAGCTGTAAGTACCGAATATCTGCGATTTTTGTCAAATCCTGCAAGGTTAACAAAACGTGATATTTATTTCAACTTCTAATGCTTCTTTAAGAAATGTTATTACTAGATACAAGTTTCTGCATGCGTCATTAATGCGACGGGACTTAAGGTGACGGATAGGGCACACTAGCGACGCCAATTGATTTAAATTGTTAGCAACTAAACCGGATATTTTTAACAATTTCGAGGCTGCAGCCTCTCTGAACACTTATACTATTTATATAATACTTATACTTAACTTTTGGGTCTGCTTTTGTACTCGAAATTTAAATTACCGTCAAAAACGGTAATGGCGTTAATCCAAATTTCGAGTGCAAAAACAGATCAAAAAGTAGTAAAGATAAAGATAAAAAATTCTTTATTCAATTTAGGTCCACACAGAACACTTATGAATGTCAAAATAGTACATATTATCTACCGCTGGTTCGGAATGTCGATTTCTACTGAGAAGACACCAGCAAGAAACTCAGTAGTTACTCTTTTCAAATATTGATGATGTTACAGAGTTTCAATTGAAAAGAGAAAAAAAATACAATTATGAAAGTTAATAGACTACTATGAATAACAACAACTCAAAAGATTAATCAATTAACATGACCAAGAATCCTTATCATTTAAATAGTCTTGTACACTATAGTAGCCTTTCTTCATTAGGCAGGTTTTAATATGAGACTTAAACTTATCCAGTGATAGGTTAATGACATTTTGTGGTATCTTATTAAATATCTTAATACTTAAGCCAACAAACGAACTACCGATTTTATGTGCACAGTTATTAAATGAACAGTAAGTATAAATGTTTGCTTAGAGGCTCTCCCTCCGAAATTGTTTCAAATAGATTTGGTTTAGTAGCTAATAATTTAAATCGATTGGTGTCGCTAGCTAGTTAGGGCTGCCCGTCGCCTTAAGCTACTGCGCATGTGTGTGTACTCATGGACTTTGCACCAATGCCACCGCCAAAAAGAAGTTATAGCATTTAAGGCTAAGATATCACGGAACGGTTTCTAGCCGCTGTGGAACCGCAACTGCTGCAGTTATTTCTACTCGTAGGTCCAGAGGCATCGGCGATCAGATAGAGTTTATGCAGAGGGTATTAACGTTTTGGCGCTGAGGAGTCTGTATAAAAGAATATACATATGCATTCATGGATGCAGTACATACAATACAGGTTATCATCATCATTTCAGCCAATATGCGTCCACTGCTGGATATAGGCCTCCCCAATAATCTTCACACAGATCAGTTCTGTGTCGCCCGCATCCAAGGAATTCCTGCGACCTTCACCAGATCGACCTTATTGGGTGCTTAGCAAGGTATAAACATATCCCACACAGTTAGACTTACAGATGGTATAAACATATTCCAGTACATCATGTTACCCTCACAGACACACACACACGTAGTCCTGGCGCTAAACTCGCTATGCCGCCGTTCTTTGCGGCAGCCGCGGCTGCCAAAATCACGAAGTTCACCATCAGAACGCCGGCTGCCTACATACAAGCTAAGCATACAACATGCGCGCGAATAGTGATCTCGGCGTGTTTCGGAGTGAATGACAGAGACAATCATGCGGCAGGGACTCGATGGTATATACTGTTAATGCGTCAATGAACTCTTTGATATCAATATCAGATATAATATTAATACTTGAACGGCCCCTCCGTTCAAGTATTAATAAGTACAGTAAAACAATACTGTTTGTTTGATGAAGCTGAAAAGAGAGCACATCATCATCATCATCATTTCAGCCAATAGATGTCCACTGCTGGACACAGGCCTCCCCCAATGTTCTCCACACATAATATCAGTCCTGTTCCGCCCGCATCCAATTGATTCCCGCAACTTTCACCAGATCGTCGGTCCACCCAGAGAGCAATGGAGAGGGCTATGCTCGGAGTCTCTTTGCGTGATAGTATCAGAAATGATGAGATCCACAGGAGAACTAAATCACGGACAGGAAAAGAGAGAACGTTTGTATGAAAATAACGCTTTGGCCATGTTTTTGTGCCGGTGAGTATATTATAGGACCCATGTGTAGCGAATGTTGACCCTTTCACTACGTCATCCCACAAGTTTTGCGGTCCGGCAACCGTTGTGTGTGAACCGCTCCGCGAGTAGCCTGACCTTACCGCTATGTAATTTTTTGCAGGTCCATTAATATAATTAGATGTCATGTATCAGCTAAACACACGTGACGGCTTGTAACTCACTGTCCTAGCTAAGCATTTCAAAGCGAAAAATGTCACTCATGTTGATATGTAACGCTATTAGCGTATTTAGTCCCTTTGTAGCTATCTACCTACACTAAGTTACTATTCCAGCACGTAAGGACGAATTCAAAATATTAATTATTAGAGATTTCGCTAGAGGCGACAAACGAACAAACGGGTCAACTGATGGTAAGTAATCAACGCCGCCCATGAACATCTGCTAAATCTGAGAGATCGCGATGCCGGCCTTTTAAAAAGGAGTACCTACGCAAGTACAAGTCTTTGGGCTAACGAAGTTATAGATATTGTGAAGCCATTGCTATGAGATTGCAAAATTATTATGTAGGTATACTTTTTTTTTCTTTTTTTTATATGAGAGGTGGCAGACGAGCAGACGGATCACCTGATGGTAAGCAATTCCGCCGCCCATGGACACCCGCAACACCAGTGGAGTCACTAGTGCGCTGCCAACCTTTCCCCCTTCCTCCCCATTGGGCTTCACACGGCGAAACACAGCGCAGGCGCTGCTTCTCGCCGGTCTTCTGTGTGATACCCTTACTTCGTTTCAGGATTTAATTATGCAGAACCATTTTTAAATCAATTTATACTGATGAATAATTGTAAACATTGCTCTACCTTGTGGGGGGCCTGCCACGGCTCCGAACTATACGCGGCCTCTACTAGAGGACCTTTCTACTCCATCAGGCGTCTGATCGCCTCGCAATGTTGCCTGTGTAGTCCGACGATCTGGTGAAGGTCGCAGGAATCCCTTGGATGCGGGTGGCAGAGGACCGATCTGTGTGGAGATCATTGGGGGTGGCCTATGTCTAGCAGTTGACGTCTATTGGCTGATATAATGATGATGATGATAAAATGATAAAATATTGCTTCACAAGAAAAGCCGCAAAAAACACGAACTAAAATGTGTAACATTTTATAATAGTATACTCGAGAAAAGGTCTTACCGAAGGCGGCGCCCAATACTATCTTGTAATTAAATACAACATTCAATTATTCAATAGGCGCCGACTTCGGTAAAACCTTTTCTCAGGTGGACTATTATGTAAAATAACATTTTGTGTATATTATAAAATGTTATTTGAAGTGTATAAAATATATTTTTTTGTACATTTTAGTTCGTGGCTTTTGAAGGCGGCTTTTTTCGCAGATATTTTTTTGAGTGTGAATAAAGATAAAAGATAAAAAATGCTTAATTCAATTTAGCTCCACACAGAACACTTATGAATGTCAAAATAGGTACATAATATCTACCGCCGGTTCGGAATGTCGATTTCTACTGAGAAGACACCAGCAAGAAACTCAGTAGTTACTCTTTTCAAATATTGATGATGTTACAGAGTTTCAATTGAGAAGTGAAAAAAAAATACAATTATGAAAGTTAATGGACAACTATGAATAACAACTCAAAAGATTAATCAATTAACATGACCAAGAATCCTTATCATTTAAATAGTCTTGTACACTATAGTAACCTTTCTTCATTAGGCAGGTTTTTATATGATACTTAAAGTTATTCAGTGATAGGTTAATGAATTTTATGGTAGCTTATTAAAAATCTTAATACTTAAGCAACAAACGAACTACCGATTTTATGTGCACAGTTATTAAATGAACAGTAAGTATAATGTTTGCTTAGAGGCTCTCCCTCCGAAATTGTTTCAAATAGATTTGGTTTAGTAGCTAATAATTTAAATCGATTGGTGTCGCTAGCTAGTTAGGGCTGCCCGTCGCCTTAAGCTACTGCGCATGTGTGTGTACTCATGGACTTTGCACCAATGCCACCGCCAAAAAGAAGTTATAGCATTTAGGCTAAGATATCACGGAACGGTTTCTAGCCGCTGTGGAACCGCAACTGCTGCAGTTATTTCTACTCGTAGGTCCAGAGGCATCGGCGATCAGATAGAGTTTATGCAGAGGGTATTAACGTTTTTTGGCGCTGAGGAGTCTGTAATAAAAGATATACATATTCATTCATGATAGTCACACAATACAGGTCATCAGCATCATTTCAGCCAATATACGTCACTGTTGGATATAGGCCTCCCCAATAATCTTCACACAGATCAGTTCTGTGTCGCCGCATCCAAGGAATTCCTGCGACCTTCACCAGATCGACCTTATTGGGTGCTTAGCAAGGTATAAACATATCCCACACAGTTAGACTTACAGATGGTATAAACATATTCCAGTACATCATGTTACCCTCACAGACACACACACACACACACACACACACACACGTAGTCCTGGCTCTAAACTCGCTATGCCGCCATTCTTTGCGGCAGCCGCGGCTGCCAAAATCACGAAGTTCACCATCAGAACGCCGGCTGCCTACATACAAGCTAAGCATACAACATGCGCGCGAATAGTGATCTCGGCGTGTTTCGGAGTGAATGACAGAGACAAACATGCGGCAGGGACTCGATGGAATATACTGTTAATGCGTCAATGAACTCTTTGATATCAATATCAGATATAATATTAATACTTGAACGGCCCCTCCGTTCAAGTATTAATAAGTACAGTAAAACAATACTGTTTGTTTGATGAAGCTGAAAAGAGAGCACATCATCATCATCATCATTTCAGCCAATAGATGTCCACTGCTGGACACAGGCCTCCCCCAATGTTCTCCACACATAATATCAGTCCTGTTCCGCCCGCATCCAATTGATTCCCGCAACTTTCACCAGATCGTCGGTCCACCCAGAGAGCAATGGAGAGGGCTATGCTCGGAGTCTCTTTGCGTGATAGTATCAGAAATGATGAGATCCACAGGAGAACTAAATCACGGACAGGAAAGAGAGAACGTTTGTATGAAAATAACGCTTTGGCCATGTTTTTGTGCCGGTGAGTATATTATAGGACCCATGTGTAGCGAATGTTGACCCTTTCACTACGTCATCCCACAAGTTTTGCGGTCCGGCAACCGTTGTGTGTGAACCGCTCCGCGAGTAGCCTGACCTTACCGCTATGTAATTTTTTGCAGGTCCATTAATATAATTAGATGTCATGTATCAGCTAAACACACGTGACGGCTTGTAACTCACTGTCCTAGCTAAGCATTTCAAAGCGAAAAATGTCACTCATGTTGATATGTAACGCTATTAGCGTATTTAGTCCCTTTGTAGCTATCTACCTACACTAAGTTACTATTCCAGCACGTAAGGACGAATTCAAAATATTAATTATTAGAGATTTCGCTAGAGGCGACAACGAACAAACGGGTCAACTGATGGTAAGTAACAACGCCGCCCATGAACATCTGCTAAATCTGAGAGATCGCGATGCCGGCCTTTTAAAAAGGAGTACCTACGCAAGTACAAGTCTTTGGGCTAACGAAGTTATAGATATTGTGAAGCCATTGCTATGAGATTGCAAAATTATTATGTAGGTATACTTTTTTTTTCTTTTTTTTATATGAGAGTGCAGACGAGCAGACGGATCACCTGATGGTAAGCAATTCCGCCGCCCATGGACACCCGCAACACCAGTGGAGTCACTAGTGCGCTGCCAACCTTTCCCCCTTCCTCCCCATTGGGCTTCACACGGCGAAACACAGCGCAGGCGCTGCTTCTCGCCGGTCTTCTGTGTGATACCCTCTACTTCGTTTCAGGATTTAATTATGCAGAACCATTTTTAAATCAATTTATACTGATGAATAATTGTAAACATTGGCTCTACCTTGTGGGGGGCCTGCCACGGCTCCGAACTATACGCGGCCTCTACTAGAGGACCTTTCTACTCCATCAGGCGTCTGATCGCCTCGCAATGTTGCCTGTGTAGTCCGACGATCTGGTGAAGGTCGCAGGAATCCCTTGGATGCGGGTGGCAGAGGACCGATCTGTGTGGAGATCATTGGGGTGGCCTATGTCTAGCAGTTGACGTCTATTGGCTGATATAATGATGATGATGATAAAATGATAAATATTGCTTCACAAGAAAAGCCGCAAAAACACGAACTAAAATGTGTAACATTTTATAATAGTATACTCGAGAAAAGGTCTTACCGAAGGCGGCGCCCAATACTATCTTGTAATTAAATACAACATTCAATTATTCAATAGGCGCCGACTTCGGTAAAACCTTTTCTCAGGTGGACTATTATGTAAAATAACATTTTGTGTATATTATAAAATGTTATTTGAAGTGTATAAAATATATTTTTTCTACATTTTAGTTCGTGGCTTTTGAAGGCGGCTTTTTTCGCAGATATTTTTTTATGTGTGAGTGTGAATAAAGATGAAAGATAAAAAATGCTTAATTCAATTTAGCTCCACACAGAACACTTATGAATGTCAAAATAGTACATATTATCTACCGCTGGTTCGGAATGTCGATTTCTACTGAGAAGACACCAGCAAGAAACTCAGTAGTTACTCTTTTCAAATATTGATGATGTTACAGAGTTTCAATTGAAAAGAGAAAAAAAATACAATTATGAAAGTTAATAGACTACTATGAATAACAACAACTCAAAAGATTAATCAATTAACATGACCAAGAATCCTTATCATTTAAATAGTCTTGTACACTATAGTAACCTTTCTTCATTAGGCAGGTTTTAATATGAGACTTAAACTTATCCAGTGATAGGTTAATGACATTTTGTGGTATCTTATTAAATATCTTAATACTTAAGCCAACAAACGAACTACCGATTTTATGTGCACAGTTATGAAATAAATAGTAAGTATAAATGTTTGCTTAGAGGCTCCCGCTCCGAAATTGTTTAAAATAGATTTGGTTTAGTAGCTAATAATTTAAATCGATTGGTGTCGCTAGCTAGTTAGGGCTGCCCGTCGCCTTAAGCTACTGCGCATGTGTGTGTACTCATGGACTTTGCACCAATGCCACCGCCAAAAAGAAGTTATAGCATTTAAGGCTAAGATATCACGGAACGGTTTCTAGCCGCTGTGGAACCGCAACTGCTGCAGTTATTTCTACAGGTCCACAGGCATCGGTGATCAGATAGAGTTTATGCAGAGGGTATTAACGTTTTGGCGCTGAGGAGTCTGTATAGAAGAATATACATATGCATTCATGGATGCAGTACATACAATACAGGTTATCATCATCATTTCAGCCAATATGCGTCCACTGCTGGATATAGGCCTCCCCAATAATCTTCACACAGATCAGTTCTGTGTCGCCCGCATCCAAGGAATTCCTGCGACCTTCACCAGATCGACCTTATTGGGTGCTTAGCAAGGTATAAACATATCCCACACAGTTAGACTTACAGATGGTATAAACATATTCCAGTACATCATGTTACCCTCACAGACACACACACACGTAGTCCTGGCGCTAAACTCGCTATGCCGCCGTTCTTTGCGGCAGCCGCGGCTGCCAAAATCACGAAGTTCACCATCAGAACGCCGGCTGCCTACATACAAGCTAAGCATACAACATGCGCGCGAATAGTGATCTCGGCGTGTTTCGGAGTGAATGACAGAGACAATCATGCGGCAGGGACTCGATGGTATATACTGTTAATGCGTCAATGAACTCTTTGATATCAATATCAGATATAATATTAATACTTGAACGGCCCCTCCGTTCAAGTATTAATAAGTACAGTAAAACAATACTGTTTGTTTGATGAAGCTGAAAAGAGAGCACATCATCATCATCATCATTTCAGCCAATAGATGTCCACTGCTGGACACAGGCCTCCCCCAATGTTCTCCACACATAATATCAGTCCTGTTCCGCCCGCATCCAATTGATTCCCGCAACTTTCACCAGATCGTCGGTCCACCCAGAGAGCAATGGAGAGGGCTATGCTCGGAGTCTCTTTGCGTGATAGTATCAGAAATGATGAGATCCACAGGAGAACTAAATCACGGACAGGAAAAGAGAGAACGTTTGTATGAAAATAACGCTTTGGCCATGTTTTTGTGCCGGTGAGTATATTATAGGACCCATGTGTAGCGAATGTTGACCCTTTCACTACGTCATCCCACAAGTTTTGCGGTCCGGCAACCGTTGTGTGTGAACCGCTCCGCGAGTAGCCTGACCTTACCGCTATGTAATTTTTTGCAGGTCCATTAATATAATTAGATGTCATGTATCAGCTAAACACACGTGACGGCTTGTAACTCACTGTCCTAGCTAAGCATTTCAAAGCGAAAAATGTCACTCATGTTGATATGTAACGCTATTAGCGTATTTAGTCCCTTTGTAGCTATCTACCTACACTAAGTTACTATTCCAGCACGTAAGGACGAATTCAAAATATTAATTATTAGAGATTTCGCTAGAGGCGACAAACGAACAAACGGGTCAACTGATGGTAAGTAATCAACGCCGCCCATGAACATCTGCTAAATCTGAGAGATCGCGATGCCGGCCTTTTAAAAAGGAGTACCTACGCAAGTACAAGTCTTTGGGCTAACGAAGTTATAGATATTGTGAAGCCATTGCTATGAGATTGCAAAATTATTATGTAGGTATACTTTTTTTTTCTTTTTTTTATATGAGAGGTGGCAGACGAGCAGACGGATCACCTGATGGTAAGCAATTCCGCCGCCCATGGACACCCGCAACACCAGTGGAGTCACTAGTGCGCTGCCAACCTTTCCCCCTTCCTCCCCATTGGGCTTCACACGGCGAAACACAGCGCAGGCGCTGCTTCTCGCCGGTCTTCTGTGTGATACCCTTACTTCGTTTCAGGATTTAATTATGCAGAACCATTTTTAAATCAATTTATACTGATGAATAATTGTAAACATTGCTCTACCTTGTGGGGGGCCCAGCCACGGCTCCGAACTATACGCGGCCTCTACTAGAGGACCTTTCTACTCCATCGGGCGTCTGATCGCCTCGCAATGTTCCCTGTGTAGTCCGACGATCTGGTGAAGGTCGCAGGAATCCCTTGGATGCGGGTGGCAGAGGACCGATCTGTGTGGAGATCATTGGGGGTGGCCTATGTCTAGCAGTTGACGTCTATTGGCTGAAATAATGATGATGATGATAAAATATTGCTTCACAAGAAAAGCCGCAAAAAACACGAACTAAAATGTGTAACATTTTATAATAGTATACTCGAGAAAAGGTCTTACCGAAGGCGGCGCCCAATACTATCTTGTAATTAAATACAACATTCAATTATTCAATAGGCGCCGACTTCGGTAAAACCTTTTCTCAGGTGGACTATTATGTAAAATAACATTTTGTGTATATTATAAAATGTTATTTGAAGTGTATAAAATATATTTTTTTGTACATTTTAGTTCGTGGCTTTTGAAGGCGGCTTTTTTCGCAGATATTTTTTTGAGTGTGAATAAAGATAAAAGATAAAAAATGCTTTATTCAATTTAGGTCCACACAGAACACTTATGAATGTCAAAATAGGTACATCATATCTACCGCCGGTTCGGAATGTCGATTTTTACTGAGAATACACCAGCAAGAAACTCAGTAGTTACTCTTTTCAAATATTGATGATGTTACAGAGTTTCAATTGAGAAGTGAAAATAAAATACAATGAAGTCTGAGGACCGGGACGGCAAGCCTATGTTTATTTCTGGTGTTAAGACTATGACTATCGGACTTTTTTGGAAAAGTGTGCAAGTTCTTACGTACATACATAATGCAGGATAAATTGGGAAGCCACGGTTAAAATATTTATTTCTTTAAACATTTCCCTAAGTGAGTCACGTGATCTAGAATGTCACATTTTCCGGCGCTCTCACTCCTTAGGCGTGGTTTCCAAGTCTTGGAAGACTGCTTCAGTGCACCGTACCTTCTGAACCTGGTAACTACAGGCTCATAGCAATCACCTCTTTGCTCTCAAAAATAATTGAGTCCATCATAAACCGTTAGCTTCTGGGCTACTAGAGGAGCCACCAACTGATCAATGACCGTCAATACGGCTTCCGTCGTGGTCGGTCGGTTGGTGATCTTCTCGTCTACTTGACTTATAGATGGGCTGAGACTATTGTGAGCAAGTGGGAGGCTCTGGCAGTAAGCCTGGACATTGCAAAGGCCTTCGATCGCGTTTGGCACAAAGCTCTTCTTTTAAAACTTCCATCTTATGTGTTGCCTAAGAAACTTTGTTCTTTCTCTTTTCTAAATACATATTTTATTTTTGCTCAACCCGAAAATCGAACCCAGGACCCCGAGATCTCGGCCCGGTACTTAAACCACTAGACTCTAGAGGGCGTTACTGCCAAAAGCTGTACATAAACCTTGTCTAAGACATAAACATAAATGTAAAATGAAAGCCTAAATTACAGTATATATTGAAAATTGCGTCCTATATTTCACTCGCTACATACTCGAGGTCTACTTATTATATAAGCACAGTATAACATAAGCTTTAGTACTTGTTTTACTGCGATATATGCGCCAAGTTCTAAGTTTACTCGGATAGTAGGTAATTCTAACGCAAGATTTGACTTCGCTCTATCAACGCTTCGCATTTGATAGCATACGTATGACACACACACACACAGGTGCAGGTAATCACGTTTTTGAAGTTATTTATTTACAGTTTAGTCATGATTTTATGATCATAATCTGTCTTCGCGAAGCTTTAAAAGATCTTGTTGACGGTTTTGTTTTTCAGTCAGTTGCGGATTGCCTATTAATTAATACATTAAGAACATACTTATGTACATACGCGTACATAAAAATATTTATGAAAAGTTTTCACGAAAGCAATTTGTTAGTTATTAATACTGAAAAACGTATAACCGTAGAGTACTTTATGTTCAAATCTTCATTTTAATATAACGGTGAGGATTCTGTGCAAACCACTAAGAGTAAGTTATTATTTTATAATAAATAATATTTAAAGCATTCCAAAAGTTTCTTCTAAATCATCTACAAATCCTTTTTTAAAAAATACACCGTTATTTTTTTATCGTTTACATCCCAAAAACCTCATTATAGGTATCGTGTATGAAGTCCATTTAGCAAGCGAAAAAAAAATCTGCTGTTCCATACAAAATGGAATATCCACCCGGCAATAATGTATGGAACAGCTGATATTTTTTTTCGCTTATTTTGTTGCTCTGTTAAATGGACTTCATTTACGATACCGACGATACGATGAGGTTAACGGGATGTTAACGGTAAAAAAATAATGATGTATATATTTATTATAATATTTATAATTACTTACATCTTTTGATTGAGATTGTAACCCCGAAATTGTTTAAAATAGAACCGGTTTAGTAGCTAAAAATTAAAATCGATTGTCGTCGCTAGTGTGCCCTACCCGTCACCCTAATATTTTAATCCCTCTGGTTCTCCTTATATATATATATATATAGATTCATTGCGCAGCTTGTATTTTCATAATAATTAATATCCCTAATTTTATTTACAGAACATGGCTCCCAATTCAGAAACTGCAATGGAAAAAGAAATTAGTTTAGAAAACACAAAACCGCCGTTGATGGGACCGAGAAAATACAAAATAGCCTACTTGCCAGTCATCACGTTTTCATACATACACATTGCCGCTTTATATGCTATATATTTATGCTTCACTAAAGCGAAATGGGGATCGGTTTTGTTGAGTAAGTATAGTTATTAAGTTAGAGTCATCATCATCATCATTTCAGCCAATAGACGTCCACTGAAGGACATAGGCCTCCCCCAATGTTCTCCACACAGATCGGTCCTGTGCCGCTCAGATGATTTGGGCTATGTCTGTGACCTTAGTTCTCCTGCGACCTTAAGATCTTATCATTTCTGATACGATCACGCAAGGAGACTCTGCATACTCTGAATGGCCCTCTCCATTGCTCTCTGGGTCCCTTTGAGCCTACTTAATCAGCACATAGTAAGCGGCCACGTTTCGGTTCCGTATGTGGCAATACACGCATTGAAGACTTTCGTCTTGAAACTCTGCGGTAGATGGGCCGAAAATATGCTGCGTAACTTCCCGAACGCTTAGAAGATTAGAGTCCGCGCCACGGCAGAAGTCCCGCGGAAAAACACGGAACTGTAATTTTAGATTCCTTCCCCCTTATTACAAATCGCGAACGAAACATAATCCCAGAACAAAATTTGTGCCAGCCCCTTTTAACGGACGGTGACAAACAATGATCTAAGATTCCGACTGCCCAGAGTTTTTGGCACTTGTTTACATTGAACTGCCTCGGTGGCGCAGTGGTTAGTGGGTTGCACTTTAAAGCGACGGCTGCGCTTGGGGTCCCGGGTTCGATCCTGGGTCGGGCCCAAAATTTATACATGAGTGTTTCTGTTAAAAAAATCTCATTGTTAGCCCGGAGTCTGGGAAGTTGGCGTGTACCCCCGTGCTTCGGAAAGCACGTTAAGCCGTAAGGTCCTGCGCCTAATCCCTCTTCGGTCGTATCACAGTGGTGTTCCATCGAAATATGAGGGTAAGGGAATAGAGAGTGCACTTGTGTAGGCGCAAACACTTGTGCAATATAATATGTCCTGTCCTGTCCGTCGAAGACATTATTACATTGAACTAGTGGTGGGTGTTAAAAGTTATAAGTATAACCATTAAATTAGCATGTTAAAATAAATTAACACTGTTATAAAAAAGTTAGAAGGAAAGTTAAAAATATTTTTTAACAATGTAACAGTTGTTATTTTTTTATTTTATTTTTAATGGATATGTTATTTTTTAACACAGTTGTTATTTTTAATATATAATTTGTTATTTTCAACGAATTGGTTATTATCAACTCATTTGTTATTTTGAACCAATTTTAAATTTTCAACGAATTTGATATTTTTAACGTAGTTTTTATTTTCAATGATTTTGTTATTGTCAAGTTTGGTAACCCCAACAATCCTTTAAATCAAATTCTCCCCCTGACCCCTCTAAATCAAATTCAGGCCGTAACTTTCATAATACAGCACATACGTCATGTTACCCCAGTAACCCTAGTAAAAGATGTTAGTAGGAAATATTGCTAATTTAAGTAATCTGTATTTTTTTTAGTTCCAATATTACAATTAATTGGTGAGCTCGGCATCACAGCTGGCGCACACCGATTGTGGGCCCATAGAAGTTACAAAGCGAAAATGCCATTACAAATAATCCTCATGTTATTCAACACTTTGGCGTTCCAAAATACGGCGATATACTGGGTCAGGGATCATAGACAACATCACAAGTACAGCGATACCGACGGGGACCCACACAACTCACGGCGAGGGTTTTTCTACTCTCACATTGGATGGCTTTTGACGAAGAAATCAGCTGAAGTCAGGGAGTGTGCGAGGACGATAGACATGTCGGACTTGTACAATAATCCTGTTTTGCGGTTTCAAAAAAAGTGAGTATGATCTATCATTTTAATCGCAGTTAAACTATGTCCGTTTACATCAGATGCTCCAATGAAGAAAAATATCGCACTTTTCTTTGCTGCTAAACAAAGGTGCTTGAAGGATCAGAAACGTTCAAAGAGTAGAATGAGTCTTCTTCTACATTTGACTACCTACATGGCAACCCCAACCATGTCACTAACAGCAAAAAAAGAAAGAAAAGATAAGCTATTCTATACAAAGATTATATTTAAAATGGCATCGCACACACTCGTATCTACGTGATCAAAGATTTTTAAATTTTTGATCTTCTCTCGAATTCGATTCTCGAGGCATAATGTTCTCGATTCGATTGTTGATAAAGCGTGAAAATATTTGAGATCTATTTTGGTAACGTAAATAAGTTTTGGCAACCATATGCTCCCGTTTACAAGGGTACAAGGGTTTTGATAATTTCATCTTTGTATTCTGGTTCTGTAGTTCTTCTACTTACTATAATAATATTGTTACAGATACGCTGTGCCTTTGATTACGAGCATCTGTTTCGTGCTGCCAACTCTGTTACCAGTTTACTTCTGGGGTGAGACATATTCCGTCGCGTGGCATCTGAATATGTTACGATACGCACTCACTTTAAACGTAACGTTTTTAGTGAACAGTGCTGCTCACATGTGGGGATTTAAACCCTATGACGTAGCCATAAATCCTGTGCAGAACCTTTTTGTATCATTCTTCAGCCTTGGCGAAGGATTTCATAATTACCATCACGTGTTTCCTTGGGACTATCAAACAGCTGAACTTGGTAATAGAAAACTAAATTTTACCAAATGGTTCATAGACTTTTTCGCCTGGGTGGGTTGGGCGTACGATCTGAAGACTGTCCCTGATGATATGGTCAAAAAAAGAGTAGAGAGAACTGGCGATGGGTCCGGTCTATGGGGAAGCCACTGACGAGGTTTTACAATAGAAAAGTCAAATCATTGAGTAAAATCAAGAACCAATTATAATAAATTTACAAAGAAATTTGTTTATGCTGTCAGTTCTCTAATGATTCCTTTAATAAAAAAAAATTAGATGAGACTGATTTTTAGAAAATAGACGGCAGCACTTTATTTTAAGGTATATGGTTTTAAATATGGATGAGTTAGAAATTTGTGATAGGCACATGTAATGTATTGTAACATTATTAAGGCCGAAAACGCTAACCTCGTAATGAGAGATATTAAGATAAAATATAGCAAGTAATAAAGTTGCATCACTCCATCATAAATTAAGTATTAATTATTTTTAAGTTAAGTGAAATGGAAAAGTGTCTGGTGATAAACTCTCTTACTTAAATATGATTTTATTTTCTTCGTCTGATTTTGGCAACCGTTTTAACAAGGGAACCAGACCAACTGCATTTAAAACTTCTATCGATATTTTAAATTATTTCCTAACCTGCTTCACTTAATTATTTTATCCTTAATTTTTGCAATATCAATTTGTTATTGTGACCTTTACATTTCCTCATATCTATTTTTACTTTGAATGGTAAATATTTATTTTTTATGATATTATTTTGTGTCATTGCATAACGGTGACATGTAAAGCCTTCACCAAAACTGGTTATTAACGAGGAAAATGAATGTCCTCTTGAACCAGTACATATTTAATTATATTTTCGGTATCTTCTAGAACTAATTAATGCAAGATTTCTGGTTTGGTAAATGAAGTTGATTGAGAAGTCACGTGTATATAATGCACGTGTAGCTACGTGCAATCGAGGTCAATATGTGTGATGGTCGTTGAAGTTAGACCTTACTATTTTACATATATTTATTCTAATTAATTAGGAAGGAACCCACTTTATTTTGGACAGTAGGGGGCATTGCATTGTCATAGTAGATATATATATCTATTGTGGCATTGTTGTTATCTTCTACACTTGCACTTGGCAAATAATGCACTTTTATTTATTTTATTTTATTCAAGTGCCTTTTGTTGGGATTGTGGTCGCATCGTATAAGTACTATTTATAAAGAAGTAAATCCAGACTATTACTGTCCTACTTTATGGGTAATCCTACTGACAGCGGCAACGCTTGAAGGTAATCCAAAAAGACGAAACGTTTTAGCGATGTAATCGACAACTAGCGCCATCTATTGGTATAAAGTGGAACTAATGTCCCGAAACGAAGTAAGGGCGGGCCACTGGTATATTCTAAAGAGAAAGGAGATTAGTCAAGACAGCCCATACAATATTTATCTATCAAAGAGCCATCCCATCCCATTTTTTTTGTAACTAGGCTTATTAAGTGTAAGAGAAGTAGTTCCTAAGAAGAATTTAGCGACAGATTTTATATAGCTATCGGCCAAAAATAATCGGCCTTTCTGGTAGTTAAAGGCGTAGTTGTATGTCAAAATCCGTAATAAAGATACTACTTACTAGAATTTAGCCCTATTTTAACAACGATAAGTGTCAAAATTCAACGTATACTCTCTCATCGCGAGGTTGGATCCCTTATCTCTTATTTGTTAATATAGGTAGTACAGTCTGGTCACGGATATTTAGCACGTGGCAAAAGTCGGAACTAATGCTGTATATTTTAAGTGTCAGTGCTTTTGACATTTTCCCGTAGAAAAAATACATGGAACATAAACGCACGCTCTAAACGGAATGTGCCATTTCCGGAAAAAATGTCACCTAGTGTGAAAGAGATCCGGCCCTGATTCCATACGGGTGCGATAGAGAAAGAACATCGCCCAGCACGTTACCCCAGGCTTCGCGCGGTTTTCAAATATAGCTTTCTATGAAAAGGCACACTCGGTTTAGGGCTTTGAAAGGTTTAAGGTGCATGTCTATGAAAAAATATTATACATCTCCCCCATGCCAATGTCACTGGAGTACCTTATGATCTTGGTCGGTCTGTAGGCCAAAATAAGTTTTGAAGTAGATAATTATCAGCACAGCGTGTGTTAGTTTCCTAAAGATTGGGGGATGTTAATATAAATAAAAGCGGACTGTAAATTTATAGGTTCTGTAATTCTGCCGGTTTAGTTACAAAATTATCTTAAGACGCGAAGGGCTAGTGTGTACGGTGGGGGCCGGGGCAGAGTGAAGCATCACACGTCGCGGGGGTCATCCGCGGCGGCCGCCGTGACGTCACCGATGACTGCCTCCCGCACCGCTCCTCCCGCGCGTACGACGATGTTGTCCCAACAGCGTGTTATTCCCATAGACATGCACTTCTAGTTTCATGGTTATTCCATGTTACGTAAAATGCCGTGCTTCGGACCCCAGACCTATTTACACCATGACTTTTTTCGTACCAGAGAAACTTCTCAAGGGTAGCATACTAATGAAAAACAAATAATTTTTTCCCAAGGAACAGGAGCCCAATTCTCGGGCTCGTGACATTTATTTTCATACGACATATATCACTAAAACATAGTTTTTTTGTATGGTGTTCGGGTGATATCCGCCTATGTTCTCAAAATATCACAAGCACGAGAATTGGGCTCCTGGTAGTCTAAAAAAAAAGCACCTTCCGCATACTATCTTTATGTATGCGGAGGTGCTTTTTTTTTTAGATTAGCTGATTAATGCAATTTGTATATGAAGACGATTTTTTTTAAGATTATACCCATAGTATTATTACTTTTCTCTACGGTTTAGACCCCAGAGTCCGCGCCACGAAGTAAGTCACGCAAAAAAAAGGAACTAAAATTTGAGATTCCATGAGTCCAATTTTCGTGCTCGTGACATTTATTTTCATACGACATATATCACTAAAACATATTTTTTTTGTAAGGTTTTCAAGTGATATCCACCATGTTCTAAAAATATCACAAGCACGAGAATTGGGCTCCTTGTGTGTTTGAAGATAAAGCTCAAATTTTAATGTTGATGGCCACTCAAGCGCACTTCTTTGTGGCGCGAACTCTTTAAAAGGTTTTTGATTTTAGAGTTCGCGCCACGAAATAAGTCACACGGTAAAACACGGAATTTAAAATTTTTGATTCCAAAGGGATTTCATTGTGGACGGTGACAGACGTGGCGCTTATCAAGGGACTTCTTTGATGGCGTGGACTCTGGTTGTGAAGTATCGTTGGAAAAATAAATGGTTAAAATGGGAATGGTCTTTTATATTTTTTAACTTCATTTGTGTACGTACGTTTGTTAGATTTTTATTCCTGCCCAAGATTTTGATTACTTTTAGCCAATCACGGTAGAGTTCGCGCCACGAAATAAGTCACACGGTAAAACACGGAATTTAAAATTTTTGATTCCAAAGGGATTTCATTGTGGACGGTGACAGACGTGGCGCTTATCAAGGGACTTCTTTGATGGCGTGGACTCTGGTTGTGAAGTATCGTTGGAAAAATAAATGGTTAAAATGGGAATGGTCTTTTTATTTTTTAACTTCATTTGTGTACGTACGTTTGTTAGATTTTTATTCCTGCCCAAGATTTTGATTACTTTTAGCCAATCACGGTAGAGTTCGCGCCACGAAATAAGTCACACGGTAAAACACGGAATTTAAAATTTTTGATTCCAAAGGGATTTCATTGTGGACGGTGACAGACGTGGCGCTTATCAAGGGACTTCTTTGATGGCGTGGACTCTGGTTGTGAAGTATCGTTGGAAAAATAAATGGTTAAAATGGGAATGGTCTTTATATTTTTTAACTTCATTTGTGTACGTACGTTTGTTAGATTTTTATTCCTGCCCAAGATTTTGATTACTTTTAGCCTGTATAAATGTATTTTATATATGATAGAGACTTCAGCTTGGACTGAACGTCCCTAATTTGTGTCCACACCGTAGTTTGTCACACTGGTGTGGATACGAAGAATTCCATATTAATGATAAAAACCATGATTAGTGCGGAACTTTGTAGTAATTTTTTCTACCTATTAGGCTATTTGACAGTGATAAAAATATACATTTCATTTATAACATCAGTGTTAATATATTTTTTGTGGAGCGATGTGTAATGACGCGAGATAAAAATATCGCATTAATTAATTTTATTTCATCAAAATTCGTCTTCTAAAATTATTATTTTTTAAACAGGGGTCACGTGACTAAATACGGCCCGTGACGGAGATTACGCATTTGCATTTTCTTTTCCTTTTTTTATTAAAATATCTAAAATAAAAACAGAAAAGTATTTTTTTAAAGGCTCCTTATAAACAAATGAATACCCTAAGATAGTTTTCAGAATTTTGTAAAATAGCCTATTATAATGAATTGAATTTTTAAAAAATTAAATTAACTTATCTTTCCTTTTTTTTCGACCTTTTCAATTTTAGTACCAGGACAATATAGGTTTGTAGAAGGTGTAAATTATTGAACCTGAAGGCAGGAAAACAATCTTAACTTCCTTCTTTTACACCTTTTTTTACATATAATTTTGTAAGAGACATTTTTTTCTGGGTGGTCGGTTCAGAATATTTAAACTTTTTTTTATGTAATAGGTAGGTAGCCAACGAGGAAACGAATCAAGTTTTATTTATGTATTAAATGAACTTATTGTCACTTACCACGCACCCTAGTTTCACTTACCACCAGATGATCCCTTTATTCGTTGTAAAGTATCAGCCTATATACTGTCCCACTGCAGTGTAAAGGTCTCCATCATAGAAATCAAGTCATCTCTACTATGATGGGATGAGGCTTAATCACCACGCTTGCCTAATGCGGATCGGTGATCACAATCCCGAGCTATGTTCGAAAAATTCGTAACATACCTTTGCTCGACCTGGGAATCGAACCCAGGACCCCGAGATCACGGCCTGGTACTCAAACCACTAGACTAACAACGGGGCAATGTAGATCCAACTATAGGGCAATGTAGACCAACGGGGCAATTTCCTCGTTGTCTACCTGCCTATTACATAAAAATAGTTTAAATTTTCCGAACATCCACAAAAAAAGGTGGTTGGTTAGTATATAATATTAATAACTGAACACCCACGTGGACAGTAGGTGGTTTAATAGGAATAAAATTCCTAACTAACCACCTAGGTGGATGGACGGAGTGTGTTAGCGAGAGGGGGACACTACGTAGGCCCGTCAAAAATCTTGTAAATATTTCTGTTTAGTGTTCATTCATTCATTTCTGGCTTTGTGTATCATTACGGAGGGGGGCGAATGTATCAAACCGACCACTTTAAGTTAATAATTTTATTTTCGTTTTTGTTTTGTTTCTCAATTTGACGTTTTTATATCGTCATTGATTTGTTTTGGTGCAAACGGTTAACATATTTTATTTCTTTATTTTTATTGTTCAATACGTACTAGGAGAGCAGACATTCGAATAATTCTCGCAAATCTCACAACATCTCATAGGTTGACCTGATGCCGTACTAAGTAGCTTGAGCACTTGTGTTACAGATATCAGACAACATAGGAACACAAATATATACTTAAATACATAGATTACACCCAGACACTGAACAAACAAGTGTTTGGCGTAAGGATCAGGGTCACTACTAATTGCGCCATCCGGTCAGTCAATAAGACTAGAATAAGCGTTGAGACAGTTGCAAATGAATGAGGCTTTAAAAACAAAAATGAAACTAGAACTAATATGATCTCTTTCATAAAGACAAACATATAAAAAAGAACAGCAATAAGCCATTTGTCGGTCTATTTGAATCAGCGCGCATCCTGATGAAGGTCTGTTGGTTTTTGTTATTGGTGTAGGTGGCGACGCGCGCGTAGACTGCTGGTTGTGAGCCGCACCCTCCTTCCATTCCATAGGAAACAATTCCTGTCAGCACTCCATTGCATACAAATGGTCCACCAGAGTCACCCTATAAAAAAGTTGGTGGTTTGTAAATAATTTCTGTAAAATAACTAGTAATGGGTAATAGTAGTTTATTTGACTGTCACGTAAGGGTTATTAAAAAACGAGCCTTGGCGAGATTTTTATTAGCATTCGCGAGTGTTTAATACCAAGCTATGTGCAGTCTCATGCACTGCTTTATCTACATTCATGTTTTAATCTTCAAAGTAAGAAATCAATCATAATGTATCAATACGGGGATTAACACGATATTTATTATGTGAAATCAACATTGTGTACTCACATATTTGGCTCGACGTTTCGGCTACGTTACAGCAGCCGTGGTCACGAGCGGACTGGCGGAGCACGGCGTCGTCTGCTGGGGCCGGGCTGTGAATCTTCGGACACCCTCACATTTTTTGATATTAATTCGCCACTAGATGAATTGTCAGTGAAGCTACTCCGACACACTACACTAACAGTATCGGTATTTGTTTGCGTTAGTAACGGCCTAGCACGGGGTTTGCACTTGTTAATTACTGGATTCCATGTCGATGATATTTTAAATCCATCCTCCCGATTGAAAGTCTTATACTTCTTGATCTCAATCGCTTCACGTACTATCCTGGTATGATAATGACGATCGGTGGAGAGGATTTTCGGGTCATGTAGTTCCATCCAATGATTAACTCCCATTTCCAGTAGATGTTCTGCTATTGCCGATTTATTCGCTTGTCGATTTTTACAATATGTGAGTACACAATGTTGTTTCACATAATAAATATCGTGTTAAGTTATAATGCAGCGCGAAAATCTAAAAAACTAAGAAATCAATCATAGGGAAGATAGATATCTTTTTCAAGATTGAAAATCTTTAGACACATACCTATAATCTACTATATTTTCCTGGCAAAAGGCTATTTATACCTAAGTTTAATTCTTTTGCTGAAATATCTGGTGGAGTCATATTCTGAAAATACCTTTTTACTATTTTCTTACTCTCAGATTATAAATAAAAAGATAAATTATAAATTCTAATAAATAGATGACAAAACAAAATGGCGCGAAATGTACCAATCGTGTGCAGCCATAGATAAATATATTGTTGCGCTCTATGTGGTACCTATTATAGTGCTTTTTGGGGTGTCATTTTTTACTTTTGGCAGAAGACACAATGATAACTTTGTCCTAATATTGTCAGTTAAGAAATTTGGCTGTGGCATTAAGTGGCAGCTGTTGCATAAAGTGCAAAAAAGATCATTATGCAACACCCTAACTTTACAATTGTCTTTAAACGTAAAGCCTGTCAAAATGTGTTTCCTTTTGATTTCTTAGAGACAGATAATAGAAGATAAGATATAAGATTATGACATGACTGTTAATAAAATAATTTGGGGCTGCCGGGGAAATTATTTTCCTTTATTGACTTAAATACAATACTTACTTGACACGTGCCTTTACCCGAGGACTCGTCTGCGCAAAACTCCACCTTGTAATTAAAAATTATTCCGAAAAGTCTTGCACAGACCTGGTCGGGTAGAACCGGGACACACGTCTGCATTAGATTCCTGGGGAACTCTGCTTTCTGTGAAATTATGATTATCATTTCACCATTCAGGAAATTGCTGATCCAGCTCTAAAAAACTGTGCACAGCCACTCAAAAACCGACCAAATTTAAATTGGCACGATGACTGGTCACACAATTATTTAAATTGTTTGATGTTATGGCAGATTTTAGATCGACATCATTTCAGCCAATAGACGTCCACTGCTGGACATAGGCCTCCCCCAATGTTCTCCATACAGATCGGTCCTGTGCCGCTCGCATCCAATGGATTCCCGCGACCTTCACCAGATCGTCGGTCCACCTTGTGGGGGGCCGGCCACGGCTATGACTTATTATACGTGGGCTCCACTCAAGGACCTATCCGCTTCATAAGCCGTCTGTTCTCCTCTCGCTATGTTCCATGCCCATTCCCACTTGAGGCATGCAATCCTTTGGGCTATGTCTGTGACCCTAGTTCTCCTGCGGATCTCATCATTTCTGATACGATGACGCAAGGAGACTCCGAGCATAGCCCTCCCCATTGCTCTCTGGGTGGTTTGTGCCTTGGAACCCTAAAAATAATGTTATTTACTTACATTACTTAACATTCCGAAGCCGGATATACTGCAGATTACTCCTGGTGCTAAATTGGAGCTCGTTTGGAAAGAATCCATTCTGATTGTTTTTACGTTAGCCGATTCTTTAAATTCTTCGTCAACCTATGGAAACAATTAATAAAGTGGTGTAAAGTTCGAACGTACTGTATGACAAGGATGTGTAAATGCAGCAAAAAAGAGCAGACAGAGATTTCCATATCATTTCGACCAATAAACGCCCACTGCTGGACATAGGCCTCCCCCAATGATCGCCACACAGATCGATCTTGTGCCACCCGCATCCAAGGGATTGGTGCAACCTTCACCAGATCGTCGGTCCACCTTGTGGGCCTGCCACGGCTTCGACCTTCTATACGCGGTGTCTACTCGAGGAACTTTCACCGCATCGGCTGTCTGATATCCTCGCAATACGCCCTGCCCATTGCCACTTGAGGCATGCAATTCTTTGGACTTTGTCTTTGACCTTGGTTATCCTGCGGATCTCATCATTCCTACGTCATATATTTCATCAGATTTCCATCTTTATTCTTCTTATTCAACTTATTTTTCTTAAACTTTATTTACTGTATTGTTGAAACTTGGTATTATTATGTTAACTGTATTAAAATTTTCACACAAAAATAGAAAAAGCAATAAATGTTGGGGTACCCCATACTTAAAAATAGAGAGTTTTAACTACCAATAAAACTTACCTATTATTTTTCCTAAAGATATCCGGAATCCATCTCTAGAGTCAAGCACCATCCTTTTTGTGACGTTTCCGGTCCAAAATGCTACCTCCCCTCTCATTTCCGGCGCCTGTGCTGCCATCTGGTTTTGGCGCGAATGAAACCCAATGACATTTCTGGCACGAACGCTTACCGTCATTATACCTACTCGAGATGCACCAGGTAGAGCTTACCTGGATTCCGGATATCTTTAGGAAAAATAATAGGTAAGTTTTATTGGTAGTTAAAACTCTCTATTATTTGTTCCGTTCGATATCCGGAATCCATCTTGAGTGATGTGTTTGTTATCTCCTGGTGAGTGCCATTGGTGACGCTATAATGTGTTGCAGGTATAATAAGTAAAATATGATCTTATGAGAAGAAAAAGATTTACTAAAAAAAAAAAAATACGAATCATACATTCCGTAAACATTTGTATCATATACTAACGAATTGGATTAAAAAATGACGATAATGAAATTGTTGAACTTGCTTGATTTGTCCGATTAATAACTTTCTGATAGTATTTCCTAAATGTATGTTCTTGGCGCCAGTTTCCTGTTTCCAGTATTTTATCAACTGGAAACTGTTCTAGCCAATTAAGAGATGCAACTGCAGATCTAACAGAGCCTGGAGAAGCTTCTATTCCAGCATTTCTTAGAACAGTTTTTATCCAACCACCGATTATAGTTCTCGATGCCGGTTTCGGTACTCCTCTAATAGTAATAAATAATTCGTGTAAATTATTTACTTCTTTTCGGCGCTCTTGAGATATAGAAATCAATCGCTGTGTCCAATATACACAATCTAATGATTTGTTTGGGTTCTTAATCATTTTCCATCCAGACTGCCTGTAATTACTATTATCTGTTTTTGATCCGAAACGGGGCCAGAAGACAACAAAATCACCTTCGTCCCGATACTGTTCCCCATCAGTGGTTAAAAGAGTCAAATCATGCACTCTACGACCCGATGACAATAAAAGTAAAATTGCGGTTCGTTGTGAAACTTCATATAGATTGTTCTCATCCAATGAATTTTGCTTTAGATAATTTATAATTTTTTCTGGGTCCCATATAGGAGGTACGACACTTTTTTCTTTCGAAACCGAGATTGCTTTTAATATATGTCGTACAAAAAAGTTTGATGAAAGATCAATACTCGTAGATACATTTGTGAATGTTGCTATAACAGATTTATGAACTAAAATAGTTTTATATGCCAAACCTTTGACGTTATGAAGATATGCCAAATATCGAGCAACTTCTGCTGGAACCGGACACGTGTAATTTATTGAGTTTGTGTCACACCAACCCTTCCACTTTTTCCAGGCAGATTGGTATGTATTCATGGTCGATTTACGCCAACTTGATAGTAACAAGGTCTTTTCGTCGCTTGACCAGTTTTCAATCACGTCTGTCCACCCAAAATCAGCCATGCTTCTAGATGAATTTTGTGAATTTCGGGAGGATGAACACCTGTTACTGTATCCATCAGAACTAGCTGAAGGTGCGGGATCAGGTAAGGTTCTCGCAGTGCTCGTTGCTTCAAGTCCGCCAGCCAGAACACTTGGTTCCACTTCGGAGCGATCAAAATGTACTTGCCTTTCGCTGAGTTGAGTCGGGATAGAACTTGCGGGATCAGATTCGGAGGTGGGAACATCCAGGCCAACCTGTACTCCCACGGATGACGTAGTGCGTTGTGGCCTACAGCATGCTCGTCCGTCACATCCATTGTCATGTACCTGGGAATGACGTGAGCTGTTGTCGAAGCAAATAAGTCCACATCTGGCGTGCCCCACATCTGGAATATTGGCCTGGTGGCTTGTGGAGTCAAGTGCCATTCTGGACAGGGTTTCATCCTGGATAGGGCATCGACTTCGCAATTGTACCTCCCTGGGAAGTATTGAGCTGTTAGTTGTATATTCCGGAGGTCCATCATTTCTAGAATACGCCGTGTCAGTTCCATTAATTTCTTGGATTTGGTTCCCCCTTCTTTGTTTATATAAGAGACAACGGTGCGGTTGTCGGTTAACAGTAAGATTTGGGCATTCTGTAATTGAGGACCCTCTTGAACAATTGCCTCGTGCACAGCAAACATTTCCTTCATATTGACATGCCATGTTTGTTGAGCTGGAGTCCATTGCCCGGACATTTTGGTCTCTTCGAGTTGAGCACCCCATCCAATTTCCGAAGCATCTGTAGTCAGATGATGCGAGATCTGGGCTGTATGTAATGGAAGGTATCCTGACGCAGCGCTTACCCACCATTTCAATTCGTCCAGAACTGGGTCTGGTAGTTGCACTTGGCGGTAACGGTGATCGTTGGGCAACTGTCGACTGTAGTATTGCAGCGTGCGACAGTGTAATCGCCCTCTCCGGATCACAAATGAGGCGAAGTTGAGTCTCCCCATTAGGGACTGGGCCTGTTTGAGGGACCAACTGCCTTGTGTAATCTGATGCTGAAGTGCCATGCGTAGCGTGAGGCACTTCGGTCCCGACAGAGACTTTGTGGTGGTCAAAGTGTCCCAGGTGATGCCAAGGAACTCTAGGCATTGAGTCGGAACCAGCACAGATTTCTCGGAGTTTAGGAACCAACCTAGGCGTTGTAGAAAGTTCACTGTAAACGCCGTTTGCTCGTGTAATTGATGATATGATTGACTGGCGATTAAAAAATCGTCGAGATACACTACGCACCTGATATTCTGGCGACGTAATTGTTCTGCCACCCAATTGGTCAGGGTGGCAAAAATCCTGGGTGCTGATGAAAGCCCAAAAGGGAGACACGTCATTTGCAATAGTTCGTTGTTGTATGACAGTCTCAGGAACCTTCGATGTTGTTTGGCGATACTCAAATGAAAATAAGCTTGGCTCAGATCTATTTTCGTCAACCAATCGTTCTTTGTAGGAAATTCGGAATACGAAAATGATTGATCAGGCGAAATGGTCTTATTTTGACAAAATGATTGAGCCGTTTTAAATTGAAAATCGGCCGAAACGTACCGTCGGGCTTCTGAATCAGAAAGAAGGTTGACAGAAAGCTGGGTGTTGGTTCTGCTTTCTCTAGCACATTTATTTCGAGCATCTTCCGTATTTGTTGAGACATGTGAGGACTTTCCTTGGTGGCATAACATTTCATTATATTTTTGCTGGGCATTATCAAAGGTGGCTTCATTGCAAAAGATATTCGTAGTTGGCTTAAAATCCGACATATGTATTCTGGAGCACCTACATTGCTCCAAATATCTACATATTGCTTTAGACAGCCCCCTCGAAAGTGTGTCGAGTCATGGATTGTACTTATTTCTATAGTTTGATGAACTGGTCTTATTACCTCTTTGATTCTGGTGAGAGCGTCCCTTGTCGTTTGAGGACCTCTTACCTGAAGAAGACTTTCCTTTACCTTTTCCTTTTTTGCTGGGCAGGGTAGACTGAAAAAACTTTTGCGTAGGCTGCTTATGCTGATCTGGCTTGGGTTTACTTACAGTCGGACCATAATACCTCGGAGGATCTCTCGATGGGCCTGCCAGGGGCGCTTGTGTAGCCAATTTATCTGCCCCCCCTATTTTTTGAATGTATGTACCTAACATACTGTCATCGAACAAGAATTCGGAATTTGGGGGTATTTTCTGCAAGGCACTTGTATGATATTCCTCTGGAATTCGCTTTAGCAAAATATCTCTACGACTCTGAACACAATCCGCGCGCCTGCCACATAATATTTGAACTATATCATCCGTAACTTTGATATAATTGGACTCCTTATTGAATGCCGATTCAATTTTTTCGAACAAGGTCTTTGGCGATAGGGTAGTATTTTTATCACTAGACCAATCTATAATTTGCTGTAAACTTGTTTTTAATTCATCCTTTTGTGTAAGTAACGCGTTTGTCAATGCCGCGAAGGTACGTTCTAAAGATGTAAACGTGAATCTTCAATAGATGTTGTGGAACCAAAACGTCTCAATTCATCATTTAAATTGAGTTCAATAAACCCGGAGAAGCTACATACTTTTTCTGGGTTTCGGAAAATCGAATAGAATTCCAGTCGTTGTTTTTAAAACGCTGTATTTCAGCCAATTTATTAAATGGGCCTCGTTAGCTTTAACATAAACTGGGTCTTTCACCGTAGTTGAAAAATCTGTTATTTGAATTTGTCGTTCCTGTTGTACCAAGGTAGGCGGGCAAAGAAAAATATCACTAGTCACCGCCGTAGCAGTAGGTAGCGTGTTCAAGGCCGTGGGGATCATGTCCGGGGCCGTAGTGGCCGACTCCGTGTCCGTGGGACCTGTGATCGCGGTTGTGATTACCGAAGTCGCGGCCGTGGTAAGTGGGGCTGCGGCAGCGCCGATAGTACTCGTTTGTAAAGTAACGGGTGTACTAGTCGCTTGCAGCGCACTGTTTTTGTCATGCATTAATAAATTGGTCAAAAAGGTCACTTGTTGTGATAAAAATTCGAATTGCAAGTCACTTACAGATTTTTCTCGCCTTGCTACCTTACGTGGCCTCTCCGAACTGGAGCTACTATCCGACGAGCTTGAAGACGATCTCCGACGTCTCCTAGATTGCGCAGATTGCGCTGTATTGCCGCCGCTGCCTTCCTCGTTGTTCACCTCGCTGTCCCCTTGCTCCATCGCGAGGGGAGGATATTTTTTATTCACTACACTTCGCTTACGCTGACTAAACTTCACTAACTTAGAACTTTTACAAGTAATTTAGACTAATTTGCGCACTTTAGTAGGACCGATGTTTTCGCCACGAAAAACGACGCTATAATGACGGTAAGCGTTCGTGCCAGAAATGTCATTGGGTTTCATTCGCGCCAAAACCAGATGGCAGCACAGGCGCCGGAAATGAGAGGGGAGGTAGCATTTTGGACCGGAAACGTCACAAAAAGGATGGTGCTTGACTCTAGAGATGGATTCCGGATATCGAACGGAACAAATAATGAGACTTTTTTTTTCATCCAACCAATACAAGTGGTATCTACGGATAGTTAGGTCATCAAAAATGATATTAATGTTTCTTTTATATCTTTTTTTCGAAACTGAATATTTTGCGCGAGAGACACTTCTAAAGTGGAAAAATGTGTCCCGTCTCTGTAACTCCTAAAATAAGAAAATGATAAAACTAAAAAAAAAAAGATGTACGTACATTATTCTGCAAATTTTCCCCTTAAATTCGTTTGAACGAGATCTAGTAAGTAGTTGTTTTAATACGCCGTAAATCGTTTTCATTAAATTAACTCAAATATTAAAAAAACAAAAATTTTAAATTCAATGACATAAACCATATTGCGTATACCTTAAACCATTATTTAGCTGCCTCGAAACCCTATATACTAATACTAATACTAATGCTCACAACATCTCATACGTTGACCTGATTCCGTACTAAGTAGCTTAAGCACTATATGCATGTAAAGCAGTCCTTTTTGTCAACTAACCTCAATAAAAGCGATATCGTTGTCAATCAACAAGGTTGAATATCTTGCGTGGAAATAAAAATATTTTCCTTTTCTCCAGTTTTCAAGAAGAAGTGACTTTATGGTGCCCTGTGCATACGAAGATCCTGCCACCACGTATATGTTATCCGGTCCAATACTTTTATAACTGAAAGTGAAAGTTTTTTGTAACCACAAATATTTACTTACCTGTATGTATATTTAATACCCATACACTATTAATTATAAAAATATAGCATTAAGGGCTGATTTTTCCATCGTCTGATAAAATTTAACAGATGGATAAAGTATTACCCGGCAAAATTAAATGATAGTAGTCTTATTGTTACTTACTGGCATGAATGTGACTATTACCTTTAATGGTATTTCATTTTATCGATTTGTTAACTTTTAACGGACCATTGAAAAACCAGCCCTAAATTAAGTGTTAAATACTCCAACCGAGTACGGTTACGGTGGCTAACTATCGGCCACACGTAAGCAGGATTTATTATAGTGTTCAAGTGTGTGCGCAGACATAAATGCGCTCTCCACTCCCTTAACCTTATAATCCGATGTGGCAACGTCTTTACCTGCTTTCCGAGGCACGGGGGTATAAGACCGCCAACTTCCAGACTCTCTGGGCTGAAACTGAATTTCTTGCCGAAAATTTAGGTACAAATTTTTGGCCCGACCGATCCGGGGATCGAACCCGGGACCTCTTGCGCAGCCATCGCTTTATGGTACGATCCACTACCCACTGCGCCATCGAGGCATTTTTTAATAATACCCAAACACAAAATACACAAAATTTATGTTCATCATATGAATGCTACAAAAAAATCCTTCAACAGGTCTATTTTATTTTGTAGGTATATTCTTCTTAGTTTGACTTTGGTAGATAGACAATCATCATCATCATCATCAGCCTGCCACAGTCCACTGCTGTACTCGTACGTACAACCACACATCAAAGTATACAAAACCGTCAATTTCTTCATTTGATTTTCACCTTCATGTCAAACACGTTAGGTTCAATACGTATCAATTGAGGAATTTTTACAGATTGTAGAAACCTGCAGCCCAATTCTCGTGCTCGTAATAATTTGAAAATATGGCGGATATCACCTGAAAACTATACAAAAAAACTGTGTTTTGGTGATATATGTCGTATGAAAATAGATATCTCGAGCACGAGAATTGGGGTCCTGATGTGTCATGTTGCAGTCAGTAGCCTTTCCAAATATTTGCCAATTCCAAATATCCGTTACTCGCATCCAACTTCTGCCAGCTCGTAGGTAACTTCCTCCATCATTTGAATAAAGGGTCTGGGTAGTGGTTAAAAGTTTTTTTTTCCTACGGACATCTATAAATCCAACATTCCAACTTCCCATTGTCGGACTTATCATAATGGTGTTAAAAAATAGACTAGGCGCAGAGTTTAACAACTTTGCGAACAGCTGGTATACAAAATTTTACAGCTTGCTTGACCTTGTTTATACATATATTTTTGCTAATCAATTTAAAGTATTTGAAAAGTTGGTAAACTCCACCCCCTTAAAGGTAGGACTGCCACGGATGCGACACTCAGCGTCAAAATACACGTATAAGTTGTATAAAATAAGATGGACCAATACTCCCGTAACTGGCAAACGCTGGCAATGAATAGGGAGCAGTGGAGGCTATTAGGGGAGGCCTTTGCCCAGCAGTGGGACCATTTGAGCTAGATAAAAAAAAACAAATTTGCGTTAGTGTCACGGGGCGACGAGTCGCTGCGCAGCACGGCAGAGTTCGCCCTCGTGACTTTATGCTTCGCGTTATCTGAATGGTATTTTTTCAGATTCATCTTCTTGAAGGCTGTTCAAATAGTTATTTTTTAGTACCCTCCCCTAAATGCCTACGTAATACTTAAACGGCTTCAAGATTGCACTTTTAAAATTATAAAATAAGTATTTTGATTAAAATTGACCAAGAATTAGAACATACGGTTGATGAACGCAATGAGCGGCTGTTATTACAAATTTAAATGTGACAAGTGAACCACCACAAAATGTACGATATGATTTAGCATTTATCACCATTTTTAATGCCATCTGCAAATAAAGAAAGGTGGCATTAAATATATAAGAAATTGTGGGAAACTAACTAACATATGTAGTCAAATATAACTAGCAATAATAGAACTTTATCTACCTTTGAATAGGGAATAGAATGGAACTGTTATATCTGCGAGAAAAACGTGAAGAAATTCTCTCTCTCTCTCAAAGATCTACACTCATGTCATAATCTTCAAATTAAGAAATCAAGTCCACACATTTTGTCAATATAATGATCACTATACTGATAAATGCTACTAGTCAGGAAAAATTGCAAGAATCGAAGGAAATTAAATAAACATTGATTGGCCATAACATTACATCATCGACGACCCGTTTGGAACAGTGGTCGTGAACGCTGCCTTTAGTCCAAGGGTTGCGGGTTCGATCCCCGCACAGTATAAACATTTGTGTGCATTAACATTTCTGTTTGTATTGGTCTGGGTGTTTTCTATGTATTATAAGTATGTATTTACAAAAGAAAAGTATTATATGTATATATTTGTGATTCCACTATTGGTTCTGATATCCGTAACACAGGTGCTTGAGCTACCTATCTCAGAGTCAGATCAATGTATGTGATGTTGTGAAATATTTATTTATTATTATCTCTCGTCAAGTGCGAGTCTAGGGGAACCATAGCTTGTGCCGTATTCTGAATAATATTATAATCATATGAATTATTATACATTAGTAGAACGCGTGGTTAAAGGGATGTGGATGTTCACAGATATATTTTAAATATGTATAAGTAGTTATTAATATTTATTATAATTTCAGATTATGCCGCTACAAATTTTCTGCTTCGCCCCATGGTTGACTGGTAGAGAATGCTGTAAGGCATTAAGTTCGTCAATTGTACTTTTTTACTTCGTGCAGTAAAGAATAAATAAATAATTTGAGAGTTGCAGTAGGTAACTAATAATAAATAAATATTTCACAACATCACATACATTGATCTGACTCCGAGATAGGTAGCTCAAGCACCTGTGTAACGGATATCAGAATCAACAGTGGGATTACAAATATATACATATAATACTTTTCTTTTGTAAATACATACTTACAATAAATAGCCAACACCCAGACCTATACAAACAACTATGTTCATGCACACAAATGTTTGTACTGTGCGGGGATCGAACCCGCAACCCTTGTATCAGAGGCAGCGTTCACTACCACTGTTCCAAACAACTGTTTCAAACTGTTGATAATGAACTTCATCATTAAACTCGCCTGAAAAGGAACAACACTAATATCCACAGCTACTCCTCCTGTTATTCTGCGTGCACATTTAATATTATGTGTAGGCGCTTTGCTATTTTCCAAAAGTATTTGCTGAAAAAGTATGATAAAAATTAAGTTTAGTGAGGTAGTGAGGTGCAGTTGAATTCGGTGTGACACGCGACCGGAAAAGGATTGGGCGCAGAACCACCGGATTAAGGTGACGGGTAGGGCATTTAATTTTAATTTTTAGCTACTAAACTGGATCTATTTAAAAAAAATCTGGGGTTACAACCTCTCGGTAAACACCTATACTATTTATTTAATACTTATAGTTAACTGTTTGGTCTGCTTTTGCACTCGAATTTTGGATTACCGCCAAAAGTGGCCGCTTCTGGCGTGAATCAATTTTTCGCGTACAAAAACGGACCCAACATTTGTGCATGGTTATTTAATAAATAGTATAGTGTTTGCCGAGAAGTTGTAACCCGAAATTGTTTAAAAAGATCCGGTTAAGTAGCTAAAGATATCGTAAGATATCGTAGTCATGGCTGAGACCTTGGAAGACTTAGGCACAATGCTTGATGACCTCAGTAGAGTCTCCCAACAAGTGGGTCTGAAAATGAACATGGACAAGACGAAAATCATGTCGAATTCCCATGTCGTACCCAATCTTGTAAAGGTTGGAAGCTCGACACTGGAAATTGTAGACGAGTACATCTACCTCGGACAAAAAGTCCAGCTTGGTAGGTCCAACTTCCAGAAAGAGGTCGATCGACGAATCCACCTCGGCTGGGCAGCGTTCGGGAAACTACGCAGCATATTTTCGGCCCATCTACCGCAGTGTCTCAAGACGAAAGTCTTCAATGCGTGTGTGTTGCGAGTGATGACATACGGAACCGAATCGTGGCCGCTTACAATGTGCCGATTAAGGAGGCTCAAAGTCACCCAGAGAGCAATGGAGAGGGCTATGCTCGGGGTCTCCCTGCGTGATCGTATCAGAAATGATGAGATCCGCAGAAGAACTGAGGTTACAGACATAGCCCAAAGGATTGCATGCCTCAAGTGGCAATGGGCAGGGCACATAGCGAGGAGAAGAGACGGCCGTTGGGGCGGAAAGGTCCTCGAGTGGAGGCCACGTACAGGAAGGCGCAGCCGTGGCAGGCCCCCCACAAGGTGGACCGACGATCTGGTGAAGATCGCGGGAATCCATTGGATGCGGGCGGCACAGGACCGATCTGTTTGGAGAACATTGGGGGAGGCCTATGTCCAGCAGTGGACGTCTATTGGCTGAAATGATGAAGTAGCTAAAAATTAAAATCGGTTGGCGTCGCTAGTGTGCCCTACCCGTCACCTTAACGTACTTTTTAAGGCAACGTTATTTACAAGACCGCCGACATTTTGGCCTGTTTTTTACAATTTTTTTACAAATTTTTGGCCCGACCCCAGGGATTTGAATCCGGGACCTCTTGCGTAGCCGTCGCTTTAAAGTGCGACTTAATAACCACTACGCCACCGAGACAGTCATGAATCATGTATGAAAGTATTTCACGGTGTATTTGTACACCTGTGTCACAGATAACACGAGCTTTTAAGGAAAATTCTTGATATACTCGTTTTTTTTAAGAGAAAGAGCAGGCAAACGAGCAAGTGACTCACCTGATGGTAAGTGATCACCGCCGCCCATGGACATCAGCCACACCAGAGGGGCGGAGATGCGTTGCCGGCCATTTAGGAAGGCATAGGCTCGTTTCTTGAAGATCGCATTGTCGTACCGCTGCGGGAAGTTGATTCCACAATGAGGAGGTGCGTGGCAAAAAATGACGTGCAAAGCGCGCGGTGGTGGACCTCCACCCATGCAGTACGGTACGGGTGGAATCCTAGTTTACGGCGTGTAGTACGGTGGTGAAATTCAGCAGCGGGTATTAACTCAAATGACTACTCGGAACACTCACCATGGTAAAGGCGGTAAAAGACACTTATAGATGCGACTTCTCTCCGCAGGGGCAGAGAGTCTAAGCGATCAGTGAGATTCTCGTCGTCGACCTCGTCCTGTACCAGGATGCGTTTAGGTGCTGTAAAGGTGTTCCCAAAAAAGACATAGTATCTATAAAGCTAAAATGAAGAAAAGAATACGCACTGTGAAATTGAATACGGATTCCGTTTTATTTGCATGGCAGAAAGTCTGTATTTCAATCAATACAGCGACCATTATATACCCATTCAACACTGTAAATATGTTATAAGCTGCCATTTAAACTTACATATACATATTACAAGAAAGGTTGGTGATAAATATAATAGTTTTGGAATTTATATTGAAGTATACTGAGAATAATTTTGATGGGAAATCGTAATAAACATTGAAAATAGTTAGTTAACTGGGAAGTCAGGTTGATACACGAAGAAAAAGTTACTAAAAATAATTATTGAGTTAGTAATCATGATTGGTGACCACAGCATTTTACTTGCTCAGTGACAGCAGTGAGCACAGCTGATGACACAAACTGTAAAACAAAGAGAATATAATCAAATGCAAGTGCATTTTATAGTGCAATGCAGGGCATCCTAAGTCTATGTTTGTAAGTCTATGATTACGATCAGACGGCACTTTAGTAAGATTGACAGGGGCAAAATGTCAAAACAGCATTAGTTCCGATTTTTGCCACGTGCCAAATTCTAAGTCATTGCTGGTCAATGCAAAGTATATAATACTACTCTTTGATGCAAATAACCGTGACGGCTGATCAGGCTGATGTCTTGTGACAAATACTTACGTGACAAAAGGTTTCTTCATAAGTAAATGGCTTGCGCTGAGAACGCAGTCGCGGCATGGCCTGGGCGAGATGAAGGCGGGGCGACGCGGCGACGTCGAGGTGGCGGCGGCGAGGAGTCGAGGTGCACGCGCGGTGGTGACGTTCAAGTGTGCCTGCGCAGACCGCTACCATTTTGTCATTTCGTTTCGTGCATATGAATGAATTAAAATGAGAAGGAAGCATAGCCGCCCCTGCCTCGACTCTTCGTAGATACTAATCCTAAAGCGCACCTCGACTTCTGTTAAGGTTTTTGGCAAGCTACATGAGTAACAGACGTCAGTACGTGGAGTATGCAGGATACAGGTCAGATTCATACCTTGTCAGGTCAGGAGTAAGTCAAGGAAGTAACCCCTTGAATTTATCATCATGGTCAATGACTTACCACAGGTCATAAAAAACTCAAGCTGCTTGCTATTTGCTGACGAACTAAAAATTTTTTTGATTGCGAGATTTTTCAAAAAGACATAGACCAGGTAGTTTCATGGAGCAAAGAAAATAAATTATTTTTTAATACGGCGAAATGTGTGACTGTCACCTTTACTCGAGCGCATCATACCATCCGTCATGATTACGAGGTTGATACATCTAAATTGGATAGAGTGACGGTAGTGAAAGATTTAGGTGTAACATTCACATCAGACCTCAGCTTCCGGGAACACATTGTCAAGGTTTGTAAAAAAGCCTACAGAAACTTAGGATTTATACTACGTAGGTCCTCTGGATTCACAAACATAGCGGCGATCAAAGCCTTGTACAACGCGTTGGTAAGAAGCAACCTCGAGTGCAATGCAGTCATTTGGGCTCCGCATGAAACTAAATATAGTCTCATGTTAGATCGAATTCAAAATAAATTTACAAGGTACTTGTATTTAAGAGTGTATGGGGTATATCCTTTTTACCCACTAATGTACCCTAACTTGTTTGTACTAGGTATGGTGGGGTATAATGAGTTGCGGGTACGGAGGGAATTGGCACTGGCATCATATTTATTTAGATTGGTAAGAGGGAAGGCAGACAACAATCAGGTATTGAGTGTGTTGAGCCTGTGCGTCCCGGACCGATACGTGTGGCGCCGCCGGCGGCCGCCGCTGCTGGCCGCGCCGCGCGCGCGCACCAACCTGCTCGGCAAGGCACCTCTGACGCGCGCACTGCACACCCTCAACCAAATATCAGAAAAAATTGATCTGTTTTCATGTTCTCTGAGTGAATTCACTAAAACTGCTTTACTTGTAATTAGTTATAAGTAGTTACACTATTGTATTAGGTTTAGCCTGTAAGGATGGTTGTAAGTGTAGAAAAATAAATAAATAAATAAAAAAAATCTCTACGTAGAGTTAGAGTAGTACGTGATCTTGCTCTATGACTAGCGCCTTTGAGACTCAATGACTAGCGCGCTTATTCTAGTTCCATGATGATTACAGACCAACCAAGATCAGAAAGCACATTAGTGACATTGACATGGGGGCGCTGTACAATATTTTTCCACGGGAAAAGACAAAAGCACTGACACTCTTGTAAAGGAATCAGCGTTAGTTCTGACTTTTGCCACGTGCCAAATAGCCGTGATTGGACTGTAGAGTATTATTACCTTACTCTGTGGTGTGGCCATGGAACTAGAAAACGCGCTCACGTCTGCAACGCGTCTACGTGCCATGGAAGTGGAAACCGCGCGCTTTAAACGGAACGTGCCATTTTCGGAAAAAACCTGCATTCCATGAAACCACTGAGAAAAGCACTTGGCCCACTCTTCTTTAGGGGACTCTTCGACGGCCTTTTGATACACAACCACTGCTTCTTCGGCGTCCGTGAAACGTTTTCTTTTTAGTGCAATTCTCTGTCTGACGTCGCCAAATACTCGAGTGTTTGCTTGGCGGTGTGCGGCGAGGCGTTGTCGTGGTGAAGGAGGATCCTACTGCGAGGTCGTTTTTCCCGAACTTTTTCCAAGACAAGTGGCAAACAGTTGTTAGTGTACCACTCTGCGGTAACTGTTTTTGGATCCTCTAAACAAACTTTTGCGATATGACCTGCCCTTCCGAAGAACGAGGCAACCATCTTCATTGCCACGCTGCGACCTCTCTTCACTTTAGTTGGTAACTCCTCGAATGGAAACACCCATTTAGCAGATTGTCTTTTAGTTTCAGGATCATAACAATAAATCCAGCTTTCGTCACCTGTTAGTATCAATGTCAAACACAGCATTTGAGTCACCTCCGTTAAATCTTTAAACCATTTCGCGGCACCAATCAACACGACGTAGTTTTTGGGCCTCTGTCAAAATCTGAGGTATCCACCGGGCGCAAAGCTTCCTGGCCCCTAAATGTTTATGAATGATTTTGTGTTCTGACTCATACCAATGCCTAAACTTGTCCGTATCTGCTGATAGGTTACACTTTTTTCGGCCTCTATCATACGTCGCACAACACTGATGTTATCTTCGGTAGTCGCCGTACATGGCCGTCCCTCACGCAGATCATCGGTGAGATTAGTGCGACCACGTTTAAACTCATTAAACCAATTGTAAACAGTGGCTCGAGATGGAACTTCATCGTGAAATGCCAATGGAAGTCTATCATAACTTTCTTGTTGACTTATTTGACATCAAAAGTCATAGAAAATCACATGCTCACTTGTTAAAGATTATTTTCAATTTGGCGCCAAATCGGAAATAAAGAGAATCGAATTAAATGCATAGACAATAAAATTGGCAAAGAGTTCCATTTTCAAATTTTAAACTTATTTTTTAATCATCGTCTTATAAGTGGCCAGTTCTAAAACCTTTCAGTGTCGCCCTCGTAACGGCTTCGTGCGGTTTTTATGAAATGGCACAGTCCTTTTAGGGTGCATGTCTATGCACGTCCAAGCTGGTGCAAGCCACATATATAGTGATCTGTGGTGCAAGCTTTGTATCAAGTCTATCACTATCAATAGTCTTTGTTGAATGATTTTGTCACTGTCAGTTTTTGTATTCTGTTCCGTAGGGATTATATTCTCTTTGTTCTGTTCTGTTTCGATGTTTACTTGACGAGTTTATTGATAAATTTATTTTTGATTTTCATTTCTAAATCAAATTATGTATATTACTTATTTAAAGTTATTTTTGATCTAATATTTTGCCAATACATTTCTCAAATTATTAGTTGATTATTCTGATGGCATGTTCCGTAGCCGTGAAACATGGTGTATCTATCTGTGCTTCTTCAGAATATGCTCGAGCGAGTATTTGATGAAACCTATGTTTGTGAACGAGTCTACCATCTTGCCTCGCATGGTCAATGGCACTCCAGCCACAAATATGGAGGTGCCTTACCAGGTCTGTTGTTAATGCACATCCCTTAATTTTTTCAGACAGATAACAGCAATCAGGGACTAGGTGGCCCAGATTTCACTACCTATATTTGACCGGCAAGTATCCCGGAAACCCCGAAACCGAAACGAAAATTTAATTGGCCATAGCTTTAAAATCACCTCTTAAGGCGATACACTTTATTATAAATTTGATTTGTATAATTTCGGAACATTTTCTTCTGAGAAAGAAAACATAGAGTCTTACATTCGGACTGATCATTTTCAAATTTAGTTGTAGTGGTCCCCTCAAGGTACGCGCTCATTAGGACAGGCTACAGCGTGCCGGGGCGAAGTGCATCGCAGCGCAAAATACATACATAGCACACTGTTGTGACGGGTCGAGCCTGGCCTGGGCCGCAGGGCATTGACGGATTTTTAAATACAGCGTACTACAGAAATAGCGTAAAAGTATTCGCATGCCATAGCACACTATAGCCGAGGATGGATCGCATCCCATTTCTAAATCCTCCGCCCAAAAATCTGACATGATGCGATCCTGCATAGTGTGCGATAGTGCATATAAATTCCGGCGGGCGCTCTGGTCCGGCATGCTATGGCCCGACATAATGCGCGCGTACTTTAATAGCTATGAGCCAAATGACCCAGTCTATTGGGTGGGTATACGCTCTTTTATAATATCGGGTGCAGCCTCTTTTGTTATCTTAAAGCAGTAGCGATTCACCGGGCAGCAGTTTTTGAATACCTGGAGTCGGTGCAAGATGTCTTTGATGTGACCTGCCACGTCTCATATCCGTACAGCAACACGGTTTTCAAGTTGGACCGGAATATGTATTTAAGTATAATACTTGTGACTCCTCTGTAATCTGATATCCATAACACGAGTGCTTAAGGTGACGGGTAGGGCACACTAGCGACGCCGATCGATTTTAATTTTTAGCTACTTCACCGGATCTATTTTAAACAATTTATTGGTTACATCTCTCGGCAAACACCTATACTATTTATTTAATACTTATAGTTAACTGTTTGATCTACTTTTGCACTCGATTTTTGGATTACCGCCAAAAGTGACCGCTTTATGCGTGAATCAATTTTTCGCGTACAAAAACGGCCCCAAAATTTGTGCTTGGTTATTTAATAAATAGTACAAGTGTTAGCCGAGAGATTGAAATCCCGGAATTGTTCAAAATAGATCCGGTTTAGTAACTAAAAATTAAAATCGATTGGCGTCGCTAGTGTGCCCAACCCGTCACCTTAGGCTACTTAGTACGGAATCAGGTCAATGTATGGGATGTTGTATGAATTTATTTATTTATTTTATGGATCATTCTCATTTAATCATACAATCGTTTTGATGAAGTAAATCGTTTAAGATCTTAACATACCTATATTATCGATTTAGGGCGAATTGACCAACCTTATTCCGATACTAAATTTATATACTATACAAATTACAAATATGATGTTATACCATAGATTCATCCACGGATAAAGATTAGTCGAATCGGACCTTAAAAATATATTGTATCTTATTTGAATAAGATTTCTTATAAATGGGTTTTTAAAAGTGTTAAACCTTTTTCATAATATCATTGATTTTACAGGTATCATTGAAAATAGCATTTAGTATGGATGATGATGATGATACTGATGACGATGATAATCATGGCAATGACAATGACGTGAAGGTTTTCCTATATACTAATTTTTGCGGGGGCACGATCATCAGAGAGGACAAAGTGCTATCTGCTGCTCATTGTTTCGGCAAGGGCGACGGCAGCTCCTTCTTCGAATATAAGTGAGTATTCCTTATCAGGGGGTTCTTCATCAGCAACCCACACTCGTCCACTGCTGGTCATAGGTCTCCCCTAATGCACGCCACTGCTCCCGATTTTCGGCCACTCTCATCCAGCCTACACCAGCCAGCCTTCGTATGTTGGGGGTTGGCGTGAAGATATTGAGTCGAAAGGAGATCCTCGGACTGTCATATATTTTCGATCCAAATATGAAAAAGCCGGCAAAAAAATAAATTCTGCATTCTGTTAGGACCATGGTGCGTGGGGCCCTCCCCCGGCATTGCACGGACCTCCTCCTACGCCTAGTACAGCCTACGCCGCTCCCAGGGGGCTCTCTCCCGATCCCAGGAGGAAAAGCGCTGTGCCCGCCGTGTAGTCAAGCTTCCCTGCCCGGGGGGTGTCGCGGTGCCAGGCTCCAAGCTGTGGTCCCTTATTTTTATTGTTAGTCTGTACTGTCCCACTGCAGGGCAAAGGCTCTACCCTCTTCCCAACGTTTTCGATCACGAGCCCCAGTCGTCCAATCCTTTAGGTGGGCATCGTTCGTCCCTCTATCGTTTTCTCGGCCTGCCGCGTGGTCTCTTCTTATTTTCGGGCATCCATTCTGTGGTGACTTTCGCCCAAAAATTATCCGGCATGCGGCAGACGTAACCAGCCTGTTTCGTACCGAAAGAGAGATTTTCATGTTCTATTTTCAAATACGACAAAGCAACACAATTTGGAAGGAAGTTTGGTATTTTTCTAAATCTTTTTTAATCTGTGGCCAAATTAGTGCAATTCCTTCCGATCCGAAGCTGTTGAGCTTCAAAGGAGTAGTGGTGTGAATATAGTCACATCACCATCTTGGTGCTACACCAGCGCCATCCGCCATGCGTACCAAGGGCAAACTAGTCGTCTTCTGAATGCCGTGGCGCGTGACCGTGCGAATCAACGGTCTTCTACAGCATCCCGTCCTAGCGAATGCTATCGCCGCGAATCAGTGCCTGGTGTTTCGGATCATATTCTTTCAAGGCCTATGGATAATTGTGAACCTTAGCGTGGAGTTACGTTAGTTCGAAATCAAAGAGCAAACAGCGGTTCCGCCGGCGCCGGCATTGCTCCAGCTCGGCAGTTAGGAGAAAGAGGTGAGTAGCTCTCTATTTTGGCCAACACTACGTAACACAGCCCAATCCCATTTTGGCTGAGCTGCTTTCCGTGAGACGTCAGTTATTCGAGTTCTGGAGCGCAGAATAGTGTTGCGTATGCGGTCTGTTAACTTCACTCCGAGCAGACTACGCTCCATCGCACGTTGACAGACTTCGAGAGTGGACCTCTGCTGATCAGTCAGAGACCAAGTTTGAGCACTATATGCGAGGACGGGAAGGATGCAGATACCTATCCATGACTTTTCTTTTCAGTGAAATCTTGACATCGCCTTTGATTAGGTATTTAAGAGACCAGTAGCTCTTCCAGGCATTCTCGATCCGTCTCGCAACTTCCTTATCTTGTCTTGCCTGGAAAGAGACTATTTGTCCTAGATACATATAGTCATATACGTACTCGACTTCCACGTCACTCACATACATTATGCGTTTGACACTATTTGTCATACATTTGGTTTTTTCCATGTTCATCAGAAGTCCAACCTCGAGGCTCTCTTGTCTCAGCTCTTCCAGCATTTCTCCTAGTTCCTTGGCGGATGAGGCTAGCAAAATAATATCGTCCGCAAACCTGAGGTTACTCAACCTGTTTTTACCGACGACACTCCCTTTCTCCTGCCAAGAAGGTGTTAGTTTTCTAAACACCTCGTCGAGTATTGCTGTAAATAGTTTGGGTGGGTGGTATTAGGTATAGCCTGATACATCTGAAATAAATAATAAAAACATATTTATTGACAGGATAATACCCGAAGAAAGATTATCGGACGTGTACGTTGTAGCTGGTAGTACCACATCTTATGTAATTGGATTATCGGAAATGCCAGACTCTCTAAATGATGGACAGTATAGGAAAATTAAGTATGTCCTACACCCTAGCCATTACAGATTCCCATACAAAGCAGATATTGCTATTGTGGTAAGTTAAAAGTTTTTTTATGTCATAGGTGGCAGACGAGCAGACGGATCTCCTGATGCTAGCGATTGCCGCCGCCCATGGACACCCAAGACACCAATGGCTTCACAATTGCGCTACCAACGTCTAAACCCCCCTTCCTCCGAATTGGGCTTCCGGTACCCTCACTCACACAGCGAAACACAGCACAGTGCTGCTTCACGCCGGTTTTCTGTCAGGCCCAATCACGCCGAAGCGTGGCTCTCCTACGGTCAATCAAGTTTGTCTAATCATAGATTTTTGAGTAAACTAGCGATTGCCCGCTTCGCCCACGTGGCATTTGGTATGCCACAAAAAAAATTGCGTGCACAAGTTTCTTTATAGGTACCCTTGGTTTTAAGGGTTAAAAAACGAAACCTATAAAGATAGATTAATCATGTCAGTCTGCCCGTCAGTATCTTAAAGCCATTTGTCTCTGAAACTATAAGAGCTATGAATACTAGTTGAAACTTGGTAAGTAGATGTATTCTGTGAACCGCATTAATTTTTTTATAGAAAAAAAGTTTAATGTATGGGGAACCCCAATTTTTGGGGCTCAATTGTTTTTTCATTAAACCCATACGTGTGAGGTATCTATGGATAGGTCTTCAAAAATTATATTGGTCCCGTCTTAATTAATTATGGTTATCAAATTCAAATTTCTTTATTTCAGACAACAATAGGTCCATAAGTTAGTAGAATTAAAAGATATTATAAAAACATATGAGGTTTAGTAAAAAATGAATTTATAGAATTCTGATCCGCTACCTAGAAGATCACTCCTTAATCATCGTCAGCCCAGTGAGCCGTGTGGTCCCCGGCAGAGTAGAATAGGCCACCCTCACTCTTACCGAGATGTCGTAAAAGGCGACTAAGGTAAAGCTGCTGGCATAATCATCAGCACCTAGAGAAGGAAAACTCTGCATTTATATCAAAACCCTCGCCAACCCCTCATGTGATTGAGGGAGGCCCGTGCCCCAGCAGTGGGGACTTAAATGGGCTGACGACTCCTTAATCAACGATCATCAATATGGCTTCAGGCCGAAACGATCAACGGGTGATCTTTTTGCGTGTGTGACGCACCTCTGGGAGGAAGCAGTTGATAACCATGGCGAATTTATGGCGATCAGTTTGGACATCGCCAAATAGTTTGATCGGGTCTGGCTCAAAGGTCTTCTCTCCAAATTTCCAGCATATTGACTGCCCGATCGGCTGTGTCACTGGATTGCTTGCTTTTTACATGAGCGAAAAATCCGTGTTCTAGCGGATGGATGCTCATCACAGCTCATGCCAGTGAATGCCGGTGTTCCACAGGGATTCGTCTTATTGTCCATCCTCTTTCTTCTGCATATCAATGACACGCTTCCCCTTGGGAAAATTCATTGCTATGCAGACGACAGCACGGTTCATGGTTCATATCTCGGTTGGCCTAACACCGATAGGGCAGTAATCGCCGAGAAGCGAGAGCAGGTGCTCTCGCTTCTCGATTCTTGTCGCTGAGCTTGACAGAGTTTTGGTTTAAAGGTTGGTAGCGCACTTGCGACTCCACTCGCGTTGCGAGTGTCCATGGGCGGGGGCAATCGCTCTGCATCAGGTGATCCGTCTGCTCATCTGCCACCTATGTCATAAAAAAAGAGGATTTAAGGTACTTTTTCTACATGTCCCATATTCGTAGAACGCCCTGGATACTTTTTCCGCGGGATTTCTTTCGTGGCGCTGACTCAATAGATAATGTGTTGCATAATCGCAATTTATTAGATAAGGAAACGTAAATATCATATTTTTTCAGATGCTTGCATTGCCTTTCGTATTTAACGAGTACGTCAATAAAATTCCATATGCAAGAACATTCAAGGATTATCGCGGAACTTGCCTCGCATCGGGATTTGGAATGTTAAATGAAACTGTAAGTGTTCAACATTATAATAATATCCTTCATCCAATCTCAACGATTAGCTGGACGTTCGTAGGATACCTATATTATAGTGCTCAAGTGCTCTATTCCCTTACCCTCATATTTCGATGGTACACCAGGTGACACGACCGGAGAAGGATCGGGCGCAAGACCAATCGGCATAACGTTCTTTCCGAGGCACGGGGGTACATGACCGCCAACTTCCAGACTAATTTCTTAGCGAAAACTTACGCACAAAGTTCGGCCCGACCCGGAGATTGAACCGGGACCTCTTGCGCAGTTGTTGCGACTCACTAACCATTGGCCGTGTGGTCCCCAGCAGAGTAGAATAGGCCACCCTCACTCTTAACCGAGGTGTCGTAAAAGGCGACTAAGGTAAAGCTGCTGGCATGATCATCAGCACCCAGAGAAGGAAAACTCTGCATTTATATCAAAACCCTCGCCAACCCGTCTGCCAAGCGTGGTGAGTATGGCTAAATACCCCTCATGTGATTGAGGGAGGCCCGTGCCACAGCAGTGGGGACTTAAATGGGCTGATGATGAACCATTGCGCCACCCCTCGGTGGTTGGGTAATGTTTAACGACTGCCTCCAGTCGTTCAACATTATTCCTTAAAGATCAGCCTAGGGAGGCTGATAATCTTTCAGGTATAAAGTCAGTGGGGGAAGCCTATGTTCGGCATTGGAAGTCCCTACGTCCAGTCGTTCAATATTATTCCATAAATATCATCAGTCTAGGGAGGCTGATGATCTTTAAGCAATAAAGTCAACGGGGTAAGCCTATGTTCGGCACTGGACGTCCCGCTTCACTCCCACTTGGTCGATTTAAATATTGCTGTTACAACAGTTTACTATATGCAGCAATAAATAAGTCAGATACATCATGTCATTATTACATCACAATGAATAAAATCAACGTTTCCTTTGTAAATTAATAATTATAATTATTAATATTGTAACATAAATGTAACAATAAACGATGGTCGATGCAGACAATGAGTGGTGTGCGGAATGACCCTTTCCCCATACTTCGCCATGTCGCCCTGTCGCGTACTATACTTTTTTGCTTTTCACAGGAATTATCTAAGGAGTTAATGAAAGCTGATTTGCACATAATTCCCAACTATTGGTGCGCCGCGAAACACCGCAGAAAAATGAAAAAGCTCGTTTGCACATTTGACAAAATGACTAACATTGCGCCGGTACGTACTTAGTACAGTAGTATCCAGGATTACCAAGTAAAGCTCTACAAATTCATCTTTCTGCCGTTTTTCAAGCTTGACTGGAACGTGAAAATAATAATATCTTCCAACCGATTACGGCTACGGCGCCCAATCTCAACGATCACGTGGCTGATCGTTGAGATTGGGCGCCGTAGCCGCCGGATATATTATAGTGCTCAAGTGTGTGCGCAAACACCAGTGCACTCTCTATGCCCTTACCCTCATATTCCGATGGGACACTACTTTGACACGACTGGAGGACCAACAGCTTAACATGCTTTCCGAGGCACGGGGGTACAAGACCGTCAACTTGCAGACTCCGGGCTCCCACTAAGAATTTCTAACCGTAAACTTAGATAAAAAAAATTGACCCGACCCGGGGATCGAACCCTCCCGGGTTGCCCCCCCTCTTGCGCAGCCGTCACTTTCAAGAGCGACCCACTAACTACTGCGCCACCGAGGCAGTCAACCTGAAAGTACCATTAAAATTATGAGTTCATTATAAGTCAATTAAAAATATCTGGTCTTCACCTATGAAATTGCCATTTTGTATGAAAATATTTAAACGATTTTTTTTTATTAAGTATTTTAATTTGTATTCGTCGAAGTAATCCCATGCAATCAATACATCTTTGCCAACGCTGTGGCAGTTTATTGATGCTTCCCCCCCCAGCTCACCCGGGGGGGCAGCGTCATGCCCGCCGTTTAGGCGGGCTCCGTCCGGGCGTCGTGCACATGGCTTCGTGCCTGTCACCACGACCCCCCACTATGGACGATGAGAGGGTGCCCAGGGGTTTTAGTCGGTAGACCCCCGCCGCCATGCGGGGAGTTCGACATAACCCGTCCGTCCCCAGGCGGACGGGTATGCGTAACGCATTTCCCCTGGAGAAAAAAAAAGTTTATTGATGCTTCTTAAAGAAATAAGCTGGAAGGGAGGCAACAAATACTTCAAAGGTATTTTGTACTGCCTCTCGGGTATTAAATTTTAACTCTGGAAAAAGTAGTAGTGTGTAGACGCGAGGGATAGTGAGTAGGGCGGATGACATATAGCTTCCAAGATGACATATAGATTCCAACTCCAGCTCATGCAACATGGAGACCGAATGAATTCGCGCGTTTTCGTGCAGCAGCAGCGGAGATGAGCGATTGACCAATGCTGGTTGGAGATGTGTCAGCTTCTCCATCATTGTGTTCAATTCACAGTACACATGTGCAGTAATGCTCACCCTGTTTGGTAAGAAGTTGTGTTGAATCACACCGGTGCTAGACCATCAAACAGTGACCATCACTTTTCTAGTGGTACGTTTTTGTTTAGGGCATTGTTTAGGTGCTGAACCAGGATCCAACCAACTTGCTGAGCGCTTGTGGTTATCAAACAAAATCCATGTTTCATCGTAGGTAACAATGTGGTTCAAATTCCCTAATTTGTGTGTCTGTTGAGCAGTGCAGTGCCAGTGTGCAAATTGCTTTCTATTCATATCTCGGGTTTTACTGACGCATTTTTCTTTATCATGAACATTAAACACGATGTTACAACTTCGCATTAAGAGAAATATCATCATCATCATCATCATCATCAGCCCATTGTAGTCCACTGCTGGACGTAGGCCTCTCCAATTGTTTGCCACTGTGATCTATCCATGGCTTCTCGCATCCAGCTCTTGCCAGCCATCCTGCGCAGATCGTCTCCCCACCTAACCAGAGGGCGCCCTACATTACGTTTGCCAAGACGCGGTCTCCACTCCAGAACTCGTTTACCCCATCGGTTGTCGGTTCTGCGGCTAATATGACCAGCCCACTGCCACTTAAGCTTGCTAATCCGGTGAGCAATGTCGATAACTTTGGTTCTCTGCCGGATCACCTCATTTCGGATTCGATCTCGGAGAGAGACGCCGAGCATTGCTCGTTCTATAGCCCGCTGAGCGACTTTTAACTTGTGGACCAGCCGTACCGTAAGTGTCCACGTTTCGGCTCCGTATGTCATGACGGGTAGGACGCACTGATTGAAGACTTTCGTCTTTAGGCACTGTGGTATCGACGATACGAAGACACGACGTAGTTTTCCAAATGCTGCCCAACCTAACTGGATTCTCCTATTCACCTCATCCTCGAGGTTGTTTTTACCCAATTGCAAAGTACTGCCCGAGGTATACGTATTTTTGAACAACTTCGAGGACGGCACCGTGAATTGCAATCGGTTCCGGTAGAACATGTTCATTGAACATGACCTTGGTTTTGTACAAGTTCATCCGTAGGCCGATGCATTTAGAAGAGTCAGCCAGGTCATTCAGCATCTGTTGTAGGTCCTGCAGCGTTTCTGCCATTATGACGATTTATTTATTTTAGGGTGACTCGGGTGGTCCTCTAGTATGCAAGAATACTGGGCATGAAGGCGAAGGCCCTCTGGGTGTACTGGTTGGCGTGACGAGTGGCTTTACTAATTCAGAAGGTTCGTTCTTCACCAGAGTATCAGCATTCTCAAGATTCATAGAAAGGAATGATGCACGGCTATGTAGCTCATCATGCGTGTTCCTTAACATTATCATGGTCTTCATATATATCAGCTTGTGAAATATACATTTTTGCATTAATTATGGTCTTTTTATTGGCCCAATATCGCAAAAACTGTCTGCAGCTGAGGAGTTGCGATGCGTTAAAGCGACGGGTAGCCCTAACTAGCGACACCATTCGTTTTCATTTGTTGCTATACCGGATCCATTTTAAACAATTTCGGGGCTACCACCTCTCGGCAAACACTTATACTATTTATTAATTAACCATGCACAAAAGTAGGGTCCGTTTTTGTACGCGAAAAATTGATTACCGTCAAAAGCGGCCACTTTTAGCGTGAATCAATTTTTCGCGTACAAATGTTGGGTCCGCATTTGTGCATGGTTATTTAATAAATTGTAATTGTAGAGGTTGTAACCCCGAAATTGCTTAAAATAGATCCGGTTTAGTAGCTAACAATTAAAATCGATTAGCGTCGCTAGTGTGCCGTCAATTTAACAAAAATATACTCAATTCCACCGATAAAATATTATAAAAAAGTAGAACACTATATGTTTTAGGGCTTTCTGAACATGATTTACTTATACTTCTTTCGGTATTTATTGTACAAAAAATTACGAGATTTTATAATAGAAGCCCACTAAATTCCATGTAACTAAAAAACGTGTCGCAGAGTGTGAAGGAGATCCTACCCGGCCTTGACGCAGCTTAGGTACTGTTACATATGTTTTCATGCTTAAAGCATGCTATTTTAGAGCAAGTGCTACTTAGTAGAATGTGTGGATACGGACATGCTACAAATAAGCATGTTAATTTTGAGCATGCACAAAAATGAATGAATGAATGAATGAATGATAACTTTATTTGGCACAATACAACACAAGGAAACTTAATAAGAAACAAAACCTAGACATAAATAATGACGAAAAGTAGGACAACATTATCCCTGTAAGTGCTAAACAGGCGGCCGCTCAGCTATAGTCGGTGCTGATCCATGAGACCAACCTCGACGCTGGTTTTCAGCGACTACCATTACATTATTGCGCATCTGTTCCATATCCATGCATGCATACTCGTACTGAAAAATCGCACGCCGGTCGATTTTTCAGTACGAGTATGCTATCTGTAGTGCGGGAGGGAGGAAGGGAAGTGTGGCGGAGTGCTTTAGCACGTGTAAACAGGTTTGCTTATTGTTAAGCATGCTAAAATTTGGGTAATAGCATGCTTTTTGATAGCAAATATGGACAGTTCCTTAAGCATGCTCAAATTTAGCATGCATAAAGATCTTGCTACAAATGAGCATCTGTTACACATGCTCATCTATTACACATGCTCATTTTTAGCATGCTCAAAACATGCTACTAAGTAGCACTTGCTCAAAAGTAGCATGCTTTAACCACGAAAATGAGCATGAGTACATAACAGTACCTTAATGCTATATGGGTGAGGTAGAGTTAGGGTGCACGTCTGTCATCTATCTATACATTAATAAAGAGGTAAGTCCTCGGCGGTCGGCTGACTGATCTATCAACGCACAGCCGAATCTACTAGACCGAAAATCATGAAAATTGGAACATGGGTAGTTTTTATTATGTAGGCGCGCACTAAGGTGTTTTTAAAAAATTCAACCCCTAAAGGGGTGAAGTCGGTTAACGTCAGTATGAAAGTCTGTAATTTTTTATGTTCGAGTTTTGAAAATTCGAATTATGTTTACAATAAAAAAAAACATTTACCTTTTTCAGCTTTTTTTAATTCAACCCCTAAAAGGGTAAAATGGGGGTAGAAACATTGTATGGAAGATTCTTTATTAATAAAGTAAGAGTCATGAAAATTGGTATTTGGGCACATCATATAAGTTTAAGAAAAGTGATTTGGGCATTTTTTCTTCAACCCCCAAAGGGGTATAATGGGGGTTGAAGCGTCGTATGGGAGATTCGTCATATTGAATGCTACATACGTGAATATAAGTATTTGCACTTTTAATCCAAAATTAGTACTTCCAGTATATTTTATATTCAACCCTCTAAGGGCCGATTTCACCGTTGAAATTGAACGCGATCAATTCACTTGAACTCGGTCTACGCGCTAAACTGAGTTCCGTTCCTTTGTTTTCGATCGCATTGATCGCGTTTAAGCGTTGATCGCGTTCAATTTTGACGGTGAAATCGGCCCTTAAAAGGATAAACAGTTTGGTTATTTTTAAAGCTAGAGTCATGAACAATTATATTGGTCTTTTTATATAAATTATTTTACATTTTTTATGTGAAATGGGGTTTAAACGTCGTACGGAAGGTTCGCCATATTTAGAGCTCATCAGTCATGAAAATATATGCGAAACGAATGAAAGACATTTCAGTACTTTTAGTTTCATTTTTAGTCTCCGTTTAATACCTACTTACTTATCTATCACAATTTGTTAATTGCAAATCAAGTTTGTATAGGAAAATACAATTTCTAAGTGATTTGTTTTATGATAAAATTGGTAAACGATTGTCGCCGCCCATGGACACCCGCGACATCAATGGAGACGCAAGTGCGCTGCCAATGTCAAAACCCCCTTTCCCCCGGAAATATATTTTTAGAACACCTGAGTTAATAATGTCATGTCAGAAAAAGCAAATGTCATGTCGTACAAGGAATTAAATCAATCAATCAAATCAAATAATTCTTTATTTGCATGGGCTTGTATACAGCACTTACAAATCGTCATACATTTTAAAGGTGCTGGCAGAGTCGAGAGACGAATGGAGACTACTCCACCGACAAGAGCGTCGCTCCTTAATTAGAGAGAGAGAGTTAATAATGGAGATTTGTGGAAAAAAGTTCCAAAATTCCCAATGATGAGGATTCTCGATGGGGATTTGTGGAATAACTAGAGTTGCATCATAGAGTAATTGGTTATATCTAGGAAAAAGTATATTTTACTTTTTCCTAGGTAGCGCTGGAAGGACGTCGTCGAGACTGATCTGCGAGAACTTCAGGTCAATGACTGGCAAGAAGTAGTGCAGGATGGACCAAAGTGGCTTCAAAGGGCTTGTAGGTAAGTATAAAAGAAAAACTTTTTTTGTAAAAAAATTACAAAAAGCTTTTTTTAGATTTTAATGTGTTTGCCACGTCACACTAACAGAAGGACTGGTGAAATAAAATAAACGCTTGGATTTTTTATTTATTTCACAAAACCGTAAAATATGAAGATTATGATAGTGTCAAAGAACACGCACATTGAGTAGTTTCGCCGTGAGCCATTCCTTTCTATGTATCCTGAGTATGCTGATATTCTTGTAAAAAATGATCCTGATCTTCCGCTGCCACTAACCACTCCAACTAGTAATCCATATGTGCCCTCGCCTTTTTGTCCAGTTTCAAAGCATACTAAAGGCCCTCCCGAATCGCCCTACAATATATAAAAAAATATATTTATTCAAATACGCTAAAGTTTTATTTCATGCTTTTAAGGTAATACCGCCGCGACGAGTACTAGCACAGCCGCCACTATAGTCCATTCAGAATCTGAAGGTGAATAAGACAGTTAAAACATTTCGTATCATGCATCCAACTTTCTATAAATAAAAATATCAAGCAGTAAAAATCATTAAATTTTTTGTGTTCTCATTCTTCCAAAATAACAAGTATTTATGTTTCTCAATTAAGGCGACGGGTAGCTGACGATGATCTTATGAATTGCATAATACGCTAATCGGTATTTTTGCTCATAGGAAGGGAATCGCAATAAATCATGTCGCAATCGGTATGGCGACCATCTTACCATCGTATCGCGATTATTGTCTCGTGCAAAATATGTGGTCACGAATTGCATTAGGGACCAAGAACTAGACTTTCCCTTGGCGACGAAGGTGGTTCCGACACGTCAAGCGAGAGTTGTTATTTTTCAGATGAATAAGATGCATATTATTTAATTATTAATGATTTATTGCATGTGTATTAACCACTAAGAATATTTGCATATTAATATTCCATATCCAGATAGTTCAAATTTGTAGATAAAATGTTTTCATTGTTAATTACTTCTCGCGTGTAAAAATATAAGTATAACAATATTTTTAGACGCGAGAAGTAAATAACAATGATAACATTTTATCTACAAATTTATCAAAAATTGATTATTATTTCCTTCAAGTACTTTTGCTACAATAAATGTAAAATATAATGGCGGCGCTACTTTAGCCGATGTTAGCCTTAAGGTGACGGGTAGGGCACACTAGCGACGCCAATCGATTACAATTTTTAGCTAGTCAACCGGATCTATTATAAACAATTTCGGGGTTACAACCTCTAGGCAAATACTTATTACCTACGCGTTGGACCCAATATTTGTGCATGGTTATTTAATAAATAGTATAAGTGTTTGCCGAGAGGTTGTAACCCCGAAATTGTTTAAAATAAGTCCGGTTTAGAACTTAAAAATTGAAATCAAATCGATTGGCGTCGCTAGTGTGCAGTAATACATACATCACCCCCCCCCCCCCCCATTGATTGTCCCCGATTGACATCACACATACAGGAGCCCAATTTTCGGGTTCGTGACATTCATTTTCATACGACATATATCACTAAAAACATAGTTTTTTTGGATGGTTTTCGGGTGATATCCGACATGTTCTCAAAATATCACAAGCCCGAGAATTGGGCTCTAGGGTTGTGTAGATAGAGACATAATAATATTGATTTTATCTACCTGTCCGACATCACTGACTCTCGTGCTAGTACAAACTAGCTTTCTCATATTTCTTCGGTATTTAGCCTCGCACCAAAAATTAGGAATAATATCCAAATGAGCTTTCAATAAAACAGGAGATCCCTGTGAAAAAAATACACATACTCAGTATTGCATAGATGTTCTTTTTCTCTGCGTAAGAATGTATAAAATTATTGTATTGCGTCTTGGTCTTGGTTGTGAGCGTGTATTGTGTGTTTAAAAAAGCTCGAATTTGTCATATATCTATGTGTACCAATACAATTGTATATCTGCCACATAGTCGGCTAGTTCTGAGCCGGCGTCGGCGCCGTTGCTCGGTGCCGCCTTATGCACACCCGGCCGCTGTCGGCCGGGTAGTGTGGGGCGAGAGCCCCCACCCGAGGGGAGACCCTGGGGTGCTCCTAGAGGCATACCCACTAAACTCTCTGCGACAATTTCCATCCCTCGCTAGGAATAAACTCTCAGAGCGGGAACGCGGGCTATAGGACGAACCTCTTTGAGTCACCGCGAACCCGCTCAGGGCGAAAGAGGCTCGCCAGTACGGCCTCTCTCTACACTCCGGTCCAATGGACCCAGGGCCTCTCCCACGGCCCACCAAACACCGCGCCCTGAATGGCACCCACACTGCTGGCTGCAGTGCAAACACCACCGGGAGACGGACTGCGGGTACCCTTCCCCACCCATACACTGCTGGCTGCAGTGCAGAGTGGGTTGGGGAAATGAAACCCGCAGGCTTCAATGCAAAGCCGCCGCGAAATCCAACTCCGCTGGATACGAAGCCGGGAAAGTTGGCAACTCCGTCCAACTATAGAGCACCGTGGCTCGATGACTCGACGCTGGACTCCGAACAAGGCCTTTCGGCCACTGCGTCCGAAGGCGCTCCACTCTGGTGGGGTCCATTGGGGTTTCCTTCTCTTTCCTACGCTCTGTGTGTCTCCTTTGTTTGGATGTGACAGGTGTATTTTCGTTCGTTACGGGACGGCTTTAAATTAAGTCACCAGGAAGGGAGGTCACCTTGCGGATGAACGTGGAGAACACCTACCGCACTGTGTCCATTTTAGTCCTGTTACTTTACTCAAACTAAATTTTGTTTTTAAGGGAAAATTGATTCTATTAATGTTGTTATAGATTTTCTTTCAACAGGTTCGCAGTTCGAGGAGGCACATGTACTTGTACCTAATGGACTTATCACTGAAACCAACCATTATCCACATGTTCCTCAAACTACAAACCTGTTTAAAAACTGTCAATTCTTTATCTATGCGTATCGTATAAGTACGTCGTCTTAAAAAATCCACAGACTTCGCTGAAATATGAAAAGTACGAGTATATAGGGCGGAAAAAAACATTGAGCCCTGGAGGGAAACTACCATAAATCCTTAAGTTAATACGTTTTACTCAGGACTGTAGCTAACAAGGCTCAACCTCAGCATTCAAGCCGATGCGTTTCTCCACTGCTGCCCTGTACGAGGAAGGTCTTGAGTGTAAGAAAATTATTTTTGCTAAGGGTTATCTTGAACGTTCATAAAAGTGTATTAGCGTCAGATGACTATAAGGTAATGCTCACAAAACGTCTTTTTAAGATTCCAGTCTACGCAACAAAAACGCATTTCGCGCACCATTTCTCTAGATTTCTGATGCCTCACATCTACAATAAAATGTCAACTGTTATAGATTTAAAAAATTCAACAGTCTCTGAGCTCAAAGTAACTGTAACTAGGCTCCTTTTGGGATGGTCTTACGACGATTAAACCTTGCCCTCTGTAATGAACAGATCTCTTGTATTTCTGTTAGATGTTTTGTTTCTCCCGTATTATGTTAAACACCTTACCTCGAGTTCCTAATAATATATATATATGTTTTCTTGTTTTTTCTCCACAAGTGCCGTAAATTTACCCTGTTAATCGTTTCCTGTTCCCCACAGGACAGGCTTGCCTAGTGTGGGGACCAGCAAAAATTTATATGTATGTGCAATTTTTGGTTAATAAATACTTATACTTATTTGCTGCAGTGGCCGAAGCCGCTGCAGCGCTGGTTTTCAGGCGGAGCCTTGGGCGACGTACGTGCACACATACATACAAGATGAAGAAGACAAAACAAAATAAAGTAAGGTAATAATAGTCTACAAGTAACATAAAAACGAAGAAATACACAGTAATGAAAATAAATAGAACTGTGTACGTATAATAAATACCTAAAATAGTTTTGATATCGACTGTGTAGATTGGTGAAATAAAATGTCCATTTCTTTTCCAGATAAAGAAGTTGTATCCATTGGTATTATGATATATTACACAAAATACGTGTCTAAGACAAAAAAATATTCTGTATGACTCTATCGATAAGGGGAAATAAATAGCCAATATTTATTTTTAAATTTTTTTCCGGTTCCATTCTAAATTTTACTTGTATCACAAGTAAAATTTAAAAAAACTTTGAATCCAAAAACATGCTTACTAAAGGATTTAAAGTACTTTCCCTAAAGGGAATGTTTCTTTTCACCCTGTATAAGTACTTACACTTAAGTTAATAATGCACTTCAAAATTTATCGACAGTCTTCGAGTAGGACTCGAACCCACGATCTTTTGCTAACCGGGCAATAAGCTACCGGAGACCTTGGTAAGTCGACGAATTTTGTAAGTGCATTTTGCTTCGCCGTGAGCCGACGATTATTAACTTAAGGTGACGGGTAAGGCACACTAGCGACGCCAATCGATTTTAATTTTTATTTACAAAAGCGGATCTATTTTAAACAATTTCGGGGTTACAATCTCTCGGCAAACACCTATACTATTTATTTAATACTTACAGCTAACTGTTTGGTCAGCTTTTGCACTATATTTTTGGATTACCGCCAAAAGAGGCCGCTTTTGGCGTAAATCAACATTTGTGCATGGTTATTTAATAAATAGGATAAGTGTTTGCCCAGAGATTGTAACCCCAAAATTGTTTATAATAGATCCGGTTTAGTAGCTAAAAATTAAAATCGATTGGCGTCGCTAGTGTGCCCTACCCGTCACCCTAAGGCGATACCGCGATCTCACTAGCGCCGCCTATCGATTTTTGCAAAAAATGGGCAATGAGATTCTAAAAAAAAAGTATTTGTGATTATTCAAGATATATCTGGCACAAATTATCCCTCTACAAGTAACTTAATTTTTGGTTTCCGCTTAAAGTGGCCACTTTTAGCAATTCTCAAAAGTTTGGTTACTTCTAAAGAGATATTTTGTGCCAGAAATATCTTGAAAAATCACAAAAACTTTTTTTATAATCTAATTGCCCATTTTTTGCGATAATATCCAATATTCGTCACAATTGATACAAATCGATAGACTGCGATAGTGAGATCGCGTTGCTATACCCCAAAAATTCATACTTACATCTGTACTGTGTCTATTTGTTCGACCATACCCAGTCGCCAGGCAGCTTCCGTTATAATCCTTGTAAGTATGTGCATATCCAATAGGTTGAACATATTCATTGAATATGAAAGGTTTTATAAGAATCTGAAAATTTCATACTGTCCGCCATAGAATAATAACAAGACTAGAAGGATAGTTTCCTTACTGCTGTCACCTCAAATTTGAAGCACAAAATTGGTTTTTCAAGTTGGTACTACGTACGTAGTATCAACATAAAAATGCTAATTAATGTTACCAGTCACAACATATTTCCTTAACACATGGGAAATGGTTATTGCAGTAACTGTACTGTTTTCAATAGAACCTAGAACAACGCTTACAAGTATCTACCTAACTGTGATTATAAAATTAGTTGGCAAGTTATGTTTTGATATTTATGATGCCTTGACAATACAATAATGAATAAGAAATAAATAAATAAAGAGCTTACCTACTTATTTAAATGGTTATCGGGGTGAGTTTTAATTCGTGTACAATGTGGATCCGTGTATTGCACTGTCAGAAACACATCAATTTACATAAATCTTAAAATTATTGTTAAATGAATAAGCCAATTGCATAATATTCTTGCTTATTTATTTATTAACATATAAAAGTTCTCAGTTCTACTCAAGCTAATTTATGTTCATGAACAAGCAGATGACAATAGCAGTACTTTTAACACATATAAATAAAAAAAATTAAATCGCTAAAAATACCAAAAACTTACAGAGATATTTACAATCAAAGTTTCAAGTAAAAATACAGATAAAAAAACCGATAGTTTTTCCCGCACTTTCAAGGATTCAACTTTGAAACTACTTTAACTTCGTCAATTACAGCTTTGAAATAATTTTTAGTACTTATAATTACTGTACGCACATTACGTATTTATTTTTAATATGTTATTTTTTACAGTTTTATAGCCTTGCATTTCCAATTTTAATGCCCTTGCCACTGTATCTGTTTCTTCAAATAGTTTCTCTTTGAGGCCGGCTTTGAGGCTCTCTGTGTGGAAATAACGTTTATTTTTATGTGATAGTTGGCAGACGAGCAGACAGAACACCTAATGGTAAGAAATTGCCGCCGTTCAGTGACACTCGGTGGAGTCACAAGTGCAAACGTTAAAAAAAGGAGGGTTGTTATGTCACATAGTGTGGAAATAAAGTTTATTTTTATGTGATAGTTGGCAGACGAGCAGACAGAACACCTAATGGTAAGAAATTGCCGCCGTCCAGTGACACTCGGTGGAGTCACAAGTGCTACCAACCTTTAAACCTCCCATTCCCGGATTGGGCTTCCCGTACCCGCACTCACGCAGCGAAACACAGTAGAGACACTGCTTGACGCTGTAAACATCAGTAGCAACCGATTAAATTAATTAGTTGGAGCAATGAAATCTTACAAAAGTTGAAATGGGGAAAATATTTTTTTCATTATCAGGCAACACTGAGCATTTTAATAAATCGTTTGTATTTTTAGCTTATAAAACACAACATACTATGAAATATTGAAGGCTTATCTGTGAAAAGTGATGTTATTACACTTATTATGGTTTTCCGAATCATTGTGACAAAATTTGACCGCACAAATCGTCATAGTTAATTAATTTTCGCGAGATGCGTTTGACAAGCATTGACATTGACGACTGCGGAGCGATGCGGGCGTCTGGAGCCGTACGGCTCCGTTTGACTTGCGTCAAACAGTGGGCACAGACTAGGTTTCTAGTCTTGTTATTATTCTAAGCTGTCCGCATTTTTTGTCAATTCCTTACATACAGTGGCGGTCACGTAACGACACTTTTTATGTTGACCAAATATAAAAGATATAAGAGCAAGATTTAGATAGATAAAATCAAAATAAATTGACTGACCGGATGGCGCAATGGACAACATTTCATATTTTTAACATGTCCATATTGTTTTTTTATATGAAAATAGACATAAAATGAACGGACCCATATTTTTTCTTTTTTCAAAATTTGTCCATTTTCATGCATAAAATAATTATTAAAATTCTAAATAGACGTAAGCGCCAAATGACGTCATCGGACGGCTGAATACAGGAATATTCCTTTGCTTATCATTGTTTTAATAAAAAAAAGGTACTACTGTCAAAGGTAAATAATACTAGTGTCAACATTGTCAACGTCATTCATACATTCAACGTTGACAAGTTGTCTTTTTTTTGACAGTTGCATGTCATGGGTTTGGCATTTCGTAAATTTAAAACTATAATGTGCTAAGCAAAGAAATATTTTACATTCTGCCGTCCGATGACGTCATCTTACGTTTTTTAGTTTTTAATTTTTTTCTCAGTAAATAAGCAATATAAAAAATTAATAAATATATATTCGCGCATCGGAAAAGTAAATAAAGAAATGGTATTTTTTGTTTCAGAGCTTAGCAATTTTGAAATGTTGTCCATTGGTAGTGACCCTGCCTCTTACGCCAAAGGTCGTGTGGGTTCGATCCCCACCCTGGACAAACATTCGTGCGATGAACACTTGTGTTTGTTCAGAGTCTGGGTGTACCTAATACATGTATTTAAGTATATATTTGTGTTCCTCTGTTGTGTGATATCTGTAACACAAGTGCTTAAGCTACTTAGTACGGAATCAGGTCAACGTATGAGATGTTGTGAAAATTAGTATTATTATTAAATCAAAATAGCGGAAGATAGGTCACTCGTCTCTACCGGGTGAACCTGTCAAGGTGCTTCATCGGTCACTCTAGCGCCGCCAGTAGATTTAAACTTATTGTGGCGGGCGATTATGAGAGATTTATGTCCCAGTCGCCTAATCTCACGCAGACGCAAATTGGCGAGTCTGACAAGCGGTCGTGTCACACAAAAATATTATTTATTACAATATTTGACATTATTAGTTATTTTTGTAATCAAAAGACATCTCAATGATAGAAACATCGTTGAAAGAATTACTTGATTCTTATTTAAACTACCTGAGATATCACAACTTTAAAAATCACATTATTTTGGGAAAACCCAAAACGCTCCATACAAATGGGTACCAAGATGTGACGTTTGTCACACCTAAGTATTTTGTATGTATTTCATTTGAATTTTGTATGGAGCTATATCAAATGTTTCGTTTATGTCAATGGTTCTATTATAATAGTGGCTGCAAATTGTATGGGTTATTCAATGGTAAGTATAATTACTTATTTTTTAATAATTTCATACTTTTAAAATGGACTTGCCCATAAATTTCTGAATGACCATAAAACCGGCTAGACGTTATATTTTTAATTTAGAATTTTTGCTATTGGCATATATTTTGTGAAATCTCGATCTTAGTCAAATACCTGTTGGAAATATATAAACGCATCAAACCTCTTTTGATGTTAACAAAAAGAAAGGTACCTAAAATGTCTTTTAGACAGCTTATGTGAGTGATCGGAGCCATATGTCGCGATAGTCTAAGTTTTTTCTGCTGAATATTATTTTAATCCCAATGCCTGGTGGTTTTTCTGCTTAGCTAGCTCTCCCTCTAACAATACCCTGTACCAAAATGCCTTCATGGGCTTTTGCGCGTTGTATAAATTATTCAGAAAGAAATTACAAATCTCATGAAATCACATTTCACTCATAAGTAGAAGAAAAGTTTTCATTTCCCATGATATTTTAAGTCACTATTTTGCAGAGTGAGATAGAAATATAAGATATATTAATGTGTGACGAGTTGAGTTGTGTGTGCTTGGCCGTGTGGTCCCCGGCAGAGTAGAATAGGCCAGCCTCACTCTTACCGAGGTGTCGTAAAAGGCGACTAAGGTGAAGCTGATGGCATGATCATCAGCACCCAGAGAAGGAAAACTCTGCATTTATATCAAAACCCTCGCCATTCCGTCTGCCAAGCGTGGTGAGTATGGCAATTACCCCTCATGTGATTGAGGGAGGCCCGTGCCCCAGCAGTGGGGACTTAAATGGGCTGACGATGACGATGAGTTAAGTCCTTTTGACAGGACTCAACTCTGACACGTAGCTGCGAGCACATTTGATTCACTCACGCTTATGTCAAAAACCGGCTAAGTGCGAGTCTGACTCGCGCACCGAGGGTTCCGCCGTACAAACGTAGGAAGTTTGATTTCTACTCTGGAGGGGACCACGCGGCGTAAGACAATTAGACGGCATGAAACTAAAACTGATGGCAACGACAAACTAATTGCAACCAAAAATTTAATAATTACAACCCCTCCTGGCCTAAGGCCCAGCGCAGCCGGGCAGCCCCATATGTTAGACCGAAGATCTAGTGAAGGTCACGGGAATCCCTTGGATGCGGGTGACACAGGACCGATCTGTGTGGAGATCATTGGGGAGGCGCATGTCTAGCAGTGGACGTATATTGGCTGAAATTATGATGATGGCTAAAGGGCTTCACAGCAGACATGCTACTTTTAGCATCGGCGATTTAAATTGAGTCTATGCATTCAGATGCGCTGTCAAAATCTCACGTTTTAGCGATTGTACCGCTGCTAGATCGGGTACAATAAATTGGCGGATAGTGACTTAATCACCCTCATTTGGCATTTTTTAAGTGCGGTGTGGACTGAAATCGCGGACCTCCCTTGTTAAAAGTAGCGAGTGTGCTGTGGCCCTAAATTCAGCCAGCTAACCTAGCTTAGATCTGCAGATTCATTATTACGCAGCTTACATATTGACCTTTTTACACGGCCTCGTTTTGTGAAAACGCACCCTAAAGGATTTAAAAATATCTTACGCATAGATAACCATTAAAGAAAAAAGGAACAGCTTACCACACAACAAATATCTGCATAGAATGGGAATTTATATTCAGCAGGATACATGACATAATCCAGTCTTCTCCACTGGCCTTTTTCTATGCTATCTTGCCTTGGGTGGTGTCCAGTATTATGCAAGTTGCCAGCTACAGCGAACTTTTTTGCCAATTGATATCTTTTGATTATCCTGCATAAAACGCATTTTTTTTATCAAGCCATGTATTAAGATAAGATAAGATAAAGATAGATAAGAAATCATTTATTCGAGACTTAACATGGACATTTACAGACGAAATTTCTTAAAAGCTAAGTGCTGAAACGGTCCCTACTCAACATTTAGCTATGGCCTGATCCATAGCGCTGATTTTCAGTTAAGACCGAATCGCATACTAATTCATAATTAACTTATTTTTATTGCGCTTAATGCAAACATGCTTAAAATTAACATTTGACAAGAATTTGCCAACATTTGACCAATCAAAGGGTGAGGAAGCCTTTTTTTGTAAACACAATAAGACTCATAACTCACCATTCTATGATTTAATTTTGGTATAAGTCAGTATTTTTAGGTTTATATTAGAGATCAGATATTATTGTACTTGTGATGCAAAAAATAATCTTGAAAAGGACCCTTTTTTACTTAGCAGAATTGTCGAATCCATAAAATCTTTAAAAAATATCTATCTGGAAAACTATCCTACACGTTTCTAAACATTGTCCATTAAAGCACAGTTAATTATGGAGTAGTAGCATTAATATCAATAGTTAATTTACAATAAAAAAAAATGTATTTGAAAAATAAATCTTCTAAGAAAATCGCAATACATAACTGCAATTTCATAGGTAAAGACCTAATATTTAATACCAGGTACTGCTAGACTACACTAACTTCAGATAACATTTTATAACAGTACACTCGAGAAAAGGAGTTACCAAAGTCGGCGCCCAATACTATCTAGATACTAATCTTGTAATACATTCAATTATTCAACAGGGATTAGGCACCAACTTCAGCACCTACTCCGACGGGCTCTTATTTCCATTCGCGTTCCGGCAGTGCGAGGCCCGATGGGATGACTATCATCCCATGGAGTAAGGGGAAGGCGCTAGTGTGAGACGCGACCTGCGCGGATACACTGGCTCCTTCCAGTGTCCATGCACGGGGCGCAGGCCAGGCGCTGCAGCTGCCTTGGCGGAGACACGAAAACGGTACAAGTACTCCGCCTAAGATAGCTGCTACCGCTTTGCGCACTTGGCGTGGAAACACTGGGGCCGTAGGGGCCGGAGGCCCGCAAACTCTTTCAAGAGTTGTCTGCCCGATTGATTCGAGTTCTCTGGGGATCGGAATGCTGGCAGTTACCTCGGCCAACGTTTAGGGTTGGCCATTCAAAAAGGCAACGCCGCTAGCATTCTGGGCAAGTTGGACAACATCAGAGGGGCAGACAATTTCTTTTTGTATAAAACTATGGAATCATCTACCAACGATGGTGTTTTCGAACAGATACGACCTGGTGATCTTCAGGAAAAGAGCTTATTCCTACATTAAAAGCCGGCAATGCATCTGTGATGCCCCGTGTGTCGCAGATGTCCATGGGCGGCGGTAATCACCTACCATCAGGTGAGCCGTCTGCTCGTTTGTCGGCCATAATGCAAAAAAAAAATGTGCTTGTAAAATTTGAGGGTTGCCCTCAATTTCTCTGGATCCCATCATCAGATCCTGACATGGTGATAATGGGACCAACTTGTACATATGTGATGTTGTGAAATATTTATTATTTATTTATTTTATACCCCATTATTTTCCGTTACACCTACCGTTACCCCACGAATATCTATAGAGTTAATACATACTTATTTTCACAGCAGGAACTCCTTATTCTACTGTCGGTGAAACAATGAGCGGCTGATATCACTTTATGTGGTTTGATAATCGAACCTCCACAGAAGGTATAATATCCAACATTTCTATTAGGCTGTTTGAATGACACCTGCAGAATAAATATATGAATGACATTGTGTACAGGAATAGTAAAGTTCGCACCACGATAGAAGACCCGCGGAAAAACACGGAACTAAAATTTGAAATTCCTTGTGTCTATAACGATAAAGCTTAAATTAAATGTCGATGGCGACTCAAGTGGCGTTATTATTGATGGTGCGGACTCTAATTGCAGTTTTGCTTACCACAAGAATAATTAAATCAGCATTTACCTCAATAGATAGATAGATAGATACTCTTTAATTCACAACATACAAAACTTAAAAGCTAGGTATACAGAGATACAATGTACAATTTAGGCGGTCTTATCGCTGGGAGCGATCTCTACCAGACAACCCTCAGGTAAAGGACATTAGATAGAAGAGGGAAGGGTGGTGCATTCCTTTTGATTTTGAATATTGATTAAGTAAATTTATAGTATAAATACATATATCTAGATAATAAATAAATAAATAAACACGTTATCATACACTAATATATACGAATGTTAACTTACTATAATACAATATAACCTACACAAATTATATAAAATATACTACTATAAGGTTATGATAGAGAAGATATATTTTATACCTACAATATATGGATGGATCTGGGAGAGGACTAACGACCACGAGCGTCAATGACAGGAAAGGAAGACAGGTGAAGTTAATAAAAAAGGATCAGTTGGGGAGAGGGTTTCAGTTTTCAAGGAAGTGTGCTTTGACCCGAGCCTTAAAGATGGGCAGGGATGGTCAATCAGCAACCTCAGCAGGTTGGAACCTTTTTTTTTTGTTTAGTCGGTGGTAAGGGTTGCGAAGGTCAAACGGCAGTCGCTTCATTGTAATTTCCAGACTCCCTAAATCCTGAACCATAGTCCAAGCGTACCTTGGACTCCAAAGCGAGCGCTTTGAATGCAACCGGGAATTACACGATAAGACGAATAGAAGAAAAATTAAACTGACTTGGTAAGGTATTTCTCCCAGTTCAGCCGGCGTGCCACCCATGATGCGGGGATGGAGAGCAAATTCGTTCACATACACAGGTCTCATAAAAAATTGGCACGAGCAATTCCTGAACACGCAGAAAACCAAACACCATATTAAACGGCAATGAACCATGCTGCCGGAATATATTTCTATCCTTTCTATAGTTGTAAGCATAATCCTAAATTTATTAGATGCTTAATATTAAAAAATGCAATGAAAATACAAAACAGGGGTATGACAGTCGGAACATAGGATTTTTTTTCATAGAAAGCAGAGTTATCTAGCGACATGATCCTGAAATAGGCTTCTTTGTAGTCTCTTAAAGTTGTGCTAGATGCCGCTATCTCATTATTTACATCCTATAAAAATTATTTAATTAAATTACAATTTTTCAAATTACCTATTCTTATTTATCAAGAAATATTTACTAGTTTGAAATGTCTAGACAAAATAAAATCTAATGAATTGTTACGAATGAATGACTAATTTAAAAAAATGGTAAATTGGAATGTGTAAAAGTCAAAATGGTGTCATTCATGATAGAACAGACAACAGTTGACAACACAAACAAACTGTTTATAGAATGGATACCATATTTCCGAATTTAACGTAGCCAAAATACATACGCCCAATGCAGATTTTTTACAGTCCACTTAAATTTATAAAACTACATTTATACCCAGGGCCATAACTTTTTTTGAGCAAATAAAAAAACACAGATCTGAGATTTTTTGCAAATGGCGTGCATTTTATTTTTCACCAAAAAATATCCTGAAGAATCCTTACTTGAAAAAGAGAAATTCAGTTATCGATACAACACAAACGTTGAGTTGAATTTCGGTCAAAGAGTAATATTATAAATACGTTTCAGTCTCCTCCGTCCTAGTAGTTGTTAGTGAAACTGTTATTGCGATACGGACGCTAAAGTATGTGTTGAAAAGTTAATTATGCCAGGCCAGCGTTGTATATTGTGGCCGTGGGTATGGAACTGTAAGTTTTAACCTGTGTTATGATCCTCATCCTCAGCAAACTGAAAGTTTTAATACCTACATCCTGAACGAAAACATGTATTTCAATACTGGGGGCCTACCGCCCAATCGCCTTTGTTCTAATCGAATATCGTTAAGAAACATGACTGTGTCATTTGAATTCCACATTTCGATAGATTTTTGCTGTTTTGTTCTGTTGAACATTGCTAGCAAGCTAAACATTGTTTAACATAAAATTGCGCAGTAGCCCCTCTGATCTGAATATGAAAATACCCGACTTAAATAATTTATCATAATCAGCCCATATTCGTCCACTGCTGGACACAGGCCTCTCCTAACTCACGCCACTGAAATGTGACGATCATAGGAGGTCTTTATCCTACTGCTATCACATTGGCAAGAGAGGATTCATTTCGGTTTTTTCCTTCTCTCACACAGGTGTTATGTGCATCTTGCCTTCTAGTCGACTCTTATATTACTTATCATATGATACTATCATAGGACAGGCAAAGAATATCCCTCAGCATTAATGTAAACAATGTATTATTGTCTCTCAGGTACACCAGTCCATGTTTTTCCTAACCCAATCAAATTGTTGTATCAAGATTTATTAATAGACTGTCCTTTTGAGTGTGATGTTCATAAGGAAGAAAAGGTATTTTTTAAATGCATCAATAAATGTTATTTTAATTGGAAAATTAACTTTTGATGGTGATGATGAAGTAAAGAGAGCGGCCCAAATACATTATAACAAATTCAAACATTATAAAAATAGAAAACAAAAAGTTTTTTTATATTAATAAATGTATTTATAATTTATTTTTGTAGTTTTACTCAATCACTTCCCTTCTGGTATTAATATTAGCTCTTCAAATGCTATAAGGATACGACTATTTCTTCTTTCATAATAAATTATCAACATTAGTTTCGCGTAGAAAAAGTTGATAATTTATTATATAAGAAGAAATAGTCGTATCCTAGTGTCCTAGTAACATTTGAAAATACCGTGACGTAGCGGTCGTGACGTAACGGTCGTGACGTAACGGTCATGACGTAGCGGTCATGACGTAACGGTCGTGACGTAACGTAAAGTTCGGATCAATTCGCTAGAGGCGCTGCTTTCGAAGAGTTTGCATAAAAATCTCTCAAGAGGGCTCTCTTTTTCCGGTATATAATATTACTCTTTGATACAAAATAGCTATCAAAAATGAAAATAATCATTGAAAATTATCAAAAAGAAGATCACAGACTATCAGATAAGTGAGCAAGTCAGCCATATTAGTCTGTGGTAGATACCCAGTATATAAGTTACTCTATGGCAGAGATCACTATATATGTAGCGCTATAACCTTCTTGGTAGCGCTCTATGGTAGATACGAAGAAGCTTAGACAACTTAAGCTAAGAATATTCCAAGGAGGTTATAGATGAGAACTTCGTGGAAGATTCAAACCGGGATTCAAACAAAAAGCAATATTTCCACAGATTATCTAACAAAGTGATTACCAAAGAGAATATAATCACTACATTTTAACGCGATACCGCGACCATACAAGCAAGCAAAGAGTAGTATTATATACCGGAAAAAGAGAGCCCTCTTGAGAGATTTTTATGCAAACTCTTTGAAAGCAGCGCCTCTAGCGAATTGATCCGAACTTTACGTTACGTCACGACCGTTACGTCATGACCGTTACGTCACGACCGCTACGTCACGGTATTTTCAAATGTTACTAGGACACTAGGATACGACTATTTCTTCTTATATAATAAATTATCAACTTTTTCTACGCGAAACTAATGTTGATAATTTATTATGAAAGAAGAAATAGTCGTATCCTAATAGCATTTGAAGAGCTAATATTAATACCAGAAGGGAAGTGATTGAGTAAAACTACAAAAATAAATTATAAATACATTTATTAATATAAAAAAACTTTTTGTTTTCTATTTTTATAATGTTTGAATTTGTTATAATGTATTTGGGCCGCTCTCTTTACTTCATCATCACCATCAAAAGTTAATTTTCCAATTAAAATAACATTTATTGATGTATTTAAAAAATACCTTTTCTTCCTTATGAACATCACACTCAAAAGGACAGTCTATTAATAAATCTTGATACAACAATTTGATTGGGTTAGGAAAAACATGGACTGGTGTACCTGAGAGACAATAATACATTGTTTACATTAATGCTGAGGGATATTCTTTGCCTGTCCTATGATAGTATATGATAAGTAATATAAGAGTCGACTAGAAGGCATGATGCACATAACACCTGTGTGAGAGAAGGAAAAACCGAAATGAATCCTCTCTTGCCAATGTGATAGCAGTAGGATAAAGACCTCCGATGATCGTCACATTTCAGTGGCGTGAGTTAGGAGAGGCCTGTGGCCAGCAGTGGACGAATATGGGCTGATTATGATAAATTATTTAAGTCGGGTATTTCCATATTCAGATCAGAGGGGCTACTGCGCAACTTTATGTAAAACAATGTTTAGCTTGCTAGCAACGTTCAACAGAACAAAACAGCAAAAATCTATCGAAATGTGGAATTCAAATGACACAGTCATGTTTCTTAACGATATTCGATTAGAACAAAGGCGATTGGGCGGTAGGCCCCCAGTATTGAAATACATGTTTTCGTTCAGGATGTAGGTATTAAAACTTTCAGTTTGCTGAGGATGAGGATCATAACACAGGTTAAAACTTACCAGTTCCATACCCACGGCCACAATATACAATGCTGGCCTGGCATAATTAACTTTTCAACACATACTTTAGCGTCCGTATCGCAATAACAGTTTCACTAACAACTACTAGGACGGAGGAGACTGAAACGTATTTATAATACTACTCTTTGACCGAAATTCAACTCAACGTTTGTGTTGTATCGATAACTGAATTTCTCTTTTTCAAGTAAGGATTCTTCAGGATATTTTTTGGTGAAAAATAAAATGCACGCCATTTGCAAAAAAATCTCAGATCTGTGTTTTTTTTATTTGCTCAAAAAAAGTTATGGCCCTGGGTATAAATGTAGTTTTATAAATTTAAGTGGACTGTAAAAATCTGCATTGGGCGTATGTATTTTGGCTACGTTAAATTCGGAAATATGCTATCCATTCTATAAACAGTTTGTTTGTGTTGTCAACTGTTGTCTGTTCTATCATGACACCATTTTGACTTTTACACATTCCAATTTACTATTTTTTTAAATTAGTCATTCATTCGTAACAATTCATTAGATTTTATTTTGTCTAGACATTTCAAACTAGTAAATATTTCTTGATAAATAAGAATAGGTAATTTGAAAAATTGTAAATTAATTAAATAATTTTTATAGGATGTAAATAATGAGATAGCGGCATCTAGCACAACTTTAAGAGACTACAAAGAAGCCTATTTCAGGATCATGTCGCTAGATAACTCTGCTTTCTATGAAAAAAAATCCTATGTTCCGACTGTCATACCCCTGCAAGCAAGCACCGCCGAGTGATTTATAATGATTGTGGCGCATAGGAGACATTTTTTTTTAAAAGTGAGCAAGAAATAGTGACATTATTAACAATTTTTGGGACCCACCTACGAATATTTTTTTCCAACAAGTAACAATAAACGGCCAGAGTATTAATACCTTACTCTAAGTAGACGGCACTGGTTAAGGCGACACCGCGATCTCACAAGCGCCGCTAATCGGTTTGTATTAATTGTGACGAATTTAGGATATTGTTGAAAAAAAATGGGCAATGTATATTCTGGCATCTCTTTAGAAGTAACCATATTTCTTTGAATTGCTAAAAGTGGCCACTTTAGGCGGAAATCAAAAATTAACCCTTAATTGGACAGTGGGAAAATAGATCCCACAACATTTTGAACTTTACGTGTCACAGCATAAGAGCGAAAACCAATGAAATTTTTCACTGACTCATATCCAATTAAGGGTTAAGTAGAGGGACAATTTGTGCCAGATATATCTTCAAAAATCATAATATTTTTTTTTAGAATCTCACAGCCATTGCATTTTTTGCAACATCCATAGGCGGCGCTGGTGAGATCGCAGTATCGCCTTAAGCTCGCGTTTTCTATAATGATTGACCTCTTGCGCAGCCGTCGCTTTAATGCGCGCCCCACTAATACTGCGCCACCGGCAGTCAGATATAAAATAATAAATAAACGAAAAACAAAAACCATGTGTAAATTAAAAATATTATAATTGCCGAACAGATCACAAGTACATTATCGTATCTGGGCTTCGTGGTAGAATCTGTTACCCATTTATTGAAAATTGCGATTTTATGGTGCAAATCGGGAAGCCTTGAGTGCACCACTGCAATTATGCCAACGAGGAGGCCTTGGTCCACATCAACCTCTGCTGGGTCTCCAGTTCCGTGGCAGACCAGACCACCGCCTTCAGCATCCTGGAATACGAAATCCTTGTCTTTACAGTACAGAAAACCGACGCGAAGCAGCGCCCACGCTGTGTTTCGCCAAGTGAGTGTACTGGAAACCCAACTCGGGGGGAAGGGGGAAAAGATTGGCAGCGCACTTCTGACTCCACTTGTGTTGCGGGTATTCATGGGTGGGGGGAATCGCTTACCATCAGGTGATCTGCTTGCTCGTTTGCCACTTATCACATAAAAAAAATGTTTTTGTCGAAAGAAAAAATGGGAATTAATTCTGCATATTCAGGAAGTTTCACATTTTAGTAACATATTTTAAACACGTTTTTAGAAATGAATGTATTTTCATGTACAACACCTGTCAATACTTCTAATAAAAATATTTTATTCTATTGAAATTTATTGGTGAAACAAACAACGAATGAAGAAATGAGGAGGCTTTCAGAAATAAGTCATTTGCATTTAAGAACTGAATTTTTGGGTAAAAACTACTGAAATTGTTGCCCCACAATGGTCATAGCATATACCAGGGCCATTTCACATAGTACTTTTCCATAATATGGGAAAAATTGTTCGTTAGATGGAGTTTGTAAAAAGCAGATGGAGCTTTCAAGCAGATGCAGAAAAGCAATCAAGCAGATGGTTCGGCGTTGTTTCAGTAGATGTCACTGCAAAATATACAAATATACATCGCGCTAGTCCCTTCAGTACCTATGTGAAGGTGAATAGGACGGTTCTATTTTGACATTAATAGTGAGACGATCCTTTTAAACCTAACCGATATTTTTAAGAATCGAGAATATTTTCTATAGAAATCTAATCGACTTTATTATATTTGTTTGGATTTTAAACTTAATCAACATTTTATCTACGAATTACATAAAGATTTCTTTATTGGCCACAGAATACAAATTTAAACCCAAGTGAAAAATACATACTATTTATGTATTTGTATCAAATATCAAATTCTGTAGCCACCAACCTCAGCATTTGCTACAGTGGCCGAAGCCGCTGCAGCGCTGGTTTTCAGGCGGAGCCTTGGGCGACGTACGTGCACACAAGAGATACATACAAGAGGAAGAAGACAAAAGAAAGAAAATAGTTACAATAGAACCAAAGAAAAAACAATATTAATAACATTACGTCTCCAAGTAACATAAACACAAAAAAGGAACACAGTAATGAAAATAAGGTATAATGTAAATATAATAAGTTTTGTGATTAATTTGAACTACCTGTATATGGAATACAATATTTAAATATACTTAGTGTACACATGCAATTAATCAGTAATAATGAAATATTATGCATCTTTTTCATCTGAAAAAGAACAACTCTCGCTTGACGTGTCGGAACCACCTTCGTCACCAAGAGAAATATTCAGTTATTGGCCCCTAATGAAATCCATGCGGACATATTTTGCACGAGACAATAATCGTGTAAGCTGGCTGTCATACCGATTACTGATTTATTACGATTGTTTGTGTCAATCCCTATGAGAAAAATTCTGATATGCGCATTATTCAATTCATAAGATATTTTTTACAAATTTTATTGGTAATAATTATTTTAAGTTCCTATTCAGATTAATTGAGAAACATTAATACTTATTATTTTGGAAGAATGAGAACACAAACAAGTTAATAATTTTTACAGCTTAATATTATTATTTGTAGAAAGTTGGATGCATGACACGAAACGTTTTGAGTGTTCTATTCTCCTTCACATACTGAATGGACTATAGTAAAGCGTGTTTTCGAAACAATGACCTCAAGCCGCAAACCAGAGATCTAGAAGTTGGGAATTTTATTAAATAGCAAATAAATGATTTTGATGACTGGGTGTTTGCTGTGTATTATAAGTATGTATTTACAAAAGAAAAGTATTATATGTATATATTTGTAATCCCACTGTTGATTCTGATATCCGTAACACAGGTGCTTGAGCTACCTATCTCGGAGTCAGATCAATGTATGTGATGTTGTGAAATATTTATTTAAAAACAAAAAAAAAGAAAGAAAGAAAGATTTTTCTTATTTTATTTAACCGTCTCACTACCTGACTGATTCTCGAAGGTGGATTCAAGACTGATTGGTCGTTTTCCTCTAGATGGCGCTAGCACTGGCTAGCCGACGAATGCCCCTATCTTAGTATATATAAGTTACTCTATTGAGTAGATCCCTTTGGTATGGGTATAGTCTATAACATAAAACATACTAACGTTAGAGTTCATGTTCATTTTATCGATTTCCGATTCAGTGCAATAATAGAGTCTGCAGCTTTTCAAAATGGTCCTCTCGCATACCCTCCGTTGTATCATTTGAAATAAATCCGTATACATGAGTTTGCTATGTGACCAACTCTATAAAAAAACAGTATGAAAAGGTTGTTAATCAAGTCTTTAGCTTTTTACGTTGCATTCCACATACGAGCATGTAAGCTGGTAATAGACAGACATGATCGGATGCCGACGGTAGGCAGCAAAATCACTTACAAACAGGTGAGATAGCAGCCAAATTATTTTCTTTTGTTATAAGGGGCCGACCAGAAGACGGATTACCTGATGGTCAGCAATTGCCCGTGCCCATGGACACGCAAGGAATCACTAATTGCGCTGCCGCCGCTGCCGACCATTGACATCATCATCATCATCATTTCAGCCAATAGGCGTCCACTGGACATAGGCCTCCCCCAATGTTCTTCACACAGATCGGTCCTGTGCCGCCAGATCGTCGGTCCACCTTGTGGGGGGCCTGCCACGGCTGCGACTTCCTGCACGTGGCCTCCATTCGAGGCCATATGGAACTATGTGCCCTGCCCATTGCCACTTGAGGCATGCAATCCTTTGGGCTATGTCTGTGACCTTAGTTTTCCTGCGGATCTCATCATTTCTGATACGATACGCAGGGAGACTCCGAGCATAGCCTCTCCATTGCTCTCTGGGTGACTTTGAGCCTCCTTAATCGGCACATTGTAAGCGGCCACGTTTCGGTTCCGTATGTCATCACTGGCAACACACACACATTAAAGACTTTTGTCTTGAGACACTGCGGTAGATCTGCCAAAACTCCGAGCATAGCCCTATCCATTGCTCTCTGGGTGACTTTGAGCCTCCTTAATCGGCACATTGTAAGCGGCCACGTTTCGTTTCCGTATGACTTCACTGGCAACACACACGCATTACAGACTTTCGTCTTGAGACACTGCGGTAGATCTGCCGAAACTCCGAGCATAGCCCTCTCTATTGCTCTCTGGGTGACTTTGAGCCTCCTTAATCGGCACATTGTAAGCGGCCACGTTTCGGTTCCGTATGTCATCATTGGCAACACACACATCCTTAACATGTTACTTGTGAATTCCGGCTAAAGCAGGTCCTCACCAGGAAGTTTGATCCCGATCCGGCGGAGTTTTCTCAAAAGGTTAAGGTATGTAAGAAAATACCTTATCAAAGGCCAGTGGTGCACTTATCACTCCTGGTGTTGCAGTTATCCAATGGCTGTTGTTATCTCTTACCGCCAGGTAATTTGTTTGCTACAAAGAAGGGATAGGTATTCTTACCATGACCGGTTGCGGAGCAGTTACACTACACACTCCATCAAAATCTTGGTTTATCGTCGCGTAAGGTATTTTATTCACGAATTGGTTGAAGATCCATGGTCTGTCTAGTTGCTGAATCCAAAAGAATCATTATATGATAGAACATGGCCTAGTATATAACGCAAGAATGAGAGAATGCATGGTCTTTCGGGCCAGGGGAAACCTTCTCGATACTGAACCTCCAATTAGACTGAATGGCGCGGTACTTTAAAGAGTAAATCAGTTTAAGTATCTTGGGCATTGGGTGACCTCTGATCTGATGGACCATGTAGACGTTGAGAGAGATCGTAGGGCACTGTCTGTGAGGGCTAATATGGTAGCCCGTTGTTCGGATGGCGTCAAAATAACTCTATTTAGAGCATTTTGTACGTCGTTCTACCCCTGTAGCCTATGGGTGGCATATACGCAGAAACAGTTCAGTGCCCTACGAGTTCAGTACAATGCGTTCAGGATGCTGATGGGGCTGCCTCGGTGTTGCAGTGCTTCGGGGATGTTTGCTGAGTGGCGTGTAGACTGTTTTTACACGACCCTTCGCAAGCGATGTGCATCCTTAGTGAGTAGGGTCCGGGACAGCCACAACATCATCCTGCAAATGTTCGCGCTTAGGTTTGACTGTCAGTACATCAACCATGAGTCGATGGTTAATGTACTGAACAAATCATTAAAATAATAAAACAGTAGGTAGTATCTCACAATTCTAATTCTAATTGTATTATATTCTATAATTTATTTAAAATTGTAATTTGACATCCTAATTTAATTGTATTTTAATTTTTGACAATAGGGTATATGACTAAGCTCAAGATTTTACAAAATATAAATATTTTATCAAAATATAGGTCAATATGTGCCAATGGCAAAAATTCTCAATTAAAAATAAACGTCTAGCCGGTTTTATGGTCATTCAAAGATTCATGGGCAAGTCCATTTTAAAAGTATGAAATTTTTAAAAAATAATTATACCATTGAATAATCCATACAATTTGCACCAACTATTATAATAGAACCATTGACATAAACGAAACATTTGATATAGCTACCATACAAAATTCAAATGAAATGCATACAAAATACTCTAGTGTGACGTCACATCTTAGTAGCCATTTGTATGGAGCGTTTTGGGTTTGCCCAAAATAATGTGATTTTAAAGTTGTGATATCTCAGGTAGTTTAAATGAGAATCAAGTGATTCTTTCAACGATGTTTCTATCATTGAGAGGTCTTTTGATTGCAGTAATAAAAAAAAAATAGTCATATACCGTATTGTGTAATGTAATTATGAAATGAAATTAATCTTGTTTATTGTTATTAATGTTATCTGTATTCTCAATATAACCTATGGTTGAAATAAATGAATTCTATTCTATTCTATTATTATTTTACCAGACTTAAAATGTGACTGTGATGTGTGAGTGTGAAAGTCGGCGACAATTTATGAAGCCCTATATTATAATAATATGCAGTTACAACCTGTGCGGATAAAGAATGGGAATCAGAAATGGCGGCGCATCTATTCACTTCTCGCTCGCACACTATTTGCGTCTATACTCGCACCCCACGAGTGCGAGTTTAGACACACTTGTGGGGTGCGAGTATATCCGCACAGGTTGTACTTGCCATCGACACGACATTAAAGAAGGAATACTTACGACAACAGCGAGAGTGTAAGCAGGGTACCGAAAGAACTTTTGAGTATAAATGTGTTGAATAGATCGCCATTGTTGAATGTTGTCGTGCATGGGATACTTTTCCGCTGTTTTTAATATTCCACCAACAACTCGAACTGCATTCAAATTTACTGTCAATCTGAAAAGATAGAACAACATTTATAGTTGGGAATCACATCCACCTTAAGGTGAAATCATCATCATCATCATCAGCCCATTTAAGTCCCCACTGCTGGGGCACGGGCCTCCCTCAATCACATGAGGGGTAATTGCCATACTCACCACGCTTGGCAAACGGGTTGGCGAGGGTTTTGATATAAATGCAGAGTTTTCCTTCTCTGGGTGCTGATGATCATGCACGCAGCTTTACCTTAGTCGCCTTTTACGAAACCTCGGTAAGAGTGAGGGTGGCCTATTCTACTCTGCCGGGGACCACACGGCCGTAAGGTGAAATAATTCAATACAATTAATTTAATAATTATAATATCCTCCAATTGATTTTGGCTAAGGCGGCTAATCTCAACGATCAGCCACTTACGCAGGATATTACTATAGTGCTCAACTGTGAACGCAAACACAAGTACACTCTCTATTCCCTTGCCCTCATATTCCGATGGGACACCACTGTGACACGACCGGAGAGGGATCGGGCGCAGGACCAAAGGCTTAACGTGCTTTCCGAGGCCCGGGGGCACAAGATCGCCAACCTCCAGACTCTGGGCTGACACTGAGAATTTCTTAACAGAAAAACTCTGATACCAATTTGGCCTGACCCGGGGATCTAACCCGGAACCCCAAGCGCCGCAGTCGCTTTGAGGCGACGGGTAGTCTACTAAACCGGATCTATTTTAAACAATTTCTGGGTTACCACCTCTCGGCATACACTTATACTATTTATTAAATAACCATGCACGAATGTAAGGTCCGTTTTTGTAGGCGAAAAATTGATTTACGCCAAAAGTGGCCGCTTTTGGCGTGAATCAATTTTTCGCGTACGCGTTAAACCCAACATTTGTGCATGGTCATTTAATAAATAGTATAAGTGCTTGCTGAGAGGTTATAACCTTTTATAGAAATTGTTTAAAATAGATCCTGCTAAGCAGCTAAAAATTAAAATCAATTGGCGTCGCTAGTGTGCCCTACCTGTCACCTTAAAGTTTGGCGCATTAGCCACTGCGCCAACGAGGCAGTCAATTTATTTATTCTGCCGTCCGCTAGCTAAAAGGTCGCTACACCACTCTTCCCTGTGGCTTAGCGACCTTTTAGGAAATTACACATGTTGTATGTTCAAGCTCTAAAGACGATTTAATGGGTTATTTTTGTACAAAACCAACAAAACGCCGAGGCATACGTGTAGGTACTATTATAGTCTCGGCAAATCTAGTGTAGGAATACCTTGGGCTAGATGATGAGGTTTTACCATTACAAACGACTTTATTCATTTAAATCGCGTCCGCTGTAAATGTAACATGGGCTCTCATTTTGCTTACCATCAGGCTGAGGCAAGACAATATTCTGTGTCCCTATAAAAATAATAATCTTTGAATCTGCCGATACGTTGCGTACGACGACGGTACGATTATCATCGACCAAATCTGATTAAGGCGACGGTAACTAGCGGCACCAATCGATAAATTGTTAGCTACTAAACCGGATCAATTTAAACAATTTTAGAGCGGGAGTCTCTAAGTAAACATTTAAAATATTTATTTAATAATTCACTACATTTTGATCTGTTTTTGCACTCGAAATTGGGATTAAGTGGCCGTTTTTGGCGGCAATTCAAATTTCGAGTACAAAAGCAGACCAAAAAGTTAAGTATAAGTATTAAATAAATATTATGATTATGTGTTTCCGAATGGCTGCAGCTTCGAAATTGTCAAAAAGAATCTGGATAAAAGTAATATAACCATAGCACATTGACCGTGGGAGAGCCACGCTTCGGCATGAATGGGCCGGCTCGACCGGAGTGATACCACGGCCACACAGAAAACCGACGTGAAGCAGCATTTTGCTACGTGGGTGAGCGTACCGGAGGCCCAATCCGGGGGAAAGGGGTTAAAAGGTTGGCACTTGTGACTCCACTGGTGTCGCGCGTGTCCATGTCCGTTACGATCCGTCTGCTCGTCTGTCACATATCATATAAAAAAATAATTAAAGCTTACCTTTTTCTATTCGTGTAAAAACAGTGCGACGAGCTCAGTACCCTTCGATCGGTGATGATATTACCACCACAAAATGATCGATATTCTAAAGTCCATTTATTATATAAACTCATTATATAAACCTGAAAGATAAAGAAAGACAAAGTATAGTTGATCCAGTTGTTTTATTCAGAACTAGTGGCCCGATCTCACTTCGCTTCGGTATTTTAATTTTAAAACAAAACATTTAGAAATTGTGTTTTTCTATAGGACGACACTATACGGCGGTGTAACTCGCGTTCACTCTTTTAGGGGTTGAATAAAAAAGTGCTATACATTTTCTGTATGAATATAAAAATACCTACCTATATAATTTTTCATCAGTCTAGCTTTTAAAAATAACGACACTTCTATACGGCGTTGTAACTCGCGTTCACCCTTTTAGGGTTTGAATAAAAAAGTGCTATACATTTTCTGTATGAATATAAAAATACGTACCTATATAATTTTTCATGAGTCTCGCTTTTAAAAATAACGAAACTTTCTATACGGAGTTTTAACCCCCGTTCACCCTTTTAGGGGTTGAATAAAAAGTGCTAAAACTTTTCTGTGTGAATATATAAATAATATAATTTTTCATGATTCTAGTTTTAAAAATAACGACACTTCTAATGTAAATAACACACTTAAAAATTTCATCTCGTGTTCAGGCGGGACTCGAACCCACACCTTCCACAATCCGGGTGAATGTTCTACCAATTAGACCACTGAACGCGTTACTAATCCGACGAAATTTGTAAGTGCTTGATTTGACATGAGCTGTCGATAGTCTCATCAATATTGTAGGTATATTTACAATATCCAGTGGAAATATTATAAAACATATTTGACTACCAGCTAAGATGAGACCGCTAAATCAATTGTTGATACTTTTAAAGCAATCTTTTACAATTTATTCTTAAGTAAATAACACACTTAAAAATTTCATCTTGTGTTCAGGCGGGACTCGAACCCACACCTTCCACAATCCGGATGAATGTTCTACCAATTAGACCACTAACCGCGTTACTAATCCCATGAAATTTGTAAGTGCTTGATTCGACATGAGCTGTCGATGGTCTCATCAATATTGTAGGTATATTCAACCGGATTGTGGAAGTTGTGGGTTCGAGTCCCGCCTGAACACGAGATGAAATTTTTAAGTGTTACTTTTCATCAACTCGAGCATCAAATATGGCGAATTTCTCATACGACGTTTTTACCCCATTTCACTCTATAAGGAGTCGAGGGAAAAAAATGCTAACCATTTTAATTTATATAATAATAATAATTCTCACAACATCTCATACGTTGACCTGATTCCGTACTAAGTAGCTTAAGCACTTGTGTTACAGATATCAGACAACAGAGGAACACAAATATATACTTAAATACATATATTACACCCAGACACTGAACAAACACAAGTGTTCATCGCACGAATGTTTGTCCAGGGTGGGGATCGAACCCACGACCTTTGGCGTAAGAGGCAGGGTCACTACCAATTGCGCCATCCGGTCAGTCAACCAATAATAAGGTCAGTCAATATAAAAAGCCCAAACCACTCAACAACAACTTTTAATCACTCTAGCTCTAAAAATAACCAAACTTTCATACGGCGTTTTAACCCCCGTTCACGCTTTTAAGGGGGTTAATATAAAATATGCTGAAATTACTGATATTATTTTTTTGATTTTTGTTGGAACAGTGCAAATACCAATTTTCACGACTCAAGCATTAAATATGACGAATCTCCCATACAAAGTTTCAACCCTCATTTTCCCTTTTTGGGGGTTGAATAAAAAAAAACCCAAATTAATTTTCCTAAATTTGTATGATGAGCCCAAATACCATTTTATATAATTTCATGACTCTAACTTTAAGAATAACGAATCTTCCATAGAATGTTTCCATCCCCATTTTACCCCTTTAGGGGTTGAATTAAAAAAAAAACTGAAACAGGTAAATTTTATTTTTTTATCAATAACCATAATCCGAATTTTCAAAAGTCTAACATCAAAAATGACCAACTTTCATACTAACGTTAACCCTCATTTTACCCCTTTAGGGATTGAATTTTTAAAACTCAATTTCTATTGCGCGCTCACATAATAAATACTACCCTTATTCCAATGTTCAAGATTTTAGGTCCAGTAGTTTCGGCTGTGCGTTGATAGATCAGTCAGTCACCCGCTGAGGCGTTACCTCTTTATTAATAGTATCTAATAGTGGCTCCCGGCAAACATCATTCCGCCTATTTATTGTTCCTTTTCTGACCTTTTAGACCTTCCCTGGACTACGACAAACATTTTAAAACTAAAATTAGCTCAATCGGTCCAGCCGCTCTCGGGTTTTAATCAGACTACCGAATAATCAATTCGTTTTTATTTATATGGATAAACATACATTTTTATTGGGGAACTGTCTTTAAGATAATCTATCTATACTATTTATAAAGAGGTGAATCCTACAGACAGCGCCAACGCTTATAGGTACTGAAAACACGAAACGCTTGCGCGATGTAATCGTCACCTAGCGCCATCTATTATTATAAAGTGAAACTAATGTCCCGAAACGACGTGAATTAAACGGCGGTAGATAAACTTAAAAAATATAAACACTTACATGATGTTTTAACTCTCCGAGTTCTACTTTGTGACCTTTCGTGGGGTGTACTTTTAACATACTCATCGAAGGCTGAAAAGGTAGTTTGGATATGTTAATAAAAGTTACAATGTGGGAAATGGGAAATAGCATTTTCCTTCTTCAAAAGTAAAATATATGCGGTTAGTTTCATATCAAAAATGCTACTATGATTTTGATGTGCAATTAGTATGCTTGGTGTCCCAAAATGTAAGGTAAGGTTAGCAGTTTAGGCGACGTTTAAGTATTACGTAAGCAGATTTATTAAAGTTCATTAACCCCTTAATTTTAATTATCTGTGTAAGGGACTTTGTTTATACCCTTTTAGGGAAGTCTATATCCAGTAGACGGCGATTGGGTGATTGCTTGCTTGATTAAATAAAAATTACCTCATTCAATGTCCGATTAAGTGAATGGGCGTAGGTCCATCCTGTCACGAATACAAGCAGCGTGTGGAGAATATTATGCCAGATATATTGAAACACCTTAGAAGATTTCGTGGTGCGTCTTGAATTAAATAGTTATTACTTTGCTTTACTAGTTTATAAGGCATAATCGGAATGCCCTAGGTTCATATCTTCTACTTAGTTTGTGCCTAGGTTATTTAAATATCGGCGCAAATCATCACTCAAAATTGACAAATCTGACAACTGACAGTCAACTCAACTCTTTTCGTATGTACGTAATTTTTTTCTTCTTTGTTAAAATATTTTGAGGATAGATAGTTTGAGTTCTCTTTTGAATCTTTCTGTAATCGTCATGGAACATTTAAAGAAAAAAGTGGCTGTGACATACGGACGGGCGGACGGGCGGACGGGCGGGCGGACGGGCGGGCGGGCGGACGGGCGGACGGGCGGACGGGCGGACGGACAGACGGGCGGACGGATGGACGGACGGACAGACATGTAGAATGTATAAGGGTTCCGTTTCTTGCCATTTTTTTTATATTCAATAACTTTTATTATGTTGCTTGAAGTACTAAGCACTGCGAGTCTTGGGGTTGCACTTATGATGAACAGGTTGAAAACCAAGGTGATGACCAATAGCACGAAACGTAGTATATCAGTGGATGGGCAAGATATAATACGTCAATGAGTATGTATATCTATTTGGGCCAGATAGTCGCATCGACAATGCCTTGAAGAGCTACTGGTCCATGAAAGCGTACATGAAGGGAGACCTTCCTCTGTCACTTAAACGCAAACTTATTGACGTGTGTATTTTGCCCATTCTTATCTACGGTGCTCAGATTTGGTCACTAACCAACCATCAAAATCCAAGCTCAAGGTCTACCAAAAAGCTATGGAACGAAGCATACTAGGCATATAAATCTCTGACCGAGTCAGAAATACTACAATACGCTCACAAACCGGGATTGCAGATGTGGGCGAAAAATCCGCTAGACTAAAATGGCACTGGGCCGGCCACGTTTGTAGGATGCACCCGGAGAGGTGGACCAGACTCATCACCCATTGGCAGCCAGCAGGACGTCGATTGAGAGGCAGGCCCAAAAAGAGATGGCGTGATGATTTTGACCACTTCTCGGGCAATTGGCAAACCATCGCCACTAATAGAGTCCAATGGCGGCTTTTAGGGGAGGCCTTTGCCCAGCAGTGGGACGACGCAGGTTAATTTAAAAAAAGGGCAGACAATCACACGGATCACCTGATGGTAAGTGATTAACTGCCACCCATGGACACTTGCAACACCAGAAGAGTCACAATTGCCTTTTTGAAAAGGAAGTCGCTCTTTCCTAAAGGCTTTGCAGGTCATATCGGTCCGGATATAGCGCACGCGATAGTTTATTCCATAGTTTTGTCGTACGTGGTAGATTTTTTTAAAAACGTACAGTTTTAGACTGCCAACCATCTAAATCATGGGGGTGGAACAGTTGTTGATAGCGAAATGAAACTACTGGAGCCGAACAATCCAAAAGAGCATTCCACATAGTAAAAGCGGTAGAAAATACATAGCGAGGCTACATCTCTACTCTACTGCCAAGGAGACTAGCCGACACTAGCTACCCACATACTTGTTGTTGGACGACTTGTCAATATAGACAAGTCTTAGAGAGAAGTTCCAAGAAAAGTTCCAGAAAAAGAAAAGTTCCAGAACTAAACTCCTAAGCCTGCCCTTTCCAGTATTGCGTAATGGAACGAGAAGGCTTGAGGTTTATAAGAAAATAACTTAAGGTGACGTTTTTGTAAGCAAAAAATTGATTCAAGCCAAAAACGTTTTGGCGTTAATCAATTTTAACGCGCGATAAATTGATTCACGCCAAAAGTGGCCGCTTTTGGCTTGAATCAATTTGTCGCGTTTGTACATGGACCCAACATTTATGCATGGTGATTTAATAATAATATAAGTGTTTGCCAAGAGATTGCAACCCCGGTTTTTTTTAAAAAGATCCGGTTTAGTAGCTAAAAATTAAAATCGATTGGTGTCACTAGTGTGCCCTACCCGTCACCTAATGCCCGCGATTTATAAGAAGTAATAATAGTAAGAGTCTTATTCATAAATGCTTGTTAAACCTTTGATAAATAAGACAGTGTTATGCTTTGAAACACCGTTTTCATTCTTTTTTCGAAGATTTTGTATGATTTTTTTTTGTATTAAACATCAAAACTGCTCATAACAACGTTTAGCTAACAAAGGTTTATTGGACGTTTATGAATAAATCCCTGAATAAAAGACAGATCTTTTCGCGTAAATACATTAAAAGAACCTAAAATAACCCTTATTTTCACTTTCAATAGTCTACTTAGGAAAGTCAATTTACCTTACTCTATGATAGATGTAAGTAATCGTTGTATGTACTTAATAATAGGTACAAGGAAATTTTGTAGAATATCGCCATCTGTTTGATAATATGCTAACTACGACATCAGATTCTAAAGTAGAGAGGCACAAACTGGGTTGGCGTCATAAAGTAAGGTACCTAATAATAGTATAATAATTATAGTCCGGGTACATAGTTAAAAAAAATTATGTTTATCAACAAAAAACGCCATCAATATAATGTGCTCTACAATAACTCTATTTTAAACAACATATTTTTTAAATATATTTTTCGAGTAACGCCATCTGTGTAACAGTGCGCTAACTGCGACGTAAGACAGAGAGGCACTTGTGATAGGTAATATTGTAATGATACAAAGATAGAGAGCGCTGTATGCAGTAAAATTATGTAGGTCCTACCATTAGTCCATGGTGCTACATAATAATAAAATTAATTCATACTGGCTGGTAAAAAAATCTTTTAACTGATCCGGTCGACCTCGTTAGGTGAACGACCGCGCGATCTTCGGTGTTCCAAACCACAATCTGTTTTTCTAGATTTCCTTTTTACTTTTACGTACTTGGACTTTTAAATATAGTATACTTATAGTAAAGTATCAGCCTATATACTGTCTTATTGCAGGGCAAAGATCTCCATCATAGAAATCAAGTTATTGCTACTATGATGGGATTAGGCATAATCACCACGCCTTGCCTAATGCGGATTGGTGATCACAAACCCGAGCAATGTTCGAAAAATTCGAAACATACTTTTTGCTCGACCCGGGAATCGAACCCAGGACCCTGAGATCACGGCCCGTAACTTAACCAACAGGGCGTCACTTTTAAATTGGCCCTAACTAGCGACGCCAATCGATTTTAATTGATAGCAACTAAACCGGATATCTTTTCAAAAATTTCGAGCTTCTCGGAAAGAATATAATATATGATACTTATAATTAACTTTATGATCTGTTTTTGTACTCGAAATTCGAACCAAAAACGGCCACTTATGGCGTTGATCCAAATTTCGAGTGCAATAACAAATCAAAAAGTAGATGCACAATTATTAAATAAATAGTTTGCTTAGAGACTCCCGCTTCGAAATGGTTTAAACAACAGGGCGTCAATTTTAGATAGATTCTGACCAATTTTCTTATTACTTACAAACATCTTATACTTAGTTATTATAGTTTAAAGGAGTTCTCAGACAGTGCATTATACATCAGGTGTTTCATTAGGCTGCTCCGGAGGTCGGGAGCCGGAAGTGGCTCCATAAATTATAACTTCCGTTAGTTTCGACTTGGATGGATGCGCTGTGCGTGCACACAGGGTGGGTTTTCGTGGACTCCGTTCAGCTCGTTTATTTTTTATTTATGACCATCATCACCTCTGGTATGTGTGTGTGTGCAAGGTAAATTGATCGGGAGTGTTCTTAGCTATGTTAGATGGAAATCCAAATCCAAAATGGCCGCCGCCACAAAGCGGCCACTTTTAGCGTAAATCAATTTTCGCGTACAAAAACGGATCCAACATTTGTGCATGGTTATTAATAAATAGTATAAGTGTTTGCCAAGAGGTTGTAATCCCGAAATTGTTTAAAATGGATCCGGTTTAGTAGTTAAAAATTAAAATCGATTGGCGTCGCTAGTGTGCCCTACCCGTCACCTTAACATATTGTATTACAACCCCCCACGATATAGATATCAAATAGAAAGGATTGAGTAGGAATACAATGCAATGAACTTCAAATCCAATATGGCCGCCCCTATAAAATGGCGAAATAATAAATTATAGTATATACTTGAGGGGGTGCCTATTGGAAGCGGGAACTGATATGTACTTAAGTAAAATAAAAATAAGAGTCTCTTTAAAAACCAAAAAGTAAAAAATAAATTAAAATTTAAAAACCCCCGACAATAATTTAAAAAGTCCAAAAATAAATTGAATATGCTGTTAACTGTCAGGGGGTTTCTAAATTATTAATTTATTTTTTGCTATCCGATACAATATTAATGTCGTGTAGTGTGCTACTACCATGACTGAATCTCTGCAGCGCGTATTGTCTTGAGATTTGTATTTAATTAGCACGACCTCACTTGATGCCGGCCCGGATATTAACCCACGCATCTTAGACAACCCAACCCCGTCTGGGTGGAGATTCCTGCAAACTAGCACCAAAATACAAACTAACGGTAGAAGAAATTTACAGAAAGTGTATCTTGAAAATACTTGGGCACTTGTTTAATTCCTTCGAGCCAAAGTAAAGTGATAAGTAGATGGAATATTTACGTATTGACACCCATCGTTATTGTCAATCTTTGAAACAAGCAAACAGCGGTCTGGAGATGATTCATTATACACTCGCGAGCACTCAAATCGAGTCAGGACCTAATTTTCATACAAACATACTAATTTCAGAGGCCTATAAATATGAAAGTATATGGGCTTTAGTGATAATTTTTATGTAAATCGATGTCAAAAATGTTCTTCTTTTAAAATATTAGTTTATCAAGCCTCCAGAAACATGACAATTTTCTTAAAATTAGGATTGAGCAAGTTCTTTGTCTTTCTCCATGCAGTTATTATGGGATAAGAAAATCTCCTTCCTTTCCTTTTTTTTAAGAAATCGGCACGTTTCTGTAATCTGTTAAAATAATTAATTGAAATTTGAACACTTTTGAAATCGATTTATAATAAAATTTTCACTAAAGCACAGATAATTACATATTTATAGGCCTCTGAAATTAATATGTTTGTATGTAAATTAGGTTCTGAATCGATTTATTAGCTCGCGACGTACATTTGAAATCTGGACGTATTGTTTCAGAATCGAATTACTAATCTAACTATTTTAATAGATATCACGATCTTATCTCTCATACTACGAGTAAATTTGTAAGTGTTTATTTTAGATTTTAGAACAATAGAAGATAAGCTTATTTAATGTTATGAGGCTTCTGTTTAGGATGGATCTTTTAGCTGATTCTTAACATTTATATTAACCAAAAGGAAACTTCTTTCTTTTAAAATGTTTGTTTTTTATACATATTTCACAACATCACATACATTGATCTGATTCCGAGATAGGTAGCTCAAGCACCTGTGTTACGGATATCAGAATCAACAGTGGGATTACAAATATATACATATAAGACTTATCTTTTGTATATACATACTTATAATACATAGCAAACACCCATGACCAATACAAACAAACATGTTCATGCACACAAATGTTTGTACTGTGCGGGGATCGAACCCGCAACCATTGTATCAGAGGCAGCGTCACTACCACTGTTCCAATCGGGTCGCCTAATGTATGAAGATGATATGAAGCTCTCGTGTTCATGGTGCCAAAACTTGGAAATTATTTCAGTCATCCTTTTGTAATCCTTTTGTCAACCCGAACACTCACCAGATCACCAATAATCATAGGAGGCCCAATCCGGGAGTAATGAGGGGTTTAAAAGTTGGCAGCGCACTTATGACATTATTGGTGTCGCGGATGTCCATGGACGGCGGCAATCGCTTACCATCAGGTGATCCGTCTGCTGGTCTGCCACCTATGCCATAAAAAACATCAATCCGTTCTAAATGCAGCAAACACATAGTTGAACTAAATCATGATTAACCCCAAACTTATCAGACACCTTAGGTCTTGTAAATGTAATGTCCCTACACACAATCCGTTAGGAACAAGACGATCTAATTAGCACTACTTAGTGGAACTAGTTAGTGCCGGATCGGTACCGAAATACTAATTAAGTGCCGGCTAAGTTGGCACTAAGTTTGTAGTAAGTTCAAATTGGCTAAGTTCTCATGGTTAAGTTTGACTGCTACGTCTGGACGATGTATTAGCTTATGAGATTGTTAAATGCAGTCTGTTTGTGATTTTTTTTTAGTGGCAGACGAGCAGACGGATTACCTGATGGTATGCGATTGCCGCCGCCTCTAGACACCCGCGACACCAGTATAGTCACAAGTGCGCTGCCAACCTTTGAACCCCCCTTTCCCCTGGATTGGGTCTGTACCCTCACCACGCAGCGAAACACAGCACAGTGCTGCTTTACGCCGGTTTTCTGCGCGGCCGTGGTATCACTCCGATCGAGCCGGCCCGTTCAGTGCCGAAAGCGTGGCTCTCCTACGGTTGAAATTTCTAGTTCTTTTCATGAAAGGAAATCTCTAAAGATATTATGTTAATGTCATGTTATCTACAGTGCGACGAAGTGTTTAGGCTGATGGTGTGTATACAGTCACTTGCACAAATAAGTATACGAACTCATTCGAATATGAACCTTACTGTTGTAAGAGTCGAGGTGTTTGCATTTTATTGCAGGCGACTGTACATGGATTGTTCTTCTTTTTTATCGACAGTGAGCCTGTCCTCAGTACATAACTTATCTACGAAGTATGTAATTAATTATTATAAAAAATATACGTTACACCATCAATATATTCCTAATTTACCATGAAATAATGACATTCTTTTATCACCTCGTTGGTATTTTAGCATCATTTAACTATGTAAAAAAATATATAAAGCGTACAGAGGTGTAAATGGCACTAATTTCGCGGGACGTGACGAAGGTGTTCATTTTAATTAAAAAGTATTATTTATTACTTAAATTTTACATCATGTAATAGTCTATCTATAAAATAGAACATTAACGAATATTTAGTACTATTTATCATTTGTAGTCTGCTATATAAAAGTTTTATTTACATTATTACGCCGTGTGGTCCCCGGCAGACGGGTTGGCGAGGGTTTTGATATAAATGCAGAGTTTTCCTTCTCTGGGTACTGATGATCATGCCAGCAGCTTTACCTTAGTCGCCTTTTACGACACCTCGGTAAGAGTGAGGGTGGCCTATTCTACTCTGCCGGGGACCACACGGCATTGACGAATATTTAGTACTATTTATCATTTGTAGTCTGCATTATATAAGTTAAATGTTTATTTGTAAGTTTGGCTCATTGTCGATAAAAAAGAAGAACGACCCACATGCCTCATGGGAATTTTAAATAAGTAGAAAATTTTCGGCTACGGCACAGAAATGGAGCGACAGCTTATTCAATGAGAACGTGCGCTTTCTTTGTGGTTAAGTTGCAAGTTCGAGTCCGATTATTATCGTGAAAACATGGTGATGAGACCTACACTTAAGGTGACGGGTAGGGCACACTAGCGACGCCAATCGATTTTAATTTTTAGCTACTAAACCGATCTATTTTAAACAATTTCGGGGTTACAACCTCTCGGCTTGCCGTGTGGTCCCCGGCAGAGTAGAATAGGCCACCCTCACTCTTACCGAGGTGTCGTAACAGGCGACTAAGGTAAAGCTGCTGGCATGATCATCAGTACCCAGAGAAGGAAAACTCTGCATTTATATCAAAACCCTCGCCAACCCGTCTGCCAAGCGTCGGTGAGTATGGCAATTACCCCTCATGTGATTGAGGGAGGCCCGTGCCCCAGCAGTGGGGACTTAAATGGGCTGATGATGATGATAATAATGTCCTCCAAACCGATTTATCGGTCATGGCAGTCGACGTAGAACATATTATAGTGCACAAGTGTTTGCGCAGACACAAGTGCACTCTCTATTCCCGTACCCTCATATTTCGATGGGACACCAGTGTGACACGACCGAAGCGGGATTAGGCGCAGGACCAACGGCTTAACGTGCTTTCCGAGGCACGGGGTACAAGACCGCCAAGTTCTAGACTCCATTCTGACACTGAGAATTCCTTAACAGAAAAACTCATAACATACTTACATACATGGACTGCTAAAATCATAACCCTTTTTTTGGCTTTGCGGGAGTCGGGTAAAAATCGATTCATGCCACCTTATTATAAATCGCGATATAACGTTATTACCGTACTAAAGCTCATGTCATCTTGTTCCAACAAGCAATGTCCAAAGAACTGGCACGAATTTTGTTCCGGGACTAAAGTTTATAGTGAAAATCCGCATGGTCCCGTTATTTACTCTAGATAAACAAGTGTAGCACAATAATTACACATTAGCATATACTAACTTGCTAAACAGATAATTCACCCATCACTGTCAAACCACACAAAAAGTGGCGCGAACGAACAGATGTGCCTCAATAGTTCGTTAGAAGCGCCTCTCCCACTCAATAAAAATATAATAATCGAGTCGTAAACTGCATATGTTGAGTCCAGGAGCAAGTACGGTCAAGAGCACATCAAGGTATAAACTTGCAGTACGATAATGACTCTTATGCCCTCGACATAAGAGCTGTCCAAAGGTCAAAGTGTTTAGTCTGATGTGCTTTTGACTGTACATTGGTTTGAAATATCTCGAGACGTATTTTCGGTGCGAGCAGGCCTTAAGGTGAAAGGTGTATCCTAATTGATTTTAATTGTTAGCTACTAAACCAGATCTATGTCAAACAACTTGGGGGCTTCAGTCTCCCGGTAAACACCTTATACTATTTATTTAATACTTTATAGCTAGTTGTTTGGTCTGCTTTAACACTCGAATTTTGAATAACCACAACAGACCCATCATTTGGGCATAGTTGTTAAATAAATAGTATAAGTGTTTTTTTTAATATTGCTTATAATAGGCAGACGAGCTTGCGGCCCATCTGATGGTACACGGTAACTGCTGCTCATAGACATCAACAATGCCGGAGCACAGTCATGCCGCTGCCTATCGTGAAAGAAGAACTCTTTTCAAACCTCGTTTAAAAAAGGATATGTCATAGCGATCAGGGAACACCGTAGCTGGAAGCTCATTCCAGAGTTTGCACGAGCGTGGGAAAAAGAAGCGCTGGAAACGAAGCATTCTGGAAGGGATGAGAGGGTTTGCCGAGAGACTGAAGCCATAATTATTTAAAATGAATTTGATTTGGTAGCTTACAATCAAAATCAATTGGCGTCGCTAGTGTGCCCAACTCGTCGCCTTTATGGTTTCTTCTTTAACTTTTTCAAATTCAAAAGACAAGTAAATTCATACAAAATCTCATACATTGACCAGATTTCGTACTGGACGGTGCACGAAGGCCATCAAACCTCCTCGGAATATGCTTCTCCTAATGGATGTATAATCCTTTAGGATATATCGGCGAGATAGTTTTCATACGGATCTCACCAATATGGTCCAAATATATGACATCGTTTTCTATGCTATTGCTTTAGCTTGTAAGACTTATAATACCTATAGAATTTTTAGACGACCTCTATGCTGTGAACGGATATTTATAATTGTCTCTATGGCTAAGTTGCTCTCGTAGAAGATCCCGGGATCAATTCCGGTCGGGTCTCTTTAATTTGGAAATGTTTTTTCTTCACGCCACGCAACGCTTCGGCATGAATGGGCCGGTTCGACCGGATTGATACTATGGCCTCACAGAAAACCGGCACGCAGCACTATGCTATGTTTCTCTGCGTGATTGAGGGTACCGGAGACGCCCCTGGCTTTCGTCAGCTACTACTCATAGTACCTACAGAGAATGTCTTACTTTGAGATCAGCTGATCAGTAGGTATGTATTTATTTATCTTACCCTTATCAAACACCTTACAGATTTATCGATGCTGGAAACCAAAGCTAAGTCTCGTCAAAACTAAATTTATCGTCTTGGCTTCTGAAAGATCCCCTACTGACCATTGGGCCACTCAGTTGCTAATGGCACAACAAAAAGCCATTTAAACAGTGGGCTCGCCATTACGAATGCTTATTAAAAATGTGGCCGGAATATCAAATTGCTATCTTCCTATTGTGTTGGCCCCTGTGCACGCGCAAGTCACCCTTCGGTTTTTGTTAAGGGTAGAGCACTGTGCTGTTCAGAGGGCCAGCGTAGTTACAAATGCGAAACATAGGTCATTAATGTTGATTATGAAATTTAATATTATTGTAACATAAATAAATAATAAAGATAAACAAATGTGGAGGCTTGTTATTAGCAATTTGCACTGTCATCATCCTATGTCATTTATTTTGTAATTAGTCTGTAGTTGTTAGTAAGTTTAGTAAATTATTAAAAAGAAAAATTTTAAAAATATAATGAACTTATCTTTAATTTTTGTTAAGCCTACCCTTTAAGTAAACTATTGTAAACTCTAAAATTTCATGATGTGCATATCTGTATGATGTGATTTAAACACTAGAATAGTCCCTTGTCTTATATATGTAAAATGCTTGTGATTATATTGTTGATGTGCCAAATAAATAAATAAAATAAAATAAAATAAGCCTTATGTAAAATAAAAAAAAAACACATAGTTCACCGTGGGAGAGCCACGATTCGGCATGAAGGGGCCGACTCGACCGGACTGGATACCATGGCCTCACAGAAAACCGGCGTGAAGCTGCATTATGCTGTATTTCGCTGCGTGAGTGAGGGTATTGAAGGCCCGGTCCAGGGGAAAGGGGGGTTCAAAGGTTGGCAGCGCCCTTGTGACTCCACTGGTGTCACAGGTGTCCACTGGCGGCGGCAATCGCTTACTATCAGGTAATCCGTCTGCTTGTCTGCCAACTATCACACAAAAAAATAAAGGCAAATGCAGCAGGGTCTCCTTGTAGTTTTTAAATTCGTAGGTACTCGAAATCAATCAAACTGTTTAAATATAGATAAGTTTTTTGTCATTAGTAGTTGTACCTAGTTAATAATAATAAATATCAGTAATAAACATCACACAGTACATCCACCTGAATTTGAACTTATGTTAAGGGTTGAAATTTGAAAATGATGAATCAACAATGACTTAATTATCAGATTATTATTCTACTATTTATCTAATTTATTCAAGTGATTTTGCTTGCTAATCACATTCAATAAGGAAAATTCTCAAAATCGCGGGTCACCCTCTAGAAAAAAAAAGTGGAAACTTTATTGAAAAATAATCATGGTAATCTCTGATCAAAACTACTCTGTATAACAACGTACATCACTAGCAAAACAGTTATCTAGGGGCACAGCCCCATCACTATTGTTTGTTTTTTAGGAATAAATTCAGTTGTCACAAGCGCATGATAAATGGTAGCACCAACACCGTGGTCATATGGCGAATTTGGGGCCACTTGTTACGGGCCCTTGAAATATGGGCCCACTTATGGTGTTTGTGATTTTTGAATAGTGTCTAATAAAGTCCGCCAATTTTATGTATGAGTCGTCATGACTTAGAATTCGTCGCAAATTTAGTTGCACTGACTGGCGTAAATGTTGCAGGCATTTGTAATAGATTTCCTTATATGCAAGCAATGTACAACATAACACTTCCCAATAGCGAGTAGCCCTGGACGAGATCTTAGAAGCAGTTGCAAGCTCGAATGGAGAATGTTAATAGGCATACAACATCGCATAAAACTATGGTCTCAGTATAGCTAATATCTATACAAATATACAAGTTTTTGTTCCTCTGGTGTTTGATATCTGTAACACAAGTGCTTAAGCTACTTAGTACGGAATCAGGTTAACGTATGAGATGTTGTGAGAATTATTATTATTATTATTATAATTATAGAAAATTACAATTTCGCAGGCGCGCGCTCGTATTGTGACGTCACCGTATAACTTTTTTTTTTAATTATGTAAGTATCTCGGGAAATACACGACGTATCGTAATATTATTTTCAGTCATGTTTTTTATTTACAACCAAGTTGATGGAGATACGGGCGAATGTATTGACAGGACAAGCGAGTGGACTGAGTTAGCGTTGCGAAGTACTGGGACGGCGATGACGTCACTTTACAGCCCGTGTATTTTGAAATCAAATATCTCCGAAACTACACGACGTACTGTAGTAATTTTTTTTATCATATTTTTTATTTTCATCCGAGTTTAAGGAGAGCTGAAAATTAAAATTAGCGAACATTCTCCATTAGCGTGATTATAAAAGAGTACGTACCCTTCTAATCTTTCATCCATCAGTCCAACTTTGGTTGTTCAAATAGCTATTTCGTCAGGTTGGTTCGAAAACTTTGGCACAATACACGACGGAATCCAACAGGAACACATTTTAAAATCTCAAAGTCATAAGAAAACAGGATAAAAATGTGCTACGAATATTTTAACGGATAATGTAAAAGTAAAAACAAGCATAATTCTTCAACGTCAGAACGTTAACCAGATCTTCATAACGAGAAGAGCCGCAAATGCACTCGTAACAGATAACTGCGGAGTTTTAAATAAATAATCCGGCCAAATCCATCTGCTCGGTTTCCGCGTTTTTTCGACCCCATTGCTCAGAGCGGCCAATTTGGAAATATTGAATAAGTAAAACCTCCCAAAATATGGATACAGAGAGTAAGTTAACGAGAGAACGGACAATCTGTTGATGTATGTAATTAATAATGGTAGTTTATTTATACATACATACTGTTAGCACAACATTAAATCGATTGACTACATCCCCTAGCGATACAACTCTAGTAACGTCACTCGAGTTGTCAGATTTTTTCCATGAGATTCGCGCGCGTTGTATTTGATACCACGGGCTCACAGAAAACCGGCGCGAAGCAGCACTGTGCTGTGTTTCGCTGCGTGAGTGAGGGTACCGGAGGCCCAATCCTGGGGAAAGGGGGGGTTTAAAGGTGGGCAGCGCACTTGTGACTGCACTGGTGTGGTGGTGGGCGGTGGCAATCGCTTACCATCAGGTAATCCTTCTGCTCGTCTGTTACCTATCACATAAAAAAAAAATTGTTACCTCAAGTAAAACTGTAATCCTACTAAAAATTCATTTCATTGTCAATAATACCTAATATAAACTATTTGTAAGAGCTGTGTACTTACAGCCACTCGTGAAAGTATATTAAACTGTCAAATTTCTTCATTCGATTTTCATCTTAATGTCAAACAAGTTGGATTCAATATCAACTGTGTGGCTGTCTGTACAAGCCTATGGAAATAAAGAATATTAGACATTGAATTGGATCAGAGGTACTGCCTGATGTGTTGTCTTTTTTTTTGAACAGCGTTTCTGTAATATTCTTGTATCTTACAAACTAAAAACTTTTTTACCATGGAAGAATCACGCTATGAATGATTGGCTACATCCTAGTGATATCACGGCCTCAAATAAAACTGTCGTGAACCAGTGTCGCCGCTGTGTTTCTATCAGTGAGTGAGGGTACCGAAGGTTCAATCAAAGTTCAAAGGGAAGGCGCGTGGAAAGGTTGTAAGTGCACTTGTGACACAGCTAGTGCAGTTGGTATCCATGTGCGGCCGCAATCGCTTACCATCAGATCATCCGTCTGCTCGCCTGCCACCTAGGTACATAAAGACATCAAGAATCCACACGTGTTGATGGGGAAATATTTAAAAAAGAAACAACTACTTAATTTATTCAAATTGCACATGTCAGACACATGTCTAATTTGAATAAATAATGTGTTGGTTGCACATATATATACGTACCTACTTATATAGGGTAGATAATACTTACCTCTTGGGACGCTGCATCTATCTCACAGAATGTAACTAGGTGTAATGTGAAGTGTTTCCCTCAAATACTCTTTGCTACAGCAGCTAAACACATTACAGAGAGTTACCGGTGTTCCATTATACGCCGTGAAAATATCACTTGTCCAGGGCTGCCAAATAGAATTTACTATTCTTGTAAGAGGTACCCACTCAATTTTTTTTAACTTTGAAATCTGCTAAAACTTCATGATATTGACATATGAAGGCATAAATTGACAGAGATAATATTGGAGCTAAGATGCGTTTGAGAATAAATCATATACTTGCCTAGATAGATAGATACTTTTAATTGCACGATAAACACAATTCAAAAGCAAGGTATACAGATATTCAGTGTACAATATAGGCAGCCTCATCGCTACCTAAGACCTATTATAATTATGTAATATGATTATGCAATAAATGAATATGAATACGTAAATGCCACTTCTATGGCATTAACGTATCATATCAAATTTATATTCTAAGGCTGGATTCGACCAATCTTTATCCTTGGATAAATCTATGGCATTACGTCTAATTTTTGTAGAATGACAGCGCTATACCATAACTTTATAATCGGAATAAGGTTAGTCGAATCGGATCGAATTTGTTTAGAGACCGTTCTTAACGTTGAATAAATAGCTTGAATTTTATTAGTACCAGTCGCTTTCAACGATCCAAATAATAATATTATTTGCACTGCTTATTCATAATGAACGAACTATCGAAGTTATCTAGTGATTAAGAAAATTTTCGAGTCAGTAAGATATTTTACTTATGTGACTGGCGAACCACTCTATCTTAAACTATTAGTAAAATGTTAAAGACTAGATTTATTAGTGGCGGTATTGTTAAGTTAGCAAGAAAACAGATCAGTCAATATTAATGTAAGAAAAGCAATTTTTGTGCGCGGAGAAACATAAGTACTTAGTATAAGCAAGGAAACAAACTGTAACTAGCAAATAAAGGCATGGACTCAGAGTCTGTGGTATAAAAAACCAATAAAAAAAGACTAGATTTACGTGTTTGAAATTTAATATTGAGATTTAATATACCGCCTATGTCGATCCGAAAACGGCAAAATAGTCATAAAATGTTAAAAAGAAATACACGACTGGTGATATCGTGGATTTTTCAAATATTATAAGAGGGCACGCAGCTCGATCCGACTCCATTCTCTCAACGTGGCCAGCGCAGTCTAGCCGACTTTGTCTCGCCCATTATGTTGGGTTCGGCCAATTTCGGCGTTTTTCCTTATCCTCTATGCACCATCGTCGCGTTTGGTCGGCCCCAGGATCATCGATCATCCAGCAAGCGCTCAGTAGGGCACCCTAGATTACGCTGGATAGACCAGGTCGAGAAAGATCTCGGTCACCTACAAAGGCTGGATTGGTGACAGGTGACTGAGAACAGAACAGAATGGCAAATTCTCGTATCGGAGGCCAAGATCCACTTCGGATCGCTGAGCCAGCGTAGTAAGTAAGTAAGTGTAAGAGGGCAAATAATATTAGACTGGTTGATGCACTGCTGAACAGCAGGCAACCCTATTTTCGCACCATTACCGCTATACGAATTGTTCTCCAGAGTTTTTATTTTTTCACACAATGCAAATTATGGCCTAGCACTAGAATATTGTTTTTAGTCTGGTTTGGTGCCTTTAATAATTATAATATTAAGTTTAAGTTGTAATTTATTGTTTGACCAATATAGTTTTCTAGGACCAATTTTTAGCCTGAAACACAGAGTATCCTAGTGCAGACAAAATGTCAAATATAAGTACTATAATATATAAGATTGTGACCATAAGTTTGTAATAGATTTAAGTTATTTGCAAAAAATATTTTATTTATTTTATTTGATAGAATCCTACATATTGTTGCTTCTAGTGTAAGGTATTTTACCATGGGAAAGCTTCGCCATGAACGGGCCGAGTTTTACCACGGCATCACAAAAACCCGCGTGATTCAACAACAGCGCTGTTTTTGCTGAGTGAGTGTGGGTACCGGAAGTCCAATTCAGGTGGAAGAGAAGTTTAAAAGTAGGCAGCGCACTTGTAACTTTACAGGTTAAGGCGTCTATTGGCGGCGGCAGTAGCTTACCATCTGATGATCCGTTTGCTCGTCTACTATCTTTTACATAAAATAAAAAAAAAAACTATCGCAGAAACTTCATTCTGTGAGATAGGTAGGAGTTTCTAACTAGCCGGCCCGCCATATGTTTTGAATTTCATTGCATCATAGTTCTCGAGCGGTCTTACCTCCCTGCATTTCCACCTGACAAGTGCAACACTCGGTTCTTTATTTTTTAGCACTCATGTCTGTTGCCCGGAATATAAAAATATTATCTGCGTTTTTCGCCAGTTATGCCAGTTTCACTTCAGTTTTTCATATTTCTGAGCATTTGGTGACAGTTTTCCGTTTTTGCCACAGTTAGGTACTAGGTCGTCGACTACTACCATTACTACTAGCTCGTCTGCGACCTATGAAATAGAGCGCATACAAGCAGACGTTTCACTATTATCGTAGTATATTGGGCATACATCTTTTCTATGATTAGGTTGATTCACACTGTTCAAGAGTCCTGTGATGTGGCGTCTGCGGCCCAGAAGGGGGAGAAACGCACAATTAGGGACAAGGAAATAGATTAATAACTTGTAGGGAGTCAAGAATTGAAAGAAAGAAAGAAAAAAATATTATTTTGGACATCACAACACTACATACGAGTACAACATTAGTTACAAAAGAACAAACAAACAAAAAAAAATAGATAAAGAAAAAAAACAAAACAAAACAAAGGAAAAACAAAATAATGAGTACAAATAACCAGGCAGTGCAAATAATATATTGTGTGTTGTGACCTCCAACATAGATGGCCCCCACTCAGCCTATGTTATGACCCTGAAAAAGGTCATGACGCTGATTTTCGGTAGGGCCAGCTGAGTGAGTGCCACGGACGTCAGAATTGTGCGCGATGGAGTGCAAGAGTCCCACGGACACGCAATATCCGCGCACATCTCCCACGATTCGGCCAGTATAACCATAGTATTGGTATGGCCATGGGAGGTGGTGGGTTGTTCAAGTGGATTTAGTTGCGCTTGTGCAATTTTTAATCTGACACGGATGCGTAAGAATTCGTTAAATTTGAACACTATTATCTAGGAATCTCTTGATGTTTTTCAAACAACACTGTAAGGTTAAAGTTATAGTGTTTTATTTCTGTAGCAGCTGGGAACGCACGATAAGGATTATCTCCAAGACCTACTGTTATCTCTGTCACGTACGCTATGTCAGCAGATCTGACCACGTATGTGATATGACATGAAAAAAATTCTGACTCTTGGACATTAGGGTTACCCGCAATAAATATATTATAATAGTATTTAAATATTGACGTTTGGTATTTTTGTTTTAGATTATTATTAATGAACCTATTTGACACTTTCTTGACATTTATGTATATAATCTGGTATTCTACTGTTGTATTATTGACTCATTCTAACTATGACATGATGACTATTTGGAATTTTTTTTTTAATGTTTAGTGTGCGTAAATTGAATATTTTTTGACATTATGTTTTTTTTCCACATTTGTGATTATTATTATATGTTGCATTGACTCTTATTGAATATTTAATGTAATTAATGTTTTTTTTCTTTTCTTTTTTAAAATAAATTATCTTGTGTGCGCTTTGTAGTAGTCTGTAAGCATACTTGTTAGCTGAATAATAAATAAATAATAAAAAAAAATGACGACAGTCATCTCTAGTATATAAGCTTTGGAGATGTTCTCACATCATCCCATTTGCATTATCAATAATAAACCAGTTACGTATACAAGATCTGGTGCATCATTTCTTCCGGCCCACCAGCTGCCTCCCGGCGGATTGGTGGCCTACCAACTATATCTTACGGTTCCCGGCATAATTTCCTTTATTGCCCGTGGCACAACTGCTTCGCACAACTAAGTTCTGCCATGGGAAATTCGTTTACCCGTGACACAACTATTCTGATTGGTCCATTGGACTCATACAACAAAATGACCCGCGATATTCTTAATTACCCGTGGCACAACGAGGTACTTTTGTGAACACTTGTGAGATTCTTTTGAGAAAATAAACTGATTCTTCCTTAATAAGCTAATACACGTTAAGCCGGCTGTTGGTCTCCCAATCTCTTTTCAGTCGTATAACGCTGGTGATTTATTTGAATATCTATGAAGGAAAGGGAATAAAGTGGTCATTCTCCATCAAAATTTAGCGTAGGTACTAGGTTAATTGCTGAGTATGGCCGCCCCGGCGAAGATATCGGCTGCAAGACATTATTGTTGGTCTCCCAATCTCTTTTCAGTCGTATAACGCTGGTGATTTATTTGAATATCTATGAGGGAAAGGGAATAAAGTGGTCATTCTCCACCAAAATTTAGCGTAGGTACTAGGTTAATTGCTGAGTATGGCCGCCCGGCGAAGATATCGGCCGCAAGACATTATTATTAAGTGACATTCACATTGACTAAAGTTGCAAAATCATTATTTCCCACTAAAACCGTCGGCGTGTCTTTACGTCATACATCCCACCCTGAGTGAGATTGACAACCGTTTAACTCTTTTCCTACCGCATCATTGCGGTATTTTTTGCCAGGTATTTTTTCGTTTTAAACCTTATTTGTTTTGCAAAGCATGCCACTGACGATGTATTCTTCGGCCTCGTTAAGGGTATTATGTCAAAATGTTTGCGAATTTGTGTTCCCAGCGTGAAATATTTTTTGTTGTGGACTGTCCAGGGATTTGTGGAAGTTTTTACTGTTTGTGGCCAAAATGTGGTGGAGCGCTTTTATGTCTGTTTCCGTGAATATTAATGCTTATTTTATTGAAATGTGAGTACCTAGTGGTTCTTTCTATGAATTTATTGATATAGTTATACATTTGTTTGTTACATTTTGTTAGAGCTGAATTTTATTTTAAAATATTCAAAGTTGGTACTTCATTGTCTTCGATTAGAATCTAAACAAAAAAATTTAATTGGTCTTTTAATGATGTCCTGTCCAATGAAGATGAAGGTAACTAATATTTTTTGTAAACTGTTTTTCTGGTTTCTCTTCTCGTAGTTAAGGGGGTTGGGTAAGCATAATCTGCCAAATTCTTGTAGTACCTATACAAACTCAACAAACCTTAGGTGTTGCAAATGTCCATGGGCGACGGTGATCACATTCCATCAGGCTCCCCGTCTGCTCGTTTGTCCGCTATAGTGTAAAAAAAAAACAAAAGTACGGTTACGTCTACAAAGGAATTTAAATGTATATTAACTGCCGAGAAACTATATAAGTGATTATAGATGATACACTATGAAAAACCAGGTTGTAAGTTGGCGAAACAACATTTTTCATTCACACGTATTTTACTGATAAAAAATACTGTTGACTTTAAACTTTTTTGTGGCAAAATATTGTGACATTTTATATTTCCTGATTCTTACCCATCCGTACACCTTTCCTCGAAACTTAACCGTGTTAGTTAAAAAAATTGCACAAGCGCCACCATATCCACTTGAAAAGTGTGAAGCAACCTAATCAGGGCCTTATCAACTTCCGTACCATCTGTCCGAGTCCCTTCATAGAAAAGCAATCGTTGGGTCGTAAACGTTAAGGGTCTGGGAGCACCCCCAGGGGGCGAGTAAAGGGACAACGATATTCCTTGACACCGTCAGAAAAAGTATCCTACAGTAGCCCTACCCAGCATGGCCGCCAAGGGCCCTATAGCCCGGGCAAAAACTGTAATTTAAAGCTGACTTAAGGTTTCGAATTAAAATGGAAGGTCGTGTTAAGGAGGGAATGGAGTTACAGATACCTAGTTTGGCGTGTTTTCGTGAGATTGCTATGTGGGGTAAGGAGGGTGCAGTTAGGGCAAGCTTGACATTATTATTAACCGAATTCGTGTAACATTGATGTCTTGATCATTTAAAAGGTGTTTTTGTAGTTCGCAGTCCTATTTATGCGTTTTTCCTCCGTGCGTATTATTATATTATATCGGTAAGCGTAGTGTAGGACGCCCTGCGACAAGATGGGATGATGACATTCGAAGGCTGGCTGATGTAGGCTGGATGAGAGTGTCCGAAAATCGGGAGCAGTGGCGTGCATTAGGGGAGACCTATGTCCAGCAGTGGACGAGTGTGGGTTGCTGATGATGATGATGTATTATTATATTATTATTATTTCTTATCTATTACCTACACACAAGAAAAGTACGTAAATAGAGTGGCACGTCCTGAGTTACTAAAATTTGTCTGATATCTGTAACACAAGTGCTTAAGCTACTTAGTAGGAATCAGGTGAACGTATGAGATGTTAGTGAGAATTATATTATATAATGAACCAATTGCGTTCTGCCTTTGACGTGAGGATACCAGCTCGTTTCGTATAGATTCTCAAATTATTTGTACCCACGATTCTTGAGCTTATGATTTTGAACGTGTAACCATTACCCAGTTATTAACATTACCTTAGTTAATCTGGCTCCCATATCTAATGGTGGCGAATATCAGAAGGTACTTAATCCCTTCATTATAATCACTAGTCTAATCAATACTTGGATCACGGTCTAAGCGTAACCTTGGCTTCGTTATGAAGGTTTCGACGCAACCGGGATTACGATGATGAACTTTAACTCTACAACCCCCTATTAAAAAAAAGCGATCTAAGGAGACCTTCAGATTGCGTTTTGTATTAAGGTCGCTATTATTTAACAGAATTCATATACTTAAAGTTTGTAATGTGAAACATCCACGCTTCGGTATGAATGAGCCGGTTCGGCCGGAGTGGTCGAATATCACGAACCCACAGAAAACCAACGCCCACACTTTGTTCTGCCGGCTGAGTGAGGTTACCGGAGGCTCAATCTGAGGGAACAGGGCTTAATAAGTTGACAGAGCACTTGTGACTCCATGGTATTGCAAGTGTCCATGTGCGGCGGCATCAGGTCTTCCGTGTACTAGGTTAATAAAAATATAAGCCTAGGTCACCTGGACAGTAATAAGCAAAGATCGGAGTAGGTAGAGCTATTTGGGTTCTTTGGCCGCGAACATAGATGTTAATATTGATATACCCCGGGATTCTGACTTTGACGACCCGTTTGGAACAGTGGTAGTGAACGCTGCCTTTGGTCCAAGGGTTGCGGGTTTGATCCCCACACAGTACAAACATTTGTGTGCATGAACATGTCTGTTTGTATTAGTCTGGGTGTATACATAAGTATGTATTTACAAAAGAAAAGTATTATATGTATATATTTGTAATCCCACTGTTGATTCTGATATCCGTAACACAGGTGCTTGAGCTACCTATCTCGGAGTCAGATCAATGTATGTGAAGTTGTGAAATGTTAATTTATTTATGATTCCGGGATTAAAATAAATAAATTTTATTTTAATAAAAAATATAAAAGAAAGATCACTTGTATTGTATTATGTAAACTTGCGAACGCGCGTTTATTACAGTTTACTTACAGTTTGTCTCTTTCTATCTAACATGCATACGTATCTGCAATTAGGAAAGAACAATTTTTTTGTATTAACATGGTATTACAAGCACTTATGAATAAGTTCGTAAGGCTGATGTTAATGCTCGTATGTTTAAACGAAAAATGTTAATAGTTACAGAAAAATAAAAATCTATTTTAATGTATTATGTTTCAGTTTATTTTCAATAACCCCAAAAACGTCCTCATTATTATAGGGGGCCGAATTTCTACTGCCTAAGATCGTGAATCGCTGTTTGTAGCTATTTCTAACATGAATAAAGTATATTTTTAATACCGGGATTCCGGGCACGTCCATATTATTTAAAAAAATCGTAAGTACCAAAATGGCTCTACCTACTCCGATCATTGGTAGGTAATAAGGAATCGATTGATACCTCATTCATCAAAATCGGCTGGGTAGTTTAGATAGAATCTTCGAATATACAAACATATTTAGAACATAGGTACATACTTAGGTACATAGACTGCTAAAATCATAGCCCTTCCTTTTTGTCTTTGCCGGGAAAAAAAGTAATGGTCTGTCATCGACCCGTATGTTCGTCTTTTTCGAACGACACACGCCAAACTTTTGCCTCTCAAGGATTTTTTCTAGTATATTATACACATACACACACGCACACACACACACACATACACACACACACACACACACATACCCACTTCTCTCACTCAAATACCTTCACATTTTCAATTCCTCCCTTACACACAGAAGCACACCAAATTCGAACCTTCGACATCTCTATGTAATTAAATTTTTTATATCTTCTTGTTTTTTAACGATCATAGTTTTAACTTTTAAGCCCTCATAAACCCACCTTCTCGACTTCCACCCTCAGAGAAGCTGGATTGGCTGAAAATCAGCGCTGCCAGGATTGTATCTTTCCGTGGCAGCACAAGCTGAGTCCACCTCCATTTGCTTATTGTACACCTATAAATTTAAGTTACATTTACCTAATTTCATGTAATATGTATCATTAATAAGCAATAAACGTTATTTGTATTTGTATTTTTTATCACAACTACTTTATAATTTGCGTATGTCACCTCCACATCATTAATATGCATCTCATAGAATGCAAATGCCCTCCCAGTAGACGGGTCCAGTTCGGCGTCACAATCGTAACCTAATTGCGATGCCTGGATCTAGATCCTATTGTTCTGCTTTAGGCTTGCCATCAGGAAATGGTATTTGTATGCAAATGCATTGTAAATGTCGATAAGCGTATTAATAATAATCAGGTGAGATTGTGGTAAAATGTCTGGCTATTCTAAAAAAATATATTGAATTGTAGAGAATTGGAAAGTATTCGAAAATATAGATCAGAAAACATATTATGACATGAACCTGATCCTTAAAGAAGTAGGTAAAACCAAGTTGTTTTTTTTAAATAAATATTTCACAACATCACATACATTGATCTGACTCCGAGATAGGTAGCTCAAGCACCTGTGTTACGGATATCAGAATCAACAGTGGGATTACAAATATATACAATATACTGTATACTTTGTACATATACTGTATACTTTGACTGACCGGATAGCGCAATTGGTAGTGACCCTGCCTCTTACGCCAAAGGTCGTGGGTTCGATCCCCACCCTGGACAAACATTCGTGCGATGAACACTTGTGTTTGTTCAGTGTCTGGGTGTAATATATGTATTTAAGTATATATTTGTGTTCCTCTGTTGTCTGATATCTGTAACACAAGTGCTTAAGCTACTTAGTACGGAATCAGGTCAACCTATGAGATGTTGTGAGAATTATTATTATTATTATTAAATAATACTTTTCTTTTGTAAATACATACTTATAATACATAGATAACGCCCAGACCAATACAAGCAGATATGTACATGCACACAAATGTTTGTACTGAGCGGGGATCGAACCCGCAACCCTTGCTCCAGAGGCAGCGTTCACTACCACTGTTCCAAACGGGTCGTCTAAGTATTACTTATGTAATTAATATGTCAGAATCAACGAAGATTTTTTTACACTGGGAGAGCCACGCTTCGGCGTGAGGGCCGGTGTGACCGAAATGATACCTCGGCCTCACAGAAAACTGGCGTGAAGCAGCGTCTCTGGTCTGTTTCTACGCGTAAATGAGGGTATCGGAGGCCTAATTTAAGGAAAAGGGGGCTTTAAAGCGCACTTGTGACTCTTTTCCATTTCTAGACCATGACATATATACACTTTAAGGCACCACCAACCACCTACAGTATATTTTTCATACAAACCTGCCCAATTCACGGTTTCATAAATTAAAAAAGTAAAACATTTTATTAAAAAAAATACGCATCCGTAAATGCTCGTCTTTTAATTAAACATATAATTTTTTCGATGTGTCCAAAAATTTTATACTACGCATACTTAAATCAGCTTTTCAAGTTCCGAACGAAGATTGATTTAAATTTTTGGGCCAACTGGAAGGTTTATCTACATGATTGATTGAAATTCTTGATTCAAAAGCCGAACATGTTACGTAAAGAATACTAGCAATAAAACATTTAACTTTTTAATACGTGAAACCTTGAAGTGAGCAAACATTGTTAGAAAAATAAACTGGCGATGAAGATTCAGTGTATGTGCCTCTGAGTGTAGGTATAACATTTTCTTACTTAGGACGTATCTTTTTGGCTGTGAAATAAGGTTTGATCTACATGGGCGTTGTGTTAAAAAAAGGCATACCTTGAAAACGTACCTCAACAGTGCGGCAAGAACTGTCAAAAACATGCTATTTAAGTATCCAAATTATGAGCACGTCTTCTACCTACCTAATAGGTACATGAACAACTAATGTAGAGTTTCAGCAACAAACAAGTCAGCGAGTTACCTCCCGGGACCGGCCTGGGAGGTCCCACGGGCGCCTAGGCCACGCCCACCCCAGACCCCGCCCACCGCGCCAAGAGACCTCGCAATGAGCCATTGCTTTTTAGCTTGAGATCCTGTAATGGATCAATTTTCTACCTCATAATTCTTGTAATAAAATGATGACCTTGGGCTCGGGCGTTCTACTTATGAAGTATGTAGGTACATATGTACGTAGAGGTTAGTGCGAAGTCATTCGACTTATTTAGTGGGTACATGTCGTGTCGTGACATCTTGGTAATATTGATTCTTTAAAGCGTCGCAACTTCTAAACGGCACGAATAACGCTCCAATAAAATTGTGACATATTTGAGACTCCTAAATGTATAAGTACTTAAGACTCCTAAATGTATAAAAGTATGTGAGACAGGGCGATGTTATATCGACGTAAATGTTAACACCTTTGTTGGAGCACGTGTTTAAACTTCGGGACTAGGATGGATTTGGCATCAATATACCATGTTAACGGCATGCACACCTTCGAAATGTCCATAGACCTTGGAAGACTTAGGCGCAATGCTCGACGACCTCGGTAGTCTCCGTACAAGTGGTCTTCAAACTAACATGGACAATACGAAAATTCGACGAAATACGTTAACTTCTATGTCTCTTCTTCTATTATATCATACCTCCTGTGAAGGCTGTAAGCTCTGAACTTTAGGATGTAGACGAGTATATTTACCTCGGGCAAAAAGCTCAACTTGGTAAATCCAGCTTCCAGGAAGAAGTCCACTGTCGAATCTAACTCGGCTGGGCATCATTCGGGAAGCTTCGCAGCATATTTTCGGCTCATTTACCGCAGTGCCTCAAGATGAATGTCTTTAATGCGTGCACTGAAATGAATGTTAGAAATACTTACCTACATAGAACTGAAAATTCCAGAGATGTCTTATCAAACTCGAACCACTACCTCCCGTGCGTTTTTATACACTCAGTTGTCTTTGCACGGTTTTATTTGAGTTAATGTTAGTTTTTGCTTACATTTGCTTATACCATTGCTAATTACTAAGAACCTAATTGAATTTTAGTCAGAAATTATGGCGTTTTGTTTGTTTAAATCGGACATTCGCACAGTGCGGGTGACGGGTGCCAATGTTAAGTAACTTATTGAGAATAAGTAGGTAGTCAACAGTCGAAGTCAGCCAAAGTCACAGTCACTCAATAAAACGCCGGTATTTTACGTTTTATCGACCTACGGATTCAGCGGATATTACTCTAAAAGCAATCGCGGGTTTTAGGACTATTAGGTCTCTCACTCGACACACAATAGCAGTATTAAAAATGATACATTCCAAAAATTCATATTATTAGAATCACTTTGCGGCAATTCACGCAGCTTGGCTTAGGCCCTACCCGCCGAATCCTCAGAGCGGTTCTAGAGGAATATTCTCCCGCGACGCTCTGGCTGTGAAATCAGCTGCCATCACAGGTTTTTCTGGGGGAATACAGCATGAGGTTCTTTAAAAAATAAGTGTTAAGGTTTTAAAAGGGTCGGCAGTACGTATGCAGGGTTGCAGACGTCCATAAGCGGTGGTAATCGCTTACCATCAGGCGAGCCGCACGCTTGTTTGCCACTGATTAAAAAAGTAACGTAAATTTTCAACTTATCATATAGATCAAGCCATCACAACTGTGATGGGATGAGGCTTAATCACCACGCTTGCCAAATGCGGATTAGTGATCACAAACCTGAGCCATGTTAGAAAACTTCGAAACATACCTTGTTCAACCCGGGAACCGAACCCAGGACCCCGAGATCAGGCCTGGTACTTAAACCACTAGACCAACAGGGCGTTTTTTATAATACTTAAACTAAGATGTATCATTCTTCAGACTTTGTAATGGGTAGAAACAACTTCGAGGATGAGGTGAATAGGAGAATCCAGTTAGGTTGGGCAGCGTTTGGAAAACTACGTCGTGTCTTCGTATCGTCGATACCACAGTGCCTGAAAACGAAAGTCTTCAATCAGTGCGTCCTACCCGTCATCACATACGGAGCCGAAACGTGGACACTTACGGTACGGCTGGTCCACAAGTTAAAGGTCGCCCAGCGGGCTAGCTGGAACGAGCAATGCACGGCGTCTCTCTCCGAGATCGAATCTGAAATGAGGTGATCCGGCAGAGAACCAAAGTCATCGCCATTGCTCACCGGATTAGCAAGCTTAAGTGGCAGTGGGCTGGCCATATTAGCCGCAGAACCGATGGGGTAAACGAGTTCTAGAGTGGAGACCGCGTCTTGGCAAACGTAATGTAGGGCGCTCTCTGGCTAGGTGGGGGACGATCTGCGCAGGATGGCTGGCAAGAGCTGGATGCAAGAAGCCATGGATAGATCACGGTGGTGAATAATTGGAGAGGCCTATTCGATGGTCATGTATCATTCATGAAGCTGTTAATGAATCCTCCTACCAATTACGGCTACGGAGGACAATCTCAACGATCACGCACGTACGCAGGATATTGCTCAAGTGTGTGCGCAAACACAAGTACATTTTCTGTATCGTTACCCTCAAATTTCAATGGGACCGAAGTGTGGGGAATCGGGTGCAGGACATTTCTTTCCGAGGCTTTCGTTCCAGACTGCGGGCTGACACTAGTAACTTCTTAGCGAAAACTTAGGTACAAATTTTTGGCCCGAACCAGAGATCGAACGCCCTGGGTTCGATCCTAGCGCAGTCGTTACTTTAAAATGTGTGACTCGTTAACCACTGCGCCATTGTGGCAGTCATGAATTTGTTAGAGTGAGCATTAGTGGATACCTATCATTGTAATAATTAGGAGCGCTTTGAAAGTCTATCAATAATTGTCTGACTAACGTCGATGATCTGCCGTAACTCGTTTTAGTTTTAGTAATGGAGATGGTTAAAAATGTATGTATCACCGTCCATCAATAAATATAAAATGTAGCTCAATTGATAGATCTAGGTAAAATGATGCACAAATGTATTTAAAATATCTATTAAGTAAGCGATTAATTACATAAAAATAAAGTTTAAAAACTAAAACCGGACTACCAACACCACACCACAATGATTTTATTTTATTATTATAATGAACCTGTTTTGCTACAGTAGGTGGCATACGACCATGGCGATACGGCATAATAATTTCAGCAGAGACAGTTTTCATGTTCTGTACTTTTTAGAGCGTGTTTGAGTTTTAAAACTACGTACGTTTTTCATAATTTTGTATATAGATAATTTTACTGCATTTCATTTGACCTAGTTAACGCGTTTGCATACGTCAGCAAATCAACTTTACGTCAGCAATAAAATAAGTCTTGTATTAGCAACCTAACAAGCCGGATTCATTTATCCTATCATAAGTCCACCTATCATAACCACAGCATAACATATCATAATCTATCATATCATATCTTAGAACTGTGGGGAGCACATCCTACAATATTATTATCTCTACGAGAAAGTGTTTTTTTTTGCATTTGATCAATTTAAACAGACTAATATTTTTTTAAATTATAAGTGTCCTACAGACTGACCAAGATCAGAAGGCACTTCAGTGACATTGACATGGGGGCGCTGTACAATATTTTTTATATGGGAAATGTCAAAAGCACTGACAATCTTGTAAAGGAAACAGCGTTAGTTCCGAGTTTTGCCATGTGCCAAATTACCGTGATCGGACTGTACTGATCTCGAGCGAGTGCCGTCTGATATAGAGAAGATTAGAAGTGTGTTATTGGTACAGTCAGCCAAAAAGGGGTCTACCACTTTTGACAAAAGTTTCTGCGAGATGTAACGATCGCTAAGGTTGACTTTTCTAACTGAATGTCTGTTAGAAAAGTCAACCTTAGCGACAAAACATGCACAATTATGTTATGACGTTTTGTCTGTTATCTGAGATGCCTGACATTTAACGTCATTGGGTGACTTAGTTTAACCTCATAAAATCAGATAATCTATTTTACTCAACTAAAGCCATGTCGGTATTTTTGACGAGAAACTTATCACTACTGAAAAAGATAGTCTGACTGACAATTTTTCTGTCAAGTATTTCCGTCAGCACAAGAAGCATAGATATATGCGATAATTTAAACTTGACACTTGGCATGACGTTTTATCATAAATGACAAAGAGAGCAAGTGGCCTGTCTATCGGTTTTTTATAGGATGCATTTTGGAGAGTGTTCGAATGAGCTTCACGACCTGATGCCATCTTCTCCTTTCTACCACCGGACATTACGGAAGACGACAGGAATCCACCCTTACACTGTGCAAGTTCCACCGGCTCGTACTAAGCGTTTCGCTTCCTCTTTCTTGGTACGAACTGCTAAGGAATGGAACAACTTGCCGGCTTCTGTATTCCCAGAGAGCTACAATTTGGGTGTCTTTTAGTCGAGAGTGAATAGGCTTCTTCTGGGTAAGCACGCTACATCTTAGACCTTATTGTCACTTTCCATCAGGTGAAATGAGGTCAAGTGCAAACCTATTTAATATATTAAAAAAAAAGCAATAGTCACTGACACATTCTTATTGCTAGAGGAAATTGACCTTGTTGTTTCATGAAGTTCAAACGAATCTCAACCTTAGGGTGATACACCACATTTTTGGCTGAGTGTACCTACATCCTGTAGTTTTGGCCGACTCGATTCTGCATTAGCTAATAGGTTGCACTTTTGAGGATCCAGGTACGATACCTGGTCTATTCGCAAAAAGGGGACTCGCCTATTACTATAGAATGGCTATTACTATAGAATGGCTATTATTATGGAATGGAAAAGATGATATTCATTATTTATTTCTGAAAATATTTAACCTCTTAGACTTTTAACCGTGAACTGTAATACTGACCGATCTGACCGGATGGCGCAATCGGTAGTGACCCTGCCTCTTACGCCAAAGGTCGTGGGTTCGATCCCTGCCCAAACATACGTGCGATGAACACTTGTGTTTGTTCAGTGTCTGGGTGTAATATATGTATTTAAGTATATATTTGTGTTCCTCTCTTGTCTGATATCTGTAACACATGTGCTTAAGCTACTTAGTACGGAATCAGGTCAACGTATGAGATGTTGTAAGAATTATCAATACTGGACAAATACAAACCACACTTAGGTACCTAATAAAAGAAGAAACGTAAAAAATTGTCTTACGTAAGAAAGTTTTATTTTATTTTCTGATTTAGTCCACTGACAATCTATAAGAATGTTTTTAAATCTTTTTTTATGTGATAAGTGGCAGACGAGCATGACGAATCACCTAATAGTCAGTAGATTGCCGCCACCCATGGACATCCACGACACCAGTGGAGTCACAAAGTGCGCTGCCAACCTTTAACCCAAGGGGGGTTTCCCCAGATTGGGGAATCTTCAGTACCTTCACTCACGCAGCGACACACAGCACAGTGCTGCTTCATGCCAGGTTTTTGTGAGGCCGTGGTATCACTCCGGTCGAGCCGGCCCATTCATGCCGAAGCGTGACTCTTCCATGGTCTAAACTAATCTAATGTTATTGTGTACTAAGGCAGTCAGTCAAAGTTCTTTTTTGCTCCAGAACAAAGCCGCCCCTCTCGCCCGATTCCACAAAATACAAAATTACCATCACGTGTTTGAAATTCATATCCATATTCGCACGCAAATTAATGACAAGGAAAACCTCATTCCACCGGAGTCAATTCCCAGTGAAATTTCATCATCGTCAATCTAACTTGGTTTAATAAGTAATACTTGCTGTGGGCCGTCCCAGAGCTGGGAGCAGACCCGTCGGTCCAGAGAGATGCTGTGCCTCTCATCTATCCCGCTATCCCTTACCCGCAGTGGTCTCTAAGGGAAACCGCCACACCGACCCTTCATTGTAACACATGCCGCCACCAAACACGCTCGCGTACACCGGTTTTTACAAAAAAAAAATTAACAATAAAACTAGCCATTAAAATTTAAATAAAGAAACAAAATGATTAAGAATTTGGAAAATGGAACGCGCGGAAGTGGCGCCACCTGTGGAGGTGTTGTCGTCCCGCTCTTGTGGCGAGGGCGTGTCCCAAGGGCGCCTCCCACAGTCCGCGGGGACGGGCCCCCGCGCCGCGAAGCCTGGGCACTCCGCGGCGCACTCCCGCGACACTTGTTAGTGCTCCGCAAATCCACAGCGGGATCGCCCGCACAACCGGGACCCTGATCCCTGAACGCACATACGATATTACAGAGCCGCCTACCGGATAGTTATAGGTACCGCGACTTTCAAACTTGAAGTTAAATTTCTTTATAGGAATTTTTAAATTTTTGGTGACGGTCTCCAACATTTTGCGGAAAAAGTGTTCGAATTTCTGTGATTTTAAATCTTGCAAGATTTTAATTAAAAAAATACTAAATTTTTATAAGGATCATCTAGCTAGCTACTCACTAAGTACAATCGCGAAGAAAAACTTTTCATAATTTTACTTTAATTAAGTTTTTGTAACTGGCCGGTTAAATATTTAACTCCTGAATTTAATTTTCGAAACAAAAGCATTTTGCGAAGTTTCCGCGATTTTCCGTGAGTGTTCGTGCGCTGCCGAGCGCCTGATTCCGGGCGCGAGTCGCGATTCGAGATTCGGTCGGACGAGCTAAACGCGGCGGCGGGCGGGTATACCGGCTCGCCGTGGCCGCCACTAGAACTAGACCCCGTGGGATGGGGACGAAAACTATATCCCTCAGGGGCGCCGCGGTCTTCAGGTATGTGCTGTGAAAAATAAAAAAGAAAAGCCTATTTTTCGTGCTGATAAGAAATTTAACTGTAAGGTTATTTTACTTGATTTTTATTATTTTGACATTAAGTTAAATTAGAACTGAGAAGTAAAACTTTGTTACCAGTATATGAAATATAATTTTCTCATTTTCTAAGACATTTCTCTTGAGAAAATGAGAATTAACGAAATGTTTCTTTGAAAAGTGTGGCTTTTTATTAGTATTAATATTTTAATAAATGAGTTAACCTTTTTCAAAGAAATCTATAATTTAGTTTTTTTAATGATATTGGTGTTTTTAAATAATAATATAAAAAATCTTTTAATTCCGTAAAAAAGAAGTACCTAGGTACATTTTTGTGACGAGTTATGAACTGATAGTAAAATAAAATATTTTTTATTTATTTTAGGTTTTTTAGTAGGGCATAGGTATATAACTGGTAGCCTGTGTACTTTTTTATATAAAATATTGTCTATTATATATATTATTATAAAATATTGAATTAAAATGTTTCAAAATATGAGACTAGAGTTTTTTAGCCTTGGTTATAACTCAATTAAGGCTTGAAAATTTGAGACAAAAACACTATAGGTTCACCTGTGTGCATGTGGTGTTATTACATTATTAATATTTTTATGCAGGAGGGTTGATGTTCGGCCTCCATCATCAAGAGGCTGCGGGGGGCCTTCACGCCCAGCCTCGGGGCCCCGTCACTTCGCTGAAAGAGGAACCGCTCACCCGGGCCTGGATGACACCCAGTTCCTTAGTTGACAATACCAAGTAAGTAGTCGGGGCAATTTTAAGAGATTCAGTATTATAATGAACTAGATACGTGAATTAAAAAAATAACAATGCTAATTTATAGTTAATAAGACCACATACTAATTATTATAAGGAACCTAAATAGGTATTTTAATTCTTTAATAACGACCTAATATTCAGTTTAATTTTTTTTGATAAATAGATACTTCTTGTGTGTATATAGGTATAGTAAGAATTGATTGAACAATAGTGCTCATTTTTAATAAACAAATTAATACGTCACTGTAATTGATACCTTTTTTCCGGTCAACCTTGGTTTTCCTTTAAAACTTATTGATCTTTAATTCGTGAAGCTCTTACAAAATATTTTGTATGAGATAATATCATACCAATGATTTTCTATGATTAAAAGCAAAGCTGGTAGGGGAAATTATTTACACACATCGTATAAATGCAGATCGGTTTTAATAAACCTTTTAGTGGCCGAAAAGAGCAGCGCACTAAACTCATTATGTTCACAAATTGTATTAGCCCCGCAAACTGAGCAAACCGAAACAAATGTCTACTTGGTTTCACACTAAATAATCGAATGGGATTATTTCCTGCCGTAGAAGGGGCTGTTGGTCGCACTGTCAATGTGATGAATGAAATAAAAGTATTAAAATATACTCAAATTTGATATCTTACCTTAAACAAAAGATAACTATAATAAGGTAAATTCATAATTCACATTATTTTAGGCTTCTTTTTATGTATGCCTTTATATACTATACCTAGTAATTTTTGGTAGACAATTTTATTCCTAAAAACATTCGAAATTTTGAAGATAAGCAGATTTATTTTACAAAACAGATAATAAATCACATCCTGCAAAATATTGTGAAACTACTTATGTAGTATCATCATAAATGTCGCTACTTGTGTAACTTTCAAAACATGTATCTACCTACACATGAAATATAGAGCTTACTATAGATAATAACTAGGGAGCTTAGAATTTGCATAAAACAACTATTGTCATTGCAGCAGGTTGTGCTGTAAATGTTACAATGCGGTGTTTATTACCATAGAGTACCGTCCAATCAGGGGCGGGCGGTTCGCGGCGTAATGAACTCGTCCGTAACAAGTGCGTATTCATAAGCGCAAAGGGCGTGATAAATCATGCCGCGGTGTGGGGAGCACAGTTTTGCTTATGACTGTACTCGGTTTAAAATAGGGAAACTTTTTGGTAGAAATAATTTTCGGGTTTTATTCGAAGTTGTGGTTGACACTTTTGTTTGTGATATTATTTGTATATTTTAATTATTAATCTGTATTCATATTTTCAACATACAAAATATAAATATTAGTAATCGTAATTGAATAGATGAATAGATAATGTTTTATGCAGCAACACTTAATAGGAAGTGTAATTTGATTTTTAAATATGATTAAAAGGTCCCTAAGGGCCGATTCGACTAATCCTTGGATAAAACTATGTTATAACGTCAGATTTGTATAGAATGACAGCGCTATACTATAGATTTAGTATCGGAATAAGATTGGTCGAATCGGACTTAATTTGATTTCTGTATGGATTGGTGGATTAAGGTTAGAGTAAAATGAATAGCAAAATCGACTTTTGTGACCTTATTTCTTTAGCAGAAAAAACAAACATCGAAGACTAAAAAAATAGGGTCTGTCAAGTGTTCCTATAATTTTCATATAAATATCCATATTATCATTATTATATTAATTGAATAACAAATTTGCACAACTGTAAACATTTGGCGAGTCCGCGTATCCCGAATTAGTGCGCATTGTTTGTGGAGGGCTCTCCCGACATCTGTCGCTTTACCTATGTTATTATACCATTCGTGTTTGCACTGTGGTTAAATGTTTATTCAGAGAAGTCTTGATAAAAAATATTTAGTTCTGTATTCTTAAAGGATTTTTAAAATCTTGATTTTATAAGTCATAATATTCATTTTTTAAAATAACATGCAATTCATCAAAGCAAATTAGTTATGATAAAACGTTATTGAAAGAAAAATTATTCTATATTAAATTAAAAGAGACCAAACTAAAAGGGGACATTTTCATTATTAGTGTTTGAGGAAATAAAATAATTATTCAAACCCTAAAAAAAAACTAGGTACTACTTATGTGTAATTGAACATGGACAGTATTTATTGGAGTAAAATGGTATTTTAAATTAGTCCATCAATTCTTTGTCAAATTTTAAATAATCAGAACAAACCCCCCTAATCTAAGTAATTAAGCTAATCACCCAAAATCATCAGACGCTCGGATGACAAATGCTGACAGATAGCCGACCGACGGCGATGACAGCGCCATTTGTAACCGGCTAAAATCATTAACTCGCCTCACCCCAACGATTACGGTTAATATTTTAACTAAATATCACTTTTTTACATCACTGTACCTTGGCAGGGCGGTAGGAAATATTCCTATAATTGAGAAAGAGAATACCGAGGACATACAAAAATACCCACCGATATAGACCACAGACAGCCACGTTAATGTAGGTAATATAAATCTGTCAAAAATCGACTTTAAATATTTAAAGTTAGAATTTTTGATACAATATCAATTGAGGTTCCTATGGGTCGATTACAGTATTATATAGGGAGGTACTTTTTAAGAAGACTGTTAAAATTGGTTTGATTTAGATCAAGGCACAAAAAGTAGCCTGAAACTATTTTTATATAAATATTAAGTGTAGACTCTCAGAATATTAGAATATATCTCAGAATTCGAGCTCAAAGTATACTGTAAACATTTTTACTACAAAGTCTTTACACATTAAGGTGATGGATAGGGCACACTTGCGACGCCAATTGATTTAAATTGTTAGTAACTAAACCGGATATCTTTTTAACAACTTTGAAGCTGCAGCCTCTCGGAAAACACTTATACTATTTATTTAATACTTGTACTTAACTTTTGGGTCTGTTTTCTACGGCTACTTATGGCGTTAATCCAAATTTCGGGTGCAAAAACAGATCAAAAAGTAGTGCAAAATTATTAAATAAATAGTATAAATGTTTGCTTCCAGACTCCTTCTCCGAAATTGCTTAAAAATGAAAATTAAAAAAATAAAAAAAAACCGATTTAGTAGCTGGCTAACAATTTAAATCGATTGGTGTCGCTAGTTAGGCCTACCCGTCGCCTTAACAAAAATACATACCGTCAAACTGTAATGCACTCCACTAGAAGTTAACCGCATGATCCGCAAACAACCGTATTTCCTAAATACCGAAACCAAAAAAAAAGTTTACAAAAATAGACACCGTAAATCTCGTAATTCTTTCGGCAGTTGCTTTATTTGCATCCCTCTATACGTCAATAGGCTGTCACCGATATTCGCGCGCTTTCACAGACTACAGATAAAAGATGCCTTTGACAAAACAAAGAGCACAGATTATAATCCTTTTAAAATTGATTTGTGGCACACCGTTAGTAAAGAGGTTGGATGCTGTAACTGGCACTAGCTATTGTTGTTACTTGAGGTCTTATTTTATAAAAGAAACGATAATTATTCATAATGATACTTTTCTATGGTTTTTACTTCTAGTAATCTTACGAATGTTTGTCCCTTTTTATTCTATGCGAGCGATGTATTACACACGAAATGCGACTTGCCGAATCATGATAATGTTTGTTATAGCTAATGTAATTTAGAAAGCAAATGTCGGTTTATTTTTATTCCAGAATTATATGATTGTGGCTGAGAACATAGGTCGATCCTTGGTTTTGAGCCATCTGACCCTAGATTTTTCTAGAGTTTAACGCTTAATGTATGTATGTGTGGTCCCTAAAAGAATATTGAATCCGAAAATAATCCTAAATACCAACATAAATGAAGTGACGACAAACAAACGCCGCCACACACGATATCGACATCTGCCGATTTAGATAGCAACACCGAATTATATCCCTAATCCACTAAACTCTATCACCAGAAGATAAGGCACAAAATTGAGTAGCATAGGAGAATTCAGGACGCCAATGTGTGCAATAAATACATCGATAGAGAATTTCAAATGCGCGCAGTTCATCAAATCTTCGGTCTCATTTCTCATTGTTGGAGCAACTGTTGTACTGCGGAGTGTTGGGTTGGTGTATAATTGTCGATAATTTGGTCTAGACCTTACTCTATGTATGGTTTATATCTAGTTGGAATTTATAAGTGCATACCGCTATAAAAAATACCTAAACTTAAAGAACTTACTCATAGTTCAAAATGAATAAAATAAATTTATTCATTTGCACTGTAATAATTTGATGTATAAAAGGATGTTACTTAGATGTATTTGAAAATCACCCTTATTTTATTTTTCGAAAAAGTTTAACTTGCTTTTTTTAAAAAAAAAGTTTAACTTGTTTTTTTTTAATTAATATAAATAACATTATTTCAGTATTAACTATAATATAACAAAGCCGTGATACGGTATTGTTATTAAGCAAATTGAATACCATTTTAAAGGGGAATCAGTCTGTCTACCTATTGAAGTAACTCGTAAAGACCATAGAGTGACCTTATGATGACTTCTTCTACCGATATGCGATTTGAACGTCTTTTCATTAACGTAATAGATACTCTTGTTGAACGTTGATCGTCAAAAAAAAAATGAAAATAATCAACTTGCAACATCGAAGATACCCCGTGACGTCACTAGCCAGCATTACCAGCCAGGACCGTATTACGCTATGGTCGCCCATTCATCTCTCCCGCTGCAGAATTTGCGTAAACAAATTGGTTTCGCGATTGCCATTTTATACTCCCGCACGCGACGCTCCATTGTTTTATTTATCGCTACCAGTTTCGGCGGCGCTTGCGTTTAGGCTGCAGCGCTTTTTTCGCTCACGGATCGCGAAGCCATCAATCTTTGGACCGGTTTTGTGGAGTATTTATTTTGAATCGTACAGGTTAAGTTCAGTGTGATTTAGGGTTAAAGGTGGTATGATGCGGGTGTATTTTTTGTATGGAGATGGTCGCAGATAAGCAGACGGATTACCTGGTAAGCCATAAACACTAGCAACACCAGAGCAGTCGCAAGAGCGCTGCTCTGGTGCTCTGAGCGCGTCAATATTTTGCCACCCCGTCCTCTAGTTCTCTAACTCACTCGGCGAAACACAGTGCAAGCTATGCTTCACACCAGGTTTCCTCAGTATCATTGGTATTTTTTGTCATGTAAGTCCTTCAATTAACACCATACACGCAACCACACTTTAAGTCAGAGTTTGGGGCCAGTCTGTCTCGCTCTAATAAGTTTTAGGTTTGAGTGATAGAAAAAGAATAGGAACGTAACATGAGTAGAAAATATGCATACTACACTGCTTTGATTTTTCAAAAGTTGAATAATTAAGAAGTTTTCTACCTAACCTCCAGTGCTTTCTCGCCTCTAGTGCAGCAGAAAAAATGCATGCGGTGATCCTAGTAAGCAACAGCAGCTCAGAGAGAATGATGATACACGAAGATCCTTTAATAATGTACAGATCAAAATTTAAGCAGCAATTTATAAAATCCTTCAAAATAACAATCAAGTAATTCATGCAAAATTACATCTTTATAAACTACCAACTTTTGAGTAAGAACACTTCTGATCGCGACACTACCTTAACGTATTTTTTATAGTACAAGAACCCACGACGATGACGAAAGTCTATCCGTCGTGGGCTCTTGATCTTTTGTTTTTTTTTTAATGTAGCATTTATTTTTTCAACAGCAGCGTAGGCGTAGGGCGAGCGCACTTCGAGAAGCAACCGCCCAGCAACCTGCGCAAGAGTAACTTCTTCCACTTCGTAGTCGCACTGTATGACCGCGCCGGGCAACCCGTCGAGATCGAGAGGACCGCCTTCATCGGGTTCATTGAAAAAGACCAAGTAAGCTAGATAATAATAAAAACCTGTCATCTTTTATTCTGGCGACGAGCTTTCTCTAGACTTCACACTGAACTCTAAATAGTTGAGAAAAAGCCTACGATGGAGCGAGCTTACCCAGAAGTAGCATGTACACTCTAGCTTTAAAGTATTGAGGTGTCAGTCATCATCATCATCAGCCCATTTAAGTCCCCACTGTTTGGTATCGGCTTTAGCGAGACTTCTCCATCTTTCTCTATTTGTGGCACAGCGTGCACATTGGGGCACTCAATCTCATGAGGGGTAATTGCCATACTCACCACGCTTAGCAGACGGGTTGGCGAGGGTTTTGATATAAATGCAGATACTTGATAATGCAGATTTCTATTCTTAGCTTTATATTTTAATAGGAATTAAGGTACTTTTACACATGTTTATTTTCATACTTAAAACATGCTACTTTTGAGCAAGTGCTACTTAGTAGCATGTGTGGACGGACGTGCTTCAAATAAGCATGCTAATTTTGAGCATGCTCAAAAATCATACGGTCGATTTTTAAGCATGCTAACTGGAGTACGGGTGGAAGGGGGAGTGTAACGGAGTGCTCTAGCACGTGTAAACACGTTTGTTTAAAATTTAAGCATTCTTTAATATGGGTAATAGCATGCTTATTGATAGCAAATGTGGACAGTTCCTTAAGCATGCTTATATTTCTCCTCTTCTCAGTCGTATACTCCTGACGGAGTGGTCATGATTATGGATTGTCTGTATGTTTGGTATCGGGGTTACTTTTCACATGTTAGTTTTCATACTTAAAAATGCTACTTTGAGCAAGTGCTCATTTAGTAGCATGGTGGACGGACGTGCTATCAAATAAGCATGCTAATTTTGAGCATGCGTCAAAAATCCTACGGTCGATTTTTTAAGCATGCGTAACTGGGAGTACGGGTGGAAGGGGCGGAGTGTAACGGAGTGCTCTAGCACGGTGGTAAACACGTTTTGTTTTAAAATTTAAGGCATTCTTTAATATGGGTAATAGTCATGCTATGATAGCAAAATGTGGACAGTTTCCTTAAGCATGCTTATATTTCTCTCCTCTTCTCCAGTCGTATACTCCTGACGGAGTGGTCATGATTATGGATTGTCTGTATGTTTGGTATCGGCTTTAGCGAGACTTCTCCATCTTTCTCTATTTGTGGCACAGCGTGCACATTCAGTCAAGGAACACTTTGTAGCAGACTTGATACTGTCCGTCCACCTTATAAGTGATCTGCCTCAGGAGCGTTGACCTTCCACTCTTCCCTGTACCATTAAACGTTCCAAGGAGCTCTCTTTTTGGATGATAATATGTCTAAAGATGGTGAGTATGCTAATATTTAGCATGCTACAAATGAGCATGTGTAACAGCAGATTTATTTAATTTAAAATTGCCTTTTGAACATTATCCTTGCCCCTTTTGGAAATAGGTTTTACTTGTAAGTCACAATTCCTTTCAATACACTCCTATTACCGTTCTTATCAATAAATCCTTTATTTGAGATGCTATCACAAATCAGACGATCCATTAATCAGGATCGTTGGGACATGATGTCTATTGTGTGCACAATGCCTTATTTGAATAATGCGAGTGCACGTTGGTGGCATGTGTTAAAATTCAAGTTTTAAATTCCTTTTAAGTGTAAAATTAATTTAATCTTATTGTTTTATCTTGATGACCTTATCAGAATAGTATGAAATCGCCTAAAAAAATTCCGAAACTAAATGGGATTGAGGCCCGATTCGACCAATATTTATCCGTGGATAAATGACTTTGAATCGGATTAAGATTGATTGAATCGGCCCTAAGTTAAATTAATAATATGACAAGAGAACCAACATTACGAAACCGATATAATGATAAACTTTTTCAAACCTATTAATATAATCAATTGTGTTTTTAATTTTAATGCTTGTGTTTTTTTTTGTTTTTTTTTATGAGTTAATTGTAGTATAAGTAGGTTTATTGTATTGTGTGGTTGTGTATGTATATTTAGTCATATTATATATTACTCACATGTATATTTATGGATTTAAATTTAGTTAGCCGTCATGCATATTTCTGCATCGCCTAATGGTTGACTGGTAGAGAATGCTGTATAGCATTAAGTCCGCCAATTGTACTTTACTTTCTTGTGCAATAAAGAATAAATAAATAAATCAATAGAAGTAAAAAAATAAAAACAATAACGTTCAACGATCGGCGATCAAAATGGCCGACCTTAACTAAACATGACGTCACAAACGAAACATTACAAGCCCCGTCACAGTAAAAATAGACGTCACAGCAATCCTTATTAAAAATAAAGTATAAAATGAGGTACACGCCGGTTGTGGCACATTTTTTCCGCATGTAGGCTGCGGCGGGCGCGTTCACACTTCCCGTTTGTCCGGGGCTGTTAATTATTCATTCGGTAAACAGACACTGCGTGTTTTTACGATGTGTGCATCGGTATATAGTTACACTGTGGCGTGTAAACTGTCACCTTTTTTAGAGATATAATTGAACCTATTTTAGAGCGATGGTAGCTCAGTGGTTCAGAACGCGCCTTGCAAGCGGGGGGACCGGGTTCGAATCCGAGCATGCACATGTGAATTTTTCAAATCTATGTGCATATTTCTACCATTAGCTCGTGAGGAAACCTTTTTTTTTATATAGAAAGGCCAATCAGGATGACCTCACTCAGCTTGATGGTAAGCGGCCGTGAAATCCAAATATGAGGTTGACAGGCACAAAAGAACTAACAAAGTACCCATTGTGTCTGCCATTCTCACCCTAATGGCCTGCTGAGATGCCGTTTCACGCTCCGCCTAAAAGACCCCGGATTGTATGAAGGAGGAAACACATGGGCTGGGAGGGCATGGGAGGGCAAACCTGCACGATTCGGATAGTTTCTGAAACGTGTAACCATGATCAGGGTCTGGTTCCCCTGTATATTCATATTCATATTCATTTATTCACATAAAATTCATAACATCACTGTACATAATACAATAAGCATAGTAAAAAAGGCAGATGACAGAGCTATAAATTACCTTTTCAAGGCACTTGTGAAAAAGGTTCGATTACATCACTTTACATTACATTGATTGAAATAGATAAAATAGCATTAAAGATTACATTCATATACATTAAATAAATTCATTTATGTCAATAAAAATACAATAAAGTTTAACTAAAATTTATCGTCACAAAATTCCTTCATGTCATAGCAAAAGTTATTTTTTTAGCTTACTCTTAAATTCACTACCTTGGAGGGTTTTTAATTTATATGGTAGGTGATTGTAAGCTCTAATAGCCATGTAGTATGCGCCTTTTTTGAACAACTCTAGATGCGGAGTTGGTAGAATTATATAATTTACGCGACGTGAAATGTGGCGTCTAGGTTTATCTCCAACTCATTGAAAGTATAGGGTTACGAAGGTCAGACGGCAGTCGCTTCACTGTAATTACCAGACTCCCCAATCATGAATAATGGTCTTAGCGTACCCCGGGCTCTATAACGACAGCTTTGGCTGCAACCGGGAATCACACCCTAAGATTAAGATTCATTTTAATGTACGAAGTTTTGTAATACCTATTAGGTACATTGTTGGTATCCAGTCGCACAGAGCGATCTTATCAACTCCTTGTATTGGGATTACATCATTTGATTTGAACCTTAGGTAATATTGCCTAAACCATGACCGAATTATAACTGCGCAAGCAAAAAGGTATTTTTAAGGACGTGGTGCACTTATATTTTTCTTGAAAAAAGTATGGTTTAAAAAAAATGTAAAGATGAACAACAAGACTTGCAAAGGACATCCTCTTTTTTGGTCTAAATGTCGGTCAGTATCTTTTTTTGCGGTATTCTGTAGTACCTACTTGCCCCCCTGAGTATTTATTACGGCACATATGGCACTAAAGCTGTAACGTCATTTATGCTTGGTTTTATTCGAGTTCAAAAATCAACATCTTCATACATTTTCAGTGTTTTTTTTAGGGTTCCGTAGCCAAATAGATTCGTCATGTCTGTCTGTCTGTCCGTCCGTCCGTATGTCACAGCCACTTTTTTCCGAAACCACAAGAACTATACTATTGAAACTTGGTTAATAGATTTATTTTGTTAACCGCGTTACGATTTTTATGCAAAAAAAGGAAAAAAAAATTAACTTGGAACTGAAACTCAAATTTTTTTTTTCATCAAACCCATACGTGTGGGGTATCTATGGATAGGTCTATAAAAATTATGTTGAGGATTATAGTATATATTTTTTCTACGTTTAACACTTTGCGCAAGAGACGCCCCCAAAGTGGTGAAATGTTTGACCCCCTCTCTAACTTCTGTAATAAAAAAAATATAAAACTAAAAAAACATATATTTTTAGTTTAAAATCAATACATTACTATGAAAACTAACAATGAAAATTGGTTTGAATTAGATCTAGTAAGTCGTTTTTTTTAATACGTAATAAACCGGAAACCGTAATTTACCTTCCATATATCTTATTTACGCCGTGTGGTCCCCGGCAGAGTAGAATAGGCCACCCTCATTCTTACCGAGGTGTCGTAAAAGGCGACTAAGTTAAACCTGCTGGCATGATCATCAGCACCCAGAGAAGGAAAACTCTACATTTATATCAAAACCCTTGCCAACCCGTCTGCCAAGCGTGGTGAGTATGGTAATTACCCCTCATGTGATTGAGGGAGGCCCGTGCCCCAGCAGTGGGGGCTTAAATGGGCTGACGATGATGATATCTTATTTGCTGCTACGGAACCCCTCGTGATCGAGTCCGACTTGCACATGGCCGGTTTGTTTTTATATAAAATATGGCTCTACCCTATCTTGCCCATGTCAGGTAACTTATTGATATAAGTGAGTAGTCAACAGTGGAGGTCAGTCAAAGTCAAAGTCACTTATAAAACGCCAGTGTTTTACGCTTTCTAGACCAACGGATTCTGCCAATACCACTAAACATATTTGCGGGTTTTAAGACTGTATTCAGTCGAAGCAAGTTGTCACGGTGTCACAACTCACTCGACCTACAATAGCAGTATTAAAAACAATACAATTCAACGATTCTCACTATAAGGATCACTTGGCGGCACTTCACTGCACAAATAAACACCAAATTTGTTCACTAAAAACCACTAGAAACTAATTTAAAACCGTTGAATTGGTTTTGGTCTTACTGCCAGAACCCTTCAGAGAAATAAATAAGAATATTTTTTTTTATGCCAACTTTTTTCATTTGAACATCAAGGGGACAAGCAAAAATATTTTTTGATCTGCAGTTTCAGATTTGGACAATAAATATATAAAAATCCGAGGATCTCCTTTAGTAAAATGAACTTATTTTTTATTAACAAGGATCACAGCAAAGTAACTACGCACTTAAAAAAAATCGTTTTGTCTTCAGTCATAGTTCGCCTAAACAGTCACCCATCCCAATTAATGTAATGGCTCATCGAAGTATCTTTTTAGAGGCAATGGTAGGTATACTAAATTGCTTAAAACTATGGTCCCAATAGAGCTAATATCGACACAACTTTTTGTTACATCAAAAAAAACCTAGTATTAATTAATATAAATTAAGGATCTCGGGAAATACGTCATGACATCTCGTAATATATTTTTAGTCACTTTTTTTTCAACCAAGTTGATGGAAATACGGGCGATGTATTACCAGGACACGCGAGTGGACTGAGGTAGTGTTGCGAAGTACTCGGACGGCGATGACGTCACTTTAAAACCCGTTTATTTTTAAATCAAATGTCTCTGGAACTACGATGTATTGTAGTATTTTTTTCAATCATATTTTTTATTTACAACCGAGTTTAAGGAGAGCGAAAAAATTAAATTAGTGAACATTCTCCATTACAATGGAGAATGACTATTTTATTTTTATTTTTAACCTTTTATTTTTACTAATTTAATTTTATTTTTAACTAACGTTTCTTTTGTACACAATAAAAACGTTGGTTTGAGCGAGAAATGTATTTTAAATACGAGTAGTGGGCTGGCCAAGGTTGTAAATATATTTCTTTGTTGCAGGAAGCCGAAGGACAGAAAACCAACAATGGAATCCAATACAGACTTCAATTACTTTACGCTAATGGTATGTACCTCTTTGTTTTTTTTTATATATATCACTTCGGTGGCAAACAAGCGAGTGGCTCGCCTGATGGTAAGCGACTACCGCCTACTTTAAGTGTTTTGCTTGACTTGGCGAGGGTACTGTCATGCCCCCAGGTAGGTATGATAAGTGTAAAGTAAATAATTTGATAGAATGAATTAATCTAAAGTCTGAAAATAAAAATTTTACTCAACAAACTCCAGTACTTATTGTTTATTCATATCAATATTCTAATAACTCAGGCAGCCTCAACCGACTTTATAAACCGTACCGTTGTCACAAGCGAATGTGACCTCTAACACTTTGACATAAAGCTTGCAGTGAACGCTTTATTAAATCGAGTATTCCGTGCCGAGACCACAGACAATGCATCTGTCGAATTGTAAATATTTGCCGTCTTAGCCCTTGGAGCGTATAATGGAAAATGGGCGCGGATGTCTGCTGGACTATGAATGGTGATTGCTCGGCTCTCGGACTAAGCTGTACTAATTAGGCTTAGGTTATTTATGTGTAAGGTCTTTGTATAGATTTTGGTGATATTCTAATAAGAATCTGGTTACCTTTTTACACGAAGGACAGAGATTTGAGTGACCTAACGTGCGGTACGTTAAGTTACTAAAGTCCTTAGATTAAATCAAAATAGCGGAAGAGAGGTCATCGTCAGCCCATCTAAGTCCCCACTGCTGGGGCACGAGCCTACCTAAATCACATGAGGGGTAATTGCCATACTCACCACGCTTGGCAGACGGGTTGGCGAGGGTTTTGATATAAATGCAGAGTTTTCCTTCTCTGGGTGCTGATGATCATGCCAGCAGCTTTACCTTAGTCGCCTTTTACGACACCTCGGTAAGAGTGAGGGTGGCCTATTCTACTCTGCCGGGGACCACACGGCCAAGGAAGAAAGGTAAGTTTCCTCAATCGCGTGGACCGCTTAAATTAGGTCCCCGTCGCCTAGTTGCACGCAGTCGCAAACACAGAGCACTTTTGTCGCAAATTGGCGAGTCTGACAAGCGGTTGTGTCACACAAAAATTTTCTTTAATTGTTTTAAGTGGGATAAAGGTTACCAAAATGCCTTCGTGCGCTTTAACGCGTTATGAAAATTATTCAAAAAGAAATAAGAAATCTTATAGAATCACATTTCACTCATAAGTAGAAGAAAAGTTTTAATTTCTTATGATATTTATAAAATCATTAATGTTTTGGTCACCATTTTGCAGAGCGAGATAGAAATATGACTAACTTGACTTAGTGTCCTATGTCCCCTAGGTGGGGCAAAGGGCGTCCACAGTGCTCCGCCATCTCGAACGGTCTTGAGCTTCACGTTTTACTTCGCTCCAAGTTAGTCCTAAGGTCTTCGCTTCTGCAGTGATAGTCCGCCGCCAGGATTGTTTAGGGCGGCCACGTTTCCGTTTTCCTTGGGGGTTCCAGTCTAGGGCTTGCCTCGGTATGTGGTCCGGTTCCCTTCGGAGCGTGTGGCCGATCCAGTTCCATTTGCTACGTCTTATCTGCTGGTCGATCGGAGTCTCACCGCAGCGATCCCAGAGATAGAAATATACAATATATTAATCTGTGACGAGTTAAGTTCTTTTGACAGGACTCAACTCTGAAGCGTAGCTGCGAGTAGCACGCTTGACTCACTCACGCTTTGTCAAAAAAATAGGTTTGTCTCTGTCTTCCAATATTGTACAATATTAAACAAATGTGTCATAGAGCTGTGAGAACGTGTGCATGTAGTTGTGCTTCAAGCCCGTTTTCAGTTGTCTAATTGAAGGGACGTGCCGTATCTTCCGCTATTTTGTGTTAATCTAAGCTATAATCTGTAAATATTTCACTCAGCGAAACACAGCACTGAGATGCGTGACGCCGGTTTTCTCTGAGGCCGTGGTAGCACTCCGGTCGAGCCGGCCCATTCGTGCCGAAGCGTGGCTCTTCTACGGTAAAAAGAACAATAGGCGTTAGGGCTTAGAAAGCGTGAAAATGCAAAAAAAAATGGTATTTTAATTATGTACAGTGTAGCGTGTCACGTAGTTGCTACGACTACGATGCTAAGCTATACTTGTCTTATAGGTAGGTATACAATGATACATACTCGTAGAAAGTCGTAGCACTGAACGTGCGTCTACGCCGTAGACGGTACGAGTAGTAACTGTTGCGGTTTTTTACTAAACAAAGATTTTGTTTCAAATTATAAAATTTTCTGCGATAAAAAAACCGCCTTCAAAAACCACGAACTAAAAAGTGTGAAATAATATGTATAAAGTGATTAAACCTCCTTTTTTGAAGACGGTTAAAAATAGCTAGTTGTGTCATGTTTACTGGACCGGAACTGGATCTTAATCCTTTTAAACACTACCGTATTTTTTTTCGAATATATCTGCATGTCTTAATCAGAATGGCTCTGTATAAAAGTTTTTTTAATGAAAGAAACGTACTAACGAAAGAGGTTTCAAATAATAAGTAGAATGAATTATTAGAAGGATATAACTATTAAGATGCATGTTGAGTCTAATAAAAATTGAACTGTTCAATAAATATTTTTGTTACAGGTATTAGACAAGAACAAGACATTTTCGTCCGTCTCATCGACTCGGTGACAAAACAGGTGAGACTAAAAATTATATAGATGAAAATAAATTGAGACAACATCACATACATTGTCCCAAACTAAGGTTTTCCTTGTGTTATGGAAATCAGAAACATCGTCGGTACCCCCACCCAGACCCAACACAAATATATAAATAAAAAAATTTGATAAGGTAATTATAAAAATATTACTATTACATACTTAAACAGAGTCAGCTACCTCGAGTATAGCAAAGTCGCTCTTCATAAATCTACATGTATGGTAATGATTCTTAGATTTTTAATGCCGTCTTTTGTTATGTTAACGCTATAATACTTTTTACTTACTGCTCGTACGTTTTTTTGTAGATTAGAATTTGACTGTGTTGCTAAATAAAGTCTTTGAACCTAAAACGCGCATGTGCTTCCACCAGCTGTCATGAAACATTAGAAGGTCTCCCATCTGCGCATGTTACAGTAGTCTCATCTGCACCCACCAGCCCACCCCACCCACGTGGCAGTCACGCGGCCGATTGTCATCGCCGTCGGCCGATTAGGCCCTAATTCCCCACGCCCAAAATTGCATCGTCTGAACGTCATTACCGTTATCTCGTGTTACAATTTTATTTCATTCCCGCACCTCGATTTGGCAGCCGGTGATGAGTTCGCGATTGTCCTTTGTGTGTCGTGTCATGAAATTTTAGATGTGATTCGAAGGGGTTAAATCGTCGGATTAGTTTGAATTTGGGAGGTTGAGTGACGTGGGAATGTGTTGATTGCATTCACTGGTAATGAACTTGAAAACTTTTTGCAGTCGAGTGTAAATTGGTGTGTAAATAATTAAAGCAAGAAACAAACTCAGGGAAAGTTGATTCATCAACAAGAAGTTTTGTTACCTACTTGCTAAATAAATAAAATGATTTTAACATCCTACAAAATACCAGAAGCTTATTTATTTGTGATAAGGGGCAGACGAGCCGACGGATCACCTGCGCTGTCAAACTTTAAACACCCCTTTCCCACGTATTCGGCCTCCGGTACCCGCACTCACACAGCGCAACACAGCACATTGCTGCTTCACGCCGATTTTCTGTGAGGCCGTGGTATCAATTATCAATTTAACTGTATGTATTTCGCTAAATTATGAACCGATTCTTATATTTTACTTGCAATATTCTCCTAAGTAATGATAAAAAGTAATTAAATGACGATTTACTTTGTATATTTGAAATTGGTGTCCTATTTTTTACACTTGATTTTATGTGAAAATGTGGTCCAAAGTGGCCCATGCTCGTCCGAGAAAAATGTATTCACTCTTGATTCTATGACTAAATGACAGCCTCGTTGGCGCAGTTGGTAGTGCGTCGTCCTTTAAAGCGACGGCTCCGCTTCGGTTCGCTGGTTCGATCCCCGGTTCGGGCCAAAAATTTGTACCTGAGTTTTTCTGTTAAGAAATTCTCAGTGTCAGCCCGATGTCTAGAAGTTGGTAGTCTTGTACCCCGTGCCTCGGAAAGCACGTTAAGCCGTTGGTCCTGCGCCCGATCCCTCTCGAGTCATATCACACTGGTGTCCCATTTTAATATGAGGGTAAAGGCAATAGAGAGTGCACTTGTGTTTGCGCACACACTTGAGCACTACAATATATCCTGCGTACGTGGCTGATTTTGAGATTAGCCGCCATAGCCGAATATCGGTTGGATGATAACAAGCAGTTAAGTTTAAAATAATAATTTAATTTTAATTTTGAACTTTGATTTTATTTGATTATTTTATATATTATGTTATTATTTGATTTTATTTATGTAATGTAATGTTATTAATACTAACATAGAATTAAGTAAACATTCTTACTAACCATCGTGGATCTATGTTATCTGAAATAAATGAATTGAATTGAATTGAATTGATATTATGACTAAATAGTTAGTCTTAGTTATTGGCAAAATCAGTAAGTACTGTCACCATACGAGTTCAATGCGCGATAAACGCCATTAATTTCAAATTACCTCTACATCGTGGTCCCACATAATAATTTACCGAAAACAACATGAAAGTTGGCCGTGTGGCTCACATATATAATTTCAACACGTCCCACGCTGTTAGTGTTGTGAAACAAGAGGCCAATTACGAAAGATTTATACCGTGAACATAATTAACTTAGGCTGAACATTGTTAACTAAGAATTACGGAATGTGTTGCAGTGTGTTTTGTTCGGATGACGCAGCGCCTTACCTATTGTCCATTAACCGGCTGGTTAATATTGATTAAAGCTGGCCGGAAAAGATGGAACCTTGGCATTTTGGAATTACAAGTAATACGAGCGGACCGTGGGAGACTCGATCGGAGTGATACCACGGCCTCACAGAAATTCGGCGTAAAGCAGCACAGTGCTGTGTTTCGTTGAATAAGGGGGACGGAGGCGCTATCCGAGGGAAAGTGGGGTTTAAAGGATGGCAGCGCTCTTGTTGCTTCACTGGTGTTACGGGTAGGTATCCATGGGCGGTGGCAATCGCTTACCATCATCGGTGATCAGTCTGCTCGTCTGCCATCTATCGTTTTAAAAATAGTAACGGTATTTCTGAAAAATCGCTAATGGGATAAGACCGCCTCGTTGTACTCTCTTTCTTGTTATAACCCATATCCTATATCATTTTGACGACCCGTTTGGAACAGTGGTAGTGAACGCTGCCTTTGGTCCAAGGGTTGCGGGTTCGATCCCCGCACAGTACAAATATTTGTGTGCATGAACATGTCTGTTTGTATTGGTCTCGGTGTTTTCTATGAATTATAAGTATATATTTACAAAAAAAAGTATTTTATGTATATATTTGTAATTCCACTGTTGATTCTGATATCCGTAACATAGGTGCTTGAGCTACCTATCTCGGAGTCAGATCAATGTATGTGATGTTGTGAAATATTTATTATTATTATTTATATCTGTATTCTGTTCTTGTGCAATAAAGAATAATTTTTATCTAACATTGTTATCAACAGTCACAGAATACAGTTTTATGAGCAACTACAGTAGCCAATTTAGAAAGTGTGTAATTAAGGATAATAGGACAGACGATTAGCCTATTTAAGTCCAAGTGTAACCGTCATCCCCGTTTATACGAAGCGGGTCATTGAACTTCAGTATAAATGAATAACATCAAATAACATATGTCAGTTTTACTATTACTGTACAATATAACATAATGTGTTATATTATACAATAGAGCGATGGAGCTCAATGGATACGAACGCGCCTTCCACGCAGCTGGTCGAGGTTCGAATCCGAGCATGCACCAATGGTTTTTTTAAATCTATGTGCGTATTTCTACCATTACCATCTGCTCGGCGGTGAGAGAAAACATCGTGAGGAAACCTGCACGTTTCGGAAAAAGTTTCTGAAACGTGTAACCATGATTCAGTTGGTCAGGTTCCCCTGTTAAAGGGTTGCGAAGGTCAGACGGCAGTCGCTTCATTGTTATTACCAGACACCTCCAATCCTGAATCATGATCTAATCGTGTGGGGCTCCAAAGCGACAGCTTTGGACGCAACGGGAATTACACGCTAAGATGAAGAAGAAGAAGAACATAATGTGTTAATGAGTGATGGCAATGCTTGCTGTGTGCAATGCGGTAATGTCCTAGGAAGAAGAAATGTCATAGTTACTTTGTTGAGACTCTCCTCACTGTGACATCTTGATATTGTGACATCTTTTTCTGCCTAGTGCTATATCGTCTATACAAAATTTAATAAAACATGCTACTATTTTGTACGAAAATACGTAATATTTTTTTTAGATGTTCAGACTGCGTATTGCCCCCATACAAAATGATTACATTTCAGCACTATCATCAATATCCAGCAGGTGGTTGATGTTTCCTAAATAATGTATAACAAATAATATCCTCCAACCGATAACGGCTACGGCGGCCAATCTCAACAATCAGCCACGTACGCAGGATATATTATAGGTAGTGGTCAAGTATGTACGCAAACACAAGTGCACTCTCTTACCCTCATATTCCGATGGGACACCAGCGTGACACGACCGGAGAGGGATTGGGCGCAGGATCAACGGCTAATGCGCTTTTCGAGGCACAGGGGTACAAGACCGCCCACTTCCAGACTCCGGGCTGACACTAAGAATTTCTTGCCGAAAACTTAGGTACAAATGTTTGGCCCAACCCGGGGATCGAACGGTTAGTGAATCGTACTATAAAGCGACCCGCTACCGAGGCAGTCAACAAATAAATAATGTAAATATAACAATTTCTAAATAATGTATATAACATTTTAAAAAAAATTATTCATGCTAATATGACACTTCCCGTAACAGCATTAGTTTCAATTCTTATTAACGCCCAAAAAGAGCCGCTCTGTACTCAAGTACGAGTAAAATATTAGATCCTCGACTAGAATGAATGACACGCAAAACAGTCGTTGTAAAAATGGCGATGCAAAGATGGCAGGATAATAGCAGTGGTCAAATTAATTGTATTAAAACGTTACGTTAGGCTGAGGGCACACGGCAATCAGCTAATGTCGCGGGGTGCATGCGAGCGCGGCACGCAACTATCTGACGGAGATGGTATTTCCAGTGTACAACTGGTTTTATGTTGGATCTTGTTATGAAACAATGACAAAATAACTTTTAAGTACATTTTCGTAGATTGCAATTCACATTTTGGTAGAATAGTATATTTTTTGATCGATGCACGATATAAATGTGATGTTTGTGCTGAAAATAAAAAAGGAATGATTAAATCTTGTTTTCCTATCTCAAAGTCTAAAAGTGTTTAAATAATAATATTTTAATTTTATTTTCGCTATCATTTAATTATAAATTGAAAAAAAATATTTTTTAAATATAGCTATAGTTAATTTAGACGGGAATTAATATGAACATTTTTATTGTCATTAATTAAATAATTTAATTATAGTGCATCCCAAGGAGGATCAATGTTATGAATGATACTAATTAGTTTAGTATAAGGAGCAAATTCGTTAACTGTCATAAATTTCTATTTCATTCAAAAGGGCAACACTCTAGTGAATCGAAAGCCTTATTATACACCACCATCACCTTTAATATTAAATGTAGTATTAGTAATATTAACAAGTATAGTAATTCCAAAAATCCATTACCGAACAAGTCATTCCCCTCTTTAATGAGAAACCTTATTCAAAAACGGATTATTTGTGTTCCCATACTAAATCACTATCATATCAATATCTAAAACATCAATCTGGCCCCTCTGTTTGAACTTAGTCTTAAGATACTGACTCATGGGTAGTCGAATGGGATTCTGGCAAATCCTATAGAATGCGCTTGCGTTCAATGGCGGGGCGTGTGCAGTACACGTGGCAGTATGATTATGTTTGCCTAAGTATGTTCAAACAACATATTAATTTGGTTCTGTTGGGAAAGTCAGCGAGCTGATTGGTGTTGGACAAAATTGTTAGGATTAATTTTTTAGTTACTTTTGAAAAAAATAACTTAAATTTTTACAAAAACTTGTAATTGGCACATTCAAAAAATCCTTTGTAATATTCTTAAATCCTAACTAAAAGTTTCGGGTAACAACGGTAATGACGATCATTACCCATTTGTGATCATTCGTTCTGTCTCGATCCTATTGGAGATATGTCACACTGGCAGCTTGCAATCATTTTACCAAGGTGGAGCGGCTGCGTCAAAAGAAGAATAAAACTCAAAATTATCTGACATGGTGGTGAGTTCACCTGAATTTTTAAAAATAACAAGATTGAAATACCCATTCAACTCAAATAATTTACCAATAAAAAACATCCTTGACAGTTTTCTTATGCGTTATAGATTTCTTGATAGCAAAATGTTCTCGAATCAGGCGGAATTCCTAGCAACATCTCTCTTAGTTGTTTGCCGCGTCTCGTCTAACTTGCCATCTGCAAAACTTTTTATTTTGCCGCATAAATTTAGAATAATGCAGTGTACGGCGCTTCGCTTTGATAGAGTGCATTCCGTATACTGTGATTCTGTTTGATCATTTAAATAGTTATTGCGCAGTTAGTATATACGGCAACAGAACTAGACGCATTAGACAAACACATTTTCCATGTCTTTTTTGTTACGGGACAAATTGTAACATGTCTTTTACTCATAATTATGAATTAACAATGGTTGAGATATGTGATTGAGATATGTGAAAAGAAACTGTTCCATTAAGTACGTTTCTAAAAATCTAGTACGTTGTGATGATATCCATGTAATTTTTCACACACTTTTTTTATCATAACAAAATTGTGGAGTATCAAAATTGTCAAGTTCATTTTCAGGGATACATATTGTTTTTTCTGGCAGAGCAAGATTTAATAACCCTTGACAGGACATTTGAATCAAAAATTCGTACATTCCGACCCAAAACACTTTACAGCCTTATCCACACCCTTCCATGAATATTTCTAACCCATCCTGAATCTAGTAGCACTCTTTTTTTTGAGTCCCCACGAATTCCCTGGAGATTGAATCCCAAGCGGTCTGCAGTGCCCACAGCGGTTCGCTGCCTCGTCCCGCGTCTCCTAGGGGACCATCCCGCAGCTCAGGGAGTGAACTTGAGACTAGCTGGCTAGATCACTCGTCTGGTCTCTAGTGTATATTAGTGTTAGGGATTCTTAGTTGGCCGTGATTCTTTTGAGGGTATGGTTCTTGCGTTTGTTTGGAGTTTGTTTCGGGCTTTTCATTTTTGTTTGTGCAATTTTTTAATTAAATATTTTAGTGTGATAAATGTTTTAGATTTAAAGTTACTACAGGATGGCGGTAATGACGTTATTTATTACAATGATATATTATTAAGTCTTACTTTTGTTATTGAACAATAAAAAAATTCTTTTAATGAAATTTTAATCCATGTAAAAATTCTTCGAAAATCTCAACTAAGTTAATAAATAAATTTCCTTAAAATAGGTAAAGCTATCTTCAAAATGCGTTTATCTTCAAGTTCTTAATGTGAAGATTATGATATTAGTGTAGATAAAAATATGGAATGAACAATCGCCTGCGGTATTCCCGGACAGATACGACTTGCAAATATTCAAGAAAAGAGCGTATTCCTTTTTAAAAGGTCGGCAGCGCACTTGTGACTCCTCTGGTGTTGCAGGTGTTCATGGGCGGTAGTCACTTACCATCGGATGATCCGTCTGCTCGTCTGCCCCTATCCCATAAAAAAAAAGATAAATACATTTGATTTTTACTTATATAATATCTTTATGTAACTATTATAATCTGTCAATGACATTTTTTATACGTTTTAGATGCGACTAAATCTGCATAATTAATTCACTAACACCTGATGCCCTAAATCCTACAGCTGAGCATCCCCCTAAGGCTATTTAGCTGGTATCCTTAAACACTTTTATATGACCCTTGAATACACGTTACAAAACACCCTATGCAGCGAAATCCTCCCAAATCCTTCGCACAAAAGATGATAAGACCCCGCGATTTCATATTCAATTAAATATTTTGTCAGGGATAAAAACATCTCTGGGGCTAGCTAATGTTGGTTAGATGTAACTATTAGAGATTTAGGAATAGTGGAGGGGTAGTTTGCCCTTGGAAGTTTGTGAATAAAGAATGTAATTACGAATACGTAGGCATGTAGGTAAGAGCTATTTTTATATTATCTTCTATACAGGGAGATCAGTAAGTACCTATGAGACAGCCTAAAACTATAAGACATGCGAACATTTCCTCTTATAGAAACCATATCATCGAACTTAGTACAGACAGCCACACAGTTTACTACAATTTTCCAATATTTTTTTTATAATGTGATAGGTGGCAGACGAGCAGACGCCCATAGACGCCGCGACACCAGTTGAGTCACAAGGGCGCTGCTAACCTTTAAACCCCTCCTTCCTCCGGATTGGGCCTCCGGCACCCTCATTCACGCAGCGAAACACAGCACAGTGCTGCTTCACGCCGGTTTTCTATGAGGCCGTGGTATCACTCCGGTCGAGCCGGCTCATTCATTGCGAAGTGTGGATGTCCCACGGTTAATTAGTAAAGGGTCGTGGGTTCATTTCTCACTCTGGATAAACGTGTGATGAACACTTGTGATTTTTCAGTGTCTGGATTTTTTGTAGGGCCACTACTAAATGAGACATCGAGCATTTCCTCTTTTACGTACACATATATATGCTATACATTTTTAACCGACTTCAAAAGAAACGATGAGGTTCTCAATTCGATATGTATATTCTTAAAAGGTCAGTGCATGAACTATGCAAATGCATTTTGGTTTTGATAATGCAATACGATTATGCTCGAAGGGTGCATGAATTAGCAAAAAGCAATAACATAATGAAGACGGGCCCTTTTATCTTATCTGAAAGATTTTTTAATTAGTATTATCTTTGGTTATTGTCTTCAGCTTATTAATAAAAAACAATGATTTGTTACTTTATTGCCAGCTTTCGCAATTTTTACCACCTACTTTGAATTGCCGTAGAACTAGTTGTTGCTTCAATATGCTTAATTAAATTTTTAATACAAAACAATGATTGGTTTTTTATAACCAGCTCTCGTACTTTTCACTTCTTACTTCGAATTGCCGTAGAGTTGTTGGTTCAATATCCTTAATTAAATCAATCATATTATTTGATGCGACAGCATTTTTGTTGAAAACTGATACCAAAAATCTAGGCCCCATTGGGAAAAAGTTTTCTGATTTATGAATATAAAGGATGTCGTACACATTTTTGTGATAGGTGGCAAACGAGCAGACGGATCACCTGATGGTAAGCGATTGTCTCCAGTGGAGTCACAAGTGCCAATCTTTAAACCCCCCTTTGCCCCGATTGAGCCTCCGGTACCCTCACTCACGCAGCGAAACACAGCACAGTACTGCTTCACGCCGGTTTTTTGTGATTCCGTGGTATAATTCCGCTCAAGGTCAAGCGTCGGAATTAGGTTCAAAGATTTTTTTTTCATTAATAACCACACACAATCCATATACATACCATACATGAGAAAACAATAATTATGGGTAAGTTACAAATGTCCAGTAGGTGGATTAAAAATAGGTTCGGGAATAGTCCTCTAGGTCCGGAAAACTTACTTAGTTGGTCAGTTGTCGTATACTTGAAATAAGAGCACGGTTCATACAAAAACAAATTTACTTTGCATTTTGAAGTATGTATAAACTATTGTACAAGTCGAATCCTTGGAGTCCTGAACATATTGTTTTCATGCAAGCACACAATTAAATTTAAAAAAAACATATTTTGTCTTTCTACACTTGAATAAAATCTTATTCTGTTTGTTTCAGCCCATCGTATATGAAGGCCAAGACAAGAATCCTGAGATGTGTCGAGTTCTGCTGACACACGAGGTGATGTGCAGGTACACAATTTTATAAACTTTATTTTACATCACATGACCGTGGGAGAGCTACGCTTCGGCATGAATGGTCCGGCTCGACTGGAATAATACCACGGCCTCCCAGAAAACCGGCGTGAAGCAGCACTGTGCTGTTTCGCTGCGTGAATGAGGGTAAGGGGGTTTAATGGTTGGGAGCGCACTGGTGTCGCGGGTGTCAATGGGCAGCGGAAATAGCTTAACATCAGGTGATTCGTCTGCCCATCTGCCACCTATTACATAAAAAAACATTATCATAGTAATCATCAAATCAGATTTTTGACCCTTTTTAAAATGGGACCAAGTTGTGGCTAAAATGTTTAATGATAAAGTAAACTTTGGTTATGTGACTTCTAGATATTACATGAGAAGTAACTTTCAAAATGAGTCATGATCAAGACACTGTCACATCAATTTATGCAATATTCACTATGTAGAGATAAAATTTCATGTTTGGAAATCCGCAGTCACACGTTGTCAAAGGGTAGTATATTTAACATGTGACTACGCCTTTCCAAACATGAAATTTTATCTCTACATAGTGAATATTGCATAAATTGACAACGAAGGCTTGTTTTATACTTTTTCAGCGACGTTTTTTGTCGTAGTTGGGTTTTAGTTTTTTTACTTTTATTTTATTTGTACTATTTTGGTGTCCAAGTGCTAGTAATATATATATATTCAAAATGTACAAGTCAAGCGCTTTCAAATGATACCAAACACGGCATATTTATCATAACTTTATTTTTTTACTCTGTATGTTTTGTCCGCTAGAGGGCGCCACATTAGATTTTGTGAAACTTCATATAGCCTATAACCAGCGGACGATCAAGACGCTTATAATGATATGTCATTTGTCGAATTCTGATAAGTAGTTAAGAAGTTACGTGGAAACAGATGAACATACATACATACATACATACATACATACATACATACATACGTAGCCTGTCAAAATCATAACCCTCCTTTTGCTTTGCCGTAGTCGGGTAAAAATGAGTGGCTTTTTTCTTAGTAGAAAAAGTTGAGTAAGTGGTTAAATTGGATACATCGACCGAAGATTAAAAAGATGATACATTATCATATTTCATTTACCAAAAAGCATTATATTTATGCAAGCATTTATTGAACCTTTATGGAAACTACCAAATATTTTGCAAAGGATAAATGACAAATGTCGATACTCCCGATTTAAGAATAATATTGACAACCATTAATCATAAAATATGTCATCTTTATCTGCGGGCATTTTGAATTTTTGCCTATCATGTTTCTCCAAAACCATTTTGGTTTTGAAAACGATGCGATTTATTGTGAATTTTAGTATTTCTTTTTCGTAAATTTTACTCTTCAAACTGTTCGTTTATTGTGTTGTTTACTTTGTTACTGGACAGTTAAATTTTAAGAAGTATTTTATTACTATTATGTATCTGATAGATATGTCAAAAGTATAACACATACCTTTTTGGTAAATTAAAGAAATGCATATTATTCATATTAAAAAAAATACTAAGTGTACAGTGTAGATTTCTAGCCTCCTTTAATTTCTTAACTCGCTACCTACACTTAAAAAACAAATCTTTAATAAGTTCCCCAAAAAGATTGCACCGCCCTACACCTTCATCAAATGTCATTTACCCAAAGGTTGCCTGGAAGAGATCGCTCATAGTGATAAGGCCGCCTTCGTTGAACATATTCTGTGTTCAACGAAGGCGAAATACCTAGTTTTTAAGTTTTCATACTTTATTTTCGAGTGCAATAAAAGTATATTCATTCATTCATTCATTCATTCAAAAACTGTTGCAAGGTTCCTTCATTGTACCGGGGAGCAACAACAACCGTCTCTAATTACCGAACTAAGCAGTAACAAAGAAGTGAATGTCCTTATTAATTTAAACATTTGTTTGGGGTGGTTTTTCTGTAATGCGACCGTCTCGGCTTAGTGATGTGCGCTTATTTAGACGTAACTCGAGTTGTATTATTTATGTAGTCGAGTGAAAGTGCTCGCGTCTCACTCTGACTATTTAATTGACTAATAGGCTTATTATGATCTCAAAATGTTACAGACCTACCTTATTTTTGAGTTTCCGATATTTTGGCACTGTTGCAAGCGCCATGGTTACGGAGTAACTACGTTATCCAGAAATCCCGTAAATAACTACTGTACCACCTGTTATTTTATGGTACTCGAGTTAATGTGAATTTTAACTTGAGCTTCATGAATTACAATATTATCAGCTAGATTCTCGCAAGTCGTGTTTATTCCAAGTTGTCACATCACTATCGGCTCTTCGGTGTGCCGTAACAACGGTCTGTGCGTTTGTGTGGGCAATTAAAATTTTATTCCACCTTAGACGCAGTGCTGCCGTCCCCTTCGGCTGGGTATGTGCGTCCCGCTCCCTCGTCTTCAGGGGAGGAGTCTCTGGGGAGTCTGTCCTTTCAATGTCTTTGCCCTTTGCGTCAAGGCGCCCCGGTAGGGCGCGAGCGTAAACTCAGTGTGGACATGACCGGTAGCGTGAAAGGGATACCGAGCTAAATTGTGACGAAGCCTATTATTTCTTTTTTTTTATTGCTAGCATAGACAGACTACCATACAACGCATCTGATGGTAAATGTCATCAACAATGCCGGGTACAGTCATGCACTTACATACAGTGGAAAAAGAGCTCTTTACGAGATCCGTTTCCAAAGATTATGTCATAGCGATTAGGGTATAGCGTTTGGGAGCTTGTTCCAAAGCTTGCCATTTCCTCCAAGCAGGCAGGAAAAAGCGCTGAAAGCGAAGCGTTCTGGATAAGAAGATTAGTTTCAGATACTATGATGACCCGTTTGGATCAGTGATAGTGAACGCTGCCTCTTGCGCAAGGGTTACGGGTTCGATCCCCGCACAGTTGTACAAACATTTGTGTTCATGAACATGTCTGTTTGTTTTTTCTATGTATTACAAGTATTTAAATAAAAAAGCCGTGTGGTCCCCGGCAGAGTAGAATAGGCCACCCTCACTCTTACCGAGGTGTCGTATAAGGCGACTAAGGTAAAGCTGCTGGCATGATCATCAGCACCCAGAGAAGGAAAACTCTGCATTTATATCTAAACCCTCGCCAACCCGTCTGCCAAGCGTGGAGAGTATGGCAATTACCCCTCATGTGATTGAGGGAGGCCCGTGCCCCAGCAGCGGGGACTTAAATGGGCTGATGATCATGATGATGAAATACAAAAGAGAAATATTATATGTATATATTTGTAATTCCGCTGTTGGCTCTGTTATCCGTAACACAGGTGCTTGAGCTACCTATCTCGGAGCCAGATCAATATGTGTATGTGATGTTGAGAAATATTTATTTACTACTATCCATATTAGTTTTCGTTAAATAATCTTCCACATACAGGTATGTCGGTTGCTACTAGCGAACAGTGATACCTGTTACCTGTTTGTATGACTTGCAATTTGATTTAGTAGGCGGGCTGCAGTAGTATTTTCCTAGAAATCAGCTTTGTTAACCCAACTATGTCACTACTCAAAAAAATTTCGCCTATGAAATACCGTGTCGACTTATTCATCTTTGTTACGGGTATAAGGCTAGTTGATTGAACCTGGTAACTTTTAGGATGTAATTAGTTTGTGGTTATAATAATATGGTAACTTTTTTTTATTTTAAGATGACTCGAGACAATTATTTTTATATTACTTTATAGTTGACTAGGTATATTGTTCCTTGATAATAAAGTGCCAAAATTATAAATCAAGTAATAAATAGTTAAAATTTTATGAAACAAACAATTTGTTTTCCAAAATCCTAAGTCAATTATCGTTTCTTTTTGTAAAAAATATTACTTAATTGCCAATTTCTTAGTAGTCTGCAAAAGTTTAAAAATAGTTAAATTAATACATCATGAACAATTAATAAAAACTTAAATATGACAAAGTAGCTCTTTGTCATATTAGTAAAAAGTAAAAAATAATTTTGAAAAAAAAACATATATTTTGAAGTAGGTAAGTCTATCATTTTCTACCAAATAGGTACATCTACATCTACCTATAATAGACGTGTGTAACTTTTTACTGAAATGGCTCATTGATCCGACTCAGAAAAATGATACACTGGTCCGAATCTCTAATGTTCGCTCCGAATGTATCATTCTCAAATGGATCTCGAGTTCGAGTGAGCCGAATGATCCTAATGAGCTGAATGATCCGATGAGCCGAATGATTCGAATGAGGGGAACGATCCGATGAGCCGAATGAGTTGAATGATCCGAATGAGCTAAATTATCCAAGTGAGCCGAATGAGCGGAATGAATCACGGATCTATCTGAGAATCGATGTTCCAAATGAACAGTGAAGCGTTTCACTGTTTCGCATCTCTGCACTGATCCAGATGCAAATGTTTTAATCTTTTGAAAGATACGTTTTGCCAGGTCTAACCTATAATAGTGATATTTGCCAGTATCCGCCAGTTACGACACTATAAATCATGCTTGAATGAGTGACACGCACCTCCGGAACCCTCCTATATTTTTACTGGCCGCATATTGATTTCTTCCTCTCGATATCCCTACGCATCGTCATGTTATCCCTAACTAGTTTTTTGCTCGTAGCGTTACCTGCGTGGACTTAAAGATGTCTTACTGCAGGAATGAGACGTTTTCCTGAAATAAAAGGTAGTTTTGAATAGTTATTTACGGTATTTCTACCATGTACCTTATTTTTTAGTTTCCGATATTTCGGCACTGTTGCAAGCGCCATGTTCTCGGAGAAATCCCGGAAATAACTTTACCAATGTTAGTGACCATGAAAGTTTAAAACAATATAAATCGGTAGTTAGTTACTCACAGGTAACATACTTTTTTACAGGTAAAGATTTCTTGTTATCGATTCGATTGTTATTTACTTTATTTGTTGCAAACACAAATAGATACAAATCGTTTCTGTTTATAATATTAGAAAAGAGTTATATAGATAGTTGAATTCGATTTGGTTTTAGCAAATCTTAATTATTTACCTTTCTATATTTTTGGCATATAATTTTAGTAATATTACATGAAGAGTAAATTAAATGAGTAAAAACAGAGCGATAAACTCTGCGTTCTCTCATAGTTTTTTAAAAGTGTATATTTTAACTTTTTTTTAATCAGCCTAGAAATTGTCCCACTGCAGGGCAAAGACCTCCATCATAGAAATCAAGTTATCGCTACTATGATGGGATTAGGCTTAATCACCACGCTTGCCAAATGCGGATTAGTGATCACAAACCCGAGCTATGTCCGAAAAATTCGAAACATACTTTTCGCTCGACCCGGGAATTGAACCCACTACCCTGAGATCACGGCCCGGTACTTAAACCACTAGACCAACAGGGCGTTAACTTATTGTAATAAAAATCTGACTATCCTAAGTATGTGATGATGATGTGAGTACGCTGTAAACAAAGAAGTAATAAGTAAACTGGCACAAAAATCTTCATGCAAACTCAATTACCTAGAAGCTACTGTATCTAGGTAATGTGTATGGGATATAATTCTAAGGCATTCTTATTTTTTTCAGTCGGTGTTGTGACAAGAAAAGTTGCGGTAACAGAAATGAAACTCCATCAGATCCTGTCATCATTGATCGGTGAGTCTAAGTACCTATATTCACACTTTTTCAAAAGATCAAACTTGTTTTTCTATTAACAGATAATTTATTCAATAATTTTATTGTAGAAAAAAATAAAATACACTAAGGCTCGATTTGACCAAACTTTATCCGGGAACTTTTCTATTGTACAGCGCTGTCATATTATATAATATGGTATGTCGCTCTCCGTCTTCTTGTCTCGTCTCCTTTCTCATAAAAATACCATACAAATTTATTCTATCATAGATTTATTCTCGGATTAAATATATAATAATAAAAAATCTAAAAAATACTACTTAAACTAAGCGGTAAGTCAGCTAAAACGACCGCAAACTGCTAAAAACCTTACCTAAAGCAGGTAAGGTAACCTTGGGCAAAGATGTCTAAACAGGCCTTCTGTTTTTTATTCGTATTTAGCTTCAATTTAATAGTTTCAATGGTGGCAAACTCACTCATAACCCACAGTGTAAAAGTAAAAACGTAGTTAAAAGTAGCCGGTAGTCAGTTAAAACGACAGCTAACTGCTAAAAACTTTACTTTTGCTAAAAATGTCTAAAACGTTCCACAAAAATGTTGCACAGTCTTTTATTCGCGTTTCGCGCCAATTCATCAGTTGCAATGACGGCAATCTCAAAACTTTCTCGGAAAATGCATTTGCGCGATACGGGAACTTTTGAGAGTGCGTTTGGCTCGTATTTTTGTTACGATCCGACAGATATGTATTGGAATAGACTCTTCTCTTGTTTTATTGCTTTATTGTTAGCGAAGATATTTGAAAATAGAATCTTGAATCTAAAATTTGAATTTATTTTTAATACTTGAGATTACAGAACCTTCCTTTAAAATGTTCAATAGTGTGAGGATTAGATGAATCACGTTGGAAAGCCAATGGAATATTTATCAATAATTCAGCTTAATATTAAAATCACCAATAGTAGATTTTAATATTAAGCTGAATTATTGATAAATATTCTAATATTCTATTGGCTTTCCAACGTGGTGTTAAGTAACAGTGATTTATTTAGTTTTCCTTTTTTTTAATGACAACTATTGTTACTTTACTTTATTGGAATTCCGTTCGTATCAAAAATAAAAAAAAATAAAAATTAAACCAAATATAGCCCTACTCTTAAATGGCGCCCAACGTGGGGCTCACTAAAAGTTTTATACCGAAATTAGCTCCAAATTTTTGCTTATGATCCGCCTTATTTTACAAGAATAAAAGCTAAAAATTGCTCTCACAGACCGCCTGTGGTCTCATTGAGCGAGAAGCTAATCAGGCTCACAAACAGGCGGCTTGAATGGCACACTATTGATAGGTGAGCGGGGAAGGGGAAGCAGTGACGTGATGCTTTTATTTTCCGTCCTTTTTCGGGGATTCAATAGAGATAGGCGTCTCCCGTTTGGAACTTCGTTCGATATTTGAAATTTAGGGTTGGCATGTGAAGGTACAAAAATCTAAATTCTGACTTTGGCTCCGTAAAATCAGAGAACCAACAAGGAAACTGTATGTTTCTTTTGACAGGTATTTTCTCATTCGTTACGGGACGACTTCGTTGTAGCCCTCTGACCTGAAAATGAATTTTATTGCTTAATCATTCAGAGAAGAGTCTTAATAAATCTATTTCCCTATAATTCACACACGATAGTCCCCATTCTTACCAATCATCTAGTCTCAATATTGGACATTCTCTTGTACTATGAATATACGGCGATAACAAGGGGCATTAGTCAATCAATTCTCGATAAGTAGATTCATATTTTAAAAATATAAAATCAAATAATTACATTTCTGTGTATGTATCATTCATTCATTGGAACTCTGCGGACGAAATTTAATCGACAGATATAATACGATTTGAATCATGAACCGTGAATTATACCACCTGGTTTTCCAATAACAAAATTCTAAACTTAGAGATAAGGTCCTAAGGATCCTCATCTCATCTTAATAAAAAAAAAATTTGACAACATCGCATACATTCTGACTCCGATATAGATAGCTCAAGCACCGGTGTTACGGATATCAGAATTTTAGCGTATAGTTCCCAGTTACGTCCACAGTTGTCGCTCTCGGAGCCCGGGGTACGCTTGGACCATGATTTTTGATTTGGGGAATCTGGTAATATGGTCTTAAGGACAGAATGAGTTATTTTGCAGTACTTATTTGTGGATTGCCAACCCTAAAACTTCGTACGTCGGTTTTGTAATTCACTCGATTCAATTTTTTTCCTACCTTGGAAACAAAAAATCAACGATAGCCTTTGTGCCCAACTTTCCTTTGCGTTGGTACGAAGTTGATCATGGAAATTTCCTAACCGCGAATAAACTTGTGATTTTTCACCGTTTGATGTAAATTAAACCGCTTTGTGTGCGCCAGCCATTATTAGGGAGTGTGTGAAATTGCGGTATAGCTTTTTTGGAAATGAATATTCATGGTGATTTGGATTAATGGTGGCATAATACTTATTTGATTTTTATGAATCTATGTATAGGATCTGATGATGGGTTATAGGGAAAGGAGTTGATAGGATCGTCGCCATAAATTTTTTAATGCTAATTAGTTTTATGGTGTTCCTTCACTTCTGATATAAAAAAATATAATTGACTCGTTTTGAGATCTTATATCATCTTGTTTGCTAGAAGAAATTATACGCATGAATATCATCACTTCAACGTCTCGATGAATAAAAACTAATTAAGTACATTCGCTACCAAATTCTTTACCTATCTCTTTAAACTTTCAATATTTTTTATCTTTCTAATTTTTGCAAATCTATTTTTATTTGTCAAATTATCAGCACAGTTCTTAAATACATGCATTTTAAATGTAGTAGTAGTAGTAAATTCCTTATTTGTCATCCGGACGTCTATCAATGGACAGTCGCTAGCAAAAGTCACAAATAAACGCTACAATAATTCATCAACCATTCGGGCGCGAGAGGCTCGCCCACGTACACTCGCGAACTAATGCGATAATTGAAATTGTGCAATTGCGTGCGAAACGCCCAACACCGAATTCATTACCATCGTGTTTTTGCCTATTTGTATTTTTTTTCTTTTGAATGTCGTTGAACGGAATAGGATATACGTTTTGATGGTATCATTAAACTGTATGTCATCATTTAGCAAATGAATAGCGTAATATTTAAATTAAACTTGGTGTGTCATATCTTTTTATCTTCGGTAATCGGATTTTTGTACCACTATGAAATCATGAAGAGTTACTACTAAATTTTCGATAAGTGAATAATAATTTCTATATTACTGTACACAGTTTGCTTATTATTATTATAGCTTAATGTATTATAAAATTACAAGCAGTAGATATGCCATCTTCTAATATGCTGTTTATACAAGTACAATTTTATTTAATTGAGATACACATCCTTACTTATCACCTTAAAAATATATTGATTTTGGTTGAAATACCAACGCATAAAGGTATTGTTACTTGACCTCAAAATTTACGTGAACTGATGATTACGTTTAAAATTATAGACCATTGGGCTTAAAGGTTGGCAGCAAACTTGTGACTGCACTGGTATTGAGGGTGTTCATTAGGTAAGTGATAAGTGTAGTTGTCCTATCGCATAAATATAGTTGATTGAGTTTAAGCTGAATTTAAGCTGAACTAACAATACCGGAAAACAGCCTCTAAAAAGTTTACTGCCAATGGTAAACAAAAATTGTCACATGTCAACAGGTTTGAGTTAAACTTCAAATTCTAATCATCAAAACACGAGAACAACACGCAAAAGCGTCCCAGTATCGATAACACGACGAATAATTGACGTAACGGTAAAAGCAGGCAACAATCCAGAACCCTTCGAATCAGCAGCAATTTGTTAAGTGGATTTTTGCCCGAGACACGCTCGCGGCTCGTTGCGCTCCTGTACACAATTTCATTATCTCTGCCCGCCTGCCCGCGGCCGGTTCTACTATTAACTTATGCGATGCTGTGTTCAGCTATGGAAATTTTTTCGAATTTATTCGCCACGTGTTCTATTTTTAAAACGCCGTAAAATGTTTTTCTTTATTTTTTTAATATTGCCGCTCCATGTTAACCAGTATTAATAGAGGAGATTGAATTAACGAACTTTTGTGTGTGATTGTACCTACTTTTTCTAGTTTGTTTTAATATATTTAGTGGTAGCCTTTTGACTACCGATTGAATTCGACCTAACGTCAGCAGAATTTTTTCATTGACAGAAAAAATGGACGTGATTTTAGATCTCAACTTCCCATATTATATCAATTTAAATTGCAATAAAAATACAATATCCGATTTTCTTGAACTTTATTCTACAATAATGCGCAAAGCATGGGGTCCCTTACTTTGTTTCTATACGATTATATCATGACGCAGGTACTTTACTGGATGGCCTTTTCAAATCAATTCAAAGCCCACGCATAGCACCCTTGCAATCACTTAAGAATTTTATGAACCGAAATGATTAAGATGTTTTTGTCGTAGTTTAAAACGATTGACCAGGGGTGGCACTACGAGTACACGCGAATTAAATAAACTAAAATCACCGAATATCAATTGATATTGGACTTTACGTCTTTGTTAATAAGGTTGAGACTTTTTTAGAATGATTGTACAGATTTGTTGGCGTCTGTACTGAACTGTATTGTTGTGCTAAGCATATTGTGACCGGAATAACTATTAAAGGATTAAAAGGCTTTTAAAAATGTTGTGAAGATTAGTATACGATTGGTGTTAGTTTAATTGGGATGTCGTGAGAAATGCACTACGAAATAGGGTAAAAGTCCACCACTTAAGTGTTTATATTATAGTTTTTTTTTTAATAAAAATAGAGGAATGCATATTTCATAAATAAAGGAATAAATGATGATATTATACTTATAGTCAAATGTAAGAAGGCACCTATAAGTCGAGATCTGGACCCAAATATACGCTTTATACTAATGTTTTTATCACCTGCTTTTTGTCTAATCAGTCACGGGCAATATTTTGGCACTTATTTGAATTTAATGTATGTACTTTGTTTATAATTATGCATCATGTTTAACTGTCTCCATGTGACCAAGATACCATGTATACTTAAACCTATTAAATACAATTAGGTAATTATTTGGATACTCTAGCGGCTATTATTCCGGCTTTTTTCCACTGCGTCCTTCCTCTGCATCAGAATATCTGCTATCGGGGCAAACGTCATAATTAGGAAATCTAATGTTTATGATATTTTTCAATAATTATTAGAAATCTGGGAGCTTAGTGACATCTGATTGTATTAACCTGTACCTGCTCACATAATTACTAAGTACATACGGTGTCACGCGGAGTTACACTTGTATGACTTTGAACCCTTCTTATGTCTGAGACACAAGTGCTATTTTTGCACTGAAGGAACTCGCCCTGACGCCGTCTGTACATTAGCTCAGTGACCTAAAGTGAGTCTTGAAACCACATTGGAACATTTGCTATTTCATTCTGTTTTCAGCCAGCCCAGGCCTGTGACCAAGAACTTTCTCAACCTGGTATATCCCTGGTGAAAATGATATGACCTATGGTTGAAATAAATGAACTATATTTTTATTTATGCCTCTTACGCCAAAGGTCGTGGGTTCGATCCCCACCCTGGACAAACATTCGTGCGATGAACACTTGTGTTTGTTCGGTGTCTGGGTGTAATATATGTATTTAAGTATATATTTGTGTTCCTCTGTTGTCTGATATCTGTAACACAAGTGCTTAAGCTACTTAGTACGGAATCAGGTTAACGTATGAGATGTTGTGAGAATTATTATTATTATAATTATTATTTATGTTGTACTGAAGCACTATTTCCTACTCCTGAATAATAAGATGAATAATCCAAGTGCACTGGAACGTATAGGCTTCCTTGTACCCCGTAGGCACATGGGAGGATCTAGAGGTAGCGTAGGCCCACGCCGAAGAATGCGCCTGTTCACAACCACAAATAATGTGCGCACACGCCGCGCCGCCAACGCACCCACGGCTCGGGCACTCTCACTGCTCAACGACTTGATAACGCATTCTCCTGACATGGCCGTCCATAATGACAATTTAGGATTATTTCTAAAACGTGTTGACACTTTTTTAAGTAAAAAATATACTATTTTTTTTATTTTATTGTAATCTAGCTTGTGTGTATACTTTGGTGTAATAGCACTGTAAAATACCAAGTTTTATTTCTTAAATAAATATACTGAGGGTCTACAATAAAACCGTCTCGTAAACAATGAGAAAAACATATAGCTTCCAAACAAATGAGACGCACAGTGCGAGTGAAATCGAATCCAAATTCCGTTTTGTTGTATGTCCTCTGATCTATGGTATGGTAATCAGTTATTTCAAGTCAATAACTCATATTTTGTTAGTAACATATACTCTATACCTCTCTACCAGCGATTCCCGGTTTATCTTTAAATTGTACAATCCGGAGGCCGTATCCGGGGAAAGGGGAGTTTAAAGGTTGGTAGCGCACTTGTGACTCCACTGGTGTCACGGATGTCCATGGGCCGCGGCAATCGCTTACCATCAGGTGATCCGTCTGTTCGTCTGTCTATCACATAACAAATACCTATCACATAAAAAAACACTTAGGGCCGAGTTCACCAACTTTAAAACAACGCTTCACTTTTTGACCGTACTTTAACCACTGATTAGTATTGTTAAAGCACGGTTAAAGTGTTATTACCGTTGTTTGAAAAGTTGGTGAACTAAGAACTCCTTTGATTTAAATTATAGAAATATATCGTAAGTTAAAACATCTGGGAAAGTGAAGCTTGAAGCAGCACTGTGCTCTGTTTCGCTGCGTGAGTGAGGGCACCGGAGGCCCAATCCAGGGGAGGGGGGTTTAAAGGTTGGCAGTGCCCTTGTGACTCCACTCGCTGTCAGGTGATCCGTCTGCTCGTCTGCCACCTATCACTTTAAAAAAAAGAAAGAAACCTGAACCATACGTTCAGACTTTTTCAAATAATGTGCTATCAAAAAGTCCCTAATAAATTCTATACATTTTTTGTTCATATGATGGAGCGACAAAAAGTTGAGTTCATTCGACATATGGCCGTCATATATATTACAATGGGATCTTTACACCCTATTTCGGGTGCGACAAAATCGATTTCCAATTCGATATGACCCTCTTGTGTTCGCTACTTAATAAGGCGTATATGGGGCTATGACAAAATGTCTTATTTTTAAGCATCATTATTTTTGCCAACCAAACCTTCTGTGAGTACTATTTGGACTGTAAGTATTCTTATAGGGAGGTAACGGAACCTGGTAGATTACAATGATACCGTCCCGTAACGAATGAGAATATACTTGTCGCATGTTAACAAATGAGACATACAAATAAACTTTGGAACTCACTTAACACTATTCGAACTGGTTTATTCCCGCTGTCCACCCTCTGCTTGTCCACCCCGGGTGGACAGTGAAACAAGTTAAAAAAATTCCCGCTGTCCACCCCCTCTTTCAACCAAGAAGGGGTGGACAGCGGGAATTTATTTAACAATTGTTTCACTGTCCACCCGGGGTGGACAAGCAGAGGGTGGACAGCGGGAATAAACCTTCGAACTTGCTATCAGGTGAGATTGTGGCCAAATTACTGGCTATTCGAAAAAAAAAAACAATAGGAAAATTAAATCCTGAAAAGGGCGGTGCTCTTGTTCGAAATAAGGTCGCATTTGAGGAAATTAAATAAGTGACAGATTATACCTTTAAGTAGATAAAAAAGGGATTATATTTTAATATGAAAACTAGGAAATAATAACCGATTGAGTCTCCGAGCATATCCAGACCCGAGCCTATTTAGATTTTTTATCCGAAGTGCCCCAGTCTATGAACACCGTTCAATTCGAGTTTGAAACTAAACATTCCTTGTATTATGAGTACTAGCTGATGAAGCCGGGGGGTATCCCCTAGCATACACAGACCCAAGCCAATTAAATAAAGCTTTCTAAATTGATCTGACATGATATCGAACTCAAGATCATCCGCGTTTGAATTTTAACTGTATCCTCTGTCCTATTGAGGTCGATTTTGAAACCAGACAAAACGTTTCATTCCAGAGCAATATCATCATCTTAATCCAATTCTTAAATAGCTTCTCAAACTTCTCAAACTCATCATCATCATTATCATTTCAGCCAATAGACGTTCACTGCTGGACATAGGCCTCCCGGAATGTTCTCTACACAGATCGGTCCTGTGCCGCCCGCATCCAATGGATTCCCGCGATCTTCATCAGATCGTCGGTCCACTTTGTGGGAGGCCTGCCACGGCTGCGACTTCCTGTACGTGCCCTCCACTCGAGGACGCTTCCAACGCTTCTCCTCGCTTACAATTTGCCGATTAAGGAAGCTCAAAGTCACCCAGAGAGCAATGGAGAGGGCTATGCTCGGAGTCTCCCTGCGTGATCGTATTTCAAACTGTACTTGAACGCAATTGTCGCGCTAATCAAAAATCTTCTTAATTCCTAAGAAATCCCCAGTGTTTCCAAAAGCCTGCAGTTTTCCGGTAATTTTCGGTGCGAACCGCGGAATCACGGCTATTATATTATCTCATTAGACACGCCGCGATGCCGCCTTCCCACCCGCTAAATAAATTCCTACCAGCCCCTGATATCTCTATTACTTGTTCGCGATTTTGCATTCGTAGGTATACGTTTATTGGGAAGTAACAGGTTGTTTTAGTGTGATTTTTAACCTTTTTTTTATGTGAACAATGCAAACGAGCAGACGGACCACCTGATGTTAAACAATTGCCGCCGACCCATGGACACCCATGACACCAGTGGAGTCACACAAGTGCGCTGCCAACCTTTGAACCCCTCTTTCCCCCGGATTGGACCTCCGGTACCCTCACTCACGCAGTGTGTGTTTTACTGCGTGAGTGAGGGTACCGGAGGTGTGCACAGTGCTGCTTCACGCCGGTTTCCTGTGAGGCCGTGATATCACTCCGGTCGAGCCTCCCCATTAATGCATTCATTAGTTATTTGTACTATATTGTAAAATGATATTAGGCTATTTCTAAAGGTGATTACGCAGTAGCACCGTCTAGTGTTCAAGAAAAGCTGTAAATTTATATTACTAATAGTTTGTAACAACAAGTTTGTTGGAGCGCGACCTCGGAACGGCTCGCTCGGATAACCGTGGAAGTTTCTATAACTTCTTAAGTCTCTTTATTAATCGCTTTGCACTTTCCTCTGTACGCGGAAAGCTTAACTTTCTGGTTTCAAACCAGTTTCCAAGCCTATTATTTCAATAGGACTGCACGTTTCAAATCCTACATCGATTGTCTAATGCGCCATTTTTTGTGTTCGAATAAACACAATACAAATCACACAAATCTGTCCAAAAAACGCGCGACAAAAGAATTCGGCACACTTACAGCGTAATGTAAACCAAAAAAGAAAACTGGTCCCAAAAGTATACCCTGGGGGATACTCGCGCGCTCCGCCCGGCCCGATACAGACGACGACTGGTGATTAGGCTTCTTATCCACGAGATAGCGACAGAAACTGTGCAAGACTTAACAACTAGGACCATTTTCTTATTCCCTCCGACCAAGCATTTTCTTACTCGCCGACTTATCTAATGCCTCCGTTCAGCTTAAAATTCCTATGAATATTAGCCGCTTATGAATTTTATCCTGTCTATTAGAATTAAAATTTTATTTTTTATTTACTAAGTTAGAAGCTTAATCCGTATCGACGCTTTAATAAATCACTTCTATAATGAGACGGCTCATTCTTGATTTATATCGTAGGAGTTGACCCCTGATTTTTCGCTTGATAAGTCTGAGTGTCGATCGTAAATTGAAATATGATAAAGTCAGTAATAAGCTTGGTAATCGAATCGACCCTTCGTCTAGGCTACATGGTCGGGTGGCAACGCGAAATGTCATGCTAATTTGGCAAAATGTAGGGACGGTTGCAATTTATGAGAGTATAAAAAATATTGTGCTAGTATAATTGGCATGAAAAATACGCAAATAATATTCGGTATACTCAAATACGAAATTACAATTAAGGCGTAAAAATTTTTCACAATTATTTATCTAATTTGTATTGCCTTGAAAGATTTAACATTTTTGCCAACAATTGTCTACCTTACTGGCATTTAATTTCACCGTTATCCGGAATTCCGTACGTCTCGTCTGGAAATAGCGAGCCTACCTTTCAGCGGCCATCATTAATTATTATTATTCCCATTATCTTCGTCCCGAAATCTTTTCCTTTCCACTTTTATCGTGTACCATGTTCGACTCTTCTATCTCAATTTCGACCTCATTCCCGATTCCAATACGTGATTCGTCGGTTCGCAAATTATTCGGTGAAAATTCACCATCTCGTTAGAATGTGCGATCCGCCGGCGAGGCGAGCCAACCGCTTGATAAATTGTCTGGAATAATAATGATGAATTGCAACTACTCCGATCCTGATGTTAGATCTAATCTATGGAGCGATTTTAACCTAACTTTATTCCCTTTTAAGTTTCGTTCTACCTATAAATAGCATCTTTCGGTTCAATCTTTTTAACGAGCTCTATTTTAGCACATATTCGTACTATTTTTATGTATTTAGTTGCATAGCTCAACTAAATAGAACCATCTTTAGGTACCTGACTATATTCAAATTCATACTCGTATCTACTGCTATACAATTCAACTTTTTTTGAAATATTTTCATCGTCGTTATCAATTTTTTTATAATTATTTTTACCTTTTTATCAATTATCGAATTACCAAGGGGTTTTCTTTGGTCTTATATGTATGTATAAGTAGAAACTGTCATTAGTTCATAGTGTTCTATATGGACCTAAATTGAAAAAAAAAACTGTTTTCATTTTTTTTTAATTTTATTAGGTGCATAATCAGCCTATTAATTGCTATTTTTGAGGCCGGTTTCATATATATCTCATAAGTAAACATAAAATACTTACCTAAGTAAGTTGATTTCAGGTCAGTTTTAATATTTTAAAATCAATTAGTTATTTTTCGTACTTAAGAATGGGATTGACCTACACGAGAAAGTAAAAAGGAATCGCTGAGGCAGTTTATAAAATCACATGTCTATTGGAATAGAAAGCTTTAAAAATATATTTCGGTAAATATTTCGCAGGGGTTGCTTTTGATGGGAGCGCCTTCTCCAATTGTCAGTTGTAAATTCAATTTTCACTCTATATTGATAGACCCTGTAGTAGGGTCGACTATTAAGATTTCACTGAAGTACAATTTAATTTGGAATATGGCTTAAAAAAGATATACGTCATCATAACAAATACTAGGTATGGCCAATAGAATTCAGAACCGCCTTGAGCTTATATAGGTCAACCTATGTACAACACTAAGTTTTATTTAACGAGTCTTAAGGCCGACTCGACCAATCTAAATCCGATACTAAATCTATGGTATAGCGCTCTCATGCGATACAAAATTGACATTATACCATTAGATTTATCCATGCATAAACATTGGTCGAATCAGGCCTACTTCCATAAAATAAATTTACCATTTTTTGCAAATAAAAGAGTAGGTAAGTCAATCCGCTTTTTTTTTTTCTTAATTTTTTTTATTAATATTGACGATGGACGATGATAATGAAAAATAAATATTTCACAACATCTGACTGACATCATAACGTCTCATTGATCTGACTCCGAGATAGGTAGCTAAAGCTGTGTTACGGATATCAGAACCAACGGTGGAATTAAAAATAAATATATGCATATTAATACTTTTCTTTTCTAAATACATACTAACAATACATAGAAACACCCAGATCAACATACAGAAATGTTCATGCACACAAATGTTTGTACTGTGCGGGGATCGAACCCGCAAATCTTGCACCAGAGGCAGCGTACATACACTACACTGATCCAAACGGGTCGGAAGTATTATAGCAGGAATAAATAAATAATAAATATTTCACAACATCACATACATTGATCTGACTCCGAGATAGGTAGCTCAAGCACCTGTGTTACGGATATCAGAATCAACAGTGGGATTACAAATATATACATAATATATAATACTTTTCTTTTGTAAATACATACTTATAATACATAGGAAACACACAGACCAATACAAACAAACATGTTCATGCACACAAATGATTGTACTGTGCGGGGATTGAACCCGCAAGCCTTGGACCAAAGGCAGCGTTCACTACCATTGTTCCAAACGGGTCGTCAAGGAATATTTACACTGTTTCATATCCATAATTATAAACTCTATACCACCTGACGCCAACGCACGCGATGGCATCATAAAAGCGACGATTAACATTTGTTTGTTTTACAACCAACTACTAAGCATGTTTGTCTTCAAAGGAGATGTCACGAAAACGCATTCAAATTTAATGCCACTTCCACCTAATTTTACCGCCGGTTAACCAAACCGAACCAAAAGAATCTATAATAAAAACTCAGAATTAAACCACAACAATTTTTCGTAAGAGAGAATCCTATTAGATGGGCCCAATAATATTTAAGCTTTGCCAATATGGCTGCTACAGTTGGAATCCGCAAAGAATGAACGCAAAGAGGGGATGATAAAACCCAGCCTCTAATTAAATCGGCCCAACCGTCTATTCTTAATAGATTTGTCGCTAATTTGAAGTAATTTTATCAAGCTCGACGTTTTATTAAATGTGGAGGTTAATTTTAATTAAAAGGTATAAAAACTCCTTTAGATATTATAGGTACCTATGTAACTAACCTAACATAGTATTAAGAAAAAATACTTAATCGATTTCAAAATATGTATTTTACTTTAATTTATAAATTTATTCTACCACTACATACTTACTCAAACATTATATATAAATTAAATTGAAAATTATATGTTTACTTATTCTAATAATATATATTAACTCTCCCTATATCTATAAAATACCTATACCTAGTATGTATTTGTAAAAGGCGACTAACGTAAAGCTGCTGGCATGATAAGCAGCACCCAGAGAAGGAAAACTCTGCGTTTATATCAAAACCCTCGCCAACCCGTCTGCCAAGCGTGGTGAGTATGGCAATTACCCCTCATGTGATTGAGGGAGGCCCGTGCCCCAGCAGTGGGGACTTAAATGGGCTGATGATGACGATGATGATGACCTATACCTCCTGATTCCCTACTTATTAAGATATCTTAACATTATTATTTTATTTTTTGTGAATGAGCCATTTATATTTGTAATTGGAAATTGTCTACTTTCCTCTACCCAAAGGTTGTCTGGAAGAAATCGCTACAAGCAATAAGACCGCCTTATTGTACTGTCTGTTGCTGTTGTATCATGCTTGTATTTTATTTTTGTGCAATAAAGAATATCTATCTAGCTATCTATCTATTTTACTTAAGCCCCTCATAATAATAACTGGTTCCACTGAAAATCAGCGTTAGCGGCTCCTACTTTAGTCGCTAACACATTCTGAGTGGATACCATTTTGGGCACATATACTTACTTGTAAACCTGTATTAATTTGCCTACTGTAATATTCAAGTCGTGTTTTATTTAATATGTACCCGTAATTTTTAATTGTCTCCAAATTAATATTTTTTCTTTCTTTCTTTCATTATTTTATTTTTCAAAAATGATTACAAAAATGAGTACACGTTTTTTAAATGTCTGAATGCAGATCTTCTTATTACTAAAATCGATGACGTAGCATAGTTCCTAAGAAGAGATTTTCTTATGTCTTATGGTTTTAGACTTTCCTATATTGATCGATCTGAATGTGCCATCCTATGTACTTGTGCCGGAGAGACATCACAACCCAAATCGTAGACAAACAGCAACATGCAAACACCGAACTCAATGTCAAACAATCACACGAGTCATATTATCTTGTAAACAACAGACAAGCGGACGATAATGCAATTTACAAAGCGGGCAATCACGAGAGGCCACATTGTTGTGCTTCCTCCGTCAAAGAGCCAAAGGAAGGAGCTCAGTGTTCCTTAATAATTAATTGGCGCTTAAACGCGCCGACGTCTTGCAGCCCCTGAGGGGAACACTAACTGCGAGTATGCATATGGACCGTAAGCGCAGATAGGTTCGTTCGTTTTGAATTTGTAAGTGTGAGGTGACGGTTAGTGCTTAGTTTGAAATTCGAACTTAAGTGAAGTGTTGTGGAAATAATCTCTGCATTACTTAAAGATCGTCTGCCACCTATATCATCAAAAAAATAAAGATATGATAAAACTATGATAAGGTCAACGAATCAGAGACTAGACGAGGAACCAAACTTGCGAACTTAGAGAATAAATTAAAAAAATCATTGAGACAACATCACATGCATTGTCCTTGTCTTAGAAACAACGAAGGTCCTACAGACACACCAAGACCCAATAAATATTTGTGTTGGTGCGGGAATCGATTTGTGATCATTGCTTTAAGGCGACACCGCGCGATACTAGAGCTGCCAAGGGGTTTATATTGATTGTGGCGAATAGGAGATATATTTTAACTTATGTAATAATTTCTTCCTGTAAGTTAGATTACTTACTTACTTACTTACTACGCTGGCTCAGCGATCCAAAGTGGGTCTTGGGCTCCGACGTCAAAGTTCGCCATTTTTTGCGGTCCTGTGCCATTGCCGCCCAATCGTGCACGTTGAGTGCTTTGAGGTCCTTGGTGACTTCGTCCCTCCAGCGGCATCTCGGACGACCCACTGGACGGTGGTGGTGGAGGTTCAACCAGGAGATCGAAGACGAAGATCATCGGGGAAATAACATCATCCCGACTGCGCTGGCTCGGACACGATGAGAGGATGGGAGAGGATCGTGCAACCAAAAGAGCCTATCTGGGACGACCAATGGGGAGTAAGTTAGATTAATCTTGATAATTGCTAAAAGTGGCAACTTTTAAAATTATAGAGAGTATTGTTACTAGTAGGAAGAAATGATTAAATCGCATTTTTTTAAATCATTTGCTTGAAGTATTTGTTGCTCATTTTTTAAATAAACGTTTCCAATTTGCCACAATCAATATAAATCACTTGGCGGCACTAGTGTCGTCGCGGTGTCACCGTAACATATTTGTATCATAAATTTGTATAAGTATGCTCGTAATTCGTTATTGCTCGACGCATAATGTCAAGTAAAATATTCTTAAGAAACTTTGGAATCGTTCCAAAGTTTTATCCTTTTATAATAAAAGTCTAAAAGTTTAATTTGAGATTGTTTTGTTTCTAAGTAATTCAAAACAAAAGCTGCTCGCACATCTAAGTCAGAAATAACCAGAAAATCTTGATAAACAGGTTGTAGTTGGTAAAGTGGACGGAAAAAGTCCACTGAAGCGACCACTAACACAACCTGTCTGACTCGGTGTTGGGACTTCAACTGTTTGAAAAGTTGGTGAACTCAGCCTTAAGAAGAAGAATGTAATCAAATTATTGGGTACAGATTCCCTGATAAGAATTTAATAGTTTCTTTGTCGTTCAGTCAAAATTTGTTTTATGTTGAAAGTATCAATTGATAACAGCATTTATTATTTTATTTGATAGATCCATAAAGATTTCCAAAATCATTTTTTTGTAACAACATTCTGTCATCAAGCTAATGGATATTAAAACAAAGTGCAATTTGATTCGTACCGTAGTAATTAGTGGAAGGTAAAATTGGAGAAGATTGGGACCATCAATCAAATAAAGGGCATGATTACATTCAAATCTAGATAACTAATTGAATGAACCACTCGCTATAATTGAATTTAAGTGATGTTTTGCTTTTTCGTTTTGTGATGGGTGTTTTAGATTTTGCCTGAGTGACGTTTTCGGCTGCACTCGGAAAATATACAGCATTTTAATCATGCAAATTCATGTCTTTGTTTTGTGAATGTATAGTGGAATGTAGTACAAGGACCTGCGTAAGCTTGTCGGTGCTTTTTAGAAGTTACAGTAATAGGCCGATGAAGACGTAGGCTAAATATTTGGAACTTTGACAAAATAATCATTAGAACAAAACATATACAATTCTTACAAAAACTATAACGTCAATTGTCAATCATCAATCGTCAAATGTGTCAATCGTCAATCGTTCTACACGTGCAGCTTATGGGTCAATTTTACGCAGCGGGCGTACAGTGCTCTGTGTGTCCAGTACAATAATGCGCTCAAGGTGCTGCTGGGGCTGCCGCGGTTTTGCATCGCTTCGACTATGTGTGCAGAGGCGCATATTGACGGCTTCCACTCGATAATCCGAAAGAGGTGTGCCTCGCTTCTGAGTCGTATCCGTGGCAACAAGAACAGTATCCTGGGCGCACTAGCGAATAGGTGGGATTCGCCCATGCTCAAACGCTGGATCGGCTTACACGCGATCTTTGTTTAATATTTTATTAATAAATAATACGTGCTAACATAGTTTGTAAGTTAATGTTGTTACTAACACCTATATGGACTCTGTGGTCTGAAATAAAGTTTTTCATTCATTCAGTCATTCATTCATATAACGACTAATATCATCATCAGTAGATGATGTCGAAAAATAATTATAATCATAACCGGTTTTTAATATACATCAGAACTCGAATTTTTTTTTAAGGTTTTTACGTAAGTTATCCGTGTTTCACTATATGAAAAAAAATGTCGCCTTACTATCTATAAGCGAGCATACACTCAAGAAATTCACTTAAGCTTCAGAGGGGTAGCTAAAATTGCATTGGGCTAACCATTAACGCCTTGTCAGATTCGATTTCGATTTATATGTTCGATAAATGGGAATTATTGCTGCTCAATCTGATACCAAATCTATTGTAACTGTATTTATCTGGTAATAAACTTGTTTTTGGTACTCGTGTTCAAACATCGAATCTCATATGTAAAATTAACTGTATGTACACTGTTGATTCTTTTGTCTTTGAGGATAGATTCAACACTGACTGCCGCACTCAGAGTCGTCAATTAAGTTAAATGTTCATCTACTTAATTATGGAATCATAATCATAATCATAAATCTTTATTGTTTCATTTGGTATACAGGTCTTAAAAATAGCATAATGTCCTCAAATGAACCCTGCAAAGGGTATCACAATGAAAATAATAATAAAAATAATAGCATAACATTTACATTTCCTCTAAATTATTAAGTAATTATATTAAATGTCTAATAGCAATCGAATTAAAATGAAGTAGATAAATTTATGTAAAAATATTAAATTATATATTTTAAGGGTTCAAATATTCATTCAGACTGTAGTAGGCATTATGCAAAAGATATTCTTTTAATTTTATAAAAAAATCGGTATCTTTAGCAATACTTTTAATATCTTTGGGTAACTTGTTATATATTTTTATAAAGTCTTTATGAGTATTGAAACAAGTGTTATTATTTTTTCTTAAGTACCAATTAAAGTTAATTTGACGTCTCTGAGTGCGGCAGTTAATGTATTAGCTGTTAATTTTTTTTTAGCAAAACGATAAATCAATAACGTTTACTAACGCTGCATTAAATGACTGCATATAGGTATATGTAAAACTTTGAAATAATACTAAAGTCGGAGCCTAATCCCAAGCAAGTTTAACCATTTAAAATTGTCTTACAAGATTAGTATCTAATATGGCATTGGGCGCCGACTTCAGTAACACTTTTTTTCGAATGTTACTGTTATAAAATGTTTCGTGAAGTGTATGAAGTGTTAAAAGTATTCTTTTACACTTTTTAGTTCGTGGTTTTTTTTTCACCGACATTTTTTCATTCTTTTTAGAAAGATAGAAAGAAAAAACACTTATTGACCATCACAACATTCACAGCACAGAGCAACATGATAGAACAAAAAAATAGTTTACAGTATTTTTTTTTTTAATATTTCACAACACCACATACATTGATCTGATTCCGAGATAGGTAGCTCAAGCACCTGTGTCACGGATATCAGAATCAACAGTGGGATTACAAATATACACATATAATACTTTTCTTTAGTAAATACATACTTATAATACATACAAACACCCAGACCAATACAAACAGACATATTCATACACACAAATGTTTGTACTGTGCGGGCATAAAACCCGCAACCCTTGGACCAAAGGCAGCGTTCACTACCACTGTTCCAAACGGGTCGTCATATTTATATATTACAAATACATTACAACTCTCAACTCAAAATTTCTGTAATGCATAGTTGTGGATTTTGTGCAATAAAGTATATCTATCTATCTACAATTGGCACACATGACACGACATGGATACAAGGAAGATAAGTAGCAGATATACAAGAAGAGGTGTGAGTGTGTGTGGTCAATCAGGTCCCGACCTCAGCATTTGCTGCTACGGCATTATCTGCGATGCCGCAGCAGCGCTGGTATTCTGGTGGAACCTGGTTGCGAGTGAGTTATCTAAGTGGATCTAAAAGAAGGAATATAATGTAAGTGAGAATAGGTATATATAGTGTTTCATTTCCCCGGCAGCCAATCTTTGCATAGGCATTGCATCATTGGGTCATACTTATTATAAGTAACATTTGTAAGACCACTTTATAAAGTCGAACTATCAGCTCCACACATAGAACCTAAGTGTATGTCTCCACACGACTCGCAAGCACAACTCACACACCCCTACATTCGTTTTCGTTTCGCACAATTTTTCCCGTTGTCACCGGGAGTTAATGAAAGAATTAGCTTTCATTACAACTGATACGATGCCTTAAAGGGATTCCGAATTAAGACGAAGTGCCTTCGCAACCTTTCCGATGGCGGGGATCAGGGTGGGGAGAGGTCGGCTTATCTCCGATTAGTTTTTTGGGACGTGTAAAATGGATGGATGGATAGGTAGGAATATTTTTAAAGCGTCTGGAAGTGAGAGAGAATTGACAATGGCGCTGGCATTATGAAGAAATTCGCAGTTAACACTCAGTAATAAGAAAATGTGTTTATGCGCTCATGTAAGGTCAGCATGGATGTATGTATCTTCAATATAAATATCAACGTACGAAAAAAACATTTCTATGCAAATACATAAAGAACTCTACTTACCTATTTCCGACCTCTGTTAACCTGTGTATGTAGATTATTATGAATAAGGGCCCGTCATTTGATGTCCTGAGTTGTTAGCATTAGCCTAAAATTGGTTGTTGAATCAATCTTTGACATACTTTAAGTCCCAATGTGACACGTCTTTACTATTTGGTAGCACTGAGAGTCACTTTTTACCTTATCCGAAATTGAATATATTTCCACGTATTCGCATTTGAGGAAAAAACTTAGTGTTCGTAATATATCCTTAGCCTATTTATTATAAGGTCCAGCGAAAGGATGTCTTGAGATCGCTACGCTGTACATTTTTAACGCCATTTCACTTGCGTGCAAATAAATAGGTCCACCCTTGTATAGCTAGTTACACTCTCTCTTTTTTTGCATGCATACATTGTGCTTTTGAATTTAGCATTATGGGAAACGCAATGCAAAAAACTTACTTACTTTTATTTGAGGACATATTATTAGAGGACAGACATAATTAATAAAATATAAAATGATAGAAATGCTCCCATGCATTAACATTAACGAAAGTGATAAATCTGCTGATATCTTTCACGATGCCCTTGTTAAGTTTAAACATAATTTGGCTGTATCCTAGGCATTAGGCAATGAAACAGCCAAAACAGGGGTGAACCCCGAATATATAATGTTTTATTTTATTTTTAGTACATAGTTAATATTAGAAATTGTAAACAGTTCATTGTAATGTTGTCATAATCTTTATTATTATTATTAATTCTTATTTCAATTCAAATTTCCAATATTTTTTTATCATGCTGTTAATGTCAATGCTGTGTACGACTATAAGGCTTATGTTTAAGAATTGCACCTACCTACTATTATCATATATATATAAGATTCTTCCTATCGAATGGTGACGGTCAACAAATTAATAAACTTGTGTTGCTCTGTAAACAAAGATTTTTATTTTATTTAAGCCAAAGGTGAATCTAAATTACGCACTCGTACACATTCATTAAATTACTTATAATATTTACCTGTAAACAAAGAAACGACATTAAAGTTTACTACTCCACTTTTTACTTTCCTTCACAACTTTGACCAGGTATTTAATGTAGGATTATGATGTTTTGTTATGATGGATGACACATGATGAGTCGCCATAAATGTCACTCCTCACAGTGCCGGTAAAACAGCGCGGCAGCACTCCATCGGCAGCGTCGTACTTCATTATCGACGGTGTTGAGCGCGGCAAATACAAAATGAAAGAATAATTTCATTATTTGCTGCAAGTGCTGTATTAATATTCCGATGGTGTACCTTTTTAAATAAATAAATAGTGTGATTTTCCTGCAAGGAAGTATAATCAAAAAAATATTTACACATATTTATTTTTATAGAACATGCGCACTAAACTATTAGTAATATTATTCATATATTCTAAGTCTTACGACTTGCTAGCTACGAGCAAAGATATCAACGAGCTATGCGGTCTGAATTCATCCCAAAACTCAAATGCATTAATTAAGCCGCCTGATCCCCAAAAATCGTCCTCCAACCTCTTTGCTTTAAATTAGTGCAGAATTCATTTTCTTTTTAATTCGTCTTCCAAATTCAAATAAGATTTCTTTTTTTTATTACGCCGCATAAAAGGGTAGAGCTGGTCTCGCGTTCGGGACGCTAATTCCTCCTCGTTCCCCGAGATACTGATTGGACGATATATTTAACAATGCTACCGACACGCTCTGCGAAAAAATACATCTTACGTACCTTTTTTCTCGCGCTGGGATTCTTTTATTTTCTTATTTTCTATTTGCCCCGCTGCGAAAGGTTACATCGGCGGGGGAGTAGTGCACGCGTTAATGATACTAATAACAATTAGTTGAAGGTTCGGTTTCGCTTGCGTTGTTTTTGGTGTTTAGCTATTCGCCTGTGCGGGTTTACAAGCATATTACGGGGCGGCCAGCCCATGGAGGGTCTTAACGCGAGGTCGTTTGCTGCGATGCCAGCCTCCTAAGATTAATGACATTACGCCAAGACAGTTTGTAAGAGACAAACGTGACAAAAAACTGAGTTGTAATTAAGTAAGGATGGAGATTACAGATACGGGTTTGGAACGATGTAATTGAGATGAGAATGGGCTTTGATTGGATGGACTCTGGACTGGTCCGTTGACGAATGTAGAGACCTGCCTTACGCAGCCAGGGTAGCATCTGCTTTGATTCTGATGTCTTTATCACTAGTGTTCTTTTTATAAATTTGCGATCAGGTACTCAAATGTAACAACTTAGAGGATTCCATTACGTGAAAAATAACATTGATCGTGACGTGATTCATTGCTCATACAATTTTGATACCAATCTATTTAGAAACGAACAATCGACTTTTTCTGTCTATTTTATTGTTTCTAAGGAATCAATTAGGGAACTTAGTGTATTCGACCGACGAAACTTATTCAATTACTTTTTGTAAGCGCCTTCAAATTCTCAAGGTCTTTCCCAATCTGCTGTCTACCAGGGTCGACACTGGACATCATAAAATATTTAACACTCATATCTTTCGGCGGTCCAAATATTATCAGCTTGCCTATAAAACTGGTAACTCGCGATAGAGTGGGATAGGAAGATACGCTTGTTATTGGCAGAGTGGGATGTAAGAGCAGTTATTGTACGATCTTTGGAAATTCGTTGGAAACGTTTGCTTTCTTTCCATCGTTTTTATCGTGGCCGTTATATTTTGATAGAGCAGTTTGGTAGGATCGCCGGATATAACGTTTATGTTCTGGTTTCGTATATGTAAGTCAAGAGCGTTTGTTTGTACATTTTGTTACAGTTTATTGGCTGCCTGCATAGTGGTGTTACAAGTGGAATACAAATTATGTGATATTATAAAGGGTGTATCGGTTAACATTTACATCGCTTTAACCATATCTTCTATTAACCATTCTGAACAATATTTCTTGTATAAATTTTGGAAAATTCGTATATAATAAATCTACTTTTTATACAACGTCGGTCAACCACGTGACTTGTTTATTTTGTACGGGTAGTAGGGAAAGCCGAGTTCGGGGTACGCTTGGTCCGTGATCTCATCATATCAGCCCATATCCACCCTGAGTATAGGCCTCTTCTTTCTCACGCCATTTCCTTCGGTCCCTTGCCAGCCTTATCCATTGTTTCCCCTCTGCCGTCATAATATCGTCGGACCATCGTGCAGGTGGTCTACCCACAGGATGTCGTCCCATTCTTGGCTGCTATTCGGTAAGCTTTATAGTCCACCTATCATCTTTACGCCTTGCCAGGTGTCCTGCCCATCTCCACTTTAGCTGACACACTCGCGTGCCAACGACTACCACCCTGGTTCTCTTTCGAATTGTATCGTTTGGTACGCGGTCTCGTAAAGAAAGATCGAACATGGTCCGTGATCTAGGATTGATGGATCAGGTAAATTACTATAAAGCAACAGCACTCTGACCTTCGCAAATCTTAGACGAGAAATCTATATCTACTGAATCATGGTTGAAAGTTCAGAATTTTTATTTCAAATTGTCCACAGTTTGAAAAACTATCCGAAACGTTTTTGAGAAAATAATGGTAAAAGGACATTGTTATTACAAAAATGAGACCCCTGTAAAAGTATTTTTTTTAACATTTATATGGGTTATCAAACAATATCCCAATGTATTTGTAGTATAGAAATGATTTAAATAGGTAATAATACACACAACCACAAAACCACAGATTTCTTATAGTGACCCGATTCCTGTCGCGGCCAACCAACCAATAAAACAGATGCTGGTATTAAGCCGTTCCATCGATCCACGGATTCAGAAGAAAGTATATAAGTACTAGTTCAAAGGTCATTTAAAAACAATGTCATAAGATTAAAAGAAACTAACCCCATAGTTGTGAGTTAAACTTGTTCACCGGAAACTTCACAAATATTGTTGTAAGGATCGCATTTTATCTTTAACTTAGAGAGCGACGTAAATATGCTTACCTTAAAAGTTTGCTGTGATAAATACTCGGCAGGGCCCGCGAATATAAAGCATTTTGTACAGTCGCGCTCGGAACGCGGTCCACAAGTTAGAAGAAAATAACTCAGTTACATATAGAAAGTCATGAAGAAATGATTGAATTAGTCGTACCAGTTTTCGCTCCTAGTTTTGATAGTACATACCTTGTAGTTATGTAGTGTTTTGTTGAATAAGTATATAAATTTTATAATTTTTTGTATTCATTATACAGACAACAATAATCAAACAGAAAACAATAGCTGCAGTTACTCTAAGAATATTAAATCAGTAATAATGTCACAAAAAGTGTCAACATTTCGCATATTACTACGTTACTGTTTAAAAGAAAATTTGAAAAAAACTAGACGTTTTGTTGTTTTCCTATTTATAATAACGTTCTTTGAGAAATGTGTGTTGGGTACTCAACAATTTGTTAATTTTTATTTTCATCTAAAACTTGCATGCGCGTTTACTGCGCTGTGAAGACAAAAGCCAATCAAAAATAAATGCGCTAGATAAATCACACTGATCAGTAAGTATGCAGCTAGGACACTTCCTAGCAATTCCTACAATAGTAACAACATCAACCAACTCGCGTGACAATTGCGTTCAAAAGCCGCCTACATGGCGTTTACGCCCACCACAAAGTTTTCCGCGAGTGTACAAACGATATAATAACTCAGAGACATTCTGCGTGATACAGTGCGCCTATACCCTCTCGCTGGACGCCGATGTGTGACAAAAGGCGTGTTTACTTTTACAAAATGTAATTTTAAAATACTTCTAGTAACCATCCTATTATATACGAATCTTCATCCGAAAGATGGCGGTCTTGAACCTCAAGCACGTTAAGCACGTTAAGACGTTTGTTCTGCACCTGATTCCATTTTGTTCGTATCACACCGGTGTTACATCTAAATATGTGGGTAAGGGAATAGGTATACGGGCGCACACACTTGTGCACTATATAATATGTCGTACGTTAATGGTACGTTGAGAAGGCCGCAATGGCAGAAATACCGGTTAGAAGGACATTATTATGATGTTGACACTAGAATCAGTTGGTAGCAGTTTATATCTCGATTGGACCAATTTTTATCCGTGGATAAATTTATAGAATAACGTCGGATTTGTATAGAATGACATCACTATACCATAGATTTAGTATTGAGTTAAGGATGGTTGAATCGGCCCTCAAACAGTTAAATAAATGACGTCTTCAAAGTTAAATAAAGAGTTTTTTAAGAATTATAAGGCCACCGCTTGGCCACAATCTCACCTGATGGAAAGTGACGATGAGGTCTAGGATGTAAAATATATATAGGTGACCTATTCATTAACCCAAAATTACATGAACAACTTTAATTCGTTCACAATTGTCCCCTCTGCTCCCAATAATCTCGGTCAGACAAAATTATCACCCATAGCTTGTATGAAAATGCGTTCGCGAATTCCCAATCATAAATTATACTTGTCCGCTTACCTCGGGTTAACCGGCTTTTATAAACTACCCGGGTAATTTATAACTATTACCCGGGCGAAAACGATCACGAGATATCACTTTATAGCGTATTCACCCGGTAAATATGAGGGAGGTGTGTAATATGTTACTTGTTTACATGAACTAGTGGTGGGATGAGTTGGTTTTTAATAAGGTCTGCTACGTTTTCGTTTTATCACGGTCTTTGACCGCGAAGGTCGAACATGTAAGTGCTTTTTTGTACTAGGTACCTGACGTGTCGATTGTAGAACTACGGAAGTTATTTACACTCAGAAGCACGTTTAACCGCCCATATGAAACATCATACAACGTTCCCTGGAGCTAAAGGCCGCTTTTATTTACTATTTTTTTTTTGGAAATCAGTAAGTCCATTTAAATGCCATAAAGATGATGCGTATATTACAAACAAAATATTGCAAAAATAGGGTTTACTTTTTAGTTTATGAAATCATGAAGTGAGTACGTTCGTATGATAATACGCTATGGACGTACGTAGAAACGCGAAACGTGATGCGTTCATACAGATGTGTGTAACTCGAGACATCCTAAGAAGCGACTGCCATCTGACCTTAGCATGCCTTGGACAAGCGAACCAGATCACCTGAATCATGGTTACACGTTTCAGAAACTTTCCCAAACGTGCAGGTTTCCACACGATGTTTATTCGCACCTTCAAGCTTATATTAGAAATATGCACATACTTAGATTAAAAATTTAGAGTTGCACGTTTTTATCCACTGATCATCATCGCTCTTCCTAAAGAACCGCGTAATGCTTATTCAACCGAAACTATTACATTTTGTGAGACTCGAGTATGTATTTAACTAAAGGTTCGATGTGCAACACTAGGATAAACGCTAAGTGTGGGGAATTATTATTATGGATACTGGAGGCGATTTCGTTGGTCTGGAGGCTGGTCACTTTGCTAAATGGCTGCTATTCTTGTGTCTGAGGGTCTAAGGATTTAAGGTTATGCGTTAGGTTTGTTAAAAATATGGTTGGGAAAAATTAGGGTTGTTGGTTATGAAAACAAAACAGAAAATAATTATACATTTTCCAGAGCTTTTTGATTCATTAAGTAATAAAGCTATTGGCAATAAAAAAGCAAGGCAATAAAAATCCATGGAATGTCAAATAGTGTAGTCACTTTTGGTAGTAACTGTACATTACTACTGTATTTTACAGTTATTGCATTTATTTTATTGAACGTTACACACATTGCTGTTTCTTAAAAAATGTGTGTCAGTGGCAATCGCTTATCATCAGGTGATCCGTCTGCTCGTCTGCCAACCATCACATAAAAAAGAGCTCTACCTTAATAGCACTAAGGTACTTTTTGTAGAAGTGTCACATTTTTTATGTCAATACAGACAGGGTGTATCGGTAGAAAGTTCCATTCTTTTAAATCTAGTCTTAATTGGAACAATTTTTGTCTATAATAAAACTTGAAATACTCGCAAAAATATTCAATTTTCCATATAAAATACGGAACAGTTCTAAGATTCCGTATGATTTTTTTTTTCGGTTAACCAAATTCCACACTGTGGGCGACCGCTAGTATTTACTATGGTGCTTTTCTTTAGTTATAGTCTCATCTAAAAACTCCCATCAGATTTGACAGGCTTTCGATTCCATATTATCGTGTAACTGGTCTCTTTGAGTTCTACACCAGATTATGTTGCAGATCTTTAATTCTTTTCATGTCATCATAAACTGCTAATTTAAACAACTTTTGTAATGGCGTCATTGACCTAGTTCCTATAGTTAGGTTGGGTTGTTATGGTTCTACATCATGTACGTCTACGAAAAAAATCATCCTATAAGTTGCCCAGACTTTGCAGCTGTACAATAAAAGAAATCATTTGAATCAGACGGACAAACAGATTTAAAAAAACATTGATTCTTTGTTATGTTTGTTGACCGGACCAGGAATATTTAGCGATAAATGTACAAAGCTTTTTTACAATATGTATAGAAATAACGTTATCAAAGTGATCCAGCCTTATAATAAAGTTTACTACGCGTACTAGTTCGCATCAAATAAAAAATTTAGCTAAATGCTATACTGGTGGTAAAAAAAAAGTAATTTTCTAGTAAACATAACACATTTCCACCTCTATAATTCTCGCATCATTGTTTTAAGACGGCCAACAAAGTTTCCCTTCTTTCTTTTCCTTTTAAAAAGCGCTTCCTCCATAACAAACTATCTAAATTCGTTCCACTTGACGACTCGTCTAACTAACCAAAACATAGTAAAAGAGTCGAAAACAGACTATCTCCACTACAACCGGGTACTTAATGTAATCGGGCTCAATATCCTTTGTTCACTTTCAGACTCATTAAAAAGGCGATGCAATTTAATGACTTGATAGTGTGCGTTAACCCCCGCTACGTTTGCAAATACTGCTTACCCTGCTAAAGGAATTTTGTTCTTAACCTGGTCAGTATAAGTGTGGGTTTGGGTTGGAAGGTGTGAGCTGCCGTATTGGTATGTAGGGGTCGAAGATTAGTGGCACACGCCTACTCGCCGGAGCGCTGAGCGGGTGATGGCGCCCAAGAGTGTAGTTACAATTAGAGTGGTGCCCACAATGAAGTGATGCTCGCGTAATGTTGCCCCTTGTCTTTGTATGTTGATTGTGCTCAGAGGATGCTTGCTTCCGTACGCGATTGTACTTTTGAAGGATTGTTGTTAAAATAGGTTGTTGATAATTTGGAGATTCTGTATTCAATTTGGGTTCAGGCGCGGACGTGACGATAACTTTGGTATTGCGATGCGAAGTTTTGTGTAATATATTGTTTCATGTCGATGTTTTATGCCTAATGCCAACTTTTATCTTCAGGCCTATTGATGTTAAAGAAGTTTTAGGAATTGCTACTATTTTCTTTCCGGCCTCGATGGTGGCCCGGAAGGTCTTCAAACTCAATTTAGTAAACCAACCTTTCTAAATTGTTTGGGGTCTTTTGCTTTCGATATCTAGTGCTCATTGTACAGGGAATCCCTTTGTTTGAGACTGGGTCATCAAAGTGAATTGTTTGGCGCATTTATTTGACTGGCATTACTTTCTTTCAATAAATAATGATATTTTTGTTATAACACGCAGGTTAGTTTTGCATGCAAATAAAAATTAAGAATTACCAATTTATAAGTTCAATAGTTAGAGCTTTGCGTTCATTTCTAGTCACTTGGTCAGTCAATTTCACCTTTTTTATATTATATAGATGACGTTTTACGTCTTTCATATCTTTGGAATCGAGAGACGGTCAGTCCTTCGTAGCTATGCTACGAGAAATAACTAAAGCTACTACGACGTGTTCATTTATAACGCTACGGCGTAGCCATGAAATCGTATTTTTTTTATGATATAGGTGGCAGACGAGCCGACAGATCACCTGATGGTAAGCGATTACTGCCGCCAATGGACACCTGCAACACCAGTTGTGTCACAAATGCGCTGCTTACCTTTTAACCCCCCTTTCCCTGGATTGGGCCTCCGGTACCCTCACTCACGCAGCGAAACACAGCGCATGCACTGCTTCACGCCGGTTTTCTGTGAGGACGTGGTATTACTCCGGTCGAGCCGGCCCATTCATGCCGAAGCGTGGCTCTCCCACTGTTAATACTCCCACGTATAAACTTGTTATCTATTTAGTTTAATATTTAAAATGCAACAGTATGAACTATTGTATGGTTTGTGTGTACAAGTAACCGGATTCCAGCCATAACAATACGATACACTGTCTTTCTCGAAAAGCATTATAAAACTTAAATTTCTTACTTTATGAGAAAGCCAAAAGTAATCAATATTAATGCAGTTACACTGACCTCGAGGCAGTAATTTCCGCTTGTCAGTAGATTTTTAACCAACTTAAAAAAGGAGGCGCTTCGTCGGGATCGTTTTTCCTTAAAAATAGCCGCTCATGTATATACAATAGCTTAGGGATCCGTTTTTTTTAAGTTTATAATGATGACGTAAGAGATTTATCTATGAACTCAATCGTGGGACAATCAACAGTGCGAGAGAAACGCTTCAGCATGAATGGGCCGGTTCGGCCGGAGTAATACCACGGTCTCACAGAAATCCGGCGTGAAGCAGTACTGTGCTGTGATCCGTCTGCTCGTCTGCCACAATGAGATGAAAAAAATGGAATTAAGTTATATTTTCCAGAAATATGAATTAACTGTTTCTATTAGTACTCTCATACTTCTTATGATACACTACTCGTACTTAACAAAATAATTAGCCATGGTTACTTAGGGGATTAGAACGTGTGATTTTTCAAACCTAGGTATGTGCGTATTTCTACCATTAGCTCAGTCGTGAGGGAATTTTTTTTTGAGGAAACTTGCACGTTTCGGTTAGTTTCCCAAACTGTGGATACCCACAACTGTTGAGATAATTATTCAGGACATAACCTTTTGATGGTCTGATTCTGATGGTCTAATTTTCCTATCTAAGGGTTGAAGGTCAGACGGCCATCAACAATCATTTCAGCTAATAGACGTCCACTGCTGAACACAGGCCCCTCCAATATTCTCCACACAGATCGGTCCTGTGCTGCCCGCATTCAATGGATTCCCGCGTCCTTCATCAGATCGTCGGTCCACCTTGTGGAGGCCTGCCACGGCTGCGACTTCCTGTACGTGGCCTCCACTCGAGAACCTTTCCGCCCCAACGGCCGTCTGTTCTCGCTTTGTGCCCTGCCCAATGTCACTTGAGGCATGCAATCCTTTGGGCTATTCCTGTGACCTTAAACGGCAATTATTTCATTGTAATTACCAGACTTACCAAAACCTGGATCATGATCAAGGCGTCGGACTCCGATGCAACAGGTTTGGACAAAACTGGGAATGACATAGAAAGGTCCTCAAAAAACCTTAAATGGAGATCCTCAAACCAGTATAATGTACGTATTTTTATCAGAAGGGGGGGGGGGGGGGGGCATAGAAGCCGCGAGCGATCGCCCGCCGTCAGCGGAGTAGGTATATTGTCAATTGGAAACTACTCGCACACACCAAGCGCTTTTAGATTTGAAAGAGTACCGGGGGTAGTATACGTAATGGATTGAAGACAAAACTTTTAAACGGTAAAGGAAGTATGATTGCACCACAGTTTTGTGGAATGATTTAACTGTGGCAATATTTCCTGATGGTTCTTATACAAATAATATGATAAATTCATACAACAACTCATACATTTGCCTAATTCCGCGCTAAGTAGCTTAAGCACTTGTGTTACGGATATCAAACAACAGAAGAATTACAAATACATACTTAAATACATAATATTACACCCAGACACTGAAGAACACACAAATGTACATCTCACGAATGTTTGTCTAGAGTGGGGATCGAACCCACGACTTTTTACGTCACTACCAAATGTCGGTCACTATTATTACTTAGGGACCTTCAAAAGGCCGGCAACGCATCAGTAACTCATCCAATCTCTCAGATGTTCATGAGTGGCGGTGATTACTTACCATCTGGTGACCTACTTGTTCGTTTGTCACCTTGATCATTAAAAAAGTCATTTCCTCCCAAAATGCAGGAACTTTCCATATCACCAAACACCACGTCAGAATACAATGCCATATTCCGTCCACATCACTTGGAAAATCTTATTTCCACTTCAGTGCATTTCTCGTGTAAGATACGCTAGACTACTTTCAAGAAAATAGCTTTTTTCTTCCTTAGAAGCCTGCGTTGCATAACATGTTTAACCAAGGCATTGTCATTTATGGACAGTATAGTGACTAAGGCATTGTCCTATAGTGCGGAAGGTGCCGGGTTCAATTTTGAAATAAATTTAAAAAATGAAATACTTCGGATCTGGATGCCAAGAAAAAGCTTGTTACGAGCCTGACGCATTGCATTTAAATTTAATTCTCAGAATGTATCTGCAAATTCAATGTTTACTTCTCGGAGGGCTATGAAAAGGCGAAGCTTTATCGCGTTGCCATGGCGACGGGACGCTGCGTCCGCAATACCCCCTCGCTCGACACATCGGAAAAACTACCGCTCAGTACTAGGGCTTGCGGTACCGGTGGCCTTTATTTTACCGGTATTTTTCTGCTAATCAGGGGAAATCTCTTTTCTCTGTGGGAAAATATCTCTCATCTTTGGTCAAATTCTCGGAACTCGCAGATGGGCGATGGTGGTCATTTAGTATTACATAAAAAAAAAAACAAAAAAGGCGTAGTATTTTTGCGATAGATTCCTACTTTGATTAATCTCACAAAACTATGAGATTATTTTGTTAAAACTGAGATTCAAAAACCATTTTAGTAAATAAAGAGAATCGTATTGATCTAAAGCTGTACAAATCGTACGTAAGAATAGTTATTTACGGGATTTCCATGTACCTTATTTTAAATTTTTGAGAAAAGAGTGAGTTTGTAAACAGTGGTACAGCAGGTGCGCGTAGTAAAAGACTGCGAAGGAGGGTAGACCGATCTGTCTACCAGTAACAACTTACCCGCAAAAACTTCAGCTACTCCATGACCATGGCGCTTGCAACAGTGCCGAAATATCAGAAACTCAAAAATAAGGTACATGGTAGAAATCCCGTAAATTATTCTAATGTAAATGACCATGAAAGTTTAATATATATATCGTACGTAGTAATAATACCAATCAAATTTATTGACTCAAATAGACCACTGATTCAAATATCCCGAAAAGCGAGTTGTCTGAAGACGTTATTTAAAATAATTATAATACTCTACCGGTATTTCAGAAAACGTTTAGGCATCCCTAAAGCAACCACTTTATATTGACTATGTACTCGATACCCACGCTAGTACTTCGGAATCAAGTGAAAGTTGTCAAGTATTGAGTCTTACACTGTATACTGAACTCCTGTCCTTTCATAATGTATTTAGAAAGTATATCTAAACAATTCACACAACAACACGTATGTACACACAACGTCACGTGGAGCTACTCATGCTGGCTTTGGATCGTCACCTGTCCTTATATCTGAGACACAAGTGCTATTTTTGCACTGCGTTGGAAGGGAATGGGGGTAACTCGGGTATCTCTGACGCCGTCTGTACATCGAAATAAATCAAAATCAAAGGAGGAACCACAATGGACATTATACACATAATGGACACCCAGACACTACTACAAACACAATTGTTCACACGAATGTTTGCCCAGAGTGGGAAACAAACCCATGACCTATGGCCCATGAGGCAGCGTCACTACTTAATGTGCCGTCGGGCCAGTCAAGTATAGGGCTGGTTTCTGAATTGAGAATTTGAAGTTAAGCACGAATTGAGTTTGACAGTTGAGTCATACTTCAACTGTCAAACTTTGTGCTCAAATCGTGCTCAACTTCAAATTCTCAATTCAGAAATCGGCTATTCCCATAGATATAGATCAATAGACATATAGGGCGTCATAGGAAGATGTCACCACTACTAACATCAGTTTTAAAGAAAAGTGAACATGATTATTGTAACAATAAAATATGACATGAAAGAGTAGAGTCGAGTAAGAAGTTTACTTTTCGCTTGAATATGTTTTATGTGATAGGTGGCAGACGAGCAGACGGATCGCCTGATGGAGATGCGAAGCAACTACTGAACAAGTTGGCATTTTGACAAACACCGGTTTTATGCTTTATGTAAATCAAGCGGTTTGGGCCAGATGTAACGACGTCTCTCTTTGGATGCAAAGCGTGACGTCATATTACATTCATCTTATATGTTTGTTCTTTGAGTATAATTTTACTAATCTGAGGTCTGCAGCTATTATTTTGGACAAAATCATAAAAATATAATATTGGTTATATTCATTATTTATTTTTCCTGACATACGAGAATGTTGTGGCTAAAATTTTTGAGAAGAGCAATTCAAAGGCTAAAATACAAGTTGACATAATGTTGTAGTTAGATGCTATAACCGTTTCAACTCAAAAAAAAACCTCAGTGAAGTTAAGGTCTAGCCAGCAGACTAAAAGAGAATCTAAGTACAAAAAGAGTAAAAGTATCCCTATATACTGTCCCACTGCAGGGCAAAGGCCTCCATCATAGAAATCAAGTTATTGCTACTATGATGGGAGTAGGCTAAATCACCACGCTTGCCTAATGCGGATTGGTGATTACAAACCTAAGCTATGTTCTAAAACCTCGAAACATACTTTTCGCTCGATCCGAGAATCGAACCCAGGACCCCGAGATCACGACCCGGTACTTAAACAACTAGACCAACAGGGCGTCAAAAGGAGGACCCTGTTTATTTTTTAAGGAGGTCATAGTAACAGGTACTTCCTTTATAACCCAATGCACGGGTCAAGCTTCGGCTGTGTACGTTAAAGCAACGCGGGTTTAAATCTGTAGTTACAAGACAGGTAATAATAACACATGCATTTACATATTTTGTTTTGTCTATATTTCTACGAAATCATAATAAATTGACTTCATAATGCATATAACTAAGCTTTAGACAAACAACAAAAAAGGTATAATGTATCCAGAAACTAATCGAAAATTCAGCATTTATTTACTTTTCAATATAAGCGAGATCACAATAGAACCAATTGTTAGGGGCTATTTACACTCCCGGAGACGGCAGTTAACCCTTGGACTGTACACGCTGAAATATTAACGCGCGCTATGGAGCACGCGGAAAAACAAAGTCGAAAAACTGGCCCCGTTATGGGCTCGTCGCATGTAGCCAAAGATTATAGAGCGGTAGCGCCAGCGTGGACAGGTTTTACCTTCGGTTTTCAAAGAGCAACGAAGTTTTGCCGCGATAAGATCTATTTATTTATTTAAATTAACGCAAGCAGATCACAGTCATTGAAACATGATATGGTACCAATAGGTGTGAGTACTCAGTGTCGGTAATTTATATTTATTGTTACTTTTTTTAATACATGTTCAAAAAGACTATCTCTTAAGGTAGTAGGTACACCGCGCGATAGTAGCGCCTCCAAGTGATTTTTTAAATAATATTTTTTATGTAATAGGTGGCAGACGAGCAGACGAATCACCTGATAGTAAGCGATTGCCGCCGGCCATGGGCACCCGCGACACCAGTGGAGTCACAAGTGCGCTGCCAACGTTTATATTCCCCTTTCTCCCGGATTGGGCTAGCAGTACACTCACTCACGCAGCGAAACACAGCACAGTGCTGCTTCAAGCTGGTTTTCTGTGAGGTCGTGGTATCACTCCGGTCGGGTCGGTCCATTCATGCCAAAGCGTGGCTCTCCCACGGTTAAAATATAAAATATCTCACAATGACAATGAGACATTTTTAAAGGGGCTACTTTTAGCAATTATTGTTACTTGTAGGTAGTAATTTATACATAAGTTCGTCTCAAAAAATTGTTGATACTTTCCTTAAAATATATTTGCTCACTTGTAAACGAAATGTCTCTTATTCGCCACAATGAATATTAATAACTTGGCGTCGCTAGTATCCTCACGGTGTCGCCTTAACTTAGACACCATTATAACACTATTAAAATTCCAATATTATTAATTAAAAAATAAATATAAAAAGTCAACAAATTGATTAAAAAAATAAACTGTTTTATCAGCAGGCTTATAATTAGGCAACTAGTCTATGGTATCATGCAATTTGCTAAACATATTTTCACGTCGAATAAAGTAAGCTTAATAAAATAAAATTTAGAAATATATTGTACTTGTATTTTATTAAATAAGGTTATAAAAAATATCTCTTTCTGAATCGTGTCCATTTGTATTGCATTTCATGCATAAGGTTATTCAATTATGTTAAAAAATGTAATAAAAAGGATACAATAAATAAAATTTGATGTCGTTCTAGCTATTAAGCCACAAACTTAAAGACAGTAACAGTAGAGTAGTAAATGTGTAGTGTGAAAAGCTAGCCACTAAATCATAAAAAGTCCTCACAAATCTCAAACCTAGCTTTCCATTCTTCCTTATAGTTAATCTTTGCCGTCCGCATGGCGTGTCGGTATTGAGTGGTGGCAGGGGATGGGCGGCGTACGCGGGGGAGTCGATTCCGGCCCTGGGGACCGCCTCCCGAGGGAGATCGGCCGGGCGCGGGGAAAGGTTAAAAGGGAAAAGTTATAAGAGACCGCTTGTTGTCAGATCTCGCGTTCTTCATTGCACGTTCGATTTACGAATATATGTAGGTTCGCGATCTTTTAGGATCTGCTTTTAGGTATGTAGACGGCTTAACAGCTTTGATAGGCGTATATGAAGTGTTTTGAATGATAGTTGTCAATAAATTATACAAAACTATTTATGTCCAATCGTGGGTAATTACCTCCAGATGAAGAATCCAGGAACTAGGACATTCTGTGTACGTCTTTTTAGTTGATGGAAGGAATCAGAGGGTCTTTTTGGGGTGATGGGGATGATATGAATTTGCGCATTATTTCAGATTGTATATGAATCATTGGACTGTGTCCTTTTTTTTATTAAACCCAATTTCAAACATAACAAAATCGTAATCAATCAATTTATTTATTCGTAAACATAGGTTTATAAAATAGATGTTACATATCAGAATTAAGGCCACTATATCTTACCGAGACATGGTATACGAAAAATAGCATGCGTTACAAAATGTTGAAATAGTGAATAATATTAAAAAAAAATTAGAACCAAAAATTATGAACAAAAAACAGAATGTCAAATTAATTAATATAAAAAATAGCATTATCTTTTATTTTTATAAATCACCAATTTTATAGTAGCATTTACCTATCAATGTCTTTGACAATACGTTTTTAAATTTAGATTAATTTAATTGCTGTAATATTTGTTGGCAACTTAGACAAGTGGTGCTTAGACAAGTGGTGCCATAACCAATACTACTTTTTTCCATCATAACAGTTTTGCATATTTGAGTTCGAATTTAGAGTTTCCCAGGGCGAAGGCTTGTGTTAGAATTATTATGAAATTTGGAATAAGTTAGGTTACGGTTAATGCATACATAGTAATAAATAAATATTTCACAACATCACATACATTGCTCTGACTCAAAGACCATCGAGTTATCTTTTATTTCAAGATTCTCCTCATTTTTTTAGTATTAGCAACTCTTACAGATGCTACTGAGCATTTTGGTTAGATTTTTTTATAATGTCACATCTTCAGTCTTATAAGTAGTTACTTTTTGACCTTGGGAGAGCCACGCTTCGGCATGAATGGGCCGGCTCGACTGAAAGTGGTACCACGGCCTCACAGAAAACCGGCGTGAAGCAGTACTGTGCTGAGTTTCGCTGCGTGAGTGAGGGTACCGGAGGCCTAATCTGGGGGAAAAGGTTGGGAGGTTTGATGGGCGGCGGCAATCGCTTACCATCAGGTGATCCGTTTGTTTGTCTGCCACCTATCACATAAAAAAAACTATAAAAAATCTGAACTTATAAGTATACCTAGAAACCAACATTTTTTCACATCGGATATCGGATGTAAATGAACACGGTGGGCGGAGGAGGGGGGAGTCTTCAAGAGGGCAGCTTTACGCTCTACAGACTTAATGCCGTAGTGGATTCTTTTCATGCTACCAGTACTACTGAGTGTAAGTCTTTATGATTTTAGTTTTTAAAAAAATACTCATTTTAAAACGAAAGGATCACTTGACCAGTGGAAACTAGACCCAATGATACGATACCTCACTAGGATTTAGTTAAAACTGTAATGTACAAATGTAACAAGTCCAAGGAATAAATGCATTAGGAAATAAAACCATTTCTTATGTGATAGGTGACATGCAATCAAACTGGATCAACTGACCTGATAGACACCAACAACCCGTAACGGAGTCACAAGTGCTCTACCAACTTTTACTTACATCTGAATTACGGAAGCAGATTTTTTTTATATATATTTCACAACATCACATACATTGATCAGACTTCGAGGTAGGTTGCTCAAGCACTTGTGTAACGAATATCAGAATCAACAGTGGAATTATTAATATACATACTAATACTTTTGTTTTGTAAATATATACTTATAATACATTGAAAAACACCCCGTACCAATACAAAGAGACCACTGTTCATGCACAAAAATGTTTGTACTGTGTGGGGATAGAACCCGCAACCCTTGGACCAAAGGCAGCGTTTACTACCACTGTTCCAAACGGGTCATCATCTGCCTTAAACTTATTAACGCATCATCATCATCTTAGCGTTTTGACACTATTGAGTCCCAAGTTGTCGCTTCGGAGCCCGGAGTCTGCTTTCCTACTTCGACTCCTCCACTTCGCACGGTCTTGTGCATACCTAGTGGTCAGTTTATTAGCAGGCATGTCATCATCCTTTACGACGTCCAGCCATACCTTATTATCGCATCCAAATACAATTACCGTGAGAGAGCTACGAAGCTTCGGCATGAATGGGCCAGTTCGACCGAAGTGACACCACGTTTCAATCGCTTACAATCACCTATCAAAAAAAGACGTAAAAACCAAACAAAGAAATAACGTAAAAATAAAAAGGATTTATCAACGCAAAAAACGAATGTTTCTACTTTACGACACCCCACCATAATCAACAAAACAAAATCAACGGGAGGTTTCTCCATAGTCAGGTAACAACCCCAAGTGCGTTATAAAACCCCTCGGCATTTAAGCTGGTCCATTAATATCATCGTAAGGGACAGTCGCGTTATTCAGTGTAGCCGAGGCCTAAGCCGACGGAGTTACGACCTGGGGTCGTAAGTGAAATGTATGGGTTGATAACCTCTGCATGGTCATAATTTCTTGGACTATTAGAAAAAGGTGCACGGGGATAGGCATCGCAAATTGAAACCTTAGTTGTTTGAAATAAAGGTTATTTTATTATTAGTTTTCAATTCTATTTCAGTAAGGATTTTAAAGACTACAGTTAAAGTTAATAATAATATCCTCCAACCGATTACAGCTACGGCGGCCAATCTCAAAGATCAGCCACGTACGCAGGATATATTAAAGTGTGTGCGCAAACACAAGAGCACTCTCTATTCCCTTATCCTCATATTCCGATGGATACAATTTTGACACGACCGGAAAGGGATCGGACCAACAGCTTAACGTGCTTTCCGAGGCACGGGTGTACCTACAAGACCCTCATATTCTGATGGGAAACCACCATGACACCACCAGAGAGGGATTAGGCGCAGAACCATTGGCTTGACGTGCTTTCCGAGGCACGGGGCACAACCCTGCCAACTTCCAGCCTCTGAGCTGACACTAAGAATTTTCTAGCGAAATCTTATGTACAATTTTTTTGGCCCGACCTGAGGATTGAACCCGAACCTCTTGCGCAGCCGTCACTTCAAAGTGCGACCTACTAACCACTGAGCCACCGAGGCAGTCAACAAACAATAAAACGAACGAAAAGTTATGAGCGCTGTGGTTGACCTTCATCTCACCTCTTTATCATAAAGAATTGCTATAGAAAGTCAAAACTCTACATTTTAACCACTATGCTCTAAAAATGTTACAGTAGAAATATATATACTACCACATATCATAATAAAAAGGACATCTTCAGTTAACACGTATTATGTCACTGACTAAATCCAAAATCGATTTCACGTTGAACGAATTACAACTTTCCTAGAGCACTTTTTTAGGTGATAGGTGCCAAACAAGCAGACTGATCACCTGATGATAATCGATTGCCGCCACCCATGGACGGGGACCCGCTACCAGTGGAGCCACAGTGCTACACTTTCTATAATAAACTTTTTCTTAACATAGCCCCAAACATGAAAAGAATACGATTTATTTTCCACATAACTGGTGTTCACATGTTCCACACAGCTATCGGTCCCGTATGATCTAAATTTATATAAAATAATTATAATACCCTCGTGAAGTTTATAAAAAAGGCACGTTGTATTAACACTGAGAGAGTGATACGCCAAAGTTCTTTCAGTAAACAAAGCATCCACTTACATAATACAGCCGTAAAAACTAAAACCTTAGTCGTGGCCGGCGAAATCAGTCCGACCCCATAAAGAGAGACGGGAGCACGGGGAATATTTACCTATCGCAGAGAAGCTATCCGTCGTAAAAACCACCCTCTCATTTCTTACCTATACGAGGTAATGGAGACAACAGAAGCGGGGGAAGACGTACTTTGTAATAAGTCAAACACGATTTCCAGAAACAACATTTTTGGATACAACCCTAGTTTTAGTCTCTTTAGCTGATCAGTGCGTTAAAAAAATAGAGCATGAAAATATAATAGTATTTTAGGGATGGGCAAGTGATAAAGTATGTATCGATAAATATGGAGTCGATTATTAAACCTCTATTCATTGTATCAAGCGACCAATTCGATATTTATTTTTTAGGACAGTGATGTTAGGTTCTTTGAAACTGAAGTTTAAAGGTTGGCAGCGCACTTGTGACTCCGCTGATGTTGCGGGTGTCAATCGCTTACCATCAGGTGATCCATCTGCTCGTCTGCCACCTATGTCATAAAAAAATTAATACAGTGAATGTGTAGCTTCGCATAACTTTTGCAGTCTAGCCAGCCATATAGTAAGATAAAATAATAATCGTCTGGGTATAGCACTTACAACCAAACGACCTTGCTCTGCTACAAATCACAGTTCTAAAAATAAAATTCCCATTGAAGCATCAAGAATAGGTGTCTCCTAACTCGCAATATTGTGACATAAGGTGTTTAACATAAATAACTCGGGAACAGATGTGCGACGCCCGCGGGCCTACAAATACGTTCGCGCGGTCGTATCCACTGCTAGATTTGTATAGAGCTGGTAAAACCACAATGTGTTTGGCATTCGAAGCTTGAGTCGGATTCAGTTGTTGTGTATCAGGCAATGCGAGCCAGATGAGAAGATTATAATCTTTTTGAGGAACAAAAACTATATTAAAGAATTCCCCCTGGTTTTTTGAAAACTTTTTTCTGCCCATCTTCTGATTTCAAGTTTCGGCCGTTCTAAGCTAGAAAACGTGTAATTTTTCTGTAACTAACTCAGGTTCAGAAGTCGCTGTTCCAAATAAAACTTTGAAATTTTAGTAATTTCCGCTACAATCAGTTTTTTTTTCAGTAGACAGAATAATTGGTTGAAATTAAATTAAAAAAAAAACACTACCTCATAAGATAAGGTACCCGAGCTGATGTCAAATATTATAAGAACATTATATTATTAAAAGTAATATTTCTAAACTGCATAAAGGTAACAATTTTCTTCTACTTAGTCCCTTCATCGAATATCCCCTTTTGAAAAGTAGATATGACTGCTCTATTGCATCCCAACTGTTGGCAGAGCAATATTCGGTGGCGGCATCGCCGCTGCCTCCGGCTATGTAAAATATTTCTGCTAAAGCATTCATCGTGATCGCCTGCCTGATCGTACGCTCCACGTTACGCACAAACCAACTTACCCCTAAACCCACCACACACCTTATGCCGAATAACATAAAGATTAAAATCCGATAACAAAAAGTAAGATGAACTTGCAAGCTGTGCTATTGTTGTAATCCGATATGCCGATAGTTGGCCCGATATCCTTCTCACTGGAAATTGTTTGATTTCGTTTTGACATTCGATGAAAAATAAAATTCGTATTCGTATTTTCAATCTTATGTGACGAATTCAATTTTCGATGCAGTTTTTTCAACTACAATTTCTAGCATACTTGTTTACACATTTGTTTTAACTAAGAAATAGTGGGCCATGGGCTTTAAATCGAAGCTGTGGGATGCTACTGGGAATGATATGATCATTTATAACATTAAAAAATGGAAGTAGCAAGCAAGCATTTTTTTTTAAATTAATGTTTTGAACTAAAAGTAAGTATCAAATAGAAATACATAGGCTATAGATTGTTAAATATAATTGATTGTTTGAAGGACGTCACTACTTAATAAGCCAGTTTGAACGTGGTGACTTTTTATCTAAGGAGCAAAAACTTAACGACTTTTTGGAAGAGCGGAAAGTACAAATTCGAGAACACGAGAAACAAATTAGGGCTAACCGTTTGAAGTGGAAACAGATGCCTTTTTGAGGAGGTGTAAAATAAAGTTTTTGTTTGTGGTGTTTCATTGAAATTTAATATAGATATTAGGTAAGTAAATCAGAAGACAGATACTCCAACAAATCTGGAGCAGTTAGGTAAAATTTGTTAACAACATACATTTTAATATAACCAAATCACTTACATATTTTTCCTGAAATGTATACATAGGTACATAAATTGTTTTCATAATATGTTATTGAAAGCTTTTTAGATAATAGTTTTCAAGTAGGTATTTGTTAACTGTGAAGTTAGTCGTTAGATGGTGTAAGCAGTCTCTATATTTCAGGTGTTGGATCATACATCCTGTGCACACTAATTTATGGGAAAATTTCCCAGATTTTTACGTTTACCTAATATTTCAAATCAACCATATGGTTGACTACATGGAAAATGACACTTTATACCTACCTATAAGTTTAAAAAAATGTCTGCCATTGTGTTTTGAGATGTTTTTGATTGCTGCCCGTTTCAAACTGGGCAATTTGATATAAAATATTTCTATTGAATTATATTTTTTACAAGGAGTTCATTGTTCTTATTGATTATTCAAAATAAGAATGATTTTTGAATAAAACCTCTTTCAATCATGGGTTAATATGAAAATTTAATATGACACGCTTTGGTAATAGTGAGGCCACACCGACACCTCGGTAATAGTGAGGCACACCGACACCTCGGTAATAGTGAGGCACACCGACACCTCGGTAATAGTGAGGCACACCGACACCTCGGTAATAGTGAGGCACACCGACACCTCGGTAATAGTGAGGCCACACCGACACCTCGGTAATAGTGAGGCACACCGACACCTCGGTAATAGTGAGGCACACCGACACCTCGGTAATAGTGAGGCACACCGACACCTCGGTAATAGTGAGGCACACCGACACCTCGGTAATAGTGAGGCACACCGACACCTCGGTAATAGTGAGGCACACCGACACCTCGGTAATAGTGAGGCACACCGACACCTCGGTAATAGTGAGGCACACCGACACCTCGGTAATAGTGAGGCACACCGACACCTCGGTAATAGTGAGGCACACCGACACCTCGGTAATAGTGAGGCACACCGACACCTCGGTAATAGTGAGGCACACCGACACCTCGGTAATAGTGAGGCACACCGACACCTCGGTAATAGTGAGGCACACCGACACTCGGTAATAGTGAGGCACACCGACACTCGGTAATAGTGAGGCACACCGACACCTCGGTAATAGTGAGGCACACCGACACCTCGGTAATAGTGAGGCACACCGACACCTCGGTAATAGTGAGGCACACCGACACCTCGGTAATAGTGAGGCACACCGACACCTCGGTAATAGTGAGGCACACCGACACTCGGTAATAGTGAGGCACACCGACACCTCGGTAATAGTGAGGCCACACCGACACCTCGGTAATAGTGAGGCACACCGACACCTCGGTAATAGTGAGGCACACCGACACCTCGGTAATAGTGAGGCACACCGACACCTCGGTAATAGTGAGGCCACACCGACACCTCGGTAATAGTGAGGCCACACCGACACCTCGGTAATAGTGAGGCACACCGACACCTCGGTAATAGTGAGGCACACCGACACCTCGGTAATAGTGAGGCCACACCGACACCTCGGTAATAGTGAGGCACACCGACACTCGGTAATAGTGAGGCACACCGACACTCGGTAATAGTGAGGCACACCGACACTCGGTAATAGTGAGGCCACACCGACACCTCGGTAATAGTGAGGCACACCGACACCTCGGTAATAGTGAGGCACACCGACACCTCGGTAATAGTGAGGCACACCGACACTCGGTAATAGTGAGGCCACACCGACACCTCGGTAATAGTGAGGCACACCGACACCTCGGTAATAGTGAGGCACACCGACACCTCGGTAATAGTGAGGCACACCGACACCTCGGTAATAGTGAGGCACACCGACACCTCGGTAATAGTGAGGCACACCGACACCTCGGTAATAGTGAGGCACACCGACACCTCGGTAATAGTGAGGCACACCGACACCTCGGTAATAGTGAGGCACACCGACACCTCGGTAATAGTGAGGCACACCGACACCTCGGTAATAGTGAGGCACACCGACACCTCGGTAATAGTGAGGCACACCGACACCTCGGTAATAGTGAGGCACACCGACACCTCGGTAATAGTGAGGCACACCGACACCTCGGTAATAGTGAGGCACACCGACACCTCGGTAATAGTGAGGCACACCGACACCTCGGTAATAGTGAGGCACACCGACACCTCGGTAATAGTGAGGCCACACCGACACCTCGGTAATAGTGAGGCACACCGACACTCGGTAATAGTGAGGCACACCGACACCTCGGTAATAGTGAGGCACACCGACACCTCGGTAATAGTGAGGCACACCGACACCTCGGTAATAGTGAGGCACACCGACACCTCGGTAATAGTGAGGCACACCGACACCTCGGTAATAGTGAGGCACACCGACACCTCGGTAATAGTGAGGCACACCGACACCTCGGTAATAGTGAGGCACACCGACACTCGGTAATAGTGAGGCACACCGACACCTCGGTAATAGTGAGGCACACCGACACCTCGGTAATAGTGAGGCACACCGACACCTCGGTAATAGTGAGGCACACCGACACCTCGGTAATAGTGAGGCACACCGACACCTCGGTAATAGTGAGGCACACCGACACCTCGGTAATAGTGAGGCACACCGACACCTCGGTAATAGTGAGGCACACCGACACCTCGGTAATAGTGAGGCACACCGACACCTCGGTAATAGTGAGGCACACCGACACCTCGGTAATAGTGAGGCACACCGACACCTCGGTAATAGTGAGGCACACCGACACCTCGGTAATAGTGAGGCACACCGACACCTCGGTAATAGTGAGGCACACCGACACCTCGGTAATAGTGAGGCACACCGACACCTCGGTAATAGTGAGGCACACCGACACCTCGGTAATAGTGAGGCACACCGACACCTCGGTAATAGTGAGGCACACCGACACCTCGGTAATAGTGAGGCACACCGACACCTCGGTAATAGTGAGGCACACCGACACCTCGGTAATAGTGAGGCACACCGACACCTCGGTAATAGTGAGGCACACCGACACCTCGGTAATAGTGAGGCACACCGACACCTCGGTAATAGTGAGGCACACCGACACCTCGGTAATAGTGAGGCACACCGACACCTCGGTAATAGTGAGGCACACCGACACCTCGGTAATAGTGAGGCACACCGACACCTCGGTAATAGTGAGGCACACCGACACCTCGGTAATAGTGAGGCACACCGACACCTCGGTAATAGTGAGGCACACCGACACCTCGGTAATAGTGAGGCACACCGACACCTCGGTAATAGTGAGGCACACCGACACCTCGGTAATAGTGAGGCCACACCGACACCTCGGTAATAGTGAGGCACACCGACACTCGGTAATAGTGAGGCACACCGACACCTCGGTAATAGTGAGGCACACCGACACCTCGGTAATAGTGAGGCACACCGACACCTCGGTAATAGTGAGGCACACCGACACCTCGGTAATAGTGAGGCACACCGACACCTCGGTAATAGTGAGGCACACCGACACTCGGTAATAGTGAGGCACACCGACACCTCGGTAATAGTGAGGCACACCGACACCTCGGTAATAGTGAGGCACAACCGACACCTCGGTAATAGTGAGGCACACCGACACCTCGGTAATAGTGAGGCACACCGACACCTCGGTAATAGTGAGGCACACCGACACCTCGGTAATAGTGAGGCACACCGACACCTCGGTAATAGTGAGGCACACCGACACCTCGGTAATAGTGAGGCACACCGACACCTCGTAATAGTGAGGCCACACCGACACCTCGGTAATAGTGAGGCCACACCGACACCTCGGTAATAGTGAGGCACACCGACACCTCGGTAATAGTGAGGCCACACCGACACCTCGGTAATAGTGAGGCACACCGACACCTCGGTAATAGTGAGGCACACCGACACCTCGGTAATAGTGAGGCACACCGACACCTCGGTAAATTTGACCTTTATGTGAATAGATATAAGAAATCTAACATTATAGTTCCGTGTTCTCCCGCAAGACATCTTTCGTGGCGCGGACGTTACTCTTTATTAAACTGTTAGAGCACACTCCTCTGAAATAACCTCCCCTTTAGTAGCTAGGCAAGGTTTAGTAGTAGCACTCTACTACGAAAATCGCACTCACTAGTGAGGGTATCGGAGGCCTAATCCGGGGGAAGGTGGGTTTAAAAGTAGGTAACGCACTTGTGCCTTATCAGGAACAACACGACCGGAGTGATATCACGACCTCACAGAAAACAGGCGTGAAACAGCAATGTTTTGTGTTTCGCTGCGTGAGTGGATACCGGACGGAGGCTCAATCCGGGGAAAAGGGGGGTTTAATGGTTGGCAGCGCACATGTGACTCCACTGGTGTCCATGGGCGGCGGCAATCGCTTACTATCAGGTTATGCGTCTGCTCGTCTGTCACATAAAAAAAATTACAAACACTTTTTTTTGTTACTCTCTTTATCTCAAGAGATAAATCGCTTAATTATTAAATATGTGAAGATATTTTGAACAAAGCAGTTTTTACCAAATAGCGCACTTAATAAGAAACACAACATACTGATTTATGTGTCCGTATCCTTTCTATCTGTTCATTCACACGAGTCAACGTTTTTATCGATGTCCTTAGTAGATAATTGTGACAGTCCTCAATACCACATGGTTTAACCAAGTATTTTATTGCCCAAAAAAAAGTGTACGTGCAATATGTGGCACTGGCACGCCGAACTACACATCATGTAAACCGCTCTTTATAATATTATGCCCTCTACCATACTTGTATATTTTTGAATTAGCTTGCTTTGTTAAAAACATATCCTGACTTTTTCAAGAGGGCTAAACAGTTTTACGTAAGAACTACTCGGAACACAGGTAGACTGGTTTTAGATCAATTACCGAGAACCGCTTGCTACCTTAAACAAGCTCGAGCCATGAGTATCAAAGCATACAATGATTTACCTGATGAAATAAAAATATTATCAAATATGAAATTTAAAAAAAATTTGGCACTTTGGCTTTGAAGTAATTATTATATTCGATAAATGACTTTATTAATAAGAATATATAGGTGATTAATTGATTTTATTTATTTAGGTAAAAATTAATAAATTAAATTTTATGACAAATTGTAATGAATAATTTAATAAAATAGTATAAATGCAATTAAATTGAATTTATAATGTGACATTTTTGTGGGGACTAGCTGTATCTAACCTATTATTATCATTACAAGTATTTGCACGCTTTATCTAAGAAATCTAAATGTGCTAAACTGTAATTGCTAACTTAAATTTTGTACAACCACTTTTAAAGCAAATAAAGTATTGTATTATATTGTAACGATTGGTGGTAGTAGAATTTTCGTAAGTTTTGACTGATTAACTTTGAATGAATAAATGAATGAAAAGCTTTATTAAAGTAGTAGCACTATGCTACGACTAGCAACAAGCTACAAATCTTAAGGTATGAGAGCGATATACCATATATTTGTTTCATTAAAAACATTGTGTCTTCAAAATTAAGCCTACTCTTTGTTTGAATCATTCTTAATTTTCTTTGTTTCAGATTTTTCCTGAAATTCTTCCTAAAATGCAACCAGAACTGTTTGAAAAATGCAGGCAACCCACGCGATATGAGAAGGTTTCAAGTAAGTGAAACTAGATTAACTTTTAATTTTTATTTTATGTTATTCTATTATTTTAAACACCAAAATGTCAATTTAAACGTGTCCAAAAATGATGAGTTTGTAAATGAAGAAGATAAAAGTAAAATGTATTCTAAGATTAGTGGGCAATAGGTTAATACCTAATTTATCTTCTAAATTATCTAAATATATTGCTTTAATAAATTACGCACAAAAAAATTTTCCATTCAAAATTACTAAACGAAACAGGTTGATTTCTTTATGTTTGTTCGCCGATTACTTTGCCATTTATGAATCGAGTTAGATGATATTTTTTTAGTTGGAAAGTAGATAGTCCCGGAATGGTACCATAATAAGGATATCAGGATCTGATGATGGAACCCTGGAAAAATTGCAAACGTAATGGTTTTGTATCCTTTTTCAAAGCTGCATCAGTATTTACGCCTAATTGTATTAATATTGTGGCTTTGCTGATGATGGAATGTTAAATCCTCAACAGTAAGGAGTTAAAGGATAACTCTTTCAATACTGGTACTCACAATTAGTTTGTTAGTTATTTGGTGGGGGTGGAAGAGGGAGGGGGGGGGGAGGGAATGAGACACTTAAGATCTTAAAAAAATAATATGAAAAAAAGCCACGAACTACAAAATGTAAAATAATACTTTTAACACTTCATACACTTCAAATAACATTTTATAACGCTCGTACGCTCGAGAAAAGGTGTTACCGAAGTCGGTGCCTAATCCCTGTTGAATAATTGAATTTTGTGTTACAAGATGGTATAGAAAGCGACGATGAGTTCTAGGATGATACGCGTTTGCCTAAAAGATGTAGTGTATGAAGTGTTAGAAATATTATTTTACAGTTTTTTTTATTTTTCGTAGATTTTTTTTTATCATATGCGTCGCGGAAATTGTAAGAATATGAGAAATCATTTGTTCCACATTTACGAACTGAGGGTGGGTCACTAGCTCAATAGCATTTGGTAATGTGTCTCCCTGTCGACAGGGAAGTGGCAGGTTGTTTAACAGACTTGAGGAAAAATTGGCTTGATCTCTACCAGTCTGTCTGTATCGCTTTTAATGTTTGTCCCAACTTGGGACATGAAGCGATTTGTTTGATTACTGTGCATATTTGTGGCTGTACCCTCGAGCGCACTCATAGGCTTTACGATGATTCATTAACATTGGTCGTATAAGGGAGGTTGATTGGTGATGGTGATGAAGAAGATGATGAAGATGGTTGAAACCACACCACCATGGTCCAAGATATAGTTTATCTTACATATAAATTAGTAATTCAAGTGCTCGTACGACGAAACTGTAGAATGAACTATACCCTGCGGTGTTTCCGGACCGATACGACTCGCAAACCTTCAAGAAAAGAGCGTACTCCCTTTTAAAAAAGCCCACAGCGCACCTGTGACTCCTTTGACGTGCAAGTGTCCATGGGCGGCGGCCGGCGGTGTTCGCTTACCATCAGGTAATACGTCTGCTCGTCTGCCCCCTATATTATAAAAAAAGTACAGGGCAATGAAAGGTAACAACAACTGTAGGGCACGGAAAGGCACCAAGAACTGAAGATAGATGTCAAAATACATTAATTATTAGGAAATTATGTTTCATAAATAACACTATACTATAAGACCGAGACAGAGACACGCTTCGGCATGAATGAGCCGGTTCGAGCAAAGTGATACCACGGCCTCACAGAAAACAGACGTAAAGCAGCACTGTGCTGTGTTTCGCTGCATGAGTGAGGGTATCGCAGGTCCCAGGGGGCTTAAAGGTATTCAGCGCATTTGGGACACCACTGGTGTTACGGGTGTCCATGGGCGGCTCCTTTTCCCCAGACTGTGGCCAAGCCCGCCCATTCATGCCAAAGCATGGCTCTCCCACGGTCAAAGCAGCCGGAGGTATTACACCAACGCGAACTTCACCGAAAAAGTTACTTAGTTATGATGAGGGAAGCCTCAATCCTCGTAGGTTTTAAGTATTAAATTTGAAATACTAGGAATTCTGTTCAAAACTATTTCCCAAAAATACATAATTACCTTCAAAATTAATGTTTTAGGCCCAAACGACTAAAACGCCCTTAACTGAAGCAAGGGTTGCGTTCACGACTGTTGAATATTTGAAGCGCCTCCAACTTGGAGGGGATGAAATTAAATTTATTTATACGAGTTTATTTATTTACTTGCTGAACGATCCCTGCTTGTTCTTTTACTTTTCAAATTAATTATTTTATTGCTTCGTAACTGAATTTCTTTAAAAAAATCAAAGAGTGACGCTTGTAAAGAAAAATGGCAGGCGAGGACTAGTTGCGTTATAACTTAGCATGAATAGAAAGCTCATATTAAAACCGTGGGAGAGCCACACTTCGGCATGAATGGGCCAGCTTGTCCGGAGTGATACCACGGCCTCACAGAAAACCGGTGCGAAGTGGCACTGTGCAGTGTTTCGCTGCGTGAGTGAGGGTACCGGAGGCCTAATCCGGGGGAAAGGGGGGTTTAAAGGTTGGCAGAGCACTTGTGACTCCACTGGTGTCGCGGGTGTCCATAGGCGGCGGCAATCGCTTACCATCAGGTGATCCGTCTGCCCGAAAAAAAAAGTCACAGGTTCGATTCTTGCACCAGCGATTTATGACAGGCAGTCAAAGTGATATTTTTATATCAATACCATTGGTGACATTACATGTACGTCCGAGATTTGTATGTGTGACGTCCAACCTTGCATAGGTACCGGGTTCGATTTACGGCTGAGTCAATTCAGAAAACCAACATTTCTAAATCGTCTTGAGTCTGCTAAAAATGCACTTTAAGAGTATTCCTTACTCTACCTATATTACTTTTAAACCCTTATCAAATAACAGGCAGACCTTTCAAACTTGTAACTTCCTTAATCATGAGAAGTTGCCCTGCAATACTTCACACTTAAAACTAAACAACTAACTCCCATATCTTTTAATCAAAACTAATTAGCGACAATCCTGTCACAACTAACCATAAAGGTGCATTCACAGTCTACTTATGAGTACAAATTCTGCCCTTGGCTAAGACATATTTGTCTTACATGTCCTTTAACCAACTTTAAGCAAATATCAAACTTATGGCACATGCGTATAGGACCCATTTCTGTGTACATTAGAAATACTAGCAATATCTAAGTTCGTGTGCGTAGTTATGTCTATATTTGGGCTTTCTGTGTGTCATTGAATTATTCAGTGGTCGTTCCCCACCGTTTCAAGGGTAAGAATATATGGCATAATATATCTATGTATGTATTTTATGGCGGTCGGAATCGAAATAATGCAGTCTCTTTATCGGTCTGAATAATATATTTCGCGTTATTTCTTGAATGCATTTTACACTGCGCATTTACTATTTTGCCTTTGGATAAAAATGGTGTGTAGTATATCATTGTATTTTCGTATTTTAAGGAAAACTATGATGTCGAAGTTATACCGGGGTAAAGTGTTACCTACCTACGTACCTACATACCTTAAGAATTGAAGTGAAACCATTTTTGGTGGAGACTTAGAAATTTACTTAACTTATCTGTCCGAGCGTGGACTGATAAGTTTAAATTGTATGTAAAAAACTGTTTAAAGTGACGGGTAGGACACATTAGCGACGCCAATCGAATTCAATTTTGAACTACTAAACTATATCTATTTTAAACAATTTCGGAACTACAACCTCTCGGCAAACACTATTTATTAAATTACCATGCAAAAATAATGGATCCAACGCGTACGCAAAAAAATGATTCACGCCAAAAGCTCTTCTAAATTCACTTTTATGAATCTATATAAATAATGGATGAACTGACTCATTTTCAGTCTTTTAATACTATATATTTTTACATTTATTTTGATACTATCATATATTGACCAATATTTTTCATTTCATTTTAAATGACTACTTGCAAAAACGATTTTTTCAAACATTGTTTTTCACAGTTAGGCCCAATTCGGCGGATGTCCTTTGCCCGTCATTATATGTTGGAGTAGATTGTACCTATCGTGTCTCAACACGTGGCCGAGGTATTCCATCTTCCTTTTTTATTCAACTTCACAATAAAGGATCTCAAAATTGCGATTAAATATAGTAAATACACTTTCTGTAGTCTTATTAGCATTTTCTGAGTGTATACTTGAAGTAAGGGACATAATATTTTCATATTTTGTATGAGGTGCGTTACTTTGGTAAAATGAATATGTCAAAATTTTAATAAATTTGTTTTTTTAAAACCTTAAAATGTTAGCTTTAACAATTATAACAAATAGGCAAATCTAAATAAAGTCAAATAGAAATAAAAATAACAATTTTAAAACAGACCTAACTCCAAAAAATCAAACACCATCTTTGTCAAACTATATATTTATCGATACACGCCCATAACTCGAAAAAAGAGCTAACCGCTATCGATACGGTCGCGACCACCCACACACATGCACAATGCACTTCCTTGCATACCTATTGGGTCGAGACACTGGCTCCACCTCCCTAGGGACTCTCCCTTTCAGTTTGCCTGTGTGCGTGCGGACACTGCGGTGTTTGTTTTCTTAGGGCTTTAACGCACTGAGAGGCTTGCCGTGTATCGCGAGTTGCCCGATTTTTTATGTACATAGGTAAATAAATAAATTCATACTTTTCATGCATTGACCTGATTCCATAATAATATACTCGTACCAATTGTGCCTAAGGCGGCCAACTTCGACGATCAGCCACTTACGCAGGATTTATTATACTCAAATGTGGCCGCAAACACAAGTCCACTCTCTTTTCCCTTACCCTCATAATCCGATGGGACACTAGTGGAGAATTTCTTAACAGAAAAACTCAGGTACAAATTTACGGGCCCGACCCGGGGATCTAACCCGGGACCTCAAACGCATCCGTTATTTTAAAGCGCTGCCCATTACGCCAACGAGGCAGTCATTCCTGATTCCATACTAAATAGCTTAAGCATTTCTACTACATATATATCAGACAACATAAGAATTACAAACATACTACTTAAAGAAATATAATGTAACTCACTCAACGCAAACACAAGTGTTCATTACACGAATAATGTTGGTCTTGGGTGGTGATCGATATCATGAATTTCCGCGTATGAGGGAGTGTCACTACCATAGCATATTTAAACAGTTTGAGTAACTATTAAAAACGAAGATTTTTTTAGGACCAGTGAAGATGAAGTTGCTTAATTAACATGAAAAATATAAATATTCAAATGAATGTAGATTTTTAACAGGCCATTAGTTTAGCAAGATTGATCTCTGCATACGAAATAATCAAAAGATACAAATATCTGTTTGAACATAACAAATGAAACAATAAGTAAATAACACACTTTAAATTTCATCTCGCGTTCAGGCGGGACTCGAACCCACACCTTCTACAATGTTCTACCATTTATAAAAAAATATCAACTATTGATTTAGCAGTTTAATCTTAAATGGTGGTAAAATATTTGCAACAATATTTCCACTGGATATTTGTAGCTATCTTAAACACCACGCTTGCCAAATGCGGATTGGTGATCACAAACCCGAGCAATGTTCGAAAAATTCGAAACATTCTTTTCGCTCGATCCGGGAATCGAACCCAGGTCTCCGAGATCACGACCCCGTACTTAAATCAACACGGCGTTTTTTTATTTTATATTTTTTGGAAAATAAATCTATACTTACCCAAAAAATCATATAACAAAAGAGTTGGGTATTCGCGGGTATGACAGCAAAAATCATGAATGTATTGGACTTTTCGAACAATAGAAGGTGAAAAAAGCGATAAAGAAAGAAAGTCATGTTTGACAAAAACAATCGCCTTTTCTTGCATTTTGTATCAAACATCTGGTCAGAATGTATAAGAAGGATAATAAATGTGAATATATTTTTGAGATTTAAACCGGTGGTACCGACAATTATTTATGACGATGCACGTTGTAAAATTATGCGTTAACTAAATTATATTAATAAATGTATTAGTTATTTCACCGCAAATGTGCTAATGTGCCATATGCGTTAAACTAAATTATATTAATAAATGTATTAGTTAATTCACCGCAAATGTGCTAATGTGACTAGCAGCCCAGTGTGTAAAAGCCCTAAGAGAGGTAAGTTTTATTATTGCCGACTGCTCGTAGTACGGGCGGGTACGGGGTATTCTTGATCTTGAACTTTGTGGCGATTCTGAAATGTGTTGTTTATTTTTAAACGTAGTGTTTACGATTTTCTTGTTTAATGGGCCAATGACGAATGCCAAACAATAGAATCTTTACTAGTTCACATCCAAGAGAGTATGTGGAAGGTATTTCAAAGAATTACGGAATTTTATTGATTTTTCTTACTATTTTTAGGTATAAGGAATTTCATACATTTTGTTTTTATTTTCACATCAAACGTTGAACAGAATATTAGAGTGGCTTCTAAAGACTGAACAGAGGGCCTACAACCAAAAGGAATTCTCGACCGAACGGGATTCCCCTCCCTCTCACACGTTCTGTGCGGGTCTTTTATTTGGATGCGACAGGTATATTCTCGTTCGATATGGGACGGTCTCGTTGTAGGCTTCGCTTCTCACACATGATCTCTATTAGAACCAAGTTCTTATTCTTGCCCTCGTTTTTGTTTCTGGTCATATATACAAGATTTTGTGTAACCTGGGCAATACGTTTCATAGCTACTGTGCCATCAAGGTCGTTAAATTATTGATAAAGATAGATAGTCTTGTTCTCGCTGATTGGTCATTCCTAAGCTAGCGTACCAAAGGTATAGTTACTAATACTATATTTTATTTACAGGTGGTAATATCAACGCAAGTGATGGTAGACGGGCCCCTGCTAGCGATATCGGACAACATGTTCGTTCACAACAACAGCAAACACGGCCGCCGCGCCAAGCGACTAGACCCAACTGAAGGTATTGACGCCGCGCCAGAGCCTACTTGTACGTTTTGTTTTTTTTAATTTCTTTTTTATTTTACATATTTAAGTTACTTAATTTTTTGATAAAACAACTAATGTAATTGAAAAGGCCTTGAACAATGACGAGTAATATTTAACGAAAAAGTTTGTAACAGTAAGTTAGTTAGTAATATATAGTTTTTTTTCGCGTTGAGAATGGTCAAACTATGTTCGTCGACTAGACTAACCACAGGAAAGTAAAAATTTAAACTAAACATATTTATTCAAATGTTATTTCATAGTAGGTTAAATGTAAAAATAGTTATTTTATTATATAAATCTAAATAAATATTTTATTCAAAATTACTGAGTGCGTGCTGAGACAGTCGGAGGTCATTATTGTTATTATTATTTCTGTAGAATTTTTATCGGGAATTAATTTTGCAAAGTTGATCCCTTCATACAAAATAATCAAAAGATACAAATGTCCGTTTAATCTTAACAAATGAAACAATAGTCATTGGGAAAAATCCACAACATTATTGGTCATTTTCGGAAAAAATATAAAAATAAGGATATAGTAGGTATCTTTCCAAAATGCGTGGCAAGTCGGGCGTTATAAATAAGTAGGCAGTCAATTGGCGACAAAATGCGCAAAAGTCATAATATAACGGTTGAAGACGTCGTTTGTATGCGCGGAATCACTGTAGACATTTCGCAGGAACTTCGGGGGAGCGTGGGGTGTCGAAGCGAGTATGAACGGCGCCGGATAATTTACTAGAGAATTATGCCGGCAAAAACTTGGAACAACTGTATTGAGGCCGTTCCTCATCGGTGTTTTGGAAGATTTTGAAATTTTCATTATGAATACGTAGACACTACACGTGTGTTTTGGTTGTATGAATTATAATGATGACATTGTTTAAATCAATCAAAAGAAAATTGCATTTGCAAAACCGGCTTTATTTGTGTATAAGCAACTCATTCTTAAAAGAAACATTAAAATCATATTGGTGAATATGAAAAAAAAAACTTACTATCGTAAACCTAGATCTTGTAGATTCAAATTATTTGAATCAAAGTAAATAAGCCTATGCTCAAATAAATTCACAGTTTTTTAACTTGAATTAAATTAGATATTTCAATTCTTATTGCCTATTGAGATTTAATCACATCTTTAAAAACTTTAAAACACATAAGCGACGTAAACATCTGCATTATTTCTTTGCACCATCGTCACTTCATTTCATTTCGCCGCTTATTAAATTCCAAAACGTTAAATTACCGAAACAAACTCCTCCATATAATGTCGGCTCGGAAACTTCGGCCAGACGGCGTGTAACCGACGCCGAGGATTACACGGTGCGAATGGGCGAATTTTCCCCACCTCCCCCCAAGGCTGTGTATTCTTTACGCCGATTGTTGACGCTGTGTTAGATCGCTTGAGATGGTGATTCGTATAACGTAGTTTGTTAAGTTTATTATTATTTCTTATGACAATGAAGAATAATATCTTGATTATTTGATTAACCTAGTTATAGGTACCAATTAGGGCGGATTCGACCAACTTGACAGTTATAAGAGGATAACTATCCGCATGTTAATTTACTTGGTTGCTTTATTTTTGCAATAAACTCTTTTAAATTGTATTCTTCCAAACCCGATATAGCTGTAGCTTGTTTAACGAGGGAATGAACGAATGATATTTTGAACGGGCAATAAACAATATGTATTATTTTGTGATTCATGGTATCCCGACGGGATATTTTCGTTAAAGTGACGGGTAGGGCACACTAGCGAGGATAATCGATTTTAATTTTTAGCTACATACTAAACTGGATCTATTTTAAACAATTTCGGGGTTACAACCCCTCGGCAAACACTTATACTATTTATTAAATAACCGTGAAAAAATGTTAGGTCATACGCGAAAGATTTGGCGTGAATCCGAAAATTTATCGCGCAACGCCACTTTTGGCGTGAATCAATTTTTCGCGTACAAAAACGGACTCAACATTTTTGCAATTGTGCATGGTTATTTAATAAATAGTATAAGTGTTTGCCGAAATTGGTTAAAATGGATCCGGTCTAGTAGCTAAAAATTAAAATCGATTGGCGTCGCTAGTGTGCCCTACCCGTCACCATACTCGTAAGTAGAGTTATATACAGGCATTATCAAAAGCAATAACAGCTGTGACAATTGCAACGCCATTTTGAATTACCTAGGATATTACTAATTCTGTCAAAATTGGCGGTCTAACGATTTACCTATTCGATTTAGGCGTTGACTATTAGATGAGTAGTTGGTAGAACAGGATTTTTCTTATATACTGCATACAACTGCGCTATACCATAGATTTATCGTTGGATAAAGATTGGTCGTAACCACCCTTATTGAAACAGTTACTAAAATGATTCAACAGAGTTGTTAACTAGGACTTAAAAATTAGCTTCGAATCTCAAACATCTTTTATGTTATACCAAGGACCCACTACATAGTATAAAACAAGTTCGTTTTTGCTGTCTATCTGTCTCTATGTATGCTTAGTTCTTTAAAATTACGCAACGGATTATGATGCAGTTTTTTAATAGATAGAGTTATTTAAGAGGAAGCTTTATAGTTATAAATAAAATATGCATAATATTGCACCCGTGCGAATCCGGGGCAGGTCGCTAGTAATAATATAGTGAATGCTTTACTTTTTGAATATAGCTTTGCTTTGTTTACCAATTTTCCTGTTAAATATAAGAAGGGAAAACATATATTGTTACATTAGGAACTGATTTTACTGCCAGTGACCGATTGCTAAGAAATAACGAAAACAGTCAATTAAAAAAAAAACATAATTCTAAACAGCGCAGTAATGGCTTGAAATTAAATTTTTAGTAATATAAAATCCATACTCATTTCAAAGTCCCTTAATAAAGCTGGATAAACAGGCTGGTAGGTACTAGTTACCAAAAAATATTAAAACAAAACTTCTAGTGAAGGGGAACGCAAAAATTAATATTATATCAGTCAAATTAAAAAAGAACCTCGAACGTAATCTCCTTTCGTCCCCTTAAATTCACTTTCTCTTCTCGTCTTTATTACCGAGCCGTTTTGTTCGCGAGATTTCTGTTCCCCCTGTCTTACGACGCGTGTCTCCCTACAGCCTTGCATCCCGTCTCGCGACAACGTCATAACAACCGTAAACTTCCAATCCGACTTCAACTTTATGTGACCGACATTAAAATTCATTTTCAATTATCACCACGGTTCACTTTGCACCTTGTTGGCGCATATCGGTTGCAATTGTCCTTTTTCCCGAGCAGTCAAAGATAAATGTTCAAGTAGGACAGAACGAGTTTTAGTAGTTTGGCGTTTATTCAACTTTTAAGTTGTCGGGCATACATTCGGCCTTTACTTGGGGTTGTAGACTTTTCTAGAACGTCGCCATTTATAGCGAGGGTGCTATTTATACGTTCGCTAGTTGCTTTGACTGTTTTGAACTAACCGGCCATGTACTGAGGAAGTGTAAGTCAATAAATCATGATTTTTAGAAGCTATAGACACACGCTTGTCACTTTAAATTATTTCGCAGGTAATGTTAATCTTATAAAGGCAAACATTATAATACGTTTAATAGCTGTTCAGAGAATCAGTTATCTACACCAGAGTTCTTTGTAAAGTGGGTCATATCCTTTATAAGAACGATGATTATATTAAAATTAGTTAGTTAGTCAAAATATTTAGTGACAAATAAAAAAACTGTTTGAATATTATTACTAATCTTCGTAATAATAATGAATATTTAATCTTTCAAGTTTCAATCAAAACTGAAATGACTATATGAAACGTAGTCAGCTTCTAAGTAAGAAATATAAAAATACAGTATAATAACTTTTAATTAAATTCAATTGCCCGTAATGGACAACATTTCATATTTTTACCATGTCCATATTGTTTTTTTATATGAAAATAGACATAAAATGAACAGACCCATATTTGTTCTTTTTTCAAAATTTGTCCATTTTCATACATAAAATAATTATTGAAATTCTTTATATTCTAAATAGACGTAAGCGCCAAATGACGTCATCGGACGGCTGAATACAGCGATATTCCTTTGCTTATCATTGTTTTAATTAAAAAAAGGTACTACTGTCAAAGGTAAATAATACTAGTATCAACATTGTCAACGTCATTCATTCATTCAACGTTGACAAGTTGTCTTTTTTTTGACAGTTGCATGTCATGGGTTTGGCATTTCGTAAATTTAAAACTATAATGTGCTAAGCAAAGAAATATTTTACATTCTGCCGTCCGATGACGTCATCTTACATTTTTTAGTTTTTAATTTTTTTTCTCAGGAAATAAGCAATATAAAAAATGAATAAATATATATTCGAGCAGCGGAAAAGTAAATAAAGAATTGGTATTTTTTGTTTCAGAGCTTAGCAATTTTGAAATGTTGTCCATTTGTTTTAAAATTATTTTTTGTTACCTTATGATTTCCAATATATTTTTATTCTAGTATGTTGGTATTCAATTAATTGTTCGAACCTACACGCCCCCGTTCTATATAGCAAGTGTATCTGTTAACAAGGTATATTCTAAACAACATTTGTTCTATGACTTATCGACATTAGTCGAATTTTTTGACTCCTCATACAAATCAAGTCACGTGACCGACTAATCGAAATTTGTCGAATTTTTTTTTGATAAAATATTACCAAGTCAAGTCACCTTGTATGAAAAGTAGTTTTTTTTTTCAAAAGTGAGTATGTGGTTAGAGAGATGTAAATGTTTACAGTTACACCCTGTATTAAAAGGGCCACATAAAGAATCTCCTGGTTCGAAAATAGTCAGTCAAAAAAGAATAGTCAGTTTGTATGAACTATTTTGACGAGTTAGGAGGCCCAATCCAGGGGGAAGGGGAATTTAAAGGTTAGAAATGCAATAGTGACTCTACTGGTGTCAGGTGAACCGTCTGCTCTTCTGCCATATAAAGAAAGAAAGAAAGAAATCCTCTGACTATTAAAAATCTCATCTTATGACCTTCTTTCTAACATTACTTATGAGTAATGAAACGAACTTTTGTATTACAAAAGAAAAGCGCCTATCATATTAATACATTTGTTATACCACTGCTGATTTTGATATCCGTAACACGGGTACTCGAGCTACCTATCTCGGAGTCAGATCAATGTATGTGATTTTTTTTTATGTGATAGATGGCAGACGGATCACCTGATCCGTCCGGTAAGCAATTGCCGCCGTCCATGGATATCCGCGACACCAGTGGAGTCACAAGTGCGCTGTCAACCTTTGCCAATGTTTGTGAAATATTATTATTATTGCCTAAAGCCTTAGTCCACAAGTGACCACTTCATATCATTGATGTAGTACTCTACCACACAGCGGGTTTATACCCACCCCTGCCGGTGGCGACCCCTTGCATCAAGGCGATATCTCCAAGTGAGGGGTGGACGTCTGGCGGGTCCACAGTCATCATAGTTGGAGACAACTTCTTCGATGGACTGCAAGTTGTTTTTGGGACTATGCTCGTGTGGAGTGAGGTGAGGTTTTTTGTTATTTTATTACAAAACGTGACCTGCAATATTTTAGTTGCGAGGTTATCATGTGCCCTTTGGCTAGGGGCGTTTAAGAATACTGCCAATTTGTTCCCGGCCTGTCGAAAGAGGCGACTAAACGGGCCTTCGGAGTGGTGAGCGTACCCACTGCTGGGGAGTGGCTAGCTGACGACTCCGCGGAGGACGATGTTACCGGGTGTCCTGGTAGGTCGTACAGCAATGAAGGGCTGCATTGCACCAAGTAGGAGTGAAGCGGCGAGTGTGGTACGGTCGGAAAAAGAAAGGAGCAGAGTGGAGACCTTATAACTACAGAATATGATATAAGTAGATGGACGGAGGACCTGATCGTCTGATATCGCTGGATGCAGACATTGAAAGTTAGTTTGAGGAGCTCTATGTTCAGCTGTGGACGTCCCTAGGCTGATAATTTGGCAATTTAGTATCGATAATGGGATGATGAACCATAGAATGGCTTCAAGTTTTCCTTATTTATTTACTATAGGAGTTTAGCTTAAAGGTAGGCATTGACTGTCGCTTTTAACCACCTTTGAGATGTGATATTTATACCTCATCCCACCAAACAAAAACACAAAATGATTCCCATGTTCTTTTATGGCGTCTAATTCAGTTCAGCATCGGAACATTTCCGCTTGATTTTTTCCACTCTAAGGTCGATGTCAGTGACTTCTTTTTGATTAGCAGCAATCAATATGAGCCATTTATCAATAAAAAAAAGTAATGTACGAAATGAATTTTCCATAGATAGTCATGAAATCCTCTCTTAATGGGATCATGAAAGCCTTGGGTCTTTCTAACGTGAGAGAAGCCACGCTCAACCGGAGTGATACCACGGCCTCACAGAAAACCGGCGTGAAGCATCACTGTGCTGTGTTCCGGAGCCCCAATCCGAGGGATTACCCCCCTTGGGTTTTAAGGTTAGCAGCTCACTTGTGACACCACTGGTGTTGCGGGTGTCCATGGCGGTGTATTTACCGTAAATGATAGCCGCCGCCTATGGACACCCGCAACAAGTCACAAGTGTGTCACAAGTGAGCTGCTGACTTTAAAACCCAAGGGGGTAATCCCCCGGATTGGGCCTCCTGATGAGGTGATCCGTCTGCTCATCTTGCGATCTAGCACATAAAAAAATTACATGTGGGCTACATATTCAATTTATTTCTTTATCGACAGTTAATAACATCGCATGCGATAAGAGTACAAACCCCACCTCGACACATACCTGGAGTGGTAGAGGTCACGCTGTCCTACAAGAGCAAGCAGTTCTGTAAAGGAGCTCCCGGGAGATTCGTATATGTTTGTGAGTATGCGCTTATCTCTTCATACCACTTAGGATATTTTTTTTAAAACGCGACGAGATGCGAAACGGTTTTGTCAAAGGTATAGAACGTGAACTGTTCGTAAGTAAATAATGCACTTAAATAAATAATATCCTCCAACCGATTACGGCTACAGCGGCCAATCTCAACGATCAGCCACTTACGCAGGATATATTATAGTGCACAAGTGTGTGCGCAAACACAAGTGCACTCTCTATTTCCTTACCCTCATATTCCGATGGGACACTACTGTGACACGACCAGAGAGGGATTGGGCGCAGGACCAACGGCTTAACGTGCTTTCCGAGGCACGGGGGTACAAGACCGCCAACTTCCAGACTCCGGGCTGCCACTAAGAATTTCTTACCGAAAACTTAGGTACAAATTTTTGGCCCGACCCGGGGATCGAACCCGGGACCTCTTGCACAGCCGTCGCTTTAAAGTGCGACCCACTAACTACTGCGCCACCGAGGCAGTCACTTAAAAATGTTTCGACAGTATTTGGGTGGAACTCGAACCCACGGTCTTTTTCTAACAAGGCAACTGCTTTACCGACTAAGCTAACGGAGACGTTGGTATGTATGGCTGCCACTAAGAATTTCTTACCGAAAACTTAGGTACAAATTTTTGGCCCGACCCGGGGATCGAACCCGGGACCTCTTGCACAGCCGTCGCTTTAAAGTGCGACCCACTAACTACTGCGCCACCGAGGCAGTCACTTAAAAATGTTTCGACAGTATTTGGGTGGAACTCGAACCCACGGTCTTTTTCTAACAAGGCAACTGCTTTACCGACTAAGCTAACGGAGACGTTGGTATGTCGATAAATGTTTAAGTGCATTCTTTACTTAAGAATAAATTGCAAAAGATTGCTATACCCATAAAATTTATGTAAACTGTTCGTACCCACGATTGCATTAGTTTGAATTATAAAGGGAATATCTCTTGGCTCCTACTTTATTTAACTCGTCCTTAACTTGCCATTTTTAGTATGGTCAATGCCTGATGACAAATCTCAAGATAAATACAACGTGTTATTTAAATAGCGCTAAACCTCTCGGGTGGTAGGCTTAGCCCATGAAACTGAACATCTTTCACTATAGGACCAACATTGAAATCGTTGTTTCATACAAATTGGCTTGTAGCGCTGATCCATTTGTATGAAACAGCTGTTTTTTTTTCGCGATTTCAATGTTGGTCCCATATAAAAGATGATCAGTTTCATGGGCCGACCGCCACCCGAGAGGTTTTGCACTATTTAAATAACACGTTGTATCTATCTTGAGATTTCTCATCAGGCGGCAGGATATTTAATGTCAAAAATGGTTTACTGTAAATAGACACTCTTTATAGCAAAAGTTTACAGAGCAATGCTATACGAAATTAATTCTTAAATAATGTAATTCAAATAATGTAATTGGCACTTGCCGTGTTAATTGAATTCAAATAAATAAATAAATGGTCACTGGTAAATATTTTGGTGTTTTCGCTATAAGCGATTTCTTCTAGTCAACCGTGAACAGTAGGTACTATCCAGAGCCATACCAAATAAATCTGAGAAGGAGAAGGAAATATTTAAAATACCGCAACAAAAAAGTATTACGAGAATCTCATTACGCCGACGAAGACTTTTTCCGTCTCAACAATCCGTAATTTGGGACTCAGATAGGCAATCTTGTACGATCCATCAATTAGGCGATTCGTTAGTGGGCAACTAATGATTGATTTTGTTTTTTCTGTGTAGCCCTGTTGAAAGAGGGTGTGCGATTGATAGGTTGACTTAGATTCAGTAGTAACAAAGTGTTGATTACTAGTAACTTTCACCCATGAAAGTTGAGGTAAGGATCGGGGCGGGGAATGCTGCGCCAAACAGCACGTTTGCCGGGTTTCTCGGTACTATGGAACCCCCCCAAGAATTCCGCAAGCTGCGGATTGCAACTGCAGTCAGAACTGTACTAATTACATCTTGTGTCTTTGTCTGTTCGCATAGCAGCACTCAACGAGCCGACGATAGATTATGGGTTTCAAAGGCTTCAGAAGCTAATACCAAGGCATCCTGGCGACCCGGAAAAGTTACCAAAGGTTAGTTGAATATATTCAAATTATTAGTAAAATGTGCAATAATATAAGATGACCTTATAGAAAAGGTGGTGTACAGGGGGAGAGCCATGCTTCGGCATGAATGGGCCGGCTCGACCGGAATGATACCACGGCCTCACAGAAAACAGGTGTGAAGCAGCACTGTGCTGTGTTTCGATGCGTGAGTGTTGTAGCGGATGCCCAATCGGGAGGAAAGGGGGTTTTAAAGGTTGGCAGCGCACTTGTGACTCCACTGGTCGTCGCGGGTGTCTATTGACGGCGGCAATGGGTTACCATCAGGCGACTCGCCTGCTCGTCTGGCACCTATCACATAGAAAAGGTGGATAAATAAACGACACAAATGTAATTTTTACAAACCTCGACTTTATTAAAAAATACCTGATGATTACCATCAAGTATTTTACAGACGCACAATATGCGTCATCACAGGTAATTTCACTAGTGTGTATTCTCTCAGCAAATTTTATTCATCTCACTTCTAGGTAAAGGCCACGTCCTTATTTCATCATAAAGTCCGGCCCATTTCAACCACCCGTTAATATGTTTAGTATTTTTTTCTGATCTAGGACAGATTGAAAACTTGACTTCTTGATCTTAAATCACCTACGATAAGAACGGCTTCTTATACTGTCTTATTTACACGTCATCGTAAAGAAAAAACACGCTTATCTTAAGTGATGTTAATGTGAATTGGTTTTTGTTTTCAACCAGGAAATAATACTCAAACGAGCCGCAGACCTAGCCGAGGCGTTGTACTCAATGCCTCGGAACAACCAGCTAGGTTTGAGCGCACCTCGGTCACCCCCCGCCAGTATGCCCTTCAACTCCTACACCGGTCAGCTGGCCGTCAGTGTTCAGGATACCGCTGCCTCGCAGTGGACCGAAGGTTAGTATTCCTGTGACATTTTGAGTAACCTTTAATTTGTTTTGACTGAAGACTGTCCGGATGGCGCAATTGGTAGTGACCCTGCCTCTTACGCCAAAGGTCGTGGGTTCGATCCCCACCCTTGACAAACATTCGCGCGATGAACACTTGTGTTTGTTCAGTGTCTGGGTGTAATATATGTATTTAAGTATATATTTGAGTTCCTCTGTTGTCTGATATCTGTAACACAAGTGCTTAAGCTACTTAGTACGGAATCAGGTCAACGTATGATATGTTGTGAGGATTATATTATGTTTTGACAAAACATAAAATAACTTTTAGGCCTACTGTCCACGTAAATTAGAGCGTCAACTCTGCCACTCTTCTTGTGTCCACCACGCAGCGCGTGTTGTAACTACGACATAGTTCTGTGCGTATTTGTCGCAGTCATTTTGACAAAATTCAACGTTTATATACGCATAACCAACGTTTTATTTATAACAATTGAACGAGTTGTCATAATATTGCTATCCGGTTAACATGGACAGCGGGCCTTACTTTGTCAAGTCCCAAACACTAGTTTGACATACCTATACTTATAACTCAGTTAACCATTTGCTCCTTTATTACAAAACGCTATCTAAAGTTATTACCGTACTAAAGTTCATGCCATTTTGTTCCAACACACAATGTCAAAGGGCTGGAACGAGTTTGTTCCGCATCTTTTCTTAGATTGGATTTATAATAAGGGGGTTGGAGTCTGATTACCAGTAACAAATTTTGCATTACCATTACGAATTAACACACAGTATCAATAAGAATAATTTGCTATTCCAAATTCCTATAAAACCGAATTATTAACAGCACCACTTCCATTTTGCTTAACGGTAATTTCGTGTTGACCCCAGGCTTTTTCTTTTAGAGGACTACGCGCGTAGCGGCGGCTCGGTGTCGCCCCGCTACTGCTCCGCTGCGTCGACCCCGCATGCAGCGCCCGCGTCGTACCCGCATCCACAGCACTATCCCGCACCGCCAACCTCGCTTTTCAATACTACCTCACGTGAGTATTATTGAACTTTGAACTTTAGGCACCACACCCAGCTAGGACACAATGCCTGATTCCGGTCAAACCGGCACACCAGGGGGCGCAGATTTTGAGGGAGTTAAGGAGGGACACGCTCAGGGGTGGGAAAGGACGGTCGGACGGCTACCCGCAACCGGCCAACCACAACCTGCCCGGTGTATACCGCATCAACCAGTATACTACCTCACGTGAGTATTCTAGTAATAAATAACAATTGCAGTAATGGTAATTGGCACGGTATCAAACATTTTGTATGGAAAGAACCTGCATCATATCCGCATCTGCGCGATACTATCTTGTGCGGCCAACCACCCTTTTCGAAACTACCTCACGTGAGTATAGTAGTGATAAATAGCAATGGTAGTAATGGGCTCCGCTGCATTGGCGCTACAATAACCACCTGCATCGTACCCGCATCTGCAACAATATCCTGCGTCGCTACTCTCGGTTTTTAATTTTATCTCAAGTAAGTATACTAGTGATTAAAAAGACTGTATAAAAACATCCTATAAGCATCGCACAACAGCGTGGACACACACTACAAGAAAAACCCGCATTTTTCCCGCATAATCAGCTACTTGGTGTACCACTTCTACATTATTTATTATCAGCTGAAGCTTGGCAACTTCAAAATAACGCAAATAAGTCTGCAGATCATCGAACTTAAAAAGATGAGTATGAAACATTCTTATTACTAACTTAGATACTTGTCGTCATTCTATATTTTATGCCATAATATAGAATAATTAAATATGTATGTGTATTTAGAATTAAGTTTTTCCTGAATACATATTTCATCTGACATTCCCAAGAAGTATCGTACATTATATTACAATAGAGAAAGATAACTTTGAAAAGAAAAATAGCATCAACATTTACGTTCCACAGCCAACATTTAGCTCCAATCTTACAACTAGTAAAACAAACAAGATTTCACATTTCCAACGCTTTCTCCTCACGCTGTTTGTTTACGTCGCTTTGTGTTAACCCCTGTTTCTCTTCCTCCCAGTGTCCCTTGGCCCGTACCATCCAGCGAACATGAATGGACATTTGCCATCTGACCATCACTATAACGCGTATAACACGAAAGATAGCGGACATTACAGTGAAAGAAATGGGAATTCTAAGGCGGCTGACTGTCCGGCAAACACTCATGCAAAATGCACCGGAGATGTGAAAGGGCCTCAGAGTAGAGAGGGTAAACTCAGGAGCGCTTTTGCCGTCGTAAGGCACAGCCCGCCGCGGCCGAATTCTCAACACCATCAAAACTGGCAGCATCTCACCGTTCAGTGTTAGTAGCCTTGATTTTTTTTTTACTTTTTTGTGCAAACGCTTTGTTTTTATGCCTTTTAACACGACTTAGATAAATTTTCTTCACTAAAGTTAACGCTTTTAAATATATACTTGAAAATAATTTTAGCTAGTTACAGACAATCCAAAGAATCCACAAAAATCCAGTTCCTTAAACAGTTAAACACGTAGTAACTTAATAATTTATTTGAATTTGATATTTTTACCAAATTATTATAATGTGGAACTAAACAAAAATTCAAATAAAAATTTAAATATTGTCGTCGGAGAGTTGCCACTTAACCTAATTAGTTTGAAGTTACGTATTAAATTAATTTATCATCACCTCTCTGTTGATTTATGTCATCCTCAAAGTAGATCAAAGGAACTTCACTATACCTAACCTTATTATACCTTGTGTTATTACGCTTTGTGTTAAGCTTTCCATGCATGAATGCACATTACACACTACACATTTAATATCAAAGACCTTGGCTTTAGAAAACAGTGACATTGAGTTTGACGAAAGCCATTTCATTTAAACTGGCAATAGACAATTTTTTTCTTGAACTGCCCTCATTTTCTTAATAAACAAGTATTACAGTGTCGTTTTTGTCCACAGGAATGAGTGGGCTGGTATCATCGCCGTTCTCAGTGAATCCGTTCTCATTGCCAACTTGCAGCGCCCAGCAGTACGCACAGACAGCGCCTCTAGCGTCGAAGTAGCCGCAACTCTACGGGCTAGGTTAGTCGTCGCCATTTTGAAATTTTGAGACTTACTCCTTGAGAAGTGGACTATTGAATTAAACATACAACGGGATTTTATTGAGAAGTCAATATTTAACTTAAACAAGACCTCTTTTGAAAACTGATATTTTTTTCAAGAAAATCTGCTGATCCATATTAAGTACAAAAGCTCTCCTCAGTCATTTATTTCGATTACGATCCAAGTTTTGCATTACATAAGTGTCACGTATTTTTCCTACTAATAACATAAAGTCTTAACTTTTCAATAAAACATTTTGTTTATGCATACTTTATTTTCTACATAGTCAAGGACATAAGGTTAAAATTGGTGATGTGTATAGCAAGTCAAAAAATATTGTACATTTTTCTTTTTCAAACAAACCCATATTTTTGTTGAAGACTGACTCTGACTGATTCGTTATGTGGATTTATTTATATTTAAAAAGGAATATATTTTGTTAAGAATACATTTCGACATGTTAGTTTCTAGGTATGTTTAAACTATTGTTTATCGAATTTTAACCAACAAGTATTTAAACCAAAAATAGTAGATTAGATTTAAGTTGTAATAAAAGGTAACGTCAGCAGCAAAAACTGATAATATTTTTTAATAATAAGATGCAAGTGGTGTTTTTGAATTAAAATCATTATGGTGACGGGTAGGGCACACTAGCGGCGCAAATTGATTTTAATTTTTACCTACTTAAACGGATCGATTTTAAACAATTTCGGGGTTACAACCTCTTGGTAAACACTTATGCTATTTAATAAATAACCATGCACAAATGTTGGGTCCGTTTTTGTACGCGAAAATTTGATTCACGACAAAAGCGGCCACTTTTAACGTGAATCAATTTTTCGCGTTTGTGCACGGACCCAACGTTTATACATGGTTATTTAATAAATAGTATAAGTGTTTGTCAAGAGGTTGTAACCCCGAAATAGTTTAAAATAGATCCGGTTTAGTAGCTAAAAATTAAAATCGATTGGCGTCGCTAGTGTGCCCTACCCGTCACCTTAACAGCTTTTGTTGTTCACTATACTTATTAATTGCTACGGCGGCTGCGACAAAGCGGATTTGTAAATAAATTGTAATTTAAATGTAAATAATAGTTAATTAATACTTTTCGTAGATCAGTTGCTAGGTTCGAGTAGTCGAGTAGATTTTTATAAAGTTTTCGCCCAAACCACTTAATTTTAATTAACAAAAATATGCTCAGGGCGATTAAGTGTAATGTACAAAGTTATCCGTACTGTTTAAATCATCTTTTTTTATATATTCTGTAATTGTAATTTTTGTTTCTGTAAAATCTGTGATATATTTATTGTAAGTAACATTGTAAATTTTAATGTAACGTGTACATTTTTGGATCTTTGATTTTGGCTAGAGAATACAGGCCGTTCTTATGGCAACATTGTAATGTAGCTATTGTGTATCCATAAAATAAACTGAGATTTTGAATGTGCTTTTTCAACTTCATATTGAAATTTGCAACATAATAAAATAGTTACCTACCTTTGTAGAATTGCCCGTTTCTAAATGCGTTATAGATAAATTGATATTATTAACAGATTTTTTGTTACATTCAAGATAAATAAGATTATTTATGGAATCATGCATGAATCAATCAAATTGTGTTTTGAAAATCCTTGTTGCTACAAATAGTTGCCATAAGAATCTGGTAAAACTTCAACAGCTTCCAACATCGAATGTGTACCTACAGTGACGACCATATCTCGTAACACAAACATATCTGTATTTATTAATAGAGGTTTTGCGAATAAGAATACAACGAAAAAATATCTTACTTCAATAAGAAGGGTATACGAAAAAATAGAAATTCCGTTGCTCGGATTTTGAAGGAAACCGTATTTGTGGTTATCCCTTGAATATGAAACGTAGTTATGTATTGTTTAATGCATTGTGTATCAGATAAGGAATGTAAATTGTAATCGTTCATGAGACAAACTATCACGAAATACGAGATTAAATTACGTAAAATAATTATGAGTTGGTTTTATTTTACATAAAAATACAAAGGTGGGCGTTGCGCCCATGTTAGGTAAGTTTTACTTTCATTCCCGATCGGGTAACATAAGAAAAAAAAACAAATTCTCTTGCATTCTGTAGAATGTGTAGGACCCTGCTATAATATAGTGCCTACTCATACACGTGCACTAATAAGTATACAACTTCATTCAAATATGAACTTAGTATTACGCCTTAAGGTTTTTAGATTTCAATGCAGGTGATTACGTACACGTAATGCCTATGTTTGATTGAGACTAGATTATCGGTATAAATTTGGGTGACATATTTTTTTGCGTCACACTAACATGCGTTCCTTTAAAATCAAACCCTCAATAACAAATTTCCGTCCCAATACCTTTTGCTCTAACTACCAGCTTCAACCGACCATTAATTTAACACCCCAAAAAGAGAATCGAATCTCTATAATTAATTTGAGTACACAAGAGTGCTCCAAATGCATCGTCTTTCTGATGCTAATTCCCCTGCAACACGATCCCCATTCTTTACCCATACAATTTAAGGCACAGATAAACCATGCATTATCTAGTCGAGTCGGACAATGGAAAATATTACCCTTGCATTGGATAAAAATTGTTAGTATAATATTTCAAGGGGGCCAAAGGGAGCATGTGTAAGGCAGAATGGCTCAAAAGTGTGTGTGATGTTAGCATGATGGATGGAGTACAGTTTGATTTTCGTGTTTATGATTGGGCTGGCCTTTACTGTTTTGTCTTTGTGATTTATGGGAGCAGGTTGTCTCTTATAGTTTGTTTATCTAAATTGTTTTAGTTTTATATTTATAGGTAATAAGGGTAACACAATGTTTGTGTTACAACAGACAAGCATTTGACTTGATATTAAGGCGAAACATCGAGGATAATTGTGGAGAATATGTAGCCAAATGGCAAAAAACGGAACCCTTATAGATTCGTCATGTCTGTCCGTCAGTCCGTCCGTCCGTATGTCACAGCCACTTTTTTTCCGAAATATAAAAACTATACTATTGAAACTTGGTGAGTAGATGTATTTTGTTAGCCGCATTACGATTTTTACACAAAAATACGAAAAATATTTTTCGGGGGGTCCTTATAGTGAAACTTAATGTTTTTCATCAAATCCATACCTGTGGGGTATCTATAGATAGGTCTTTAAAAATAATGTTGAAGTTTCTAATTTTTTTTTTCTGAACCTAATACTTTGCGCAAGAGCCGCTCCCAAAATAGTAAAATGTGTCCTCCCCCCACCCCCTCTAACTTCTATAGTAAAATAATTATAAAACTAAAAAAAATATATGATATACATTATCATCAAAACTAACAAAGAAAATTGGTTTAAACTATATTTAGTAAGTAGTTTTTTTTTTACTTTTAAACCGTAAACCGCAACATACCTTCCATATATCTTACTTGTTGCTACGGAACCGTTCGTGGGCGAGTCCGACTCGCACTTGGCAGGTTTTTTTAAAAAGTGAACCACAAATAGTTTTAGGAAAGTATTAACAATTATTTGAAGACTCATCTAAGCAATAATTTCTACCTACAAGTAACAATAATCTCCATAATTGCTAAAAGTGGCCACTTTTAATAAGTTCGTCTCAATTATTTTTTTTGATTTTGTATTGACTTAACTTTTTTGTTTGTATTGGTCTAGGTGTTCCCTATGTATTATAAGTATGTATTTACAAAATAATAGTATTATATGTTATATATTTGTAATCCCACTGTTGATTCTGATATCCGTAACACAGGTGCTTGAGCTACCTATCTCAGAGTTAAATAAATGTATGTGATGTTGTGAAATATTAAATATTTATTTATAACTTAAAGTTTTTGTTTGTCTTTTTTCTAATATCTCCTATTCGCTACAAACAATATAAATCACTTGGCGGCGCTAGTATCGTCGTTGTGTTTTAAGTGAAGATGATGTCTAACTTAGGGCGAGCCATGCTTGTCCGAGAATAGCCTATTCACTCAAATTACATGTTGAAATGAATAAAACAGAAATAAGCAATAAGTGACTAGAAGTATAAAATCAGTGACTAAGTAAAACAATATTTTTACAAGGCAATCATCGATTAAGAACCTGTGTCCGTTACTCTGACTGATCTTTAATCAATTATTGAATGCGACTTGCTGAAGTTAGGTTTCCTTCATTCTATGCCACAGTTTTCTATTCTATTCTAGCCACCCAACGATTTTTTAGCCCAAGTGTAACATAAAACATTGCACATGTACGGTCGGGCGCCACCATACCAACATGATGTCATTTCAAACAGAAAACTATGCAAGCCGCAAGCAATTTTAGCTCTTCAGGTGGTTAAGCGCCGGATCGATCGACTGACCTACATCACTAATTAAAGTAACCCAAACTGTCAAATTTCTATAATCAACTCCCATCTTAATGTCAAACACATTTTTTAAATAATTGAGAAATTTTAAAGATCGAATAATCGAATTTGTGGTGTCTGTACTGTGAAGACACATTAAAATCACTTAAAATAAAAGCAATCCATTAAAAAGCCTAATAGTCATTTTCAAAAACACAATCTTCCAAAAATATTCCACCAAAATTGAAATCCAATCTCATAAGCCCGGATGCACACTGTACAAATTTGTCTAACTAGATTACGGCGCAGTGGGCGTTTAGTAGCCGCGTGGTGGCGCGTGTCGGGCTTGTCGTGACGTCTGTCCGGCTGTCTATAGTGTCTGTATGGAATTACAACTGGTGTATTCGATGTATAGTTCGTTTATATTTGATTAGTTAAGTTATGTTTCCGAGAAACTATGAATAGTTACTTCCAATTTTCGTTGGAGTTGCTGTAACCATAATCATGATAATATCATAAGTATTATATCCATAAATGTACAAGGTAATTAAAATGCGATAGATTTCTCTTGCACGTATTTTAGCTTCGAAGTACATGTTTAGACAGTTACACGTTAGATCACAATTTGTTTAATATCTTGATCTGATTATACCTTAGTATCAACACCTCCGGTTCATTTTCAATAAAAAAAATAGATTCTAGTGACCTACCATCGTTTTTGTAAATACTTTCAAGTACTTAATTACATATTAAGAAACGGATGTCTTTATATTTAATTTTTGAATTTGCGTTTTGAGTTCGCCTTCATCAAAACTTCTTTTTTTTCTTTAAAATTCGTCACATATTTGTTTACAAGTTGTGTAGTCAAAGAAAAAACATTCTTTCACCCCAAATTCCCTAACACAATTAAAACAAAAACACGTATCAAATGTCAAAGGGGGCACAATGACGTTTTTATTTATCTCCATACATTTGTCCTTTATGCTTAACAAGTTTAGCGGACAAATCGGGCGGCCGCGCCAATCTGTCGCGTGGCGGTCGCGCGCGTGGCGTCGCGTGGACGTCGCGTGGCGCATTACGGAATTAGCCTCCGGTGTGCACCTAGCCTTAAATCGTATTAAGGGCAGGGTTGCTAATTATGATTGGTTTTGAGATCGGCCCTTCGGTAATGATGTTGGTCACGAAAATTGTATCGTATCAGGGTAGAATTTAAGTGGTTGTTAGAGTGTTTGACTATGTTAATAGTTGCAAATGTTCTAATACCTATTTATCAGATTCAGCGTCATTTTAGTGTAGCATTCTCGATCGCATCGAAAACCATTGCTTCAGAGCTTGAGATACGCTTAAACTATGATCCATTATTTAGTGAGTCTGATCCTATAATTATGAGACTGCTGTTTGAGCTGATCATAGTGATCATGTTTTTTTTATATCTCATTTTGTTTAAGTCTCATATTAAAACCTGCCTAATGAAGAAAGGTTACTATACTGTACAAGACTATTTAATTGATAAGGATTCTTGGTCATGTTAATCGATTAGTCTTTTGAGTTGTTATTCATAGTAATCGTTAACTTTGATATTTGATATTTAATATTTTTTTTTCTCCTCTCAATTGAAACTCTGTAACATCGTTATCAATATTTGAAAAGAGTAACTACTAAGTTTCTTGCTGGTGTCTTCTCAGTGGAAATGGACGTCCGAACCAGCGGTAGATGATAATATGTGCACCTATATTGACATTCATAAGTGTTCTGTATGGACCTAAATTGAATAAAGATTTTTTATCTTTATCTTCTTATCTTATCTTTACCTCCAGAATCATCTCAACTTGTAGGGATTTACAGTCTGAGCAAATATCTGAAACGTGCAGATTTCTTCACGATGTTTACTTCCTCACCGCCCGAGTGAATAGTAGTAATACGCACATTCATTTGAAAAATCTCGAGGTGCCTGATTGGGATCGAACCAACTATCTCCCATTCAGAAAGCGCATGTCCTTATCCACTGAGCTATCTTTATCCCTCTGTTACATACTAACTATGGGTTCCGAGATCGACCAAGAGGCTCCAAAGGGACTGAATAAAGTATTCTTATTCTAATTTGTAACTTGTATTTTTCATTATCTTATAATAGTAACTAAAACTATCAAGTAGAAAATCTTTGGTTGATCCTAAAGTAGTTAAATCTTAAACATCAAATCCCGGTCCAAAATATCATCCTACTGAAAATCCCTCTTGCTACGCCGTAGCATGCGTAGCCCTCGTAGCGCTTAGCCGTAGCACGTAACGCCACTAACTCAACAAGTGTCCAAAACTTGAATTAAAACCTGGAAGATTCGCGAAAATAAAAAAAAGGTGAAACGCATAAGACCTTCGGGCGGTGGGAGGAGGGAGGCAAGGGGGGCAACAATAGGTGTACAGATAACTTTCCTTCTATAGAGTCAATACCGGCCCTAGGGAGTTTTACCCTCGGGGCCCGGTCGCTTGGGAAAACTAGACCCAACAATATGGAAAGGGACAGACTTACGCAACCCTTGCGGGAAGGAAGAGTGCATCTGATTGTACTTATGTATTAATAATATATAGAGGAAAAATGCTGAGGACGTGAGCAGAGTGATATGTAGCGAGTGTTAGCTAGAGAGGGATGGATGACATCAATTTGTCGTGTCGTGATAGGGTTTTTATTTTGTTTTTAGTTTTGGTCACTTTTTTAGATGTTTTATTTGAGGATCCTTTCATTGGATATATTACCAAATACTTAACTTTCTAGGGACATTTTGAATTATTTTGCTGTTGCTGTTGTCATTTCATATTAATTTAACAGTTTAGTATGGGACTATAAGAACCCATAACAAAATGTCTTTAAATGTATTATGGTTTGTAGTTTGACTGCTTCGGTGGTCTAGTGGATAGTAGGTCACACTTGAAATAAACGGCTACGCTTGGGTTCCCAGCTTCGATTCTAGGGTCGGTAAAAAATGGCCTGAGATTTTCTATTACAAAACTTCATTTTTAACCCGGAGTCTGGATGTTTTTTTTTATGCTAGAGGCGGACAAACGAGCAAGCGAGTCACCTGATGGAAAGTAATCATCGCCGCCCATGAACATCTGCGAAATCAGAGAGATCGCTTATGGGGCCGGCCTTTTTTTTTTTAAAGAGTACGCTCTTCTCTTGAAGATCCCTAAGTCGTAGCCGCTCGGAAATACTCCTGCAGCCAAACCGTTCCACAGAACTGAGGTCTTATAAGTAAAACCCCCAACATTTTTCTATGATAATGGAAAATTCGCAGAAAATAATTACAACTTTTTATGGAGAGTCGGATACAAAATAAACAAGTCACGTGGACTAGTTTATTTTGTATAAAACGTAGAAAAAAAATTGACGGAATGTCAAAAATTGTAGGTATAATAAAAGTTGTTTAGAATGGTTGGTAGATGTGATGGTATACACTTTTGAGTATTTGACAAAAAACATCTGTGTTAGTATTCGCCAAGGTGCATTTTCATTTGTTGTTCGAGAGCCAATGATAACAAATGAAAGTAGACCTTACGGTATTGAGCTAAAAGTGACTTTTGTAAAATGCACGGATATTATGCTTGGTTTGAACGCTACGATATTTTTGAAGTTGTCTGTACCTAATTGTTTATCGTATTATAGTGAACCCAAACGGCTACTCTAAGATCTCCCATATAATGGTACATCACTTATTCGGCCGGGCCGGTTCGACCGGAGCGACACCAGGGTCTCATAGGTGGAAAGCAGCGTCGGTGCTGCGTTTCGATGCGTGGTATTGGTAGCCCCATCCATGGGCAAGAGGATTTTTAAGATGGGCAGGGTAGGTACTTGTGGCTCCACTGGTGTTGTGGGTATCAAAGAACGGCCATGATCGCTTACCATCAGGTGATCCATCTGCTTATCTGACAACAATCATATAAAAAAATCAAGTCTAAGTTCTCCCAACATAATAAAATCATAGGTGATAGATAAAAGGTAGGCAGTGTCTCAAGACAGAAGTCTTCAATACGTGTGTGTTGCCAGTGATGACATACGGAACTGAAACGTGGCCGCTTACAATGTGCCGATTAAGGAGGCTCAAAGTCACCCAGAGAGCAATGGAGAGGGCTATCCTCGGAGTCTCCCAGCGTGATCGTATCTGAAATGATGAGATCCGCAGGAGAACTAAGGTCACAGACATTGCCCAAAAGATTGAATGCCTCAAGTGGCAATGGGCAGGGCAAATAGCAAGGAGAACAGACGGTCGTTGGGGCGGAAAGGTCCTCGAGTGAAGGCCACGTACAGGAAGTCGCAGCCGTGGCAGGCCCCCCACAAGGTGGACCGACGATCTGGTGAAGATCGCGGGAATCCATTGGATGCGGACGGCACAGGACCGATCTGTGTGGAGAACATTGGGGGAGGCCTTTGTCCAGCAGTGGACGTCTATTGGCTGAAATGATGATAGGTACATCACTTCCTCCACCCTTCCTACATAATCGTTATCACCGCGTCTCGTTAGACAGACTCGAAAAAAAAGTGCTGCCATCTGCCATTAACGAAACTACAAATCATAGCAAGTTTTCTACAAGATTTTGCAATATACTCATATGTAGTACATCACTTTCTCACTCCACTCCCCGTCCTACGAGTATATCAAGTCGGGCATCATGTTTCGTCGAACGGGTTAGAAAAGGTTATCATATTGCCAATTGCTTACCATCAGGTGATCCATCTGTTTAACTGTCACCTATCATGTAAAAAAATCAAGTCTAAGTCCTCCCAACATAGGTGGTAGGTACATCACTTCTCACTCCACCCATCCAATATCATTGCGAGTGCGGTACTCGCCAGACTCGAAAAAAAAGTGCTGCCATCTATCACTACCATTAAAAAAGCCGAACTGTCATCTAAGTACAGCGCACAAAAGATCAAAGTGAGTGTAAGATCTCGCAATATACTCGTAGGTGGTACGTCACTTGATCACTCCACTTCTAGTACTAATATAATATATCAACGAGGCCACCGTGTCTCGCCAGATGGACAGCCTCGAAAAAACAAGTGCTGCCATCTTTCACTCATCAATAAAAGCAGTCAAACAGTCATCAAGGTACCTGTGGCCATGGCCATGAAATGTGGTGTACTACATCACACAGTACCACAGAGAGAGAGAGAGAGAGAGTTTGACTGCCTCGTTGGCGCAGTGGGTAGTGCGTCGCACTTTCAAGCGACGGCTGCGCTTGGGGTCCCGGGTTCGATCCCCGGGTCGGGCCAAAATTTGTACCTGAGATTTTCTGTAAAGAAATTCTTAGTGCAAGCCCGGAGTCTCGAAGTTGGCGGTCATGTGAACCCGTGCCTCGGAAAGCACGTTAAGCCATTGGTCCTGCACCCGATCCCTCTCCGGTTATGTCACACTGCTCTCCCATCCGATTATGAGGACAAAGGAAAAGAGAGTGCACTTGTATGCGCAACACACTTGAGCACTATAATATATTCTGTGTAAGTGTTTTCTCTCACGGTAGGCAGCTGCATGACTCTGCTTCGGCATTGTCGATGTCTATGAGCGGCGGTTACCGTTTACCATCAGATGGGCCGCAAGCTCGTCTACCTACTATAAGCAATAAAAAAAAAAAGTGGCTGATCGTTGAGTTTGGCCACCTAAGTCGAAATCGGTTGGTGGATATTATTATACAGAGTACCTCAGATCAAAGAAAATATAAGATTTCACAACATAAAAAAGGTGGTACATCTCTTCTTTACTCCACCCCGTCCTATATCAACGCGGGCACCGCGTCTCGCCAGACAGACAGACTCGAAAACAAAGTGCTGCAATTAAGACGCGACCCGCTCCGGCGGAGTTCAACAGTTTTTCCCTCGTAATTCTATTACATTATTAACTTACACCGTGTTAAGGAAGTAGGGAAGGTAGCGGTGAAGAGCTGACATTTAGTTGTCGATAAAATATCTTTGGTCATCTCTGCTATTCAGAAAGGGACAGTGGCAACGCTTATAGGTAATCCGAAAACACGAAACGCTTGCCGAGTTATCGACACTGAGCGCATCCATTGGTATAAAATGGAACTAATGTCCCAAATGTCGACGAATTCACAAGTGCTTGACAAGTGCTTACTACATCATGAGTTATCATATAAGAACTTTAAATAGATTGTAAGTAACTTCTAAAGTTCTTACTAACACAGTTTTAAAACTTACTGGCTTGATGGCGTAACTGCCAGTGACCCAGCCTCATGCTCTAAAAGTCGTGGGTTCGATTCCCACGTTGAACAAAAACATGTGTTCATCTCATCATTGTTAGTTAAATTTCTACTTACATTAGTGTTTTGAAGACATGCTTTTGTGTTTGCCATTTGCTTTATATCTATTTATACTTAGGTATGTTTGTGTTACCTTTTTTTTTATTCTGAGGTCCTATTCTCGTGCACTCGACATAGATATCGAATTTGACATATATATGGACGAGTATATGGATATCTCTAATTCGATTTCTTTATGAAGTTCACACTTTATCAAGTTGGCCGTGTGGTCCCCGGCAGAGTAGAATAGGCCACCCTCACTCTTACCGAGGTGTCGTAAAAGGTGACTAAGGTAAAGCTGCTGGCATGATCATCAGCACCCAGAGAAGGAAAACTCTGCATTTATACCAAAACCCTCGCCAACCCGTCTGCCAAGCGTAGTGAGTATGGCAATTACCCCTCATGTGATTGAGGGAGGCCCGTGCCCCAGCAGTGGGGACTAAAATGGGCTGATGATGATGATGATGATGAAGTTCACAATAATAGGCCATCTGATGGCCCTTGAGGATATTGCTACTTATAATAAGATTTCGTCTGATATTTATTTATAGGTAACTGAACTCAGCTTTTAATATCGATATCGACAAGCATCCATTCCTGCGCATCGCAGCGTCTCTCGCAAAGATCGCTAGCTGAAAACTTTTAATACTTTACTCGACTTTCACTCAATTTCGCTCAACGCCTCCGCCGTTGACACGCCGAGATCTCAGCGATAACGCGCCCGAACAGTTTCGCCGGAAAATGTTTGCTCAATAAGAGTGTTTAGTTTAAAGGAAATTATCGGGGAATGGACAACGTAAGTTCACTTTGTCGTATAGTCGACCACTGTGGGTAAGTAAAAAAAGTAAAGTATCTAAGACTGCACTGCAGGGCAAAGGCCTCCATCATAGAAATCAAGTTATCGCTACTATGATGGGATTAGGCTTAATCACCACTTGCAAAATGCTCATTGGTGATCACAAGCCCGAGCTATGTCCGAAAAATTCGAAACATACTTTTCGCTCGACCCAGGAATCGAAACCAGGACCACGGCTCGGTACTCAAACCACTCCACCAACAAGGCGTTTGTTAAGTTACCACTGTGGGTAGTTTTATTCAAAATCAGTTCCCGATTAAATCAATTTAGATCTAGTATTTTTTACTTTTTTCGACATTTAAATATTTAGGTATTCTGATATTCTCGATAAAATTGATTCTTGAGTTTAATAAGTGGTTTTTAATACTATTTGGTTCTTGTTTCCCAATGATCGTCATGCAAGTAGGTACATACTCATAGGTACTACAGGAAATAGGTACTCAGATATATTTTTTTAAGCTAAGTGGTTAGCAAAATAATTTCGCGTTTTAATTAATGCCGACGGCTCAAATACCTTAGCGTCTTGTTTGATGCATGGCTTTCAGTCAGACTTTATTATAAAAATTGTTAAAAAAATATAATCTTATAGTAAGTTAGTGTATTCGATGTAGGTATAGTTTAGTATGTAGGTACTTAGTGCTGAGTCTTATATCTTTCCGGGTTTGATACCAGGAACCCACATTTGGCAAGTCCGGTAATTCATCATCATCGTCATCGTCAGCCCATTTAAGTCCCCACTGCTGAGGCACGGGCCTCCCTCAATCACATGAGGGGTAATTGCCATACTCACGACGCTTGGCAGACGGGTTGGCGAGGGTTTTGATATAAATGCAGAGTTTTCTTCTCCGGGTGCTGATGATCATGCCAGCAGCTTTACCTTAGTCGCCTTTTACGACACCTCGGTAAGAGTGAGGGTGGCCTATTCTACTCTGCCGGGGACCACAATTCGGTAATTAAATTGAAGCAATTTTGGTCTGGCCTTAGCAATCGTAAACAGAGGTACCAAATCAAGTGAATCTAGATGTTACGCATATGATAAATATCTCAACAATAGTAATTTTAATGTATTCCCATACATAAAGAATAAATAAAAAACCCAAAACACGTAGCACTGACAAAAAAAGGGAATCGCAAATTGAAACACATGGAGACACTGTAAAAGGGTAAACCTGTATTAGATTGGGAATATAATTTTACAATCCCAAATAGGTACTTTTGAGAGCAATGCAGCGTGTTGCTAATACAACTCATTCCCAACAAAGACAAACTGTTTGAATATGCATATCCATTAATAAAACTGCATTCAAATGTTGGGAGTTCTAGCCTGTCCAGCAAACTAGCAGGCACAGTGTTGCCAGCCTTATGAAAAAGACCCTAGCATTGACGAAAAAAAAATGAGACCAAGACCATTAAATCCGCCGCTACTTGCGGTGCCCGCCGCCAGGACCAACCAGGGCAAAGTCCCTATGACCCTTTGAACTATTAATCAAGTCCATACCAAACTTGATTTTTTTATTTGTACATTGAGTGAATTCATATAGGTCGTTTTATTTATATTGTGTTATGTAGAATAGTTAAAAATGCCGAATTTGCTTTGACTAAACGAGTGTGGGATTATTAGAGAGTGAGACGGAATGGAAGACGAGTAGAATGGAACGGTGTAAGAGTGAACAGAGAACGAGTGAATGGAGGGAATGATTGAGTTATCTGTGCTTGCTCTGCGATTTTATAAAATAAAGAAGATCTTGAAGACCATGAAATCCCGTTTTCTTATCTCAAGTCCCACACGAGTAAACTGAGAATGTTAAAAATAATAAAAAGTAATCATGAATTAATAATGTAATGCAAATGTATTTAGTAACATAGACTTGTGTTGTAACGGGAGAGTTAGGTTAAAACCTGTAATGATAGTTTTTAAGGTAGGTATGTATAAAATAAATAAATAAATATTTTATTCATGTAATGCCAAAGACAATAGAAGAAATCACTGTTATCCTGCTGTAGTGGATAAGCGGATTTCTTTTTTAGTTTATCAATGATTTATTAATTATTTACCAACGCAAAAATGGTTGGCTGAATTACGACGATTTTTCGAGTACAAAAACAGATCAAACATTTGTTAACATTAGCTAACAATTTAATTTGAAATAAAACCGTTCGTAAACTTAACCAAATAATGAATAATGAATATTCTATTTCTTGAATGGTTTTTTCAAATTTTCAACTAAGCAAATAATGAATTTATACAAATAATTAATGTTCTATTTCTTGAATGGTTTTTTCAAATTTTCAACTAAGGGGTAAAATTTCCCCAAATGGAAATGAAAGTAGATTTCTGGCAACGCCGAGCAGAAAGTTAGCAAAAATCATGCGAGCTTAGTTTCAGCTACGCTTTTCAGCTCAACTCCTAATGGGACGTCTGAAATTCAGCTGAACGCTAAAAATAGTCTTTTTACCTGACTGACGGCGACGGGACCCCAAGGTGAATTGTTTTTTAGTCTGTAAAGTTGGACTCGAAACTTTTTTATGATGAAGGATTGTTGCGGACGAGAGGGTAACTATCAAAACATGGATATGGGTGTAAGTAAACGTGGTTTTTAAAACAATTATTGTAGAAAAATATAGAGCGATGATTGCTCAATAAAGCAATGGTATAGCTCAGCGGATAAGAACGCACCTTCCATGCGGGGTATCTTGGTTCAAATCCGAACATGCACCTTCAAATGTTGCGTATTTCACTTTTTTCAAATTTGCGTATTTCTACCATTCGCTTGGTGGTGAGGGAAAATATCGCTAGGATACCAGGAGCCCAATTCTCGGGATTATCGATATTAGAAAACATGGCAAATGTCGCATAAAATTCATACTAAAAACTATGTTTTAGTGATATATGTCGTCGATAATAAATGTCAGAAGCACGAGAATTGGGCTCCTGCATATTTCGGATAGTTTCTGAAACGTGTCAACATGATTCAGTTGGTCAGGTTCTCCTGTCAAAAGGGTTGCGAAGGTCAGACGGTAGTCGTTTTATTATAATTATCAGACTCCCCAAATCATGAATCATGGTCTAAGCATATCCCGGGCTCCAGTTTGGATGCTAGGAATTACATGCTAATATGAGGACTGTAAGAAAAATAATACAGTAAATTCCTAAAGATCTACGACCATCTAGATATCGCAAAGGGGTCTCGAAACGCCAAATGTTCTGGGTTCAACTCCGGATTTGGTAAATTTCAAAATTATTAAGAAATTAGTCTTGACTGAACTCGGAGACACCTTCGGCTGTAGTGATCATCTATTCTGTCTACTTGTACTCATTGAACTATGATAGTGAATACCCTTCCACCTAAGTTCCAGAGATTTTAACGAAGCTGATTTTTGGGGAATAGCTGCTTATGGCATACAAAACGAGATTGAAAATCACATAAGCATGCCGACCTCTATCAGCTAAAGCAACAGAAGAAAATATGTCAAAAAATCTCATAATCATTAGCCTAGAAAAAAAAACCGGCCAAGTGCGAGTCTGACTCGCGCACCGAGGGTTCCGCCGTACAAACGGAGCTGTTTACAATTTATGACGTATACACGTATATATGATGTAATTACCTCTGTATCAACTGTGTATTATGCAAATAAATAATGTTTCTGTTTCAGTTAGGACGCATTTAGGTTATATACAGAATTACATTTACCAAAATATTTATGTTGAATGACGATTGTGGTGGTCTTTGTTTTGGTTTAACTAGTTACTGTGCCTAGCAAATTTTAAATGGTTTCGGGTTTTTATGTTAGGTTGTTTCATACCAAAATTCAAGATTCAATGTCAGCGGGAAGTTGTCTTTAAGTTTTGATTCCGTTGCGAGTAGTGGCGAGTTTCAAAATATGCGGTATGATTATAGGTAGGTACCTACTTCAGCGTTTTGAATTTTTGCGTTGATTTAGAATTTTTCACAGTTTAGAGGCAATAAGACTTAAGAACTGTTTGATATGAATTTCAACTTTAATATCTCTACGCGTTCATGTGGAAAAGGTTAGGTAGTAAGTTTATAATTATTAAAAAATATGTTATGTCATGTAAGCAAAAATAATATTTTAATATTTTATGTAACTTCAAATTTTTCTATATTTGCATTATATGACAATGCTTCATGCCAAATTTCAAGATTCTGAGTTTACGGAAAGTACCCTGTAGATTTTGATTCCTTTGCGAGTCTCGAAAATTTGTTGAAAATATCGACATAATCGGCTGTATCTTTTGATTGGCTTGGTTTAGAAGTTTGATATTTTCACAGCTTAAAGGGACAATAGATTTAAGTATTTCATGTGAATTTCAGCTTGATACGTTTACGCGTTCTTGAGATAAAGGGTCTTGACAGACAGACAGACAGACGGCCAACAAAGTGATCCCTATAAGGATTCCATTTTTTCCTTTTGAGGTACGGAACCCTAAAAAGAGATCTGTCAAAAAATCTGGTACGGAGCTACTCAGATCTATGTAGCTCCACCCATTTTAGTGATATCACAAAGCAATTTACTTCATTTCAGCTTCTTTAAGGACATCTTAAAGGCAAAAGCCGTCATCCTCAAAAAACGCGTGTCATCCTGGACTTCTTCTTCGTTTTCCATCAGGTGTGGTTGTGGTCAAGTAATAGCCTATAATCTAACAAAAAAGATTTACTTCTGTTACAATTCTACCGTATCAGCTACTATCACCTAGCGAAAACATGTAATCAAATACGAACGATTTCAGATTCTAAGTACCACGCACTAGACCAGAATTAGATAATATCGAATAAATTATAATACCGTTCGTTGGATCGCAATCGCTGAAGTAGGTTCTAAAACGTAGTTTAGATAATTCTCACAACATCTCATACGTTGACCTGATTCCGTAGTAGCGTAAGCACTTATGTTACAGATATCAGACAACAGAGGAATACAAATATATACTTAAATACATATATTACACCCAGACACTGAACAAACACAAGTGTTCATCGCACGAATGTTTGTCCAGGGTGGGGATTGAACCCACAACCTTTGGCGTAAGAGGCACGGTCACTACCAACTGCGCCATCCGGTCAGTCATCAGATAACTGACTTCCCGGTTATTGGAGCCCCTAGAGCTTTTTGTGTATAAAACTATTACACTTTCTAAACGTGATATTTTTGTCAAAATAGAAACCGTAGGTTAAGAAAACGTAGGCTTGCAGATTGTGAGAGAAATTAAGACCAGCCCAAAAGACATGACATACGCGACTAGCACAAAAATCAAACCAGCTCTGAAGACCATTTGTAAAACGAGAGATTTGGAGTAATTGTAGCATAGACTCTAAAATTAAAAACGAAGTTTTATTTGAATACTTTATAAAAGTAGAAAAAATCCGACAACACTCAATGTTTTTTCACCGTTATTTTTTTTCGGGATGTAAAGAATCAGCGTATAAACTGTCCCACTGCAGGGCAAAGGCCTCCATCATAGAAATCAAGTCATCGCTACTATGATGGGATTAGGCTTAATCACCACGCTTGCCAAATGCGGATTGGTGATCTCAAACCCGAGCTATGTTCGAAAAATTCGAAACATACTGTTCGCTCGGCCCGGGAATCGAACCCAAGACTCCGAGATCACGGCCCGGTACTTAAACCACTAGACCAACAGGGCGTCAGGGCGTTTCGGGATGTAAACTATAAAAAATACACCGTTACTTTTTTCAGGTCATCAGGTATCTATCGTATTTGTAGTGTCAAATTGTTTTATGTAGATTATCCCCCTGTTTTAAGTAATACTCAATCAGTTTTGCTGACTAATGTTTAAAATTATGCTTTTCATTACACATATTTACAATCAACAACCTATAACCCGCCATAACCTATAACGCCGTGTGGTCCCCGGCAGAGTAGAATAGGCCACCCTCACTCTTACCGAGGTGTCGTAAAAGGCGACAAGGTAAAGCTGCTGGCATGATCATCAGCACCCAGAGAAGGAAAACTCTGCATTTATATCTAAACCCTCGCCAACCCATCTGCCAAGCGTGGCGAGTATGGCAATTACCCCTCTTGTGATTGAGGGAGGCCCGTGCCCCAGCAGTGGGGACTTAAATGGGCTGACGATGATGATGCACCTATAACCGTCATCTGCTAAACGTGTAGCATACGTGCCACTGTTTTTAAAAGTCTTTCCTCACCTAGTGACTGCCGAGGGCAGCAGTTTAACGAGTTACATAATAATAGACCTCATTTAATGAGGTAAAATCCAGATCTTATGAAAAATTTGTTTTTTATGTCATAGATGGCAGTCGAGCAGACGGATCACCAAATGGTAAGCAATTGCCTCCGCCCATGGACACCAGCGACACCAGTAGTGGAGTCATAAGTACGCTGCTGACTTCTAAACCCCCTTTCCCCCGAATTGGATCTACGGTACCCTCACTCACGCAGAGAAACACAGCACAGCGCTGCTTCACGCCGGTTTTCTGTAAGGCCCTGGTATCACTCCACTAGAGCCGGCCTATTCTTGCCGAAGCGTGGCTCTCCAACGATCAAAACTGATCTGAAGAATCGTACCTTACGTGATTTGCATGCTCTTTCAGTTTATAACGAACCTAAATAACATACATTTTAAAAACCAAACCCTATCTATACCCAAAACTGGAATTCAAGACCAAAAAAAACCGGCCAAGTGCGAGTCGGGCTCGCGCACAAAGGGTTCCGTAGCAGCAAATATACATTATAAAGATTTTATATCATCGCGGATTTTTAAAGGTGTACAATACTGTAGTATATTTTTTGATCTATCTTATAAGGTTCAGCCATCGTTTTCAGTGTAAGCACAATAACTTAACCAAAATTACAGTTAAATCAACCTATCTCAAAAACTATAAGAGATACTTTGATCAAACCAAAAATCGTTGAAAGAGTTAATTAGCATGCATCACCTCTATTTTTTTTAGAATTTTATACCCCGTAGTTATAAAAATAGAGGGGGGGGGGACATACTTTTTACGACTTTGAGAGCTGATATCTCAAAAACCGTTCACTTTAAGAAAAATGTTTTTTAGAAAACTTTATATCATTTTAAAAGACCTTTCCATTGATACCCCACACGGGTATGTACATCGAAAAAAAAAATTTCATCCCTCAGTTACATGTATGGGGGGCCCCACCCCCAATTCTTTTTTTTACTATTTAGTGTCATATTTTTGTAGCGGTTCATACAACACATATTCCCATCAAATTTCATCACTGTAGTACTTATAGTTTCCGAGTAAATCGGCTGTGACAGACGGACAGACGGACAGACGGACAGACGGACATGACGAAACTATAAGGGTTCCGTTTTTGCCATTTTGGCTACGGAACCCTAAAAAGCTACGACAATGTTGCCACTGCAATAAAATGCTCGTACAATAGTATATACCTATTTTCTAAACACATGCGCTGACATTTTTTATTTATAGTTAATTTTAATTCTATAATTTTAAAAAGTAATTTTATTGACTTATTTTTACATAAATACAAGACGCTTTAACAAAATCTTAATCATCCGTAATGTTTGGTAGAAAAGCCTGGTAATAAGCTTGTGTCACTTCAGGTGTTAATAACATTTGGTATAACATTTGAACTTACATGTTTTTGTTTCGGGCAGTAAGGTGCCGCAAAGTGGCATGAATATCAGAATATTTGAATTACATCGTTTTTAACACTGCTATTGTGTGTTGAGTGAAACGTTAAAAACCTAAGAGTCTTAAAACCTGCGAATGCTTTAAGAGTAGTCTTGGCAGAATCCGTAGATCGATAAAACGCTAAACGCCACCGTGACTGAGACTTTGACTGACTTTGACAATTTTCTTTTTTCAAAGTTTCTTTACAATAAAATTTTGTCAATGTTAGTTGAGTTTAAAATAAAGTTTGTAATTAAGTTTGTATTTTTTGAGAAAATCCTTATCATGAATTGTGCCAGCCTATACTAATAAAAGAAGCATATAACAAAAGGTTGGCGAAACCTGAAAACTTGATTTGACAATGACATAAGTGACATTGATAGATTTGACAGTGACGTATCTGTAGTAGTTTTTTTGGTCTTGAATTCCAGTTTCGAGTATAGTCACTGCCAACAGGCCTTTTAAGATCAGCAGTCCAACGAGTAGCATAATTGATTAAGACATTGTAACGATGCCGTATCCATGGTTGGTTGGACCTCCATGATGACGGGGAACTCTGTTCTTATTCATACGTAAGCTACTGGCCACTCATAATCTAAATTTAAATTTAAACTGTCGGCCACAGAATCCAATCGATTTTCATTCTTTGCCAATTATTCAGCCCTTGTAGCTTGCTACATATATGTTGATCTGTGAGTCCTAGCAACAGAGCTGAGCCGCTCAGAGCTCCGTAATGGAAGCATAGAAGCACACAGCTCCTGAGTAAACAGTAAAATGTATAATTAAAATAATATGAGTTGGCTAAATAACTAAAAGGAACCCGTCAACTACACGGTAGGCATCATCATTTTATAATATCCATCCATACTCTATACGCATCCATTCATACCCACATTCATATGCCTTTTGTATTAATTTATTTTTAGTTCCTTCCCTTTTTTTAAGTATACTAAATAAACAACAATTGGAATCAACAATCTATCTTTCATTGAATAGTTGCAACATAAATTCTGATCTGATGAAAAATCCAATATTGAAGCGTTCGCGATTTGCAAACTCTTGCTACCTATATCAGTTCACCGCGTACCTAAAATTACATACATTTTAGCAACACAACCATTCCTGCCTATTTTCGCCACAGGACCGGCTAAATTCGCCATAAATCGCCACAGCCGCAGTACGTATGTACCTCTGTTGTCGATTTTCGCGTCCCTTATCAAGATCGCTCGAGTTTTATGGGCCTAATCGCGGCAACCGCCAATGGGGCCCTAGTGGCTAATTCTCTAACCTGACCGATTACAGGATTACGGCTAATTACCTATTACCGATATAATGTGTACCGACTCATTTTGGTCTTGCGGTTATGAGCTGGTTCCGTTATTTTGACTTGACGAATACTCGTAAGTAGGTGTAGAAGAAAAAAATATTATTTAAAATAGTATTTAATATATTCCAAAAAAAAATCTGCTGCTAATTAAAAAAAACATTCACCATATAATTACGTGGTGCAACTCAGCTAAAAATTTAATAGTTTTACTCCTAATCAAGCATATTGTATGCTTCAGAAGATACACGACATGAACTAAAGACTGCCAATGATAACCACTATCACATATCACATTGACAATGTTTGTAGGTACTGTCAAACCTGACAGTTGACAGACGCTATCATTGCATTTTTGTACTGCTTTATTTTTCTCTGATTTTTATTTTTGCACCAGAAAACTATTGAGGTAATTTACCTCAATGCAGAAAACAAACTCTTTAAGTATAAATAAATTATATCGTCATCATCATCAGTCTATCGCAATCCACTGCTGGACGTAGGCCTCTCGGATTGTTCGCCACTGTGATCTATCCATGGCTTCTCGCATCCAGCTCTTGCCAGCCATACTGCGCAGATCGTCCCCCCACCTAGCCAGAGGGCGCCCTACATTACGTTAATAAATTATAAATAAATTAAAATTACAAATAAATTATATAGTGATATAGTTTTGTAGCTATATTATTATTATTAATAGCCTTAATACTGGATATTGTTGTTATGACATATTTGTATTTTGTTTTTGTGCAATTACGAATATCTATCTATCTATCTATACTGGCCATTTTTTTATGTTTTCCAAGCCTCCATACAATTATGGGACAACAACTTTTACGGTGAAGTGGGGCGGGTAAAACCTAACGATTTTGAACAAACCAATTCTTTCACTAAGTCAAGAGTGGGCAGACGAATTGAAATATCTTTTCGAAGGTTAATTTGCAATTGTAAGGTTGGTATACCTATAAATACCGAGATCGCTAAGCCCCGCAAATTGATAAGCTACTTACGGGGATCGATATGATGCGGCCGTATTATTTTACGAGCCTCTTCACTACGGACGGCTTCATGCGTGAAACGGCTTTTTTGTAATTCTTTTTTTTTACTTTTTTTATATGACAGGTGACAGACGAGCCGACGGATCACCTGATGGTAAGCGATTGCCGCCGCCCATGGACACCCGCGACACCAGTTGAGTCACAAGTGCGCTGCTGACCTCTAAACCCCCCTTTCCCCCGGATTGAGCCTCCGGTACCCTCACTCACGCAACGAAACACAGCACAATGCTACTTCACGCCGATTTTCTGTGAGGCCGTGGTATCACTCCAGTGAAGCCGGCCCATTCATGCTAAAGCGTGGCTCTCCCACGGTTTTTGAGGCAGTGATAACAGCGCTCGTTTTCTAGTTCCATAGTGGTAACAGATATGTGTCTGCCTTGATGGCATCTTGGTTAAAGGGACCCCTTTAAAGCGAGAGGTTCCTTGTTCGATCCCCAGATCGGCCCAAAAAAATTGTACCAAATTTTTCGGCAAGAAATTTTTAGTATCAGCCTGAAGTCTGGAAGTTAGTTTTGTACCTCGGAAAGCACGTTAAGCCGTTGGTCCTGCGCCCGAGTACCCCTCGAGTGCACCCTCTCCGATCGAGTCACGCTGGTGTCCCATCAGAATTTGAGAGTTAGGAAATTGAGAGTGCACTTGTGTTTGCGCACACACTTGAACACTATAAAATATCATGCGTACGTGACCAATCGTTGGGATTTGGTGCCCTAGCTGTAATCGGTTAGATTATATAAAAGACATAACTTACAGGCTTAGACAATGATTCAGGATTTGGGGAGTCTGGTAATTACAACGAAACGGCTGCCATCTTACCTCCTTAGGGGTTTTTTATATCATAGGTGGCAGACGAAAACACGGATCACCTGATGGTAAGCCATTATCGCCGCCCATAGACACCGGTAACACCAGTAGCCTTACAAGTGCACTGCCAACCTTTAAGTCCCCATTTCCCCAGACTGGGCCTCGTGGACCATCACTCACACAGCGTAGCACAGCACAGACGCTACTTTACTTCATGCCGAAGCGAGGCTTTCCCACGGTAATTCATCGGATATAGACAAACTGAATCTTGGTGACACGTTTCTGAAACTATTCGAAACGTGCAGGTTATTTCACGATATTTTCCCTCACCGCCGAAATAATGGTAGAAATACGCACATAGGTTTTGCAAAAACCAGAGATGCATCCTCGGATTCGACCCACGCTCCTTGTATGGAAAAAGCGTTCTTATCCACTGAGCTTCAAAGGCTAGAGCTAAGCACATAAATCGAACCAGCAAAAATGCCGAGGTGGAAGAGCTGATGGCGAGCCCTAACATAATGGGAGAGACGAAGGCACATAGACTCCGATGGCTCGGCCACGTTGAAAGAATGGTATCAGATCGGGGCGCCAAAAGGGCATATCTTGGGCAACCTACTGGTCGCCGGCCAGTGGGGCGCCCACGCTACCGCTGGCGGGATGTAGTGAACGCGGACCTGCAGGAATTGCAAGCAGGAGATTGGCGACAAGCTGCACAAGACCGAGAAAAATGGCGGCATCTCGTATCGGAGGCCAAGACTCATTTTGGATCGTTGAGCCATCGGAGTAAGTAAGTAAGTAGCAAAAAGGAGACCCACTGACAATTATAAATAAATAAATATTTCACAACATCACATACATTGACCTGACTCAGAGATAGTTAGCTCAAGTACCTGTATTACGGATATCAGAACCAACAGCGGAATTACAAATATATACATTAAATAATAAACTGCAGCACTACAGAATACTTGAACACAGAAAAACGGCTGTAGCTGACCTTGATATTGAAGACTTCGTTCAAGTGTTCAAGACTAATTGAACCTACGTAAGACAACATTCGGGAGTGGATCGGGATTACCAGCGTGGAGGAACTTTTCCGTCTCCCAAAAGATAAAGAGAAGTTTAAGAAACTGGTGGCCAACCTTCAAGACTAAAGAGGCACTCGAAGAAGAAGAAGAAGAATAATAAATAATAAATATTTCACAACATCACATACATTGATCTGACTCCGAGATAGGTAGCTCAAGCACCTGTGTTACGGATATCAGAATCAACAGTGGGATTACAAATATATACATATAATACTTTTCTTTTGTAAATACATACTTATAGATACATAGAAAACTCCCAGACCAATACAAACAAATATGTTCATGCACACAAATGTTTGTACTGTGCGGGGATCGAACCCGCAACCCTTGGACCAAAGGCAGCGTTCACTAACACTGTTCCAATTGGGTCGTCAACAACTGAAGAAGACAGCAACTGAAGAGGCACTCGAAGAAGAAGACAGCTAATAGTTTAAAAATTACAAGCTCATGGCGACAACAATTTAAACATTTTTTTTAAATATTTTTTTACTTTTCGTATTTGAAAGACTCTCAATGTCTTTCTTACTTGATCATTTTTCGTTTTGTACTTTGATATCTAATTATTGCTTACAAAAGTAACTTAGGGGTTTTTAACACTCGTATGCACCATTACACATAGACGTTCATGTTTGTTTTCCAAACCCGCAACGATAACGCATCTAAAAGAACTATCTTCGAAACATCAACTCTTCAACTTCTACGAGGCAAAATAAACTTTCCCAACCGTCCAACATTACGACTGTGCGCGCCCTCTATCCCTGATCCCTTACTACGTAGTGTGAGAAACGTTCAACAGATGGCGCTGACCAACCTCAAGGGACCGCGACACGAACCTCGATTCACTGCGCTCCGTCTCGAAATTCCACAGAAAGGGAAGGAAGAATTCTCAAGACTCTGTTTCTATTGCGCGCTGGGAACGGCTGTATTGACTTATTCCTTTTTGTTCCACAGTGGGTGTGTTCTAAACGGCCAATGGGTGTGTCTTGCGACCACTCCCACCGAGTTTTCGATGCCTACTGGGACTTGGATGGAAAAATGTTGGCGATAGGTAATTTTGAACACCATTTGGATGACGAAATTGCGCGTTTATGAGAAGCCACGGTATATTGTAAACGCGTAAAGCTGATTGAAACGAAATGGACATGGCTTGATTGTTCTGTAAATAAATAAATCTTTATAGAGACGACGTAAAATCGAAATGGACTGAGGTAGGTTTTATTAACACTCACAAAATGTTAACTACGTAGGTAAACTTTTATTATTTTCACTTTAGGCTGTTTCACTATTTGAATCATACCGTAGATATTGTAGCGATATACCTAAGTATATTAATTTACTCTGTAATACAGCACTCGTTATGTAGAGTATCTATTTCTTGTAAACTTAATGATCGTGGTAATCTAGCTACTTAGGTAAACGCTATCTCGATTGCTAAAAAATAAGCCCCTGTAATACAAGAAAATGTAGACAATGCTATCATACCTTACAAACCAAAGCGTTATACTATAGGTTTAAACTCGCATAAAAATTGGTCGAATCAGGCCGAAAACGTTAATCAACATTTGGAAGTAAGTATTTACCGTATATTCATATAAATTCACCATTAACACAGAAAGGGTGCAGTTTTCTTTGTTTGTTTTTTAAATGTACACCGAGATAAGTATCTTGAACGCGGCTACCATTTAAAAAATGTTACGCAAAATACAAGACACTAAAATTCACCATTAAGTTTATGTAACATTTCCTACCAATGTCGGTATTTTATGTCAAACAAATACGGCAAAAACTGAAAAGTTTCCCCCTCAAAAACTTTGGCACACCTACTCCAACGGAAAACCGTCACAACACAGCTTTCACCTATAGTTTTCGCCTCACATCGAGGAAACGATCCCGGGATATGCAAAGATATTGATGGATAAGTCGCCCAGGGAGCGGGCGGTCTCAACACGACTTAGCACTTTTAAGGGAACCCGATATAGGTACCAGTTTAAACTTAGACGGGAGCAGATGGGAACGACGGCTTTTTAGTGGCGGGTATTTTAGGAGAAAGGTTTTAAAATCTTCCGTCTTTCTGGAAGTTTGTTTAAAATGTTTCGGGTACTATCGAAATCGTAAGTAAATATGGTTATGTTGCGGATATCGGTCGATCTAATATGTCATCAGTTGTGGTTTAATTTATGCTGCAAATTATTAAATATTAAGATAGGAATTTTGGTGTTAACATGAAATGTTCATTAAATTGCAGAAAATTTGCCTTCACTATCAGAAGTGCCAAACTTTGGAAGGGACCAAACTTTCATAAAGTTCAAATTTAAAACCTTACGCGGGTCTTATTAAAAAAAAAAGTAAAGTATCAGCCTATGAACTGTCCCACTGCAGGGCAAAGGCCTCCATCATAGAAATCATCGCTACTATGATGGGATTAGGCATAATCACCACGCTTACCTAATGCGGATTGGTGATCACAAACCCGAGCTATGTTCGAAAAATTCGAAACATACTTCGCTCGACCCGGGAATCGAACCCAGGACCCCGAGATCACGGCCCGGTGCTTAAACCACTAGACCAACAGGGCGTCAGGGGTCTTATTATTGAACGTCAATAAAAGACAGTCATAAGTTTTTCATTATAAATTTTAACTTGTTCAACTAAGTCTGCCTGACTAGATGTTGGTTTGATAGTCAATGGAAAATAAGCTTAGGCTGCAGATCGAGAAATGATCCTTATATGGCCTAAACAGCAAAGAATGCGTCACGCGACATTGGTAGCTTAGACGGGTTAACGGATCACACTAAGCCAAAGGAACAAATGAGTGAGTTGTGAAGAAACACGATAGAAAATTAATTATAAAACCTTTGTTCAGTCCATAAGCACTTTTACATAATGTTGAGTTTAAAACTTTGAAATAAATTGTTGCATTAAGTATCGGAGATATTACGTTTTTATTTGTAACTTTTGAGACCTATTTTGTGAATGTTAATCATGTCACAACAATAAGTAATACTACATCATTAGGTATATAGGCCGGCAAGGCGTTAGCGATCTCTGTGATTTCACAGACGTTCATGGGTGGCGTTGATTACTTACCGTTAGATGACCCGCTCGCTCGTTTGTCACCTCTTGCATAAATAAAAAAAAACATGAATTTGCTACTCATACAGAACCAGCTATATTGATACATGATTGTTATAAAAAAATTGTCTATTTTATCACGATTATTATTGAAAATGGCACTTCTGCTAGACCGCACGGCTCTCTATAATCTGCACAAACGTCATTTTAGTCCCAAATTCTGCTTAAATTTCTACCAAACAACACAAAGCAAACATTACGATTGTCCCTAACTCGTTAAATGTCAGTCATTTCGTCGGCCATTGAACACCAATAACAACACAGTTAACTGCAAATTAAATTTATTGCTTGTCAAAATCCGCACTTGCTATTGTGCTATTGTGAGGTTGCCATTCGCGGTAATAGCTACAACACATGGTTTAGAAGAAACTAAAGGGGTGAAGAATGCCATTTCGAATTCAATTAGAACGCTCGATAAATAGTTTTAAATCGATTTCGGGTATGAAGTAACGATCTTAATATTTATTAATGCGTTATTTTCATCAAAGTAGTTTTATGATTTTAAAATTTTGCGTTGCATTATATAAATAATTAACGTACACGGGACACATGCGATTATTTTTATAAGGAAGTACATAGTCATAGACTCGGTTGAAACGTAAAGCTGTGTGTGAGTCACACACAGCTTTACGTTTCAACCGCGTTACAACAAAAGTTACAACGGCCGTTCTCGCGGTCGTAGAAGCGGACTCATACGCTTTCGTTGTAACGCGGCACTGATCTGTGTCAAAAGCTTGTGAGTAGATGCTACTAGGAGTACCTATGTTCTTAGTTATATAGTTTTGTCCCGTGTAGTGTGTGATGACTTATTCTTTGCAGAAAATATATTTGGTGTACCTAAAGATTTTGCTGTACCTAATTAAGACTCCGATAGCGTCTTCTGTAAGGAATATTACGAAGTAAATACTGAAATTGAAACAATATTTCTATTGTTTCCATTTAGGCTGTGAAGGTCTTGAATTTTTGTTTAGTATGCTTTTACAATGTTGATCATGGAATACATTGTGTTTTGTTTGGCCTATGAATCACAAATACCTGTATTGGGTTGTACCTACTGCATTTTTTTGCTATGATAACATATGATGATCTGTCAAAAATAGTGCCACCTATCCCACCAGCGGTAGCATACAGGCTCGCCCTTATATTAAAGACTCCTGTTATTGTTGTTTGTTTGTTGTACTTAAATTAAATTATCCGAATAATGCAGGAGTACTAATTACACCAGGCCTACACAAGGTGGACTGACGGTCTTGTGAAGGTAGCGGGAATGCCTTGGATGCGGGCGGTACTGGACCGATCTGAGACGATATTAAGAGATAGACGAATTACTCGACATTGGCATAACTCAATGCTTCTCTTCATAGACACTAGAATCTACAGAGCGCAATCACATTGGTTCCTCGGGTACGCTTCTCTCTCGATGCATCGCCAGACTGGTTCCTCAGTTAGGGTAGGGTTTGATTGCAATGCATCTCCAGTCAAAATTATTTCGATCGTAACTTTTTATAAAAATCCTCGCAGAATGCATTTATATGTAGCAAAACAAGCTCCAACCGAGGGGCTGTGGTGGAAATCATTAATATTACTTTACTTGACGTAACGCGCGGGGACAGGTGAGCGGGCGCAATTGAAATTCTTTCACATAAACACACGCACTTATCAGATTTATCCTCCTCGTAGGACAATCGGTTACTGTCATCAACAGAAAAAGGGAACAAAATCAAAATTTAAATTTAAATTCTTACAGAATACTTCACATAATGTTAATAAATAAGTGATTTTGACATAAAATGATAAGAAACGGTTGCATATCCCTAAATTTTATAGAATTTTGTGACTAGATATTCGCATCCTTTAAGTCAGTACTTTAAGTCAGTAGTACAGACCAAATAAGGGATGTAACCGGATTAACTTTGCCGATTGCCCTAAGACAAGCCGAGGATAGGGAAGAATGGAAAGATCTTGTCACCGCTTCGGTAAAGGCATTTCAAGAAAGGCACGACCTTCAGCAATGAAAAAATCGATGAAGAAGAGAAGTCAGTACTAAATAAATGTGCTAAAATTTTGATAAAACGAAATTACAAACTTCTTAGCACCTAAGTATATTAAAATCGAAAAATGAATTCATTCGAAATTTAATGAAGATATGAGAGACAAATTAGAAGATCTAATACTAAAAAAGGATTGACGCTAAATTAATGAGTTTAGCTCGAATTGATTGTTTTGTGGCATTGACATTTTGATACGTAAGCTAAATGAGTTTAAAGTGTTATACTTAAATGTATTCTATTATTAATTAAACGTAGGTATTTCTATCTAAATGATTTAAAAAACTATGTCATCTGTGCAAGCTAGGTTAAATTAATTTTGTTTAGCTTTTGATCTGTTATCCAAATAGAGACCTTTCTAATTAAAAAAAAATCTTACTCAATGTTAATATTTAATGACGACCCGATTGGAACAGTGGTAGTGAACGCTGCCTCTGATACAAGGGTTGCGGGTCGATCCCCACACAGCACAAACATTTGTGTGCATGAACATGTTTGTCAGTATTGGTCTGACGCTGCCTTGATACAAGGGTTGCGGGTCGATCCCCACACAGCACAAACATTTGTGTGCATGAACATGTTTGTCAGTATTGGTCTGTATACAAAAGAAAAGTATTATATGTATATATTTGTAATCCCACTGTTGATTCTGATATCCCTAACACAGTCAGAGTCAGATCAATGTATGTGATGTTGTGAAATATTTATTTATATTATTATTATTATTAATTTGGTACCGCTTTGCCTTGTCTATTTTATTGACAAACTAGTGGCTCCCGGCGAACTTCGGTCCGCATACTTTTTGACAAACATTTTAAAACTAAAATCAGCTCAATCGGTCCAGCCGTTCTCGGGTTTCAATCAGACTAACGAACATCAATTCATTTTTATTTATACAGATTAGGTAGTCGTTATATAATTATAATAGAGGATCAAATTTAATGAAAATTCTGTAACTGGCTGGTTTGCAAACACGTCCCCCGTACGCGTCGGTGACAGCAACAAAATAAAGCTTGTACTCTTGACGCTTATTTAAGGAGCTCCGGTTTACTCGTTTGCGTCTACATCTCTTTGTGAATTTAATTTATCACGCTTCCGTACGGAGGAGACGGGGAGCAGAAAATGTACGGAATGAGGAGATTTCATGATACGATTATCTTGTTTCCTCACCTTCGGTTATGTAACGAGATTTCTGTGGAAATAACTCGACTTGAGAGAGCGCTGGTTTTTTTTTATGTGATACGATTTCTGCCGCCCATCGACACCCACGGCATCAGTGGAGTCACAAGTTATCTTTAGTAAGGCGTATTTAACACGCCGTATGCGTGTAAATTCGTCCATCGCATAAGGCTGCGTTCTCCTGGTCTTTTTCCTAGGATCTTTCCAAGAGTTTTTCGTGGTTGTCTTCCTTCTTTCTGACGATAAAACTTGTTTTTTTTTAAAGTAATAAATGGCAGACGAGCAGTAGGATCACCCGATGGTAAGCGATTGCCGCCGCCCACGGACAAACGCGACACCAGTGGTGTCACAAGTGCGCTGCCAACCTTTAAACCCCCCTTTCCCCCGGATTGGGCCTCCGGTACCCTCACTCAACAGCGAAACACAGCACAGTGCTGCTTTACGCCGGTTTTTTGTGAGGTTGTATATCATCCCAGTCGAGCCGGCCCATTCATGCAGAAGCGTGGCTCTCCCACGGTTTGGTAAGCTGAGATAGCCAAGTCTAAAACTATTCTAATTCTAAAACTACTATTTAGCATAATCATGTTTACTTACGGTCCTACGCTCACAAAGAGCTCAATAGAAGCGCAATAAACAATCGCATTGTTCAATTATAAATTGAGACGTCCTGGCACCATGCATCATGGTGTCACGCGTAGAGCAGCAGATGTATCACATTACAACTTCATTTTATAGGAGACGTAATCGGCCGGGGTCTCGTGATTCTGACTGGGCGTTGGGATAAAGTAGATAAGACGGAGTTCGACCAGGATGACCTAACCTAACCATTACGTGTACGCAATATATTTAAATGGCTGTCAGTCAGTTCTATTTTTACGTGATGTCAAGACTGATTAGTCTTGACATCACGTAAAAATAGAATACAAAACTTCTCTTTACTATAAAAATAATGTAATGTTTTAGTAATTTTAACACATTATCAAATTGTTTCTAATTTTCAAACACCCCAAATCCAGAATCATGGAATTACACGTTAAGATGAGTAATCTATTTTCAAATTAAAAATAACTAGTATAAAAGAAACTCTAAAAGTTAATTTAAGACTCGAGTAAGATTTAGTAACTGCCGCACTCAGAGTCGTTGATTAACTTAGTTGGATATTTAAGAATAAATATTGACCCTTATTTTGATACGCATAAAGACTACCGATACTAAAGTATACAGGGTGTCAAAAGACCCTTAACGAAGCCGAAACCTACGTATTCAGCACATCATCAGGACCATTTTTTTCTTCTAGACCATACCTGGGATCTCAATAATTTCCAAGTTATTGAAGGTCAAAGTCAAAGACGCGCATCCGTGACTGAGGCGCGGGCGCGCGTGCGGCGCGGTCCGGTGTACGCTGTTCATTGTGTTGTCCGTTTATAGGATTAAAATTGAAACCAAAAAATCAACTTCGTTTCCCATCAATATTTTTTTGTTCTAAGACTTGTTTTAATGGTCTGAGTGCGTAGACACCGGCTTCGTTAAGGGTCTTTTTACACCCTGTATGAACATTAGCTTAAATGACGTCTCTGAGTGCGGCCGTAGTCAGTAAGTTCATTACTGTGAACTGTAACAAGATAATTAAAAAAATATCATAAAACAGCGACACATAGTATCACTCACTTGATCCTACCTTTTGTCTTACGTCATTTTATTTCGCTTTCATAACCTGAAAAATATACCATATATGTTTACGAGAACGTTCGGGGGTTCACTATTTCATTACTTTACTATTCAATTTCTGGTTAAAAACCGGTCGGCCGCGGGGCGGCCTTCTACCAGTAACTTCCCTAAACAATCCTGACACTTCCGTCAGGAGTCTATATTCCAAAGTTATTCTTATAAATGACTGACATTAAACTGACAGCCAGCAACGAAGCAGTTCACCATCGTTACAGTACCTAGTTTGCTGGCTGAGATTAAAAAAAATGAATTTTGGTTTCCGACACGAAGTGCGTTTGGTAGAAGAAAAGTAAACTGTTAGGTATTTTTGATAAAAACGAAACGTTCGGGAAAGATCATTTTGGAGAAAAAAAAGAATTCGTAAGTCCTTGGAACATTTAGATCGCGGTATATCCACCCTATTCCGACGGCACCCCTCAAAAACGAGCGCTCGCGCACCACCCCGGATTGTGTAAAGTACGAAATAATTTCACGCATCACGTGTCCCACTCGTGTAATGACCCCGGGTGCGTAGGACCTGCACCCGGACGGAGCCCGGACAGAACAAACACGCTTTCTAATAAACGAACCGCTAGTTGCTGAGAAAGCGTATTAAAAAGACGGAAAGTCAACCGGAAAATTCAACCCGTTGGGAGTTTTTTCTCCTTGGAAGTATTTAATAAATTATTTCTTAATGTTCTCTGTTTTGGTTGGTAGAACATTATCTTGGGATTTGTTGTTGGGGAAAATGATGATATACGATTGTACGCAATGGATAAATTACTGAAATAAAATAAAAATATTTTTTGACTTAAGTATCTTAATTCTACATCTAGCTCTCCCCTATGTTGTACATTATTACTCGTATAAACTACTTTTTTTAATAGGGCATAGCTTGAAAATCACAAATCCTTTTTTGTTTTAAGTTTTGTGAGAATTGTGAGGTGTTGTGAGAATTATTATTAATAAATGCCATGATATTTTTTTCATTCACTCTCTTAATTTCGTTATAATCAGTAAAAATCTGTTGGTGGCACTACTGAACCGTAAATAGGTTCTTTTACTTTAACTTTCACTCTGAATATTATAATTTTTTTATTGTTTAATTACATACCACAGACTCTGAGTCCGTGCCTGTGTTTGCTGGTAGTTACAGATTTTGTTTGCTTACTTATAGTTATGTTTCTCCGCACAAAAATTACTTTTCTTACATTAATCCTTGCCAAGGTCTGTTTTTCCGGACCACTACAATCTGGACATCTTTAAGGCAAGAGAATCCTAGACCTCATCGTCACTTTCCATCAGGTGAGATTGTGGTCAAGCGTTAGCCTAAAGTTCAATAGAAAATAAAATAATACAATTACTTATCTGTTTTCTCCAAGGCTGTCTCTTTATGATAGGAATATTTAGTTTTTCTACGTCGATCAGGTTATACTCAATGCAGAAATGGTACGAGCAGACAATAGAGTAGATATTTTATTCATTATAATGAATGATATGTCGGTTAAGTTGTTCTAGGTTTAAAGGGAAGTAACTGCTATACCTACACGTGCCAAATACAAGCAGCCAGTGTGTACCGGGTACCGGCAGGCCTCTGCCGGCGGTATTCGGGGACGTATTGTGTGGCGTTTTAGTAACAAGGCAGGTCTTTGTTAATAAAAATAAACTAATTTAATTCATAAAAATATATAATGAAACAAGCGTGGTTTAGGTTGATTGACAGGAGAATAAATTTACACATAAAAAACAAAAGACGTGTGACGTTTGATGTTTTTTTTTTTAAGTTTAATTACACTCACAGACTCTGAGTCTGTGCCTGTGTTTAATGGTAGTTACAGAGTTTGTTTGCTTTTATAGCTTTGTTTCTCCGCGCACAAAAATTACTTTTCTTACATTTATCCTTGCCAAGGTCTGTTTTTCCCGTACCACTACAATCTGGACATCTTTAAGGCAAGAGTGAACAGGCATCTTCTAGGCAATCCTAGACCTCATCGTCACTTTCTATCAGGTGAGATTATGGTCAAGCGTTAGCCTAAAGTTCAATAGAAAAAAAAAATACACTGACTTATCTGTTTTCTTGCTAACTTAACAATACCGCGGCAGGCAGAATGTTATGATTTACAAAGCCTCAGGTGTCGTTAGTATGTATAACTAATTAGAGCTTCAAATATTTTGTAATTTATTTTGATCATGCATTGAAAATGAATCATTTGTTTTTTTTTCTGTATATATTTTTTTAACTACCCTACATTTTCCAAACAATGAAATGCCATAGCTCCACATCCCACGCACTCTTTTGCCGAGTTCCAATCAACTCGTAAAAAAGGGTAAACACGAATCAAGTTCAAATCAATAGTCTCAACCAATATTCGAAGGAGCACAAACAACCACCCCTCTTCGCGTTAGACCGCAGATTGTGTTTACGAAACCAATGAACATTCTTAATTATTTGCCCGGTTTGCCCAAACAATGACCCTATACAACACCACTATACTTAGACACCTCAAAAAGCATTCACATCCCCCTCATTCACCTTCTAAGCCACCGCAGGAAAGGGGCATAAAGCTCTCTTTAAACTGGGCTTAAAAACTATTGTTTGACACACGCAGGGTCCCAATTAAAAATACTGCTAACAGGACAAACAGTTGTCGCACCAATTCTGCGATTTATAATTGGCTATTTGGATAGAGATATCTATCTTTATAGATTATTAAGTTTGCGGTGACATTTTGGACACCTGTTGAACTGGAAATTTAGTTTTGGTGTTATAATAGGTAATAGACTAACCAATAAGCACATTTCGTTTGCAGCACTGATCGAGTGACTAAACTGTGTTCAATAATATGAAGAAGAGAATTTCCAAAGTCGGTCCAACAATTTTGAATTTCACATCACCAGCATATGAATATCCCTATTGCTGGGACGCAGATATCCTCAAGTTAAGGGGACGGGTAGGGCACACTAGCGACGCCAATCGATTTTAATTTTAAGCTTCTAAACCGGATCTGTTTTAAACAATTTCGGGTTACAACCTCTTGGCAAACACAAAAAATATTTATTTAATACTTGTAGTTAACTGTTCTGGTCCACTTTTGCACTAGAATTTTGGATTACCGCCAAAAGTGGCTGCTTTGCCGTGAATCAATTTTTCGAGTACAAAAACGGACCCAACATTTTTGCATGATTATTTGAATAAATACTATAAGTGTTTGCTGAGAGGTTGTAACCTCGAAATTGTTTAAAAAAGATCCGATTAAAATCGATTGGCGTCGCTAGTGTGCCCTACCCGTCACCTTAAGGAAAGAACGCAAAAAAAATACTTCTTCAACGTATCCAGGTTTTCTCACGATGTCCTCCTGATTAGTAAATTTATACGCACCTAGTTTTGAAAATACATACATAGGCACCATCAAATTAAAATCTACCGTTTAGAAGGCTTATGTTCTTATCAATGGAGCACCAACTGCCTAAGTTTTTAGTTTATTTGATTCATGAATACAAAAAAAAACAGTTCTTACCAAACCGACCCATTCTCTAAGCCCTACTTAAGTGGTAAATGCTGAAATATTTTTATTAAACCCCAAAAACAATATCCAGTTTTAGTTTTGTTGACTAAATAACTTCGTTTGAGTGTAGGAACTAAATTAAAACAGCTTTAATCTGAAAAATAATAAATAAAATGTTGAACTACTGACACGCGCCCTTTTATCTCTGATGAAGTAGCTCTCGATTTGGGCAAGCTCGGTGGCCAGGCGCCACATGCTACAAAAAGGGCTCAATAAGTCGTCATGTTGTGGGGGTATCGATAAAAAATGTCGATACTTTCTTACGTAATTTATAAAACCTATTTTAGCTGCATGAGTAAAAAACGTAGATTAGTAGAGATTGAGAATAATTCTGAAAAATCAAAATGAATCAGACGAAATCCCTTTCATCGACCGGACCCTCTAAATTAGTAGTAAGCACTTGAGATATAAGTGTCTATCAAAACTACATACAGCATGTCATTCACTGTCCTGATTCCGTGCTAAGTGTTCCGGATATCAGCCAACCGATGAATTACAAATATAATACTTGAAGACCTATAGTACAACTGAACCAACATAATAAGTATTCATCACACGAATGTTTTTGAACCCACAACCCTTGGCGTATTTGGGACATTACCAAATGTGCCATTGGGCCAGTCAGTTACCGAGTTAAGTATGTTACCAAAATTTGGTGATGATGACAAAATGTTTAATAGAATATCAAATAGTGAAATGTTTTTTGTGACTCGTATTATATTTTGTTGCTAAATACTAAAAAAAACATAACAAAAAATGCTATGGTTGTCGATACTCATAAGTACGTCACTACCAAATTCTCTCCCCTCGTTTTGACCTGATGGGACATTTAAATATTTAGAAAGCTCTTGTGCGATAATTAAAATGATTTATTGGTTTAGTTTTACGCATGATATTTTTTTTTGATAAAATAAAATTATCTTACACTTTTTCATTATAATTCTGCGTTCTTAAATATGACAAATTGTGAACATGTATTTTAATGTATTTTATTTAAAAAGGTACCCGAAACGAGTCTTGGCCTCCCTCCGATACGAGAATATGCCATTTATGTACATAAAAACTAAATGATAATAACATAGGTTCGGTAGTACAATTAACCAATATTGATGAAACCTAATCCATATATTTAACTTCATATTGATGGGGAACAACTGAATTCTCCAAGGCTATCTCTTTATGATAGGAATATTTCGTTTTTCTATATCGATGAGGTTATACTCAATGCAGAAATGGTACGCAGCAGTCAATAGAGTAGATATTTTATTATTAATTATAATGAATGCTAAATGTCGGTTAAGTTGTTCTAGGTTTAAAGGGAAGTAACTGATATACCTACTCGAGCCAAATGCAAGCAGTCAGTGTGTACCGGGTACCGGCAGGCCTCTGCCGGCAGGATTCGGGGACGTATGTGTGGCGTTTTAGTAACAAGGCAGATCTTTGTTAATAAAAATAAACTAATTTAATTCATAAAAATATATAATGAAACAAGCGTGGTTTAGGTTGATTGACAGGAGAATACATTTACACATAAAAAAACAAAAGACGTACGACGTTTGAATATTTTTTTAAAAAGTTTAATTACACACACAGACTTTGAGTCCGTGTTTGGTGGTAGTTACAGAGTTTGTTTGCTTGCTTATAGCTATGTTTCTCCGCGCACAAAAATTACTTTTCTTACATTTATCCTTGCCAAGGTCTGTTTTTCCGGACCACTACAATCTGGACATCTTTAAGGCAAGAGTGAACAGGCATCTTCTAGGCAAACGCGTTACATCCTAGACCTCATCGTCACTTTGAGTGTGAGATTGTGGTAAAGCGTTAGCCTACAGTTCAATAGAAAAAAAAATACACTGACTTATCTGTTTTCTTGCTAACTTAACAATACCGCGGCGGCAGAATGTTATTATTTACATACGTTATGAGTGACGTATTGTGTGGCGTTTTAATAACAAGGCAGAACTTTGTAAATAAAAATAAACTAATTTAATTCATAAAATATAAAATGAAACAAGCGTAGTTTAGGTTGATTGACAGGAGAATAAATTTACTCTTAAAAAACAAAAGACGTGCGACGTTTGAATTTGGAAATCGCGCTGCATTTCGTCTTAAAATAAACACAGAAGTTTCATGCTGGAGTCTTGGCGTGTCGACGACACAGTATTGTCACAATTTTATTCGATTTCATTCAAAATTTCATGAATGATATACTCTACCGCGCGAGTCTCTGTCATATGTCTCCAATAAATGCGCTTTCCTGTCCCTTCATTAACAACCTATCTATTACTATGCAACATATCTTCATATATACCATAGTTCTCCGACCCTCCTCATACCGGGCTCTTGACACCCGCCCAAGACTGGCTGACCAATTTATGACCCAAAGATGTCCGCCGCAGATAACCGCAGAATGGTGCGAGCTGATAAAATTGGACCCATTTTGAATGTCCCGCAGTTTAATACAATTGGAAGAAAATAAAATAAATTTAGAGTACAATTGTGTATGGACTTGTCTTTGGTAGTGAAAACAGTTAACGGGGAGGACGGTAGTAGGTACTGTACGTATAATCCGTTTTGTATTATGGATGTTATAATCATTTCGACCGATAAATAAAATAAAAATATAGAGGTAAATAAATATTAAAGTTTACGCCTTGTTGGTCTAGTGGTTTAAGTACCGTGCCGCAATCTCGGGGTCCTGGGTTCGATTCCCGGGTCGAGCGAAAAGTATGTTGCGAATTTTTCGAACATAGTTCGGGTTTGTGAACACCAATCCGCATTTGGCTAGCGTGGTGATTAAGCCTAATCCTATCATAGTAACAATAACTTGAATTTTATGATGGAGGCCTTTGCCCTGCAGTGGGACAGTTTATAACCAATACGTTAAGACCAATTTGTAACCATGTTCTATCGCAAATAAATAAATGATGACGATGACATAGGCTGATACTTTACTATATTAAAGTTACCACTAAACTTGAAATATCGTATTTGCAAACGTGCATAGAATTATTCTATGCAACCTTGTGTAATTTCCACAAGACTCACTTTGAATGTAAAACCGATTTACTATTCGAAATAGATACTGTGTCTATTGGAAACGACCTCTAACTGTGGAAAAACCCGATGTGTTTTATAAAATTCATAAGATCATCCAATTTGTGATCCCATCGAAATGGGTATCCTGTCGTCTGGCCGTTTTAATGTACCTATATAATATGCAATTATGGTCACGTTAAAGGGTCGCATAATAAAGGCATGAGTTCAATATTAAAGGAGGGTAAGTTTCTCTAGTTTTAGAGATTGTATAGTGAAATATCTTTTTTGCTACTCAGTCGAACTGAATACGATATTTATTATGAGATACAACATTGTGTACTCACATACTTTACTCGACGTTTCGGCTACGTTACAGCAGCCGTGGTCACGAATGGACTGGCGGAGCACGGCGTCGTCTGCTGGGGCCGGGTTGTGAATCTTCGGACACCCTCACATTTTCCGATATTAATTCGCCACTTGATGAACTGTCAGTGAAGCTACTTTGACACAGTACACTAACAGTATCGGTGTTTGTTTGCGTTAGTAACGGCCTAGCACGGGTTTTGTTCTTGTAAATTACTGGATTCCATGTCGCTTACCATCAGGCGATCCGTCTGCTCGTCTGCCACCTATCACATAAAAAAAGAAAGATAAAGAAGACTTTTAAGATTAATTATAGTCAAAAATCTAAAAAACGAACTGAATACGGTGCAAGACTATACTAAATCGAATTTCATTTTTTAGTGAAGTCGTCTGCCACAGATAACAAAAAAAGATTTACCGGAGTTTGTCCGACATGAGTTGTCAAAAAGATAAAATAAAAATCAATAAAAATGATAATAGGACCTCAAATAATTTTGGGGAACTTCTCATTGACTGAAAAACGTACAGCAAAATGGAATCATCATCTTATAATCCTTCCATATACATATTGATATTGAAAAGGAATCCTTACAATATTATTTATATTTAAGTAAAATTTTGTAATAAATGCTGACGTCATGTATATAGAAACTCAATAAATTCTTATATTTACATGCATGCGGATGATTTTGTTTCTACATAATGGAAGTATTTGAAAGACAAGAATATTTTGAGTTTTTTTTTTATTCATATTTAATTTGGTCATCGAAGTTGAATTCCATTAGGAATCCAACTATATCTAGCAATTATTTGAAAGACAAGAATATTTTTAAAGTTTTTTTTATTTGGCAATCGAAGTTGAATTCCATTAGGAATCCAACTATATCTAGGAAGTATTTGAAAGACAAGAATATTTTTATAGTTTTTTTTTATTTATTTTTAATTTGGCCATAGAAGTTGGATTCCATTAAGAATCCAATTTCTATAGTCGGAAAAAATTGTTTTGATTACAAAACATTTTGTTCCGACTATTCATCAGGGCACCCGCTTGTTTATTTGTCGCCTCTAGCATAAATTATAATAATGAGTAGTTTCCTTGAAACTAACTTCACTTGTTGGCATAAGTATTAAGATATTCAGGGCCAATTCGATCAATCTTATTCCGAAAATAAATCTATGGTGTGGCGCTGTCATTCTATATAAATCTGAAGTTATACCATAGATTTATCCACGGATACCGATTAGTCGAAGCCTCAATATGTTACCACAAAATGTCATAACCTATCACTGGATAAGTTTAAGTCTCATATTAAAACCTGCCTAATGAAGAAAAGTTACTATAGTAGACAAGATGATTCTTGGATAATTATGTTAATCGATTAATCTTTTGAGTTGTTATTCATAGTAGCCTGTTATCTTTGTTAACTTGTGTTTGTTCAGTGTCTGGGTGTAATATATGTATTTAAGTATATATTTGTGTTCCTCTGTTGTCTGATATCTGTAACACAAGTGCTTAAGCTACTTAGTACAGAATCAGGTCAACGTATGAGATGTTGTGAGTTATTAAAAAAAAAGAGAAGTTTTATATTTATCTTTAAATATACGTGTAAGGCGCCAATCTACTCGCGAATCATTCTACAACCCTGGTATTGACATATAAAATATATCAACTAGGAAGCTAGTGCCAAAACAAGCAGAAGCCAGTTTCGGCAGAAGCTTTACAATAGGCACACTTTCATATGAAAAAGAAAATCTCATAAAATGTTGTTCTCCCTTCCTAAAAATCATGCTACATAAGTCATCCCAAAATGCATAGCCTATTAAAAACGCACTTTTACGGCTATTCGACGTTTAAACAAAGCCGTCGGCGTTTTCCGCGTTTTTCCGCCCGCCTAATGAATTTCGCCTAGACGGTGGCGGCCTGAAATATTCAAGGCTTTGCCTGCATTCCGTACACCTCATTGAATAACATTGCCTCATGCATAATTTTTCCGGTTGGAAATTTTGTCGCTTGAAATAACACCGCGGTGCATATTTAAGCGTTAGGTTAAGATGAGGAAATAAGTTGTTTGGTTTTCTTTCTTCGATTACTTAATCCTAAATAGCACGAAAAAATAATATTCTTGATTAAAAAGTAATCATTTTTATTAGAAGTGATGCCTATAACTTCTATACAATTTACTGAATCAGACTAACTGCTACACTCAGAGTCGTTGATTAACTTAGTTGGCTACTTAAGAAAAAATATTGACACTTATTTTGATACGCGTAAAGACTACTGATACTAAAGTTAATGAACATTAAGCTTAATGACGTCTCTTAATGCGGCCGTTAGAAATGTGCAGCTAAGTAGAACAGTGAAATTGTCTTGATTTTATTAGTACGAAAAAAAAACACCATTTGTGTTGTAACACCTAAGAATCTATAGCACTGATCTAAAAAATATTCACTAGCATAATGTACGCTGAATTTCACTACTAGCTGTGCGGATAAAGAATGGTATCAGAAATGGCGGCGCATCTATTCACTTCTCGCACGCACACTATTTGCGTCCATACTCGCATCCCACGAGTGCGAGTATAGACGCAAATAGTGTGCGAGCGAGAAGTGAATAGATGCGCCTCCATTTCTGATCCCATTCTTTATCCGTACAGGTTGTACAAGAAAACGTCCCATTCTTTGGGAAAACATCATATACTCGTAGTCATACGGGCAACGCTGGGAGCGAAAAACTAGTTATGAAAAATTCTTTGGAATGCAGCCGAAAAAAAAATTTGTTCCTATGGGTAATAGCAAAACACCGTAACAACCGACGTGTCATTAAAAACGTGCCTTCAGGCCAGTCAGAATCCGTCTTCCTTCTTACCATAAAAGTTTTGAAGGCTTTCACTAACCAATCACTGAAGCTTAAATTTAAATCCCCAATTTCAGAAGCATTATAGAACATTTCACCCTAAATACTTCACGTAAAACACCAGTAAAACGGATTAACCGAACCGACAATCGTTGCAGCGGCTCAGTCCGTCTGGCCGGTCCCTGAAGACGGCGGTCAAATATCAAAGTGTCCCTTGATTTGTCCGTCTGTCCATAGGACGGCACTTTAAAAGCTTCCGGCACTGTCTCGACGAAATGGAGGCACGTCGAATAGTTATGCATTCCTGTTTCTTGTCTTTGCTTACTATGCAATGTTATTCAGTACCCGACTAGAGTTCTCATCATGATAAGACTCGTCATGATGGGGAAAATAGAGGGAACAACGCTTTGGAAAGAAGAAAAAGTCATGGCTACGAAATACAAGGGAGTGGACTGGCATCGCATCTGTGGAACGACTGTTTCGTCTCGCAATGAACGGAGATGGTTTTGGAAGCTGACGGCCAACTTTCAGAACTGAAGAGGTATCCAAAGAAGTACAAAATAAATATTTTTGCCATCCAGACGATAGACAAACAAAATTAACTTTCAATAAACACAGTAATAGGTACCTAATATACATACATACTGCTCAAATTATGATCATTCCATTTTTATATTTGTCGAATTATAAGACAAATAATGCCGTCTCTTACAATGTTATAGTTCTAACAGCTATCTAATCTTTTTTTCTATACTGTTGGTACTACATTTTTTAAGACTCTTTCAACCTTATTAAACGTTTTATTATGTTCAAAAATATTACTCAATCTACAACGGGAAATAGCTTGACAGAAAACATATCAGATATATTTTGGTTATTTTTTTACTTTAATACTCGCATCGCTGTTATTAAATACCTAATTAATCTCCTTTATATCATCATTTTTTCCTCTCTCAAATTCTAGATAGCAATACAAATAGACTCCCACAATGTATCAAGGCTATGGTTTGTTTTTCTACGGGAGTCCTTGTTTCGTATTCAGCCACCCACCATTACTGCAACTCGGACGTGATATGATGGATTGCGGGCTCAAACCGCAGGAGATTTTACTACCCGTACTGTGGGGTACGTGAAATGTAGAATGCGGTTCTACTAGTGTACGTTAAAGAGATCACTCATTATACACCATACTTTTTTTAAATATGGCTCTACCCAAAGATAATTAGCCAATGACAAGTAACTTATTGAGAATAAGTAGGTAGTCAACAATCGAAGTCGACTTACGGATTCCGTGGATATCACTCAAACGCAATCTCGGGTTTTAAGACTATTAGGTCCAAGCAAGTTGTCACGAGACAACTCACTCGACACACAATAGCAGTTTTAAAAAATGATACAATTCAACGATTCTTATTATTAGAATCACTATGCGGCATTTCACTGCACAAATAAACACCAAATTTGTACACTAAAAACCACTAGACACTAATTAAAACCTTTGAATTGCATCAGCCCTCGCGGTTGTTGTAGCCCTACCATTTTTAACCGTCCTACTCCCTTAACTAGGACAATATATTAAAACAAAAATCCCCCAAGTAACATACGGTCTAATCTCAGAAAAAAAAACACCTTTCCCTACAACAGTGATCAGATGATTCGTGCAATTTATATCAGAAGGCGATTTTTTTTAAGATTAGGCTCTATGTTCCTTGGGGAAAAATGTTTATTTTCATTAGTATAGTGCCCGAGATAAGGGAGTAAGTCGGTTTAAAAAAGCACGGTATATACTCGTAACAATAGGCCGTGTGGTCCACGGCAGAGTAGAATAGGCCACCCTCACTCTTACCGAGGTGTCGTAAAAGGCGACTAAGGTAAAGCTGCTGGCATGATCATCAGCACCCAGAGAAGGAAAACTCTGCATTTATATCAAAACCCTCGCCAACCCGTCTGCCAAGCGTGGTGAGTATGGCGATTACCCCTCATGTAATTGAGGGAGGCCCGTGCCCCAGCAGTGGGGAGATTAAATGGGCTGGTGGTGATGATACTCGTAACAATAAATGCAATTATCACCTGAAAGAATGATAAATGATTTCATACATAATGTTAATATTAAATAAACTAGACTGAATGAAATATAGTCCAATGTATGCGTAATTTACCGAATATTCAGTCGAACCCATGTTTATGTCAAAGTCTTGTTTATTTTCAAGCAATACATGCTGCTTTTTGGAAAGCCAGATAACGAGTTTTACACGAACCTAATATATTGTTTTTGACAAAAATATCTACAAATGATCCACGACTGCTGAACATAACACTGAAACATAAAAGTTTAAAACGCGTCATCTGGACAATATCTTTGCCCCACTCTTTATTTACTTGCGTGAAATGCTGTGTTCAATTTTGCAAGTCGTTGGCACGTACTGAAAACGAGGTACATACTGTTAGTAAATCCACAATTTTCAAACCCCTTAGAAGCAACGCCGGTAGCGGTAGGTCTCTTCGACCCCGGTGTAAATATTTGACAAAGCTATGACGACTCGCTGCCGACTTTGTTATGCCTAATTTATTTTGACAAATCATCTTCCCCATGTTCAGGGATAAAGGTGTTTGTGCGTAGAAAATTGATAGCAAAATATACCTTTTAAGGTAATTTTGTGGTATAACTTTCACAAACCGTCAATAAATGATGCTGTGTAGTTTTTTTTTCAAACAAAACAAGGGTTTTATGCTTGAATGATTATCAAAAAAAAACAACAAAGGTATGCCACATCATGTATTGATAGGTATTATTTTCACATTTTTAAATACAATATCGATTATTTTCAAATAAAAATAATTTCCCCACTCATAGACGGTGAGCTGTCTGCTCGTTTGTCTGCCATAATGTAAAAAAAAACTTAAATATGTACTGCCCCGTGGACTAATTTACGTATAACCAGGCAATGTATCATACGAGACCACCAGATTTTAAACTTTGTGCAGTTGAGATAGGCTTGAAAACCAATGAAATAAATGTTGTCTAGTTGCCTGGTAAAAAACATTATATGTAAACAGCCTTAATCAAATATAAACCTCATTATACGGACATTAGAGTCGAGGTGTTTACGTTTTATTGTAGGTGACAATAAGGAGAACAAATGTGTAAGAATTTATAAAAAATATTCCAGGAAATCGCGGCGGTGAGGTTGAGGAGTGTGCATTTTAGGGTTAACCAATCATTACCTTTTCAGAACATCGATATCTAAACCATCGATAGGTCCACCCCATCATAATTCATGACCAATCACAACATAAACTCAAATATATACACAATTATCTCTGGCAGAAGCACTTACCTTCTCACTAAATAATGTACGGGCGGACCGTTAACCCTGCGAGCGCATATGCAAATATTGAACTGGAGATAGTTCAACTTGAAGTTAAATAAGTAACCCGCGAGGAATCCCCGAGGCCCCGACATACGACATTTGGCGAGCCTTTATTTTACCTCCCATCTCCATGGGAGATACAGGGGAATTATGTTTGAAGAATTATTTTGAGCTTTCATTTAATTTCCTATATCAAGCACTCAAGTAAATAAGTCAATACAAGTATGTTTCACGGCGCCCTTTGGTATCCACTCTTGGTCTATTTTCCATAGAGTGAACTAAAATCATCCACATCGCACTCAGGATCAATAAGGTGAAGTGATAGTGGGTAACCCAAGCTTCTAGACTATCTCATGGACGATAGAGTCAAAACACGTAATAGAGTGAAATGGTGGACACATTGGCAAACATAGGCCAAGTCTGGTGAGACATTCGGAAGGAGTACACTTTTATCTCCTAAGATACACCCGCTCTACGTAACGCTTCTTGTTTGTGCCCCATGAGAGTATATGTGTTGAACTTTACTTAAGTGTCCTAGATGAAGCAGAGGGCGCCTATAGTACGTCGCCATTTAGCACAGTTTTGAACTTCGCAGTTCACTTTACTCTAAAACAGTCTTATCATCCTCGCTTCTGCAGTGTTTGTCCACATTTAGGTTTGCTTCAGGCCAGGTTGCTTTAAACGGCCACGTTTCTATTTTCTTTGGTTATGTTGAACGCTTGCTAAAAATCTTCTGAAGCCTCCTCCAGCAAGTGAACACGCTGTAGTTAAGATACATTTGACACAGCTTCATAATGTATGAGACGAGTTAACAAGCACGTTACGGACCGGCTCGCGGGACCGGGACAAGTTGGAATTAACTGTGCTCAAAAATGACGTTTAAATCCGTAATTATGCGATTTGGAAATGGTGGAAATTCTTTTACGTTGGTAAAGAGTTGATGAAATTTTAACCTGTGACCGGACACTCTGAAAGTCTATAGGCCTGTTTCATAATTAAAGAAATATACATGGATAACCAACATTGATAATTTAATTTAAAACATTGTGTTTCCTTATCATTCGCTAATTTTGATACTCATAGGTCTATAGGTATATGACTGAGGTCATTTAGACCTATGAGCATCAAAATTCGCCAATTTTAATGCTCATAGGTCTAAATGACCTATGCGCATCAAAATTGGCGAATTCACACAACTTGTAACAATAGTATTATTATTATACATTTTTAAGAGCACATAATATCCTCCAACCGATTACGGCTACGGCGGCTGATCGTAACATCAGCCACGTATGCAGGATGTATTATAGTGCTCAAGTGTGTGGGCTAGTACAAGCGCATTCTCTATTCCCTTACCTTCGTATTTCGATGGGACGCCAGCGTGCCACAACCGAAGAAGGATCGGGTGCAGGACCAACGGTTTAACGAGCTTTCCGCACGGATGACAAGGACAAGACCGCATACTTCCAGACAGGAGTTTGGCCTGACCTGGGGATTGAACCGGGGACGCTTGCGCAACCGTCGCTTTAAAGTGCGAGCCACTAACCATTGAGCTACCGAGGCAGTTAAGAGCAGTTGGTAATGCTAGGTAGGCCTACAAATTAACCTCATTAGTGAAGACAATACTGAAAATAATACTGGGCTACTTTTTTTAGGTCAGGTCGATATAGGTAATGTTGTCTGATATTTATTTACTAAGAATGTTAATAAAAAGGTACATGACTGTATCCTTGTAAATAAGAGAAATTCTTTGGACATTGTTTCGCGGCGCACGATCAGAATGCATAATCAATCAGTACGGGAGTGCCGCGCGGTTGACGTGGCGATCACAGGGGACTACAATGTTCAACAAAGCGAACAGAATCTTTATTTTACTTTATGGCTCCAGATGTAGACAAGGAGCTAGTTAGCAATTGTTATTAGGTACTGACGCAGTCAGTTGACGGTTAACGAAAAAGAGTACGCCCGTTAACCAGATCGATTGAAAACATAACGAAAAAGAGTACGCCCGTTAACCAGATCGATTGACGACATAGACAGGAAGAGACTATACCCTGCAGTGGGATCAAAATACAGGATGATGATGACTGATGCAGTTAACCTTGTGGTTAACTGCATCAGTATATATTGTTATAGTCTTCTTGCAATGCACAAAGTCCATGACCATGGGAGAACCACGCTTCGGTATGAATGGGCCGGCTCGACCAGAGTGATACCACGGCCTCACAGAAAACCGGCGTGAAGCAGCACTGTGCTGTGTTTCGCTGCGTGAGTGAGGATACAGGAGGCCCAATCCGGTGGAAAGGGGGGAGGTTGGCAGCGCACTTGTGACTCCACTGAAGTCGTGAATTTCCATGGGCGGCGGCAATCGCTTACCATCAGGTGATCCGTCTGCTCGTTCGCACCTATCACATAAAAAAAAACGTCCTCACAAAAAACCGGAGTGAAGCAGCGTATTTTGCTGCATGAGTGAGGGTGCCGGAGGTCCAATCAGAGGTGACTCCACGGGTGTTGCGGATTTCCATGGGCGGCGGCCATCGCTTACCATCAGGTGATCCGTCTGCTCGTCAGGCAATTATCTCATAAAAAAAATTGACAAAAGTGGAGAGCTGTCGGGATACGTGCGGCTGCCATAGAAGTCCGCGGTGATGGCGCGCCACAACCCTGTCCATCACCAAAGTGCCCGTCTAGGAATAAGATAAGGGACTTATAGACAATAGCAGCATTACTGAGTTTGACCAAAACTATTGACAATATTTTTACATGGAAGCGAAGGATACTTATAGTTTGTGACCTAAATTTTTTTTCAGCTCAAATACTCCCACTACTGGGCAAAGGCCTCTTCAATAGCCTCCACTGCTCCCTATTCATTGCCAGCGTTTGCCAGTTACGGGAGTATTGGTCTAGGTCGTCACGCCATCTTTTTTTCGACCTGCCTCTTGGGCGACGGCCACCTACAGGCTGCCATTCTCTCCGGGTGCATTCTTACAGTATGGCCAGCCCAGTTCCATTTCAGCTTTGCGGTTTTTTCACCTACGTCCATAATACCGGTTTGTGAGCAGATTATGGTATTTCGCACTCTATCCGTGAGATTAATAATTAGGATGCTCCGCTCCATAGCTCTTTGGGCAATCTTGAGCTTGGACTTCTGGCTTTCAGTGACCATGTCTGAGCACCATATGTGAGGATGGGCAAAATACAGACGTCAATAAGTTTAGTCATAGAATAAGGTCACCCTTCATATAAGCCTTCACGGACCAGTAGCTCTTCCAGGCATTATAATTGAGGCTATCAGCAAAAAGTGGTGTAACCTACCGTTTTTTAGTGTGGTTTTGGTGTAAAATACATTGGTGAATAGTGACGTAAGCCACCTTTTTCTGCCTGTCAACAAATGGCTGAAAACCTTGTTTTTGCACGGAGCATATTAAAACAAAACCATAGAGCGAGAATGGTATAAGCTGGATACATTCCTAATGATGTAGGTTGGGGTTACACCATTTTTGCGCTGATAGCTTCAATTATGTGTAACTTAAATTTAGTAAAAAACATTAAGTATCATTGAAAATGCTTAATTAACTTGAAGAAGTTTGTTTATGTGTGGGGACTACGGTGCGGCGGCCTCCTCGTGTGGCCCTTTCAGTAGTATTTTTGCTCTGTTTGGAGCTGCTACCGAAAGGGTCCTGGCGTCCCTGGGCAACGGCGGGTAGTAATCGGCATCGCCCATTGCTACTCGACGGCTAACAGCTGAACACACACGGGAGGGCTCCCGGAGTCGTTCTGTCGACCCCCAGTTGAGCCCCCCCGGGGCCTAGGACCAGCCTCACGGTTTGGGGCATCGGAAACCCCTCTCCTGTGGCCTTTTTTGTTCTGGGCCCGGGGCCCTGTCCGGCGTCACGCTACGCGTGATAGCGTTTTCGACGTGGGCCCCACTGGGTGGAGAGCCTTCGGGCTCAGCGGCCGTAAGGCCATGTGCTGGAGGTCCAGCGTTGGGCCGTCTAGCCAGGATGGCTCAATGTCGACCGGTGGTGCCAATTTTCTCGGCTCCGCATCCAGCGGAGTTGGGTTTTGCGGCGTTTTTCGTTTTGAAGCCTGTGGGTTTTATTTCCCCAACCCACTCTGCACTGCAGCCAGCAGTGTATGGGTGGGGAAGGGTACTCGCACTCCTCCTCCCGGTGGTGTTTGCACTGCAGCCAGCAGTGTGGGCGCCATTCGGGGGGCGGTGTTTTGGTGGGCCGTGGGAGAGGCCCTAGGTCCGTTGGACCGGAGTGTGGTAAGAGGCCGTACTGGCGAGCCTCTTTCGCCCTGAGCGGGTTCGCGGTGATAAGGTTCGTCCTATAGCCCGCGTTCCCGCTCTGAGAGTTTCTCCCGGGCGAGGGATGGAAACTGTCGCAGAGAGTTTAGTGGGTATGCCCCTAGGAGCACCCCAGGGGAGAGCCCCACCCTACCCGGCCGACTCCCAGCGGCCGGGTGTGCATAAGGCGGCGCCGACCAACGGTGCCGACGTCGGTTCCTTCTGAGCCGGCGGCATTCTCTCTGCGTTACCAAAAAAAAAAAAAAAAAGTTTGTTTATGTGTTTGATTGAGAAACGAGGAGTTTCTAATATAAACATAATTTATCGATTTAAAGTTCCTTTCAACGTAAGTAATTAAGCTGCACAAAAAATGATTTCAGGTACAATAGTATAGAAATAAAAGTAATAAGTTTTACCAGCTATATGTTTAGTTAATCTGCCTCTAAAATATTCAGTATGAAACATGAACCCTAGCTCTTCGACTATTATTTGGCGGGTGTTTTTTTAAACCGAGCGCTTGCGGGGAGGCGACAAAGAACCAACAATGAATGGGATGTAATTTTGAAAGCTTTCGCGGCGCTTTCGGCATTCGTCTTCGGCCCGCTGGGATTCGGCTTCGATTATTGATGTTATGACAACTTGTGTTTATGATTCATTAACATAATTGATTGCTCTTATTTAAATTAACACCAAAACATGTTTTAGAAACAACATGAAAACAGTGGTTTTCCGAGTAGTGTTGTAAACATAAGCTGAAAGAAAGTCACGAAAAAGGCCGGACAATTTTGTTGTTTTTGGACCATAACTTGTCGTAAGTAGTTTTCGCAATGATGAACAATCCTGGCAATGGATGATTTCATCGGTGCTATGAAAAACATTCATTTCTTGAGCTTAATTTTCATCGGTGAAAGAAAAACATAAGGTCTAAAAGCAAACTTAAACTTCTTTATTGGATAGCGTCGTAATAGAACTATTCTTTATTTCATTTATATAACAGCCACGTAAGCAGTACGAAAATAGCATTACTACCCTTGTATGAAGGTAGTTCTCGCGATGATGAGCAATCCTGGCGGCGTGATTGGTCGATTTCCCCCGGGGGCTACGCGAGACAACTCTTAATTTCTTGTGCCTCTTTCACATCGCATCCCCGTGAATCAAAAGGGTAAGTTTTACTTGCTTACACTTTTATCGAGCATATAGTTTTTATTTCTGGTTTTAAAAGTTATTTTCATGGAAGGCTAGCTAGTCTGCTTGCTTGATCGTGATGGACGGATCACGTGATGGTAAACGATCGCCGTTGCCCGTGGACACTTAAACACCAAGTGCACTGCCAACCTTAAGACTCCCCGTCTGCCCCGATTGGGCCTCCAACGCCATCACTCACTCAGCGAAACAGCGAAGGCACTTCACGGTGCGTTTAATTATATGTTACAAAAATTAAATTCCAAATGTTTGCGCCTCCATCGTGTCGCACGGCGGCGCGTGCGCAGTCACCGCTGTGTCGCATGCATCATTACTACATCCCGAATTTAATATATTTACAGATAACATTAAGTCTTTGTTAAATCAAATTGATATTTGTTTGCTGTTAAGTTTTTGTATTGCATAATTATGTAATTGGGTTCTTCCCATTTAATTTTTTAAATAAATAAATAAATAGTAGGTATTTCCCGACAGTTACGACATCGTAATCTTCAACCAAACGAGCCTACATCTTCCATAAAAGCTTATAAATCATTTATATTGGTGTAGTGGCTGTCTAATGTCCATGGGCGGCGGTGATTGCTTCTCATCATATGACTGCTTTTACTGTAAAAGTATTTTTTTTTTATGCTAGAGGCGGACAAACGAGCAAGCGAGTCACCTGATGGAAAGTAATCATCGCCGCCCATGAACGTCCGCGAAATCGGAGAGATCGCTAATGTGTTGCCGGCCTTTTTAGAAAAGGGTACGCTCTTCTCTTGAAGGTTTGTTATTTACCACAAGTATACGTAACATACATAATTAATTAGGTACGTTTCAGAAACTATAAAATCACTTGTCAATATTGACGCTCTAATATAAATGTAAAGTAATGAGCAAGATTACTAAGGGCCGATTTCACCGTTGAAATTGAACGCGATCAATTCACTTGAACTCGGTCTACGCGCTAAACTGAGTTCCGTTCCTTTGTTTTCGCTCGCATTGATCGCGTTTAAGCGTTGATCGCGTTCAATTTCGACGGTGAAATCGGCCTTAAATTCACTTCACTATCACGCACTTAAACAAGGGCACACTGCACCTCGAACGCATCTCCACCAAAAACTATAAAATCACTTGTCAATATTGACGCTCCAATATATGTACTTAAGTAATGAGCAAGATTACTAAGTTCACCTATCACGTACTTAAATAAGGGCATAACAAAACACTGCACCCGAACGCATCTCCACCGAAACGGAAGAGTGCACACGCAGCGCGGTGACATACAAATACTAATACAAGCCATACATTACGGAGAAGACAAGCTTTTTATTGTCTTGAGGGAGTAGGGGTGAAATTCAAATTGTCGTGTGGTTTTTGAGTACCAGACTGACATTTATATAAAGAGTGAGAATGAATGAATGAATGAATGATAACTTTATTAGGCACAATACAAAACAGGGAAACTTAATTTTTTTTGTTATAGGTGGCAGACGAGCAGACGGATCAACTGATGGTAAGCAGTTGCCGCCGCACATGAACACCCGCGACACCAGTGGAGTCACAAGTGCGCTGTCAACCATTAAATCCTCCTTTCTACCCTCACTCACGAAGCGAAACACAGCACTGTGCTGCTTCACGCCGGTTTTCTGTGAGGCCGTGGTATCACTCCGGTCGAGCCGGCCCATTCATGCCGAAGCGTGGCTCTCCCACGGTGAAAATAGAACAGGTCATAATAGAATAGGTCATAATTAGAACATAACCTAGACATAAATAATAAATGGAAACTAAGACAACATTATTTCCCCGTATCTGCCAAACAGGCGGCCGCTCAGCAATAGTCAGTGCTGATCCAAGAGATCAACCCCGACCCTGGTTTTCAGCGACTAACATAACATTAATAGTGTTTCTTTATAAAATTGCATCAGTTTATTCATTTATAGCATGTTTCTTCAAAGTGTTTGATAACGGGCATTTAAGCCAAAATATACCCATTTCAACATATCGAAAATTAACTAAACGTGCTTATTGAAGAAACTTCTGATTTTTTGTGTGTATAAGCAGAAACCACCATAAACGAATCATTAATAAATAATTAAATAAATAAATATTTCACAACATCACGTACATTGATCTGACTCCGAGATAGGTAACTCAAGCACCTGTGTTACGGATATCAGAATCAACAGAGGAATCACAAATACATACATCATTATTTCTATCGATACAAATAAGATCAATTTTCAAAGTAACGTGTTATTTCCGGTTGCGTCTAAAGTTGTCGCTATGGAGCCCAGGGTTACGGCTTAGGGGGTAGCTCGGACACAATACGCTTAAACCATGATTCAGAACCAACGAAACCAAAATGTACCAATTTCAACTTCAATGTTTTGGTATGGTCAGATTGTTATAAATCTCGTAAAACTATCTATACTCGAAACTGGAATTCAAGACCAAAAAAGCTACTACAATGTTGCCACTGCAATAAAATGATCGTACAATAGTATATACCTATTATTTTAAAAAATAAGCTGAAGTAATTTATTTATTGGTAATTTTAATTCCATAATTTAAAGAAATAATTTTATTTACTTATTTTTACATAAATACAAGACGCTTTAATAAAAACTTAATCATCCGTAATGTTTGGTAGAAAGGCTGGAATTGATCTTGTCTCATTTCAGGTGTTCATAACATTTGGTATAACACTTGAAGTTACGTGTTGTTGTTTCGTGCAGTGAGGTGCCGCCAAGTGATATTAATAAAAGAATCTTTTTAGTACAGCTATTGTGTGAGTTGTCACGTGAATAACTTGCTAGGACCTAAGAGAGTTTTAAAACCTGCGATTTTGTTAAGAGTAGTCTCGGCAGAATCCATAGATCGATAAAACGCTAAACACCCCCGTTTTATTGAGTGACTGAGACTTTGACTGACTTCGTCTGTTGACTATCCACTTTGTCAAAATATCACTTGACCATTTTCCTTACGAGTTATTTCACTTATACATAGTTACGCCTAATATCTAAAACATTTGCAAAACTGAACGAATTAATTACGGGAGTGGTGAAAACCTAATCATGAATTATGTGAAAGAAGTATTATAACAAAAAGGTTAGCAAAACCTGAAAACTTGATTTGACAATGACATAAGTGACATTAAAAGATTTGACGTATCTGTAGTAGTTTTTTTGGTCTTGAAGTCCAGTTTCGGGTATAGTCCAGACCCCCGTCTCCTACTGTACAGACATATAACATTACTGCAATTTGCAATAAATAATTAACTAAATGTGTTTGCAATTGAAGAAACTTAAGATTGTGTGTACTGGAATAAGCCGATACCACCATGAACTTATCATTATTAGTACCAATGTAAATTTGATCAATTTTCAAAATACATGCGTACCTGGATAAGTAGGCACCTATCCTGGAAAAACTTATTACTTAGGTTCGTATCGTGTCTGAGAGTCGATGTTTCGTTGGTTTGGATGAATGTTAAATAACGATACAAATGTGGTTTTAATAAAAGTACAGTGTAAGAATGTATTCTTAAAATACTATCGTAGGTAACCATCTACAGAAAACCAGCGTGAAGCAGCACTGTGCTGTGTTTCGCTGCGTCAGTGAGTTTACCGGAGGCCTGATCCGGGGGAAAGGGCGGTTTAAAGGTTGGCAGCGCACTTGTGACTCCACTTGTGTCGCGGGTGTCTATGGGCGGCGGCAATGGACCAATAGGTACCAATTCTTTATTTACTTTTCCGCTGCTCGAATATATATTTATTCATTTTTTATATTGCTTATTTACTGAGAAAAAAATTAAAAACTAAAAAACGTAAGATGACGTCATCGGACGGCAGAATGTAAAATATTTCTTTGCTTAGCACATTATAGTTTTAAATTTACGAAATGCCAAACCCATGACATGCAACTGTCAAAAAAAAGACAACTTGTCAACGTTGAATGAATGAATGACGTTGACAATGTTGACACAAGTATTATTTACCTTTGACAGTAGTACCTTTTTTTTATTAAAACAATGATAAGCAAAGGAATATCGCTGTATTCAGCCGTCCGATGACGTCATTTGGCGCTTACGTCTTTTTAGAATATAAAGAATTTCAATAATTATTTTATGCATGAAAATGGACAAATTTTGAAAAAAGAAAAAATATAGGTGTGTTCAATTTATTTCTATTTTCATATAAAAAAACAATATGGATATGTTAAAAATATGAAATGTTGTCCATTGCTTAACATCAGGCGATCCGTCTGCTCGCCTGCCGCCTATAACATAAAAAAAACTATCGTAGGTATGTCCATAACCACTCAAGGGAAGCCACTATATTACACCAGATATTACGAGCAACCTCATAATTTTTGGGTCAGCTTCTCCCGCAAACTTTTTGCCCTTTATTAGCGAAGCCAACTATAACTAATCTAATATCTCGCAGATCATACCCTGAGGGAGCGCCTGGAATGAGGATCAAAGTTGTCAGTAACACGATTAGGGGGACAGATTAGTTTGCGACTACGGGTTTACCTGCGGAGTTAATAAATTGGCCGCCCTTTGGGTGGTCGATAATTTGCCTTTTAGAGAAATGTGGAATTTGAATGTAGGTACTGTCGTCACTAATTGAGTTTTTAGAAGCTGAAATATGTGTACTTAAAATTTTAACATCCTTTTTTGTTTCAGTGTTTCAGAGCACTGATTTTCCCTTCTGATCAAGAACAACCATAAAAAAAAAAACAAAAAATATACGGAGTCAGATTGAGTCAACTCGTATATATTACTCGTTTATTTTTGCCGGTAAAAGCTAAAAAAAAATGCTTAGGGGCAACTTTATTCACCTGAAAACATTGCTTGTGTCTATGTCTATTTAGTGTTATTCGCTACTACATATAAAACCTGGTTGACGGACCATCATTCCAGAATAAAATCCGCTATTATATACCGGCCATACTGTCTGCATGGATTTTGTATGTGTTATTGTCCTTTTTAGTTTTTTTGGAATACACGCACTAATATAAACTTTCTACGCGTTTGATTGATAAGATGGGTTGTTGTTGATTGGTTTTTGATACTTGCGACTGCGTCGTTGGCGTAGTGGGTAGTATGTCGCACTTTAAATTGACTGCGCTTGGGCCAAAAATGAGAAATTTTCTTGCGTTTTAATAATTGCACGAAAGAAGACCCTTGTTGCTCTTAGAATTACTGACATTCATTCAAAATAATGAGAACTCCATGCTTGCTAAGTATTTTTCAGATTTCTGAACTGCACTTCTTTGAAAAATAAATAAATTCCACTGGTGTCGCGGGTGTCCATGGGCGGAGGCAATCGCTTCCCATCAGGTTACCCCTCTGCTCGACTACCACCTAAGCCACCACCTACACCTATTAAAAAAGTATAAGTATTCTACATCGGCCTGATTGCATACTAATAGCGGATTTGACCAATCTTATTCCGATACTAAATCTATGGTATAGCGCTGTCATCATTCTATATAAATCTGATGATATACCATAGATTTATCCACGGATAAAGATTGGTCGAATTGGGCCTAAGTAGCTTAAGCACTTATGTTAGAGATATCAGAGAACAGAGGAGTTCAGGCATAAGCTAGTTTGGACTGCTTATGGAGAATTCTTAAAAAAATTAAAACAATAACTGAGACCCAAAGCTAAGCCAAAAGTGAGTAAAAAAGGAAAGTGAAAACAAAGTAGGTCCCAGCGGCAGTGTCCCCAAAATTCTGGCAGCATTACCCCGCTGGATCGTGATGGAAATGCACTGGGCGAGGTAGCTGCAAGCCTTTGACTCTCCCGTGACTAAGACTAAACGCTTAGCTAAGTCACGGAAGAATGTGAGAGCTTCCGGAACCCCACGGGCCCAGTGTTTCAATTCCGAGAGCTACAAAGTGGTATCGAATAGATGCCTATACTTTTCAGCTTTCAGTCTTGCTTATTAAAATATGAACTAACAAGAAGACCTTTCACACAATAACATATCAACGGGGCACTTTTCACTGAACCGCGAAACATTTCAATTTTACGCAATTACGTTCAAATCGAGCGAGACTCGGCCAATTTGGGCATTATTGGGCAAATTGAGCGACTATTGGGCAAATTCCTGCATTACCTGCGGATATTCGGATAGTTTTAATGTGCATCCGGGGGGAATATTACGGTAATATTCTATTTAATGACACAAAGCGTGGAACGCTTCGTTACATACTTTTGAAAGGGTTGGTAATTCGATACGGGTAAGGTGGAATTGAGTTTGGGAAATTGGCTGTGGAATTATATTCGAAAATTTAATGTATTATGTTAATATTGTGTTATTCTCATTAGTTGTTTCGAGTACAGGTTGGTAAGGAAGCCTCTTGATGATTACATTTTATCTGTTTTTTTTTGTTTAATTTCTTGGCTGTACTTTTTTTTATATGAGAGGTGGCAGACGAGCAGACGAATCACCTGATAGTAAGCAATTCCGCCGCCCATGGACACCCGCAACACCAGTGAAGTCACAAGTACACTGCCAACCTTTTCCCCTTCCCCCCATTGGGCCTCCGGTAACCTCACTCACACGGCGAAACACAGCGCAGGCGCTGCTTCACGCCGGTCTTCGCCGGTGAGGCAGTGGTATCACTCATGGTCGAGCCGGCCCATTCATGCCTAAGCGTGGCTCTCCCACATTTAAATGTACAATTTTAATTTGAGCAAATACAATTCAGTTCAGTGTTCAGTATATGGGTGTAATTTGAATATGTAATTACAGTACATTTACACTTTCTTTGCTGTCTGAAATTCGTAACATAGGGTTATAAGAGCGATGATAGCTCAGTGGTTCAGAACGCGCCTTCCATACGGGGGTACCGGGTTCGAATCAAAGCATGCACCTCTGGATTTTCCAAATCTATGTGCGTAGGTACTTGTACCGGCTAGGCGGTGAGGGTAAACATGATGAAACTGTTTCAGATAACTTTTAAAACGGAACCATGTTTCAAATAGTTGATATTTTTATAGCAATCTTTTTCAATTTATTTCAAATGTTGTAGATTTTTTTTTATCTTATTAAAGATAAAGATAATTTTACTGGCCATAAAAACACAGTACACACAGCAGTAGCAAGTACATGGAAAACAAAAAACAACAAAATATAATAGGACATGACATTGATTTGTGACCAACAAGGCGCAGCCTCAGCATTTACTGCAGCAGCCAGTAACCACTGCAGCGCTGATTTTCAGGCTGAGCCTTGATGGCTGAGGCTGATGATCGTGCACACTTACAACCTGTAACTTACTCTATACTCGCACTCGTGGGGTGCGAGTATAGACGCAAATAGTGTGCGAGCGAGAAATGAATAGATGCGCCGCCATTTCTGATCCTTTATCCGCACAGGTTGTACATTGAGACATAAAAGAAAAAACACAAATCAAAAGAATACAAAGAAAAACAAACGAAATTAGAAGAATGGAACAAACACATTTACAATATACGAGGGGACATGAAGAACATAAAAGGGAACATAACAGTGAAAATAAAAACATGTGGGCATGATAAATAAATATATGAAGAATAATTACATAATAGGGTATATACCCTATTATGTAATTATTCTTCATATATTTATTGACTAAGCTCAAGATTTTACAAAATATAAATATTTTATCAAAATATAGGTCAATATGTGCCAATGGCAAAAGTTCTCAATTAAAAATATAACGTCTAGCCGGTTTTATGGTCATTCAAAGATTCATGGGCAAGTCCATTTTAAAAGTATGAAATTATTAAAAAATAATTATACCATTGAATAATCCATACAATTTGCACCAACTATTATAATAGAACCATTGACATAAACGAAACATTTGATATAGCTACCATACAAAATTCAAATGAAATGCATACAAAATACTGTCGTGTGACGTCACATCTTAGTAGCCATTTGTATGGAGCGTTTTGGGTTTGCCCAAAATAATGTGATTTTAAAGTTGTGATATCTCAGGTAGTTTAAATGAGAATCAAGTGATTCTTTCAACGATGTTTCTATCATTGAGAGGTCTTTTGATTGCAAAAATAAAAAAAAAAAGTCATATACCGTATTATGTAATTAAATGAATAATTAAAATAAAATAACATAAATAATAATAGTAATGCACTAAATAAATAATTAAAATTAAATTTAAATGCATATATTAGTATATATTATTATGTACAGTGAACAGCTCATCAGACTAGCACAAACTGTCAAAATTCTTCGATTGATATTGAACCATAACCGCTAGATATTAAGTTAAAAATCCATTGAAGAAATTTGACAGATTTGTATAGTCTGGTGTGCTGTTGTCCCTGTACAAACAATGACGGACTATTATTATTATTATTTTACTTAACATGCAATCCACTTGCTATAAGGTTATGAAAAATTAAGATAATAATTTTTAATAAAGTTTTTTTTCTGCCTATACGCAGACGACAGACGAGCAGATGCATCACCTGATGGTAAGCGATTGCCGCCGCTCATGGACACCCGCGACACCAGTGTAGTTACTAGTGCGCTGTCAACCTTTCCCCCGGATCGGGCCTCCGGTCCCCTAACTCACGCAGCGAAATACAGCACAATGCTGCTTTACGCCGGTTTTCTGTAAGCTCCTCTTCTGTAATCACTCCGGTCGAACCCGCCGATTCATACCGAAGCATGGCTCTCACACGGTCAATCATTTGGCACGGTCGTGCATCTTTTCATTTTCATCAATGTTATTCATTGTTACTCCTAGAAAAACTTGGTGACCCGAACACGTCATCCTCCAACCCCAAACAAATGTAGGAAAAAGCTTGTTTAAAGACACCTTAGTCCATATTTTTAGGGGTCTAATATTATTTATTGCTTTTTACTTCTTTTTATCCTTGTCAAAGAAGAAATATAATTTTACGTGCATCTTTGTTCTTCATTTCTATTCTAACATCACACCATACCATCTGTTCGTCCATCTTTATTACTCGTAAGTTAACTTACGAGTATTGTAATGAAAACGCACCTCTAGTGGGTAAACGCTATGGCCAAAATTAACATGATACGTTTAATTAAACGCGCATAAATTGTATGCAATATTGAGTGTTTACGAGCTAAAATATCGATGCGCTATGAAGTCATAACGAAGGACGGATGTTCTGAGAGGAAGCATTTATACGCTTTTGAGCGTATCATCATCATTAGGCTGTTGTGGTCCACTGCTGAACATTGACCTCTTCAAATGTTATCTACAGGTCCATTCACGAAAGAAGCCCACAAATGGCTAGCGTGTACCCTGATTTCGAGAGATCTACGAGATCTAATCTCATGAAGAAAAGATTTGAGACAAAGAATATTTTCAATTAAATATAGAATGTATGTGGTATAAGTCTATAAAATGTGTTAAATTGAGAATGAGTTACTCCTTCATGAGATTACAAGTGTAGACGTTGTAGATCTTTCGTGTACTTTGATGGACTTTTGGCTGCAAAATGCTGCAGTGTAAGGGTATTATAATTATTATTATTCGTAAATGTATATTTAACGTTTGTTAAATATGACGGTGATATAAAGTAGTTTTTATTCTGTATTCGAAAATGTTAATGTTTTTTTTTTGTTTCACACATCAATACTGCTTCATAACACCGCTTTAGCTAATAAAAGTTTATTGAACATTTCTAAACAATAGCTAGTAAGTTAGTTTTTTTATTGGCTGTTTAAATTAAAATATTAATTATTTCACAACATCACATACATTGATCTGACTCCGAGATAGGTAGCTCAAAAGCACCTGTGTTACGGATATCAGAATCAACAGTAGGATTACATATATACTTTTATTTTGTAAATACATACTTATAATAAAGTGTTTGCCCAGAGGTTGTAACCCCAAAATTGTATAAAATAGATCCGGTTTAGTAGCTAAAAATTAAAATCAATTGGCGTCACTATTGTGCCCTACCCGTCACCTTAAGATAAGGGTGTTCTATTATTGTTGTGTACCTTTAAATTAACTAGTTTCGTGGCTTCATGTTCTTCCGGTCATAAATATAACGCGACAAATTCCCGCCAATCGCGACAACGCGCGTCCCATATGTCGCGCGCTGTAAATAATAACGGACGGAACTTTATCAAGCTTATTTATTGGCTCATTACAAAATAACGCTTTTATACGGATAATTGCGTTTTGTTCAAAATAAGAACGGTAATTAATGCTCTCCTTTGACAGGTTACAGATTAATAGGGTAAAATTGCATACCTGATGTTTAATATTGTTTGAGTTAATTTTTTGGCGAAAAAAATGGCTGCAGAAAACCTTACCAAATATCAAAAATTTTAAAGAAGCAAATATTAGAAGAAGTATTTGAGTCAGTGAATTTGTTGAATTCTTCTTCATAGTACAGTACATTTAATACTTACATCAGTTCAGATTTTTTGTAAACTTGTTTGTGATATTGGCATTACTATTTAGTATACAATATCATAAACATATTATGTACTGTTACCGTGAGAGAGCCACGCTTCGGCATGAATGGGCCGGCTCGACCGGAGTGATACCACGGCATCACAGAAAACCGGCGTGAAGCAGCAGAAAACAACAAGCAGCAAAGGGGGGTTAAAGGTTGGCAGCGCACTTGTAACTCCACTCATGTCGCGGGGGTCCATGGGCGGCGGCCATCGCTTAACATCCGGTGATATGTCTGTTCGTATCCTATCTATCACATAAAATAAAAAATGTACCTTAGAAGAAGGATACTTTATTAAATAAAAAAAATAAGAGATTTGATTTTTTTTCAACGATAACTGAAAAATATTTGTATATCTGACTGTACACAACAAGGAAGATTGAACTCAAAAACAAGTTCTCTCACAACACACGGAAACTTTCAAAAACCACTTATACGCCGGGAAACATGAGAGAAAAAAACATATTCAGAGGAAAGTTGAGACAGAAGCCGTAAATCTGCGAGGTCAAAGCTTTTTGGTCAAATAAATTAGTTGTGGAGTGACGAGGGTCCGAGTGTGGGCGACGAGAATATCCCCGTATGCATATGGGATTTTGTACAAGATAACGTAGATAATATGGCCTTGTAAGCGTGGTGGCTCACTGGATAGAAAAGTGCGCCTTCATTTGTATATTTCTACCATTAGTTCTGTACGGTATGTCTATGTAAGGTTTGGTATACACTGGCGCGGTGTTCGGTTTAAGAGTAATTGTATGAGAATATAAGTTGGTTGTACCTAATTTATCTCCTGGTAAAAAGAATAAATCTGAAAATTTCGCGCAGATACTCTCAATAGTGTATCCTTACCCGTACGTGTCGCCGCAGTTATACCGGGCACCATGGATGCACTACGCGATGTCACCCGCCGTGCCCCCTGGGCCCTGGGTGCCGTCTCGCTCATCCGCTCTTCACTGACCACATACCGTACAGTTCGATATTAGGCAATTTGCATGTTTCGGAAAGTTTTTCAAAACGTGAAACTATGAAACAGTTGGTCTGGTTCCCCTGTCTAACGGTTGCGGTCCTTTCATTGTAATTACCAGACTTCCTATATCCTGAATCAAGGTCCAAACGTACCCCAGAACCCAATCCACGTTATTATAAATCGCGATCTAAATTTATCACCGTACTAAATCTCATGTCATCCCGTTCCAACACGCAATGTTAAAAGGGCTTGGCACGAATTTTGTTGCGGGACTATCTTAATTCGCGATTTGTAATAAGGGAGAATGACTTTGGACGCAATCGGATCTAATACGCTAAAATGATGACGTAGGTATATAATATGGCTGTTCGTCCGGAGTGATACCACGGCGTCACAGAAAACCGGAGTATAGCAGCACTTGTGACTGGTGCCGCGGGTATCCATGGGCGGCATCAGGTTCTATACTATATTTCTTATAGTATCATCATCGTCAACCCATTTAAGTCCCCACTACTGAGGCACGGGCCTCCCTCAATCACATGAGGGGTAATTGCCATACTCACCACGCTTGGCAGATGGGTTGGCGAGGGTTTTGATATAAATGCAGAGTTTTCCTTCTCTGGGTGCTGATGATCATGCCAGCAGCTTTACCTTAGTCGTCTTTTACGACACCTCGGTAAGAGTGAGGGTGGCCTATTCTACTCTGCCGGGAACCACACGGCGTCTGCCACTTATCACATAAAAATAATATGGCCTATTAACTGTTCAGAAAAACTACCTATAGTTGGAAGAACCATAATATTTTGCATTAGGTGTAGCCACTTCCATTTATTCCAAAGCTATTTTTTTTTATTTATATCTTTTAGATCTATATCCTCGAAAAGGAAAGGTCCTCGATTGGAGGCCACGTACAGGAAGTCGCAGCTGTGGCAGGCCCCCACAAGGTGGACCGACGATCTGGTGAAGATCGCGGGAATCTATTGGGTGCGAGTGGGAGCGATCTGTGTGGAGAACATTGGGGGAGGCCTATGTCCAGCAGTGGGCGTCTATTGGCTGAAATGATCATGATGATGAGATCTATATCAACTTTCTTTATATATTCTAGTTAGTCTGGTTCACATATATTAGGACTAAGAAGATCAAAAGGTTAATAATATTTATTATATTAACAGACCTTAAGTCCTTGAAAATGGTCCAAACGTAGGTACGGCGGCTTTGGATGTATCACGGTTAATGATGATCCACATAAGCTCCAAATACAGACTCTCCAAATCCTGAATCATGGTCTAAGCGCACCCCGGGCTCCAAAGCGATAGCTTTGGACGCAACCGGGAATCACATACTAAGATAAGGAGGATGATCGAACTAAAATCGTTATCTGGCACCTACTCATAGTGCAGAGAATGCCTAAATTTGAGAATAGATAATCCGTGTTAGCCGTGTGGCCACCCTCACTCTTACCGAGGTGTCGTAAAAGGCGACTAAGGTAAAGCTGCTGGCATGATCATCAGCACCCAGAGAAAGAAAACTCTGCATTTATATCAAAACCCTCGCCAACCCGTCTGCCAAGCGTGGTGAGTATGGCAATTACCCCTCATGTGATTGAGGGAGACCCGTGCCCCAGCAGTGGGGACTTAAATGGGCTGACGATGACGATGATGATGAATCCTTGTTAATTGTTATTTATTCATTTGTATTTTACCAACAAAATTTTATCAAAAACTTCGAAACAACGCATTTTGAGCCCGATACAACCCTTTCGCGAAGTCAGGAGCGTATAGGTACTCTGTTTTAAAAGAACGAAAACGCACATATGACTTCAGTGGTGTTACTTCAGTGTATTCATAGACGGCAACATTCGCTAACTAGCAACTGACCCGTCTGCTCGTCTCAACAAATAACAAGAAAACTGTCTCTGCTGAAATTATTATGCCGTATTGCCGTGGTCGTATGCCACATTGATTTTATTTTATAATTATAATGAATCTGTTTTGCTAGAGTAGGTGGCATACGACCACGGCAATACGGGATAATAATTTCAGCAGAGACAGTTTTATTGTTTCGTATTTTTAGAGCGTGTTTTGTCGGTAGTCGGGTCTTAGTTTTTAAACTTTATTTTTATATAACATGTTTTTAGTTATGTAAATAAAATTACATATTTGAAATGTGCTAAAAAGCTCTTTCATTTGATACCCCACACGGTACCTGCCAAGCAATTTTTTTTTAGTTCCTTACTCTAAGTCCCCTAGAGGGCGCTGTAGTCAATTTAACGTGAAGTCATGTAGCCTATAACCAGAAGACAATCAAGACGCTTCTAACGAGACCTCATTTATTCAAATATGATAACTAGTTTAGAAGTTATGAGGGAACAGATGAACAATCATACATACATAGGTACAGGTCAAAATTATAACCATCATTTTTGCTTCGCCGTAGTCGGGTAAAAAACCAATTTCAGTAATGGCCTTTAAAACAGCCCACGCACTAAAATGATTCGAACCTGTTTGATAGGTAATGCAGTCTGACAATGCAGTTCCAAGCATCAGCTAATCTAATTACGGGAGCATGTCACGTCGCTCATGTATGACATTGCGTGACACGCGTTCTGTCTATCACTACATGCACTAGGACCATAGCATCACTATCGATGTTCTATGCAAATGATCGTGTGGGCTTAGCCAGTCTTAAAAAGACGATATTTCATATTTATGAGGAAATGAATAAAATGAAAAAAAAAAAAATTGGCAATTCCTATTTCTGCCGCACCATCAAGAAATGGAACTCGTTGCCGGCGCATGTATTTCCTCCTTTCTACAATATGGATTCCTTCACACAAAGCGTGAAGAAGCATCTCGCGGGCCAGTATAGCGGTGCCAACGGAGGTGATGCCTTGACATCGCTTCCGTTGTAATTATAACTTGGGCTCTTCTCTTGCTTACCTTCAGGCTGAAGAGAGCCAATATACGGTGCCTCTATAAAAAAAAACCTAACAGTAATACAATGTACAGACGCGTCAGGTAATGTTAAGAAAGTATAGTATACTAAGAGCTTGTTGACAGTCCATATATCTACAAAGTGTAAACAACTGCATTAAAATCCACTAGTTCTATAACAATTAGTGCAGCGTGCGAAGGGTACAGTCGCAACCGCATTAGCCTCCATAAATACATAACCGAGAGTACAATCGGCGACATTGACGTTCTGCCACTGGACAAACGCTTCCCCAAACATTTATTAACGAACAAGGAGTGGCGTAGAGTAGTAAGCTTGGTTGGTTATGTGTAATTTTAGTCAAAAATGATTATTTTTTAAGAGATATATAAGTGTATATCTATTTAGAAAATACGAAAAAGCTTACATCGGTACACCTAAACGCCTAGCTAGTGCATCAGCGTACTTTCTGGTGTAGTAAATGGCCATGCGCGTTGATTTAGTTAGCTTTCCCACAAAAAAAATAAAAAATAAGTCAATAGGACTGACAACGTGTGGTCAGTCCATATAATTGGTTATCAGACAAGCCTATAACACTGCCCTATCTCACGAGTTTTTCTTACGTCTAATGTGCCCAAAGAACAATCACTACAGTCATTGCTTTATTGATGTACCTACTTGTAAATTTTCATCTAGTTAAGACGTGACGGCTCCATCTTTCATCAAAGGACACTGACAGGTCCACCTTATACTCCGCTGGTCCTGCACGTAATGTCGATGAATGTGACAAATAATCACATTCTTAATTATATATGCCAGAGATTTTTTAGGAATAGCACACTATCTATCGCCCGCTGTACCTCAAACCTCCACTAATTACGGAAACGAATAAGTACACGTGAAAATAATGTCTGGTCTTTTTTCTATTTGATCTATGGATAAGGTGTGTTTTTTTCTAATGCTATAATGTTGGTAGTTATAAGTTCGGCCGTTAGATGGCGTTAGCGAAAATGTGTGTCTAATTCGATTTTTGATTTCAGTTAGTTCTAGTAGTCTTCTAAAAATTCTAGCTGAATTTTCAAGTCGACTCCATAGTTTTTAGTTTCCCTTATACGTCGTGCATACATCACGGGTTGCGGACCATTATTCTAATTGGTCACAAATTATGCCTGATCGGGTTAGCGTTTAGCTCGGTTAGCGGCCCGGCTGTAATTTAGTTTCGGCTCTATTGTTTTTGATTACGTAGGTATGTGTTGACTGGGGCCGAGTCTGGATTGACTTAGGTACATTAAGGTACTATTTCGAGTACGTATTATAATGCATATAGGACAAAATTATATAGACTATAATATATGAACAGCCCATTGTTCGTTCGTCGACGTTCTCCATAAAGAGTTATTTCCTACCACGCACAGTAAAACTGTGGAACCAGCTGTCATCCGTGTTGTTTCCGAACAGATACGACTTGGTGACCTTCAAGAAAAGGGTGTACTCCTTTCTTAAGAGCCGGCAACGCATATGTGATACATCAGGTGTTGCAGATGTCCATGGGCGGCGGTGATCACTTTCCATCAGGTGTGCCGTCTGCTCGTTTGTCCGCTATAATGTAATAATAAAAAAAAAAGAGTACCATGCGGTTCTTCACTTGGTATAACAACATTAGATAAAGTCCGAACACTAGTTAACAATATTTTAGAATTTAACTGTGTCACCTGTATTTTTTACAAATCAGTAATGCTTTGTATCATTAAAATAGTAATAATGACTCCGGGCAATTTAATAATTAAAACAATTTTATAATAATTAAGTTATCGGTTTAGTCTTCTAGTACACTTTTGAACAACTGAAAGTTGTAGTTATAGAAATTAGTCCGAATGAAAATCATGTAACATTCAATGAGAATGATAAAACACTTTAGTCATGAAGTTACATTAATAGATCCAAATAAATGGAATCTAATAAAATTAAAGTATTGAAAGTAGCCATAAAAATACTAACAAAAGCAACAACAAATCACAAACTACAAAGAATTCATTTCATTCCAAGATGAAATCCCTGGAGATTCTCAAAATTTAAGACTCACACGAGCACATTTAACCGCAAACACTCTGTATGTCGCATTAACATAACATGAAAATCCCATAAACACACGGCATTTGTTTTAACACCCTATGCAGACGGATTGCTTAACTTCCCCCTTTGAGGACACAATTCGCTGTATAATAAACATTTATCTATTTTTTGGGTACAATATTAGGGACAGTGCAGTTACTGGCTGTTTTATGCGTTACTTCAAAATAGTACCGATATATTATACATAAGGCGTTAAAAAAGTTAGTCCAAGTGTAGGTACCGTTAGGTGGAAACTTTGCTGAAAATCTTAAATTAGGTACTTTTGCCTCAAATTTTGTGTACCTAAAACTTTTGTAACTTATCTTCGTCTTATAAAAGATAAAAATTCTTTATTCAATTTAGGTCCACACAGAACACTTATGAATGTCAAAATAGGTACATAATATCTACCGCTGGTTCGGAATGTCGATTTCTACTGAGAAGACACCAGCAAGAAACTCAGTAGTTACTCTTTTCAAATATTGATGATGTTACAGAGTTTCAATTGAGAACAGAAAAAAAATACAATTATGAAAGTTAATAGACTACTATGAATAACAACTCAAAAGATTAATCAATTAACATGACCAAGAATCCTTATCATTTAAATAGTCTTAGTACACTATAGTAACCTTTCTACATTAGGCAGGTTTTAATATGAGACTTAAACTTATCCAGTGATAGGTTAATGACATTTTGTGGTATCTTATTAAATATCTTAATACTTAAGCCAACAAACGAATTACCGATTTTATGAAGTCTGAGAATTATATTACCTTATATACTAAAGACTAGACCTACCATATAAATAAAACGTAGGTACTATGATATGGATGTTTTCAGAATAGGCACTGACTCAGAAACCTACCTCGTTTCAATATTGTATCTATGTATTTAAGCTTTACTTTTTAGTAACATTGACGACTCTACTTCTTTATTTTAGTATTTGACTTAAATCAAATTTAGAGAATTAAATTTTATGTTGATATTTTTAGTAAATGGCTTGAAAATCGTCACTGTTTAAAGGTATGGCTTTAGCCCGGGATCCGCTGTATGTTCATATCCAAAATAAATATGTTTTAAAAATAGCATATACGAGGTCCCCGAAGTCTTAAATTTCTGTCAACTTCGATGATTTTCTTACAACCACCACTTAATGCAATACATGGAAGTATAATTAACTAGCAAGCAAAACAAATGGATAAGTTAATTAAAATAAATTCGAGCAGATCGTTGTCTTCATTAGGCACCGTTTGCTTAACCCTGCTTTAACGTCGTCTAAACAGATTTAATATTTTACGCATATGAGGTACAAACAAGGGTAAAGATACCCTCATACAAAATGTAACTTCAGTAATTTTATTTTTTACACTATTTGGAAGTGCCAAATTCAAAAGGTTTCGCACTAAAGTGCCTGTGACTGTCGAATATACAGATAGGCGGATTACATACATTCGTTGGTATCTATGAATATACTTTGGAAAAGGACACCCTCATTAATGGATTAGTCCGTCTGTATATTCGTCTAACAACTTTTTGTACTACCCTGGACTAATACATAATTAGTCCATGGTATACTACTTATCGAATCTTTCCGTTCTATGAACCACTTTTTGAAAAAAAATACTCCTATGACGATAAAAAAAAATCCATCTGTATACCGCACGGAGGGCGGGAACATATCCTCTGAAATCATAATCTTTACAATACCACCCTTAAGTAAATAATGCACTTAAAAATGTATCAACCGTCTTCGGGTGAAACTCGAACCCACGATCTTTTGCTAACCGGGCTTGCTGGGCTGCTTTACCGACGAAGCTACCGGAGACCTTGGTATGGCGACGAATTTTGAAAGTCCTTTTTACTTCGCTGTGTTTTAAGTGCATTATTTACTTAAAATAAATTGCAAAAAATTGCTATACCCAAAAAAAAATACCACCCTTATCCTTCAAAGGTTAAATTCCTAACAAAACATTATTTTTTACCAAAAAAACCGAATAAAGGTTGTGTGGTAACATGTTTTATTCAAATTTACTTACATTTGTAGTAACGGGAACGACCTATGCCCCGACGGCTCCCCACCGCACCATATATCTTGTTCACGCCACAGCACTTATTTATTTCGGCTACGAACTGCCTGCTAGCTTATTCTTCTTGCTTTTTGTATTCGCACTTTTAACCTAGTACAAACGTGTTAGAAGTTTAACATTATTTGGAAATACTAAAAAGTGGAGATCGGTTCTTTTCAAGCTCATCACCACCACCACGTACCTCAGTTCTGTGGAACGGTTTGGCTGCAGGAGTATGTCGTGACACATACGTAAGTACCAAGTTTTCTCTTAAGAACGTAGCACACCTCCCCTCTTAATCGTATGGCTGCCAAATTCCAGTTATTTTGATATCCTGTCCCTTTAAGGAGAAACGGAAAAACTAGCGAAATTGGTTCCTGCTAAACGCTCAAAATCCTTACTAATCCTTACTAATATAATATATAATACTAGCTGACCCGGCAAACGTTGTTTTGCCATATAAATAAAAGGGTTGATCGTAGAAGGGTGAAAATTGAGGATTGTATGTATTTTTGTATGTTGTATCATTAAAAAAGAGAAATTAAAAATTTTGTCTAAAAAATAAAAATAAAAATTTAGGGGTGGACTACCCCTAACATTTAGGGGGATGAAAAATAGATGTTGGCCGATTCTCATAGATACCGGATAAGCACAAAAAATTTCATCAAAATCGGTCAAGCCGTTTCGGAGGAGTATGGCAACGAAAACTGTGACACGAGAATTTTATATATTAGAAGATATTAATATTATAAAGGCGAAAGTTTGTTTGGATGGATGTATGGATGGATGTTGGTTCCTCTTTCACGCAAAAACTACTAAACGGATTTTAATGAAACTTTACAGTAATGTAGCTTATAGATCAGAATAACACATAGGCTATAATTTATAAAGATATCTATAAGACCTTGCTTTTATTCGAATTACACGCAGACGAAGTCGCGGGCAAAAGCTAGTTAGATATAATATTATTGTTTCTCCACATGATTTTGCTCTTCTGCGTCAAAGATTTGCAGTGGATGATGATGATGATGATGTGCTTCAAGTGTCATGGCTTTGACTCGAAACTGATTTACGTAACCGAAGATCTGTTGTTCCGATTTTTTTCTCTTTCTATTCAAAGAATTCATCACACGTCACGGTAATCTTGTGTAAAAATTGCTTTCCACACAGTCTGACGTCATAACGCTAATAATAAATAACCCGGCAGCCTTATAAATTATGATCGCGCTGGCTCGCAGCTCATTTGCTGACGAAGTTCTAACCCCCGGGGGCCGAGCCAATCACGGCGGATGTGAGCTTGTTATGGGAAAAGTATGGGTTTACGCAGCCAGCCTCGGTGTGATGGGGTTTTTCTCTCATTTGCTGATTTGATTGGTGATGGAAAACAAACATTCCGATTCTATAAATGAGAAACGCACCCTTAGTAAAATACCGACCTAACTCAAAATTGTTGATATTTTTATAGCAATTCTTTGCAATTTATTCTTGAGTAGTCTTGAGTAATTAAAGCACTTCAAATTTCATCTCGTGTTCATATTTGAGTGTACCTATTTACTTAACTCAAAATTGTTGTTAGATGACCTTTCATCCCTGGATTTTAGCCAATACTATTTTCATTTAGCATCTATATTAAAATTTTGAGTTAGGTCGGTATTTTACTAAGGGTGCGCAGTATGTTCTCATTAAAGAGTATGATAGATTATTTATTATTATTTAAAATAAATTAAATCACCCCAGGTCTTCATATAAATCTAATTTTAGATCGTAATATCAATAAAACGCCCCATAATATTCTACCTATATTGCCAATAAAATTTTTAGCGTTATTTTTTTTTTTTAATATTTCACAACATCACGTACATTGATCTGACTCCGAGATAGGTAGCTCAAGCACCTGTGTTACGGATATCAGAATCAACAGTGGGATTACAAATATATACATATAATACTTTTCTTTTGTAAATACATACTTATAATACATAGAAAACACCCAGACCAATACAAACAGACATGTTCATGCACACAAATGTTTGTACTGTGCGGGGATCGAACCCGCAACCTTTGGACCAAAGACAGCGTTCACTACCACTGTTCCAAACGGGTATTTTGACTAATTATTATACATAGAATAAAATTACCAAGGCATTTTTTTTATGTAATAGGTGGCAGACGGACGAGCAGACGGATCACCTGATGGTAAGCAACTGCCGCCGCCCATGGACACCCGCGACACCAGTGGAGTCACAAGTGAGCTGACAACCTTTAGACCCTCCTTTCCCCCGGATTGAGCCTCCGGTCCCATCACGTAGCGAAACACAGCACAGTGCTGCTTCACACTGGTTTTCTGTGAGGCCGTGATATCACTCCGGTTGAGCCGGCCCATTCATGCCGAAGCGTGACTCTCCCACGGTGGAATGCATACATTAACTTTTTAAAAGAGACACCTCATAGATTTCCTTTCCGAAATTATTATAATATCGTTAGGGTAGTTAAATATTTTTATTGTTAGATCATTTGAGACGAAATAGTGTCGGAAATCCATCTGATGATGATCTACATATTATATACTACTGTCTGGCTTAATTTTGCTATCGCTCAAATGTAATCTTTAATGTAAGAATTTCAAAATATTCTACCTAATTTTCGTAGAATGTTTCACAAACGACATAAGTTGACTTATCGCTAAAAGTCCTAAGCAACCCCATTACAGTATTTCTTTCACGAATCATCGTTATAAAATCTTTCGTACTTTGCATAATCCATTCTATCGTCCCATTACACAACACATTACAACATTTAAGGCGGTACACACACGGTATCTCTGTCGCTTGATCACAAGATGCTTGTTTAATGCTCGACGTGTTTAATCTATAATGCGCCTTATCGCAATATTTTCCATTTCCGGGGAAACCCGGAACGTCGGCGCGTCGTCTGGGGAAATAAGGGGCCGACTTTCACTTTGTTGTTTTTTCCCGGGGAAAATTTTTCGTAGTTCTCTTCGTTTACACTTACAACAGTAAGCGGTGTTCGCCCGATTGTTACCTGCTGTTGAATTAAATATGGCTGAGCAAAGGGTAGAAAGTCTGGATTTGCATTTTGTTAGCAACAATGAGCGCGGATTGTTCTGGGGGTAAATGGAAGTTCTGAATTATGCGCCCGTTATGGTGGTGTGCTGGGGTCTGTGAAGTTTTTCTGAGCTGACCTTTTTCTTTGTGAAGACCAACTCAGCTTATTTCAAGAGTATTTTTAAGATAGGTGACAAGCAGATGGCTAACGACCATTGGGCAAACGCAATACCAGGAGTCACAAGTGCGTGCCAATCTTTAAACTCCCATTTCCCCGGATTGGATCTCCGGTACTCCCACTTAGCAAAAAACCGCGCAGGCGCTGTATCACGATGGTTTTTCTGTGAGGCCGTGGTATCATTAATATCGAGGCGGAACATTCATGCCGAATCGTGGCTCTAACATGTTTTACCCTATTTTCTTTTTAAGGATTGCATTAAAAAAGCAATGTTTTTTAATGCGGCGCTTAACACTTTCACAGCGGATCACTATCGCAGCTTGGCATTCATATTTTTCTCTTATTCGCGAATCACGAGTAGCCCTCGTGGTTGCCTTTCATACTGTTTATTAGAAAAACAACGACGTCTTATCGTGAGCCGCGTGCGTACCGTATCAAGCGGCGCTCTAAACACTCCGCTATGAAAATGTTAAAAAGAGCGCAGGACGGGTCATCAATACGTTGGACCCATCAAGTAAAATCTACTAAACGTTAGTTCACGAGTTGGTCCACGAATCCAAAACATTTGTACGAGAGGAATGGTTTGTCTTGCTCGGATTGTGATTTAATAAGTTAAAAGCCCCGACATCGACACAAAACACGGAATTTTCTTACCAACTCTAGGAGTTGGTAAGAAATAAGTGAAATTTGTCCTAATGCAAACAAACTTGTAAGTCCCGGTTGCGTCCTAAACTGTCACTTTTAAGCCCGGGGTACTTTTGGGCCATGATTCAGGATTTGGGGAATCTGGTAATTACAATGAAGCCACTTCCATCTGACCTTCGCCACTCTTTTGACAGTGGAACCAGACCTACTGAATCTTGATTACACGTTTCAGAAATTATCCAAAACGATTTTCTCCCTCACTGCCGACCTAATGGTCGGAAAGATGCACATAGATTTGAAAAATCCAAATACAGTTTTCAAGCCTCGCCCAGCATGGAAAGCACACTTTCTTATCCACTGTGCTACCATAGCTCAACCTACCTAAAGTATCAAAACTAATATTGAACATTTCCTCCAGGTATCGGTGTCGGTAATTAGTTAATGTTCTAGCTCATCTTCAGTAATTTATTGAGACGGAGCACCTCCCCCTCTGACACCCCCCATTTTGTTCTTCTCACGGGAATTGGCGGCGGTGAAAAACTCAACCAAAATATTAATGCATAGCGGTAAGGTAAGTATTGGTGCGAATATTTAGCACGCTCGATAAGTTTTGATACTTGGTATATTAAATTAGATTAAAGCTGCAAAAGACAGCTCTGTGACAGGTTATTTTCACAGAAGAGATTGTATCTAAATAAATAACTTTAAAGTATTACTTTTTAAAGTATTTCATTACTTTTATTATAATTACTACATTTTTATTTTACAATAAATAATTAATGTCTTCTGTCAAAATTTGATAACACATTTTTTTCTTGCTAGAGGCGACCAACAAGTAAGTCACCTGATGGATAGTAGTCAACGTCAACATCCGCGAAGTTAGAGATTTTTCTGTAGAAAAAATACGAAGGTTTATTTTTGGAATTTTGAATTTAACAACATCTTTTGAAACATATGTACTTATTGTAAATAATACTTATTCATTTAAATCGTCGAGGACCCAAACGAACATTAAAATTTTTTTTAAGTATGAATACTTTTTTGCCGAGCAAATTATCGAGCGCACGAAAATAATTGTTATTCATTTAAACCGTCGACGACCCAAACGAACATCAAAGATTTTTTCAAGTATCAATACTGTTTTTCCGAGCAAATTATCAAGCGCACTCAATAGTCTCACGGCGGATTAATCAAGGATTGTTCGTTCTAACTTCGCGTGAAAAATTGTCACCATCAACGCCCGGCGCGAGCTCTAATAACGCAGTGATGCATCGCCTGGAAACTTCACCCTGTATTATAAATACAGGGTGAGAAATGCTTTGAATTCTCTGATAAATTCAAATAAAACAAATGTACTATCAAACCGTAGAAAATGTTTTCTTGTCTAGATCCCATTTTAACGTGGGAGAGCCACGCTTCGGTATGAATGGGCCGGCTCACAGAAAACCGGTGTGAAGAAGCACTGTGCTGAGTTTCGCTGCGTGAGTCAGGGTACCGGAGGCCTAAGCCGGGGGAAGGGTGGGTTTAAACGTTGGCAGCGCACTTGTGACTCCACTAGCGGCGGGAATCGCTTACCATCAGGTGATCCGTCTGCTCGTCTGCCACCTATTACATAAAAAAAACTCAACTCACTCGAGGTTGGCACACTCACTCACATGGTGTGAGTCTTCACACCTCTTCTTGTATATCTGCTAATTATCTTCATTGTATCCATGTCGTGTCATGGTGCCTATTATATTGTACTTATAATACTAAACTTGTTCTAGATTCTGTCATATTGCTCCCTGTGCTGTGAATGTTGTGAATGAATGAATGAATGAATGAATGACTTTTTTTGTGTTTCTTTCTTTATTTATTAACATAATGAACACAGTAGTGTTCTCACTAATTACATGAATTAAAATTAAAAAAAAAGCAAATTAAAAAAAATAAATAGCACTCAGTAAGTTATAAGTCAATGTGTCAAATCGAAACGAGTACGAATGGATGATACAGCATTTGGTCTGGTTAAAAAATTATCCCAAGAATATGGATTTCCACATAATTGAGAACCAACTTACCCAAACATGTGATTTTCTCCAATATTTTTTCGTTGGTTGACATTACAAGACTTACCTACCATTTATTTCTATTATCAAACAACATTATAAGTATGGGAGTTTTCTATGTATTTACAAAAGAAAAGTATTATATGTATATATTTATAATCCCACTGTTGATTTGGTTGAACACAGGTGCTTGAGCTACCTATCTCGGAGTCAGATCAATGTATGTGATGTTGTGAAATATTTATTTATTAAATATTTATTATTACAACGTATTTATGTTAGTAATATGACTGATATTACAGAGAAGATTTAAAGTAGGTAATTGAGATATCAGCTGCGATAAACACCGCTAATTTTGTTTTTGAAAAACAGCTTGTGGTGACTTATTCACGTTGAGATGACCGTATGAAACTCTTACGAACACAACTAAGCTAAAAGTATAGAGTCACTGTAGACCACAATCTGTGCTGTAGACGGAAGAGTATTTCATTCATTGACGAGTGCCTGCTTCCAGTATAATCTTGGTCAGTAGATTTGAACAACTTAACTGTCATATCATTAATTGTTAACTAATTAAATTATTCACGGTATTTTTGATGTATAAAACCTCATTGGTTTAAAGAAAGAACAAAACTTTTTCTGTTCGAATTTCGACAGTCAATTGTTTATAATTTTCACTCTCATCAAATATCTCTGTAAAAACACAAGGGAAATAAATTGTCATTTTAAGGTGACCCGTCTTACCCGTCGGTAGGGCACACTAGCGACGCCAATTGATTTCGATAATCGCCAAAAGCGGACACTTTTGGCGTTAATCAATTTTTCGCGTACAAAAACGAACCCAACATTTGTGCATGGTTATTTAATAAATCCGGTTTAGTATCTAAAAATTGAAATCGATTGGCGTCGCCCTACCCGTTACCCTAATTTAAAGCAAATTCGTATTATTTGACGATTCCAAAAGAAAACGAGAGCCAATAACAGTCCACGAAAAACAAAGAAAGGCAAAAATTGTACTGACATAATGTACCGTCTTTTACCGCGAGTCCTTGCTTTTAGTTTAGCTATATTCGTAAGAGTTGTATACACACAGTTAATTAGGCTTACCGCCCTGCAAATGGACAGTGCGCAGATCCGTCCTCTTAGCACTGACCGTAAAGCGAGCATCGGGTGCGTGCTGCTAATCGGCATTAGATCAGAACTTAAAGCCGCACGCACATGTTCCAATGTTCGGAGCTCGGATTACTTTTACCCTACGCGTGTACATCAGGATGGCGGGACTGATTTGATTTGACCCATATAGCTCGATGCAGTAGGTACAGTTACTAAGCTGCACTAGCAAAGTTTGACGTTAAAAATGATGTTACAATCAAGAATCAAATTGTATCTCTTCTAATAATAATGACAGACTAGAGATGAATAGTTTATATTTACAATAAGGTTTAACGTTTAAATATCTTAATTTACTTACTAACGGAAAAGATATCTAGAATGTGAATACATTAATAATTTAATATTTCATGCTGTAAGCCGAAGTAAATGCTTGGTGAGTCCAAACAAAAGTAAAATAATATTTCTTTATTTCCTTAACTGAATATTTATACTTCAATACTATCATTATGACGAGGAAAGATTATTATTTATTTATATTTATTTATTTATGAAAGTGACAAATAACCTCTAAATCCAATAAAAAAACAAATGCCACATCGACGTTGATTAACATGATTATATTTACTATAGGAATAGTTCATTCTTCTAAGTTTCTTGCTGGTGTCTTTTCAGTAGAAATCGACATTCCGAACCAGCGGAAGATGAAATATGTAGTGTACCTATTTTGACATTAATTAAGTGTTCTGTATGGACCTAAATTGATCAAAAAAATGTTATCTTTATCTTTTATTCCTACAGGAAAAACAATTACCGTACGCAAGCAACTAAATTTTAGGCAGCTAAATATATCATTGCTGGCTAGCTTCAGGTTTGTAAAACGTTTTAATAGAAATGTAAAAGAAGGCAAATATTTAAAAAAGTGACCCTACCAACTAAACGCACACGCACAAAGTGAACAGTCGAGCTAGTGTAATACAAGTACAAGCGCATATGGTAAGACTAATTCCACTACCCCACGCTGGGGTTGAAATAAAATAAAAACCAAATTAGGGGAAGATGATGCAACACACCCCTTCGATTTTTGATAAATTCCATTATACCCTCATATCGCCTCACACATTAGCCCTGATGTATGCTGGTGATCAGTTATTTATGAACAGAATTTGCAAATATTATTTTTTGTTTGAGAGATAAGGGATTAAAATAAGAGTCCATCATTATAATGTATGTTGTTATTTTTGCAGACGATTTTGCTGGAATGGTTTTAAGAACATAGTCACAACCGTGGGAGAGCCACGCTTCGGCATGAAAGGGCTCAACCGGTGTGATGCCACGGTCTCACAGAAAACCGGCGTTTGCGTTTCGCTGCGTGAGTAAAGTAAAGGTTGGCAGCTCATTTGTGACTCCGCTGGTATCGCGGGTGTCTATGGGCGGCGGCAATCGCTTACCATCAGGCAATCCTTCTGCTCATCTGCCACCTATCACATAAAAAAAAAACCAATTATTCTGATGCAATACCTATTAGCACATATTTTAGATTTGATTTTCTATCACAATATAATTCACAAGCATTCTGGTAATTAATAAATAGGTAATATGTATGTAATTACATTCTACTTTTAGGCATATCCTTCGTAAGAATACCAATAGTAACTATATGGATGGGTAATCCATATAGTTACTATTGATGTAAGTAAGGTAAACCTTTGATGTAAGTAAGGTACCTACATCAAAGGTAACGTACAAAAGTATGTGGTCCAGTAATACCTAGGACATCTACGTGAAATAAAATGTTTCATTTAGATTTTCGTACATAAATATGAACCTGCCTTGCGAGGTGAAGGAGGGTCTGCGCTGATTTTCCTCTAGTAAGTGAGGGTAACGGGGGTTCAATTGGGGAGGAAGAAAAAGGTTGATAGCGCACTTGTGTCTCCATGGGCTGCGGCAATCACTTACCATCATGTAATCGGTCTACTCATGTGCCGACTAGGTGTAACTTAACAATAGATAAGATTGAAAATTTAAAAAACCTCCGACGGCGGCCATCTTGGATTTGAAATTTGTTACAATAAATATATTCTGCTACTCAAGCCATTTCATATGATACCCATATTGTGGGAGTTGTGTTAAAACATACAATCCATATCTTTGTGACGGCGGCCATCTTGGATCGATTTTTATCCAACATAGCTAAGAACACTCCCCCCTTATTCATCTTTCAAACAAAAGAAACAAAATCAAAATTGGTTCATTTGTTCGGGAGCTACGATGCACACACACCCCGTCGTTTTAGCGTCAGAGGTTAAAAACATAATAAAAAAAATCTTTTAACATAATTCAAGTTTTTTGGGTTCCGTAGAAAGATACCTTGATAATTTTAGAATGTCCACCCACATTGTCATTTTGGCCAGGGGGGCATTTCTCGTGCACTCAACATTGAATTTAGATATTTAACGATTTAGAGATAACACACATTCGTCAATACATATCACTAACACGAGTTCAATGTCGATCGTTCGAGAATAGGCCTCTTGATACAAATATCTGGTGCTCAAATATTTGTAATAATATTTACACTGGATATTTTAAATATACCTACAATATTGATGAGACTATCCACAGCTCATGTCGGATCAAGCACTTACAAATTTTGTCGGCTTGGTAACGCGTTCAGTGGTCTAATTGGTTTCATCCACCCGGATTGTGGAAGATGTAGGGTCGAGTCCCGCCTGAACACGAGATGAAATTTTTAAGTGTGCTATTTACTTAAGAATTGCAAAAGATTGCTGTAGAAAATATTACCTCTGATAAATGATATACAACGAAACTGGACGCCTAAAGAACGACTTACCACGGATGTTTCACTTGTTAAAACCTCATTATGATCATACGTGCATGGTATGGGATGACTGTTCACTGAGTCCTGTGCAAAAAATATTATTATCACACTCATAATTGCAACGCTATTGATTTCAAAGGCCACATGTAGCAATTTGTATGGATCCTCTCCCGCTGTGTATGAATTATTACTGGAATAACGCACGCCCTCATTGAAAACAATTATTTATACTGCTCCTAATCAGCGAACTTGATACACGATGACGTTTATGGGTTGCTTGTTGCACTTGTGCAGTGAATGCAAGTGGGGCTTTTTTTTTTTGGGATACAAATGTCGTTTCGTTATCAAGATATATATTTTGACGATTGAACAAAAAACAAGTGCTGGCGATTTACGAGTCCGCGAAAGAGAAAAACTAGCCACGATGGAACTGATTGTTTATCTCCAAAAAGTAATGATATATAGACAAAGTCGTGCGAAGTATAAGGTTTCTTACTGCGATTTCTTTATTGTCTATAGTTAATGTTATGTGACTTGGCCGTTGAAGGGTACACAAGGGTACAAATCCAGGTGCTTCACGACATCACTGTAAACCAATAAGTAATACTCATTAATAGGCGAGCCTAAAACAAACCGTAGTAATCTCTCATATTTATATGGAATTACCAAATCATTTATGCATTGGTTGGATTATCCTAGTCTTTATAGTTTTCCTTCTATGTGGCCATTAAACCCCAACTCTGTGCCAAATTTCAGCTCTCTCAGATTATGCAAAGTACTGGTTCTATTTTGATGATCTTGAGTGAGTGAGTGAGTCTCTGTCGAAAATGCGAAACTTTGATTTCGCCTAACCTTGCAACTGACATACAGACTTGAAACTTAGGATTAAAAGTTACTCATTATAGCTTAACGAATGACGAACATTTCTGCGTTCTGGAGGCTATCAAATAGGAGACTAAAAATACGGCGAAATGGTTCCAGTAAATGATGGATACAGACAGTGTTTGCTTCGCGCTCGACGTGGCAGATAAACTTTAATTCAGGAATTGCATACATATCTATACTAAGCAATGACAGCGGCAACACTTATAGGTAATCTGAAAACACAAAACGCTTGCGCAATGTAATCGACACCTAGCGCTGTCTATTGGTAGGTATAAAGTGGAATTAATGTTCCAAAACCAAGTGAGGACGGGCCACTTGTAAAGCTATAAACAGAAGAAATAAAAAACTTTAATACACAGTTTAGAAGATTTTATTTGGCCCATCACTGTTTACATCCAAATGCTTTTGGAACGGATAGTTATAGCGGGCTGGTATGGTCTTATAAATACCGTGCGCTAATCAATTGCACCACCGAGGGTCAATTCTTAAGCACTTGACATTAAAGTCGAATTTAAGATTCCATACATTCGTCCATACAAGGTGAGTTGTATGGACGAATGTATGGAACTCTTCTCAACTTCAATGTCGAGTGCTGGAGAATAGGCCATCTGGTCTTTGGCATGTTTTTACTGCTATGACCCACTCGCTTCAGATAACATACTTTTAGACATTATGGCGTGAAAATCATGCCTGCGGCCCCAAGGTGTAATTTTCATAAGAGTTGGACCTTGGCTCTACATGACAGGAAAAATTAAGCGGAAGAAGGCCTAGAGGCAGAAGCCCCATGCGCTGGTTCGATCAAATCAACTCAACCTTAAACACCACAGTCTGTAATGCAATCCACGCGGCCGAGGATAGAGTGAGCTGACGGAAGATAGTCCGGGAAAAAATGACTCATGGAGACCACGACCCTTAGCGCAAACGACGCAAGGAATTAATGTCCAAGTTACCTATTAATATGTAAAGTGAGTACCTACTTTTGAGTAGTGGTAGCGTATATTGTTACTATTTGAGAAAATAAATTCATTCATTCAGGTCATTCAGTTCATTCATTCATTCATGCTTTCTTGGCTGCTGCCAACTATCTACTGAGTGTCTGCAATATTCGTTTCAGTATAGAGGAGTTACCCGTTAAGACGTTCAGGATATCGTTGGAAAGATGAGGTTGCCTTAAAGAGTAAAGACGTCCGACAGATCAAGCTAAACTCAGCCGACATACAGGCAGATATATCTTTTTTGGCTAGTGCAAAAAGTCGGAACTAATGCTAATATAAATATAAAAATAATAATTTCTTAGAAAATTCCACATAGTGTCGCTGTTTTTGACTTTCTCTATACAAATTTTTCTGTGCAACACCTGCCGTTAATATCATTTTTCGGCCAAACCCTGACAAGGATCTCACACTGTAACGACTTGTAAATTGAACGTCAATAACCGATAATTCCCATAACTCCAGCGCACCAGCCCATAGATACAGTTGTCTAGCATCCGCCAATCAGTCCCGCGTTCCGGGATAATGAATCCCGGAGGAATGATCCCGGGCAACAATCGTGACTTAACTCCTGATCAATTCCCTGGGCCTCGACTGATTTATAGAGGCGTCGGACATGTGTAAAGAAACAGGCAAGGGTTTCGCTGCCCGTTGTCTGAAAAGGTACAATCAAATACAAATAAGAAGAGCTAATGGTGGCAAAATAACATGTTATTCTTTTCAAGAATTAAAATACTGTTTTATACAGGGTGTATTTGTGGACATTTACATCCCTTTAATCACGTTCTACCAACTATTCTAAGCAACATTTGTTCTACGACTTTTCGAAATAGGTCGAAATTTTTTTCGACTCTCCATACAAAATTACCAAGTCACGTGACCGACTTTGTATGAAAAGTTGATTTTTTTATGCAAATTTCCAAAAGTCATAGAATAAATGTTGTTCATAATGGTTGATAAAACACGTGGTTAAAGGGATGTAAATGTTCACAGATAAGTACACCCTGTATTCATATTTTAGTTTTTTCTCGAACTGATTTTTAAAGAACTTCTGATCTCCAATTATTATTTTATACCCACTTCCATTTGTTGACTTTTATCAAAACAGGTTGGTGTCTTTTTTGACTCAAAGAATGCTGCAGATCATGAGGAGGATCGAACTTCGAGTCTCCCTTTCGGTCTCGAATAGGACGGAACGGTATACCATCCAACTATAAACGAGTTTGATTAACATCCTATGTCCCCTGTCCGTGGTAAAAAGAGACTTACTTAAACCTGTGTCACAAATTCTATACTAGGTTTACATTGTCTAGGCACTGCCAGTAGTCCTAAAGTCTCCGCTTCGTCGCTTGATAGGGACCAGTTCGTACACTACGCTTTCCTACAGTACTATCATGGTCTCCACCATTGCACAAGATAATTTGTGTTCATCCAGGTTGGGAATTGAACCTTTGGCAATTGTTGAGGCAATCATCAGCAACCCACACTCGTCCACTGCTGGACATAGGTCTCCCCTAATGCACGCCACTGCTCCCGATTTTCGGCCACTCTCATCCAGCCCACACCAGCCAGCCTTCGAATGTCATCATCCCATCTTGTCGCAGGGCATCCTACACTACGCTTACCGAGTCGCGGTCTCCATTCAAGGACTTTACGGCTCCAACGGCTGTCAGTTCTCAGTGCTCAGTGTTGAGGCAATGTCTCTACCAAAATACGTCATTAGGCGTAATGACGTATTTTGGTAGAGATATGATAAGAGATAGATAGTGGTTTAACTGATTAAACCACTCAAATTTTTAACTAAGCACATCTAGTGATTATTAATTCTAGTTATGTTTATTAAATTTTTTCCCCCATTTTTTTAAGAAAAATCTGCCAATCGTATAACTTCGAACAAAAAATTCACCCAACCCTTTCCAGAGCTTTTTTTCAAACACCAAACCTTTTATCTCGTCTAGTAATTAATAAAAAAGGTCCATTAACGATATCGATCGACTTCTTGTAACAAGTTGATCCAACAAGCCCCTTGTGTATAAGCCAATAACGCAAAAAAGAGGGGCTGAGACCTAAATGAGCCGTCTCGCGTAGCCTTTGAATATTTATGAGCCGATCTGCCGGTTGTTTTTGTTAATGCACTTATAGCCAGCTATGGCCAGATCGGCAATGTTTCAAATAGGCAAAGACAAGCATTATTCTCAATGAGGCACACCCAAATACTCAATTTCCTGAACAGATAAAATCATTGCGAGACACGTTGAACGCTGTTATGTCTCTTAAACGTTTGTAGGACCTTAGGACACAATAGAAAGTTTCTGCGCATTCTGTATCAAACTTATACCATGAGAGAGTCAGCATTGGCATGGCGGCTCGACCGGATACCAAGGTCTCACAGAAAACTGGCATGAACCGCTGCTTGGGCTGTATCTATCCGAGTGAGTACGGGTATTCTAGACCCAATTTAATAAAGGTTGGCAGCGCACTCGTGACTCCACTATTGGTGGTATGGTCAGCATCAAAAGTAGCTTAACACTTTAGTACCATGTCAAAGAAACCGTTCTGCCAGGCCGTGTGATCCCCGGCAGAGTAGAATAGGCCACCCTCACTCTTACCGAGGTGTCGTAAAAGGCGACTAAGGTAAAGCTGCTGGCATGATCATCAGCACCCAGAGAAGAAAAACTCTGCATTTATATCAAAACCCTCGCCAACCCGTCTGCCAAGCGTGGTGAGTATGGCAATTACCCCTCATGTGATTGAGGGAGGCCCGTGCCCCAGCAGTGGGGACTTAAATGGGCTGATGATGATGATGATGATGATGATTTGGCCAGCATAAAAAAGATGGTGCTGGCCAAATGCTTTTGTTAAATAAACCATAATATTTCCTATAATTAGTTATTACTTACAACACGGCAGATCTGGCGACATGTGGCCGAAAACAGACCAAGAGCCCAATTCTCGTGCTCGTGACATTTGATTTCATACGACATCTTTCACTAAAACATAGTTTTTTTGTATGGTTTTCAGGTGATATCCGCCATGTTTTCTATATATCATGAGCACGAGAATTGGGCTCCAGAATGGTGAAATCTCGTGTCGGAAGTCAAAATCTACTTCGGTTCGCTGAGCCAGCGTAGTAAGTTATTACTTATAATGTTTATTCCTATCTGCCTTTAACCACCTCTTCTCGTTTCGTCAATACTCTCGATCTTAGGCGACTTGGATGCACTTCCCAGCTGCTGTTTTCTTGATGTTGTTCCACCAACAAATCCGTGGACTACTTTGTGGGCGTTACGAGTACTGTATCGTTACTGTATAACCTAATATCGAAAATTGCTTCAGCATGTGTTTACCCACTGCAGAGCATATGCCTCTCCAATTTCTCTCCACTTTCTTCTGTTGTCGGTTTTCCTGGACCACGCCACTCCAGCTTGAACCTTGATGTCCTCGGACCATCTGGCAGTTTGTCCGCCAACACTCCTTTTTTCGTCTCTTGGGAGACCAAGAGACGAAAAAAGGACATCCATCAAGGACATCCTTGCACCTTGATTCTTTTTGTATTTACCTATAAATGTTACCGGCTCTTAATAAACCTCTTCTAATTGCAATTAGCTAAGCGTCGAGGTGATACATCCCATTAGATTGATTGCTTAGTCGAAGGTGCTAGCCCTTCACGCGATAAGAATCTATAGTATAGCCTCTTCCGTTATATAGACAGGTAGTATTAATTGCGCTATAAGGTAACCAAGCTTAGTACTATGGTCATATTAATTCGTCTCCTCTAATATTTTTTTTTGTGATAGGTGGCAGATGAGCAGGCGGATCATCTGATGGTAAGCGATTGCCGTCGCCCATGGACACCCGCGACACCAGCGGAGTTACAAGTGCGTTGCCAACCTTTGAACCCCCCTCGGAGGCCCAATCCTGGGTATTGGGCCTCCGGCACCACTCACTCACGCAGCGAAACACAGTAACAGTGCTCCTTTACGCCTGGTTTTCTGTGAAGCCGTGGTATCAAAGGCCATTCAAAGAGGTAACGCCGCCAGCATTCTGTCCACGATGAGTAGCAGGGCAGACTACACTTTTTGTAAATATTGTTCATCTCATCCTTCATCTCTGTTTAATAATATTCCTCTTTCATTTTTAGGATACTGTAAATAGTTACTTAATTTTTTATTTTATTTTAAGATCTGTAATACGATACCTATAAAATAACGTCTAAATGTAGTTTATTTATTGAACAAAAACACAAGAAAATTAATACAGTAACTAAGAAATAAAATTAAAGTAAATAAAAAGGAAAGTTAAAACAAAGTAGGTCCCCGTGGCAGTGTCCCCAAAATGCTGGCAGCATTACCCCGCTGGATCGCGATGGAAATTCGCTGGGCGAGGTAGCTGCCAGCTTTTGGCTCTCCCGTGACTTCGACTAGACTGCTTAGCTTAGTCACGGAAGAAAGAGTCACGTCTAAATAATAAATAAATCTCATAAAACTCAATCTAAAAGGTGATTTCATGATTCCTAAGCAAGAAAAACGCTTGAAATGGAAAAGTCCAAACATACTATGACCTCTGAATCGATATTCCGAACCAGCGGTAGATGATAATACGAGTATATGTACCTATTTTGACAATTCATATGTTTTCTGTATGGACCTAAATTGAATAAAGATTTTTTTATCTTTATCTCTCTTTTCGAAAGCAGTACGTTATATTGCTCTCTGCAATTCTCATAGTCCAACCAGTAAGTTCATTTTGAACCTAAATCAAATCTTTTATATGCAGCTACAACTACCGAAAACTTCGCTAGAGATTTCCCTCTCAATTATCACACGGACCAGGAATACCATCCACACAATAAAGCAATTATAACAGTCATATTTCACCGGAGATACTCGTATTTACATATATATTGGGCGCCCGGCGTCGCTCGCCGTTTCGATTGAGTTTGTAATTTTATCCGAGGTTTGCTGGGACTTTTGGTTTAGAGCTGACGGAATGTAGGATTTGCGGCCTCCACTTTTTGGAAGAAGTTTAGTTCAACAAGATCAAGACTCTGCAAATCATTTGTTATTGAACGACTGGGTAATTTAAAAACTTTAATTTGGAAAACTAATACTTCAACTTTTGAAAAATTAATTTGTGCACATGTTGAGTGACTGCAAGCAGCAATCCTTTTCCAAATTGATAATGAACGAAATGTGTTTGTTTTTAAATAATTTGTGAAGTTAATTAGCTGTGATTCTGGTTTAGATAGGTATGTACGTACATAGAACATATTATATTTTTAACCGACTTAAAAAAAAGAGGTTCTCAATTTTTTTATGTTTGCTCGCCGATTACTTTGCTATTTATGAACCGATTAAGATGATTATTTTTTAGTTGGAAAGTAGATAGTCCCGGATTAGTACCATGATCAGGATATCAGAATTAATATGACACTCATAGTTCTCGTTTCGTCATGTGACAATGTCCTGGATTTCTTAGACAACAAAATAAACCCGCTGGCGTTAGTATAGACGCGAACATTTTCTTTTTTATGTTATAGGTGGCAGATGAGCAGACGGATCACCTGATGGTAAGCGATTTCCGCCGCCCAAGGACACATGCACAACACCAGTGGAGTCACAAGCCCGCTGCCAACCTATTTTGCTTCCGGTACCTACCCCCAGTTACCCATCGAAACACAACCCAATGCTGCTTCACGCCGGTCTTCTGTGTGGCCATGGTATCACTCCGTTCTGTTCTGTCTGGTTCTGTGTGGCCGGCTCAACCGGTCCATTCATGCCGAAGCGTAGCTCTCCCACGGTGCATGTTTGTGTGATTGTCACATATCATTCATAACGAGCTAATAGATCACCTGATTATATGTATAGCCGTCACACATAGCCAACATAAACAACAGTCACAAGTTTGCTGCTACCTTTTCCCTTCCTCTCCCTGATTGGACCTCTGATACCCTCACTTACTCGGTGAAATATATTCCTTATTTTTTTGGAAACTCGCTTTAGAATTGAAACGAAATTATAATAGAGAATTATATCTATGTAAAGTATAATCAAAATTGTTGAGTAATAATGGTTAGATAGCAATGTATCTGTAATTAGAGTATTCTGATATTTACCGCTCAGCTACTGATATTTCCTCTGTCCTGCACAACCAGAAATTTCATTCCACGTCTTGATTACGATACGCTTCGATATTGCGAACTGTAGTAAATAACTAAAGAAAAACAAGACACGAACGCCGATGCAATCTCGTGTTTATTCACATATTCGTACAGATCGCAGCTTTGCCGTTGCGATGTTCGGCTCTATGCAGGGATTCCCAAACTGTTACCTACGTGATTATTACTTGTTTTTCTTTTTCAGATAAAAGTATAGAAGTGTCTGGCTTGTGGTATGGAGGTGGCTGTATGAAAATTAATTATTAGTTTTTGCAAAAAAATCTCCTGTTTTACCTATTGTTAAGCCTAATTACTAAGAAATGTTTAAATACGTAACGTTAAACGCATAAATAAATAAGCTAATTAAAATAAATAAAGTTAAATACATAAACATTATTGCATCGAAATAAATAATAATGTTAAGTAAAAAAATATGTCTCGTTTATATTGTAATGCCATCATTGTAATAATTAGTTCCGCGGCATAGCAAGAGATGGCGCTGCGCGTAGCGTGCATCGCACAAGAATTGGTACGTTTCGTTTTGTACTAAAGCAACTGATGACCATTATTTATAAATGCTTTCGTCCTGAGATCGGTTGAAGTTTCATTGAATTTCAACTCAGTTTTTAGGGTCTTGTACTCGATTCTGTACACCTATATATTATTGCTGGTTGGCCTTTACGACTGCCCTGGTTGCGCAGTGTAGGTCGCACTTTGAAGCGAATGTTAGGCCGGAGTCGGGAAGTAGGCGGTATTGTGCCCCCGTTCCTCGGAAAGCATGTTAAGCCGTTGGTCCTGCGTGCAATCCCTCTCTGGTCGTGTCACGCTGCGCGCTGGTGGCCCATAGGAATATGAGGGTAAGGGAATAAGAGTGCTCTTGCGTTTGCGCACACATTTGAGCACTATAATATATTATGCGAAATGGCTGATCGTTGAGATTGGCCGCCGCACGGTGATCAATTTCGTATAGGGCACTTGAGTTTTTTTTATGATTATATTTTGTCAGTGAACGTGTATAACACGGTATATGTTTGTATCCTTAATAGCCCTACATCGGCGAAACTAGCGCCGCAAAAGATTTATATTAATTTTATCGTTTTTTTTACATTATAGCGGACAAACGAATTATAAGAAATTAAAAAAAATCGTTATATTTAAAGAAAATAATGATAATTTTTGGAGATGCATAACAATCATTTTTACACGCGTCAAGTAACAATTGTCGTCATAATTCCTAAATGTGGTTACTTTTAGGAGTTATGAAGATTATTGTTAATTGTAAGAAGAAATTTATATATAAGCAAGTTTGTCTCATAAAACTGTTAATCTCTCGTTCAAGTATGTAAAGACTAATAACCTCATAATCGTCAAAATCAATATAAATCTATTGACGGCGCTAGTTTCACCGATGTAGAGCCTTAAGTATTATTGCTCTTTTACACTGGTTTTGATTACTTTTAATAAATTTTGATAAGTTTTAGTATCATATTAAAATCTGCCTAATGAAGAAAGGTTAATATAGTGTACAAGACTATTTAAGTGATAAGGATTCTGGGTTATATTAATCGATTAGTCTTTTGAGTTGTATTCATAGTAGTCTGTTAACTTTTATATATATTTTTTTTCTCTTCTCAATTGAAAGTATGTAATATCATTAATATTTGAAAAGAGTAAGTACTAAGTTTATTGCTGGTGTCTTCTCAGTAGAAATCGACGTTCCGAACCAACGATAGATATATATACTTACCTATTTTGACATTCATAAGTGTTCTGTATGGAACTTTTTTACATTATAGCAGAAAAACTTAGCAGACGGCACACCTGATGGTAAGTGATCACTGCCGCCCATGGACATCTGCAACATCTGAGGCATCACATTTGCGTTAAAATATAAAATGAATAAAGTTTTTTTATCTTTATCTTTTATCATTACACGTTGTATAAAAGATTGGGAACCCGTGAACTAGAGAATAAACCGTGCGACGTAGGCCCCGTGCGTTGCGGTATGCGGTCCGCGTGCCGCACTCTTCCTGATTCCATTTGGGAATTGCTGTCGCCGTCCTCACAAATCAGTACTTTCATTTACAAGTTACGTGGTTACTTCGAATATGGTATTCCAATAGGTATAAAGGTTGTCTAGGATCTTTCAATCATGTTTGTGTTGGTAAGTAAGATTATTGGATTGTTCGAATTCGAAAAGTTAATGTAAGAGTTATCGATGCTTCCATATTTAATTTCATTCAACCTATTGTCATTTATTTTTTGAATAATTGTTGATTTTATGGGATTTGCAAATAAAGCCCAAATCTAAAATATAACAATAAATTGGAAGAAGCAACGCTGAACTCACTTAAGAGTACTTCCGTTAATAGATGGCGTTGGTTGTACATTAGTTCGCGCAGTCATTTTGGGTTTTTCTATTTTTATAAATATACAGTCAGCATTTTATATTAACCTTAAGAGTGGGAGAGCCATGCTTCGGCATGAATGGGCCGGCTCGACCGGAGTAAAACCATGTACCTACTCACAGAAAACCGTCGTGAAGCATGCATGCGCTGTGTTTGGCTGCGTGAGTGAGGGTACCGGAGGCCTAATCCGGAGGAAGGGGGGTTAAAAGGTAAGCAGCGCACTTGTGACACCACTGGTGTTACAGGTGTCCAGTGGGCGGCGGTAATCGCTTACCGCAGTCTTCGCCGCTTCGATCCGTCGGTTCGTCTGCCACCTATATCATAAAAGAAATAACCTACGTATAATTTATTAGTTCTACTACTTTGGAAAACCACCTAGTAGTTATGCATTTGACAATGCTATAAAGAGTCCATTACCATAAAACTTCAACAACTCGCTCCACAATAAACTTGTATTTCAAAACGCTCAAATAGAAAACCGTAATTCCAAACTCGGCCCCAGGTGGCGCTGGCAAACTTCACTTCGACCAATAAAAGTTGAAATCCCATGATAGAATAAAAATTCACGACATGCCGCCGCGAAATAAATAACATTGACAGTAGGTAGCGTAGCCATAATGGGTTCCCCTGACCAGTCACGTTTCCAGCCATTATTGTTTCTGAGAAATTGTTACAGTTTTGACGAGTGACCTCACCGTTTTTCTTGTGCTAGTGGGATGGAATGAAAAATTTTCAAGTTGGTCCCCTCTGTCCCGTGGGGGCCGTAAAACTCGGCCCGTCTGACCGCGGTCGGACAATTTGTCATATTCATATGTTAACGGGGACGTCTTGTAGCAAAAAGTGGATAACTTAATTCCCGGGTTATTCGATTTGCGGACATTCAAATTTCGCGTCTTGTTATGGTAATGCAGGTGTTGTTTCGCCTCCGGCGGATTATGGGGTTTCGGTTTGTTAGGTAAGAGTGGATTTCTTTTTGTAAATTTAGTCAGGTTTTTTTTGTTAAATTTGATTGAGGCTCTGAGAAAAAATGAAACGTTTTGTAAAATGCTTAGTGGTTAGTCGACAGTACATAGCTTATTAACAGAATCAATGAGTCCAGTGGCAAACCGATCGTAAGCGAGCCAATGTGCAACCAGCTGCGTAGCTTACTGGAATCGAGACGGCGCCAACTGCGTCGAGTAAGATATACATCTATCTTACCAGCCATCTTACTGACATAATACCAGCGCCATGGCCTATATGAAGGTACCTTCCTTGAGTCGTGGCTTTAGCTGAGTGAGCTCTTTTTTGTTACGCACCATGACATACCTGAACACAATGTATTGTATATGTATATTGCCCGGCCGAATTATTCAAACGTGTACTTCTTTTCTTTTTCTTTGATTTATGTGTTGTTTTTACTTTTGTTCACATTTCGTTTGGTTTTTTTTATTGTAATGCTGTGTATCGTGTACACAAATAAATGTTTAGTTAAGAAATGTGTGAATAAATAAATGTTTTTATCTTTATCTTCTACCTATATTTCTATCTATCTATACTATGTATAAAGAGGTTAATTTTGTAGACTTTCTCCAAGCTTTTTTTAATGCAAAAAGACAAAACGCTTGCACGGTGTTATCGACACCTAACGCGACCTATTGGTCAAGTTTGGAACTAATAGAAATTCTGAATCCGAAGTGAGGGGGGCTACTAGTATTTAATAAAGGGAGGCTAAAGCCAAACTGTAGAGGCGAGTTCGCATTTGCGCGTGGTAACGGGTATCTAAGTACTCGATTTTATTACGCCCATCTGTAGTCACTCACCGACTCCTGTGTTTATTACAGGTGCCCCTGCGCGTATTCATTTACTATTTTATGCTAATCATTGTTATTTCTTTATTCATTCACCTGGAAAGGTAGAATCAAGCCATAATTTGTAAACGAATAGATCTGTTTAAGGTGACCTTGATGTCAGTATACAATAAAATTTATTAATTCATTCATATAATTTGTTTGTGGTTTACCGACAGTTTGTTTATTTTTGGATAGTGTCGCTTGGATGTGGAAACTGGGCGCATTTTCACCTGCACCCCAAATGTGAACTACCAAAAAATTACCTTCAAAGGCAAAAGTCAGGAGTCGGCAACCCTCACGCGCCAATATCAATAACGGAGGGAATTGATGACTCGTCCGATTTGAGCAGACCACCCGTTCTTCACGCGGTTTACGACGCGAGCGCACCGGGGTGACGGACCGACCCGGGCGTGTGGTTTTATTAACACGGCGTTTTATCATTGATCTTAGTATTAGGTAAGGTAATAATGGGAATAAAAGTTGTGACTATATCTACTTTAGGTAAAAAAAGATAGCAGCTTCTTTTTTCTTCTTCTTTAGCCATTTCCAAACGTCTAGGGTGTAGGCCTCCTTCTTTTTATGCCATTATTGTCGATCTTGGGCGGTTTGTATTAACTTTGTTTCTGCCAGCGTTTTGATGGCGCCACACCAACGCATTTGGGGACTTTCTCTTGAGCGTTTCTCGCCCCTCGGTCTCCTTTCTACCACTGCCTCGCACTACGAGCCGTGTTTTCGGGCGACATAACCAGCCCACTCCGACTTCAACTTCAAGGCCCGTTTCGCAAAATAGATAGGAACTTCAATCAATTTTAAAATATTTGAATTTAATAAATCAGAGGTCTACCACCGGTCAATTAAAAGACCAAAAATACAGAACTTTTTTTTGCAGCGTTCTTCGCAAGCTTAAGTAGTACTACCATGGATTAATTATCTCTTAGTCCATGGTAGTTCTTATACACGAATGTATGACTGCCTCGGTGGGCGTAGTGGCTAGTGAGTCGTATTTTAAAGCGACGGCTGCGCTTGGGGCCCCGATTCGATCCCCGGGTGGGGCCAATATTTATACTTGAGTTTTTTCCTGCTAGAAATTCTTAGTGTCTGCCCGAAGTCTGGAAGTTGGGTCAGGCGGTTAGAAGATTGGCGGTCTTGTACCTCCGTGACTCGCATTTGATCCTGCGCCTGATCTCTCTTTCAGTCGTGTCACACTGGTGTCCCATCGAAATATGAGGTTATGGCAATAGAGAGTGCAATTATGTCTGAGCAAACACGTGTGCACTATAATATGCCCTCGTCGATAGCTAAAAGTTATGATTGAGAAGGACATTATACATGTTGTTTAACACAAATGTTGTATAATGTCCTGCAAGAACCGACACTCTACAATTCGGAAATACAGCGCAACAATGCGCATGATTGCCGAAATGACGCAAATACGAAAATGGATGGACAATGTACATAAAACAAATGTATTACTCTTCAAAAGAATTCTTTGAATTATAATTATCGCAATACATTTTTATGTTACTTATATTTATTCATAATATATGTATATTATTTTTTTATCATGATTAGAATAGATTAATATTAATGATACCTATTAACAGATCTCAAATATTGTTATGATTTCATTGTTGCTATTGATCCTAATTTTAATATGTTAAAATTGAAGCTGATATTTAATTTTTAGACTTATACTATAATATGCCGTGTGGTCCCGGCAGAGTAGAATAGGCCACCCTCACTCTTACCGAGGTGTCGTAAAAGGCGACTAAGGTAAAGCTGCTGGCATGATCATCAGCACCCAGAGAAGGAAAACTCTGCATTTAAGTATATCTAAACCCTCGCCAACCCGTCTGCCAAGCGTGGTGAGTATGGCAATTACCCCTCATGTGATTGAGGGAGGCCCGTGCCCCAGCAGTGGGGACTTAAATGGGTTGACGATGACGATACTATAAGAAATATATAAGTAACGTTGCGATTCCCTCACAGGGCCATGTTTACGAGCCTCAACTTATGTATTACTTACATCATTGTATTACCAACATGTTGCAATAAATAATTATGACTATGAATATGACTATATAATACGTTACGCAGCGCGTGTAATGTTGCATATATAGTACTTAAACAGTTAAACCCACTACTCCACTAGCCGAATAACCTGGTATAATTAACAAATTCCCTGAAACACTACCATTAATCAAAAAGTTAGTATCAATTTCTTTTAATACACTTACTCGTATCCTAACCCTTTATTACTCACGAAAAACACGCGTTCTTAATTAATAAATTTGCTAATTAAACCCACTTACCCCATTCCATTAGCCGGCTATCATAAGGCTGGGTGTAACATTATAATAAGTTATTACAAGATAATTTATTATTCTGTCATTACACTGACGCGCTTGCGTGTCGTGCCGTCATAAGTTACTTCGCCTACGCTACTTAATTTCATTGGACATGGTGACAAAAATTCTGTTTACTTTTCTAGGGCGTCAAAATGACGCTGCTGATCTCGCTTAAGTAATAAGCCTGTGATAAGTATGGTAATGAAGTGGGTTTAATTAAGTAATTCGGGGTTTATGTTGTTTAGAGTGGTTCCTGCTGTTTACACGATCGAATGTCACAGTGGAATGTAGGTTTGATTTCAGTGAGGTTGGTTTTGTCACGTTATATTTTGTAACGCTTAAATTAAGATAGTACTATAATATAATTTATCAGTTAATCTAATACAAACGTGCAACTAAGCGGTTTAAACATATTATAACATATTACGCTATATTATATTAAGAATTAAGCTACATACTATAATATAATTTATCAGTATCTATACAAACGTGCAACTAAGCGGTTTAAACATATTATAACATATTAAGCTATATTATATTAAGATAATATTATTATAATAAAAATGTGTCTGTAAGATTATTGTAATAATGAATCCACGAGAACTACTGCCGACAAACTGTTTCGCAGTTTGGCAGAAAGCGTGTTATTAATATTTCTGTATTATTCTTGAATAAATAAATAAAAAAAAATATGAATATAATGGGGATAAGGAAACGAAACTATTTTATACGTAGTGCGGTAGCACTGCCTAGTGTTCTTTGGTACCTACTGCTAGCATTCAAAGCTATCATATTGTATGTGCTTGAAAAGTTGATATCTTAAGAAATAAGTGACAATAATAATCACAAACGTGCTATGATACATTATTTCCAAAAGAAGAAACTTTACAAGATAAACAAATGAAGAGCAACATTTGAAATCGTAACGCGATGCTTCCATCCATCAGTATCATCATCATTATTAAATAAAAAAGGCCACGCAATATAAAACAAATGCATATACATATATATGATAGGTAGTTAGATAAATGTAAGTAACATTTGAAATAAGAACGTGATGTGCCCTGATTAAATACAAAATTAAAAACAAAATGTGGCCCTAAATATTAGTAAGAAGTTTTTGTCCGAAAATCAACAAAAAGTTTTTACTTTAAAATTACCCGAAAAAACATTCTATTCTCTCCACCCAATAAGGCTAAATGAAACACGGTTATAAATTCGAATAGTTTATTTTGTTTAGCCAACAAATGCGAGGCCTATCACCTACTTAGTATGCACCCTTGGGGAGCTCCTAGTATCAAATAGTTAATTTTTAATTACAATTTTATTACCGGCTTGCGTCCCATCCAATTACCGAAAGAAATATTAGTAGCCACGTCGAAAACAAATTGATTCTAATGGCGACATGGACCTACGAGTTAAGTAACTTGCCAAAAGTTACCTATTTTGGTTGGTTCTACTAGTACTCTAAAAAAATAGATAAATACACCTACCAAAAATATTTTTTTATCCTGAGACTCTAAAGTGAGCTTTGAAATGACTCGTTGGCTGAGATTATAATGAGGGATATTCTGCCATCGTACTTATAAAAAAAATAATTAAGGGCTTTACTCATAAACATTCAATGAACTTTTATTACATAGCTAAACCGTTGTTAGAGCAGGTTGCACATTGGAAATAAAAAAAACATAGAAAATTTTCGAAACAATAATGAAAACTGTTTTATCAAACATTTAAGAATAAGACCCCAAATCTCAAAACATACACACGTTTAGGTAGTCATCATATATTGATATTTTAAGGAAGAACTTATGTATTTCTCTTACTATTTATCTTTGTTGTATGTGTTACATACATACGGTCGCGGTCAAAAAGTGTTTACCACCTTAAGGATCATAATCGCACGCACACATGTAGAAGATAAGTTCTATATATCTATTACATAATATTGATCATAGATATCGTATCTTTTTATGTATGTATGTATGTACATCTGTTCCCTCATAACTTCTAAACTAGTTATTATATTTGAACAAATGAGGTGTTGTTAGAAGCGTCTTGATTGTTTTCTGGTTATAGGTCACATGACGTCACGTTAAATTGACTACAGCGCCCTCTAGGGGACTTAGAGTAAGAAACTAAAAAAAAATTTTGCTTGGCGGTACCGTGTGGGGTATCAAATGAAAGAATTTTTTAATGATATGACAGCTGACAGTTTTATGACAAATGTCATGTCATTTCAAAGAAATTAGGTTTTTTTACAGCTGCTTCTGTGTTGTATCCTCTTTATGTATCTTTATTCATATATACTTTAAAAAGGTAATATGTAACTTGATATGGCATTTTGCCTTTAGTGCAAAAAGTGTGATATACAATCGATTTTCAAATCTGGTAAACACTTTCTTAACCGCCACTGTACATTTCTATGAACGCTTGAAGCAAATGTAACTCTTACGTAAAAATACACACACATAAATACCGCATTCATGATTAAATATTATTACAGGGTTTATTGGTAAAATAGTTAGGTATATTGCTGCTGGCCGGCGTTTCGCCAACTTTCGATGAAATAAAAAAAAATCAATTGATCTTCTCCTTCTATTTTTAAAAGAGTTTAGCCACCTCCTTTTACAACCGATCTACAACAAGATTGATAAATCTTAGAAAAAGTCGACAGTCATCGATCTTCCTCATTCTTACCAAAATGGGTCGCAAAAAACCCTTTGAAATTCGAGTCGCGACTCCACATCGGATGGAAATCTGTATTCCCCACGCTTTTACGATACGCATACGATATGTTATCTGCTAATGCCACAAGGGATATTCTCAGTAGTGCTTTGTACTCAAAGGTATCTGTTTTTGTGTAAACAGAATCTATTTCGAGGTTTCAGTTTGCAAATTCCGTCATAGGAGCGAAATCTTTTTGTAACTTCGCCTTTTCATGCTGGAACTTTTTATGAAGGTAAGATCATGAAAGTATAAAGTACCTATCACATTAGGTTACCATTTGCAGCATTCCTGTAGCTTTTTTTTACATAATAGCGGCTTTAAACATACCCTACTTGTTTACACATATAGCCAATGTTAATCAGGGATGATGATGCATTCTGATAGTCATATAATTTCTGAAATCGCCCAAGTAGTTTTTGAATAATAAATAAATAAATAAATATTTCACAACATTACATTCATTGATCTAACTCCGAGATAGGTAGCTCAAGCACCTGTGTTACGGATATCAGAATCAACAGTGGGATTACAAATATATACATATAATACTTTTCTTTTGTAAATACGTACTTATAATACATAGGAAATACCCAGACCAATACAAGCAAACATGTTCATGTACACAAATGTTTGTACTGTGCGGGGATCGAACCCGCAACCCTTGGACCAAAGGCAGCGTTCACTACCACGGCCACTGTTCCAAACGGGTCGTCATAATAATATATTGTATTTTTTTGGCTTTAGATTTGGCTTAAAAGTGCGACCCACTCACTGCCTATTGTGCATGGTTATTTAATAAATAGTATAAGTGTTTGCCGAGAGGTTGTTACTCCGAAATTGTTTAAAATAGATCCGGTTTAGATCCGGCGTCGCTAGTGTGCCCTACCCGTCACCTTAAGTAAAAAGTATAGCACACTTTTTATTTACTCAATATTTACTCCGGTTGAATGTTTTTTTCTATTGAGTATTACTTACTTTTCCCATTTGCTCACTCCAAAACAAGTGTTATATTTTTATTCTAAAAAAAGATAAAGCACAAAATATTATTAAAATAAAATAAAAAAGTGTAAAATACTCTACAACTAAACATAACAATAAATCTTGATACCGTACATCATTTAAATAAAATACGTCCGTTTACACATAAAGGGTAGAACGAAACAATAATACGGGAGGTCCCGCAGGATACATTCTCGCCCCGATATCACTTTTTATCATATTTATTGACTGACAAATGGAAAGGCGGACCGAGTGCATTTGTATGTTCTAAATGCTATTTGTGGGATTAAACAATATTTCAGAATAGGTTGTTGGAGAAAAATGGGAATGGGTTTTTTTTTTTGATAATTTAATTTAGATTTATTTTAACTAAAATGTAATTTTGAGATTAACTTTTTGAGCTTATTTTTCTAGGTACTTTCAGTGACCTTAGCGGTAGGTATTCCACAGTTAGCCGGCAAAATCGCTTGTCATGCGCTATGCGTGATCGCAGCGATTATCTTCGCTCATCACTGCGTTTGCAAGCGGTGATCAGCTAGCGCTGGTACACCAGGAAATTCGTCGACTTTACAAATACCCAAGCCAACAAAGACGGGACCCACGGACATAACTATGGAAACCAGAAATAACGAAGGTACCAAAAACACCCACACCCAATACAAATCTCTGTTTCATCAACAAACATTTGTGCTGGTGCGGCAATCGACCCTTGCGTCTCAACCGCTCGCCTAATTCGCGAACAAGTTTGTTCCTTTTTTTTATGCTAGAGGCAAATGAGCATGTATGTTACCTGGTGGAAAGTAATCTTTGCCTCCCATGAACATCCGCGAAATCAGAGAGATTGCTAATGTGTTGCCGTCCTTCCAAAAAATGTAGTACGCTCTTCTCTTGAATGTCATTAAGTCGTAGCCTTCGGAAAATACTCCCGTAGGCAAACCTCAGTTCTCAGGAAAACATACTTACATACAAGCGAAATTCAATTTAATTGAGTCCGCAAATGGCGGGTCCGCATTTTGCTAGTTCGGGTAGTTAGATAGAATCCGTGCCACGAAAGAAGTCCCGTGAAAAGCGCGCTTGAAACATTCCAATTTTAGCTTTATGCTCCTAGACACAAGGAATCTCAAATATTGCTTCTGTATTTTTGTGGTGAGGTGGTGAGTTACAATGACCCTTTTTTTTACTATCAGGTGCCTGGCACTAATAGGTGGTTTATCTTACTATCATACATGTATGTAAAAAAGTTAAATAAAAAAAAAAATACATATGCAGATATGTAATTTTTGTTTTATGTAATGTCACATTAGCCTAGTGCCGTTCAGTATTCCAATAATAAAATAGCATCAAATTACACGTAATCTCTCGCTAAATACTCTCAAATCCCTTGACAGACAGCGGCGGACCCATACTTGCTAATTACGGTGACATGGGTCAGTCCGGTAAATATCCGCCTAAACAAATTCTACACACAAATTAAGACAAATAGGGATTATAAAATAAACCACCAGCTCACCTTTCTAGGTGTTTTTGTAAGTGACAGAGTAAAAAAATTGCTGTAATTCCGTCATAAGTGGCATGCATCACGGGTGAGACCACATCTGACGAATGCGCCGCGAACAGCTCGCGAGCTGAACAGGCGTGGTGCGTTCGTCAGATGTGGACGCACCTAGAGGAGAACGGCGAAATTTAGGATGTCTTGCTACTCGTTTGAATGGTTGTGTCTTTAAGGTAGCTGAGTGAGGAAAGCTTGGGGTAAAAGATCTGTATTGGTGCAGCATGCAGCAACAAACAACAACAAGCAAAATGTCTATGTGCATAAGTGGAGAAATACAGGTTGTATTTCGATATAATTTTGTGAATGACAAAATAATAAGAATAAGGTTAACGTCATAGAAATATCTCTTTCTCCAATCGGTCAGTTTTTTTCAGGATATTTTCATACATTTGATATGATGGCTAAATTTTTGACGCAAACCCATAGAAACAGTGGGAGAGCCACGCTTTGGCATGAATGGGCCGGCTCGACCGGAGTAATACCACGTCCTCACAGAAAACCGGCGTGAAGCAGTGCATGCGCTTTGTTTCGCTGCGTGAGTGAGGGTACCGGAGGCCCAATCCAGGGGAAGGGAGGTTAAAAGGTAAGCAGTGCACTTGTGACACCACTGATGTTGCAGGCGTCCATGGGCGGCGGTAATCACTTACCATCAGGTGATCCGTCTGTTCGTCTGCCACCTATATCATAAAAAAAAAAAATTAGATGGCCTTCTAAGTCAATGCTCAGACCATCATCACTATAACAACTATAGTGCGACTACGAGCAGAAGGCACTTCAGTTACATTGACAGGACGGCGTTTTACACCGTTTTTTCTTTGCGAAAATGTCAAAACAGCATTAGTTTAGACTTTTTCAACATGCCAATTAACAGTAGGCCGACTTTATGAAAGTTAAGTTAGTGAATCACATGTCATAATTAGGTATTACAAATAAGTTCCATCAAATCAAAAATAGGGTCTCATTCCTATATTATTCAACCTGCTTTTACCGTCTCCATGTTGCGTCTGCCACAATCACAGTCACACATACGATAAATATCAATCGGCAGACATCCAAACCCGGCTACCAAACCTGATTGTTTACTCGACTCCCCATTCAATTTTCCAATAACTACCCCGCCTAATAACGAAGGCTAATTTTTCGTGTACACAAAGCCGTGTCGCCAATAGTGAGGCAATAACAGGAGCGTCCCATGGCACGTCCATATTTACTTATTGTAAACTCACATGACAGGTGCCTTAATAGGCGAAATAACATGGCGGGAGCGGCGTGAAGGTGGCAAAGAATAATGTCAGTGCAGACGACTTTAACGTTGAGTGACGTCAATGGTGTATAGTTTCTGACCTGTGCAAAAGTCAATTAGGCACTTACTCTTTCATGGGCTTTGTAAAAATGATGGGGGTTTGGTCGATTTCAGCCACGATGAACGCTTTAACTTCTTGCCAAAGCCCGGCTTAAATCAAACCGAATCTATCTACTTCAGTATATTGCAACAGGACTTTACGTCGTCGGAGATTCCAATATACATCCGAGGCCCGTCGGGACGGAATAATGGAGAGTCCTTTATTGTTCATCTTGAGTTAAAAGAACGAAAAGTTATAGCTAAAATGAAATTGTGTCGTCATCAACGCCATGATATTATATGGTAGAGATTACTAAAACTACGGGCTAGAGACAGTTGCACGTCTGGCAACAACCGATACTGTAGCTCAGGTAGGGAGTATTAATTGAAATTAAATTAATTAGTCGTGTGGTCCCGGCAGAGTAGAATAGGCCACCCTCACTCTTACCGAGGTGTCGTAAAAGGCGACTAAGGTATAGCTGCTGGCATGATCATCAGCACCCAGAGAAGGAAAACTCTGCATTTATATCAAAACCCTCGCCAACCCGTCTGCCAAGCGAGGTGAGTATGGCAATTATCCCTCATGTGATTGAGGGAGGCCCGTGCCCCAGCAGTGGGGACTTCAATGGGCGGATTATGATGATGATGAAATTAATTAGCGAACTGGATGACCGACTGCATCAATATTATCAATTCAGTTAACTGTTTTTCACTCTTTGAAGTCAACTGAGAGAGCGAATAAAACGAGGCAGTTGAGGGGTAGCAAGAACAAGTATCCTGACCGAATTTTGCTATATGAAGGGTTTATTAAATTATAGTTGAATGAATGCTCGCTTAAATTGTGTTGGTATTACAAAATTTAAAAGGTGATGCCTTTCTTCTTCAGCTTAGTCTATGAGCAACGTTGAACGCGGACCTCATGGGAAATCGACTGTTGCTCGGTAGTTACGGGTGCCACGGCGCAGCCCGGGCGCGCCGCTACCTAACTATAATTAATTAATTATCGATCCTTACTATTGCTAAAGAAAAATATCATTTTCATTAATATTTACCTTTTACTATATGAGTTTTTGAACTATGTGTTTCGCAGGAAAATACAGTTTATATGAATATAAATATAAACAAACCGTATAAGTTTTTTTTCTTGACCGTGGGAGAGCCACGCTTCGGCATGAATGGGCCGGTTCGACCGGTGTGATACCTCGGCCTCACATAAAACCAGCGGGAAGCAGCACCGAGCTTTGTTTCCCTGCGTGAGAGAGGGTACCGGAGGCCCAATCCGGGGGAGGGGGAAAGGGGTTTAAAGGTTGGTAGCGCACTTGTGACTCTTCTTGTGTCACGGGTGTCCATGCGCGGCGGCAATAGCTTATCATCAGGTAATCCGTCCGCTCGTCTGCCACCTATCACATAAAAAAAAGTTACAGCTGTATTTAGTCTTGTAACTTAAGAGCTGCTGCTGGACCGATTTTAAATTTGAATAATTACTTAGTTGTATTTATTGGACGGATGGTTTTACGCAACCTGAAACTACATACTAATAAGATAAGTAGAATCTACTCGTATTTATCTTCAATCAATTTAGCTGACCTGAACCTGAATTTACGACTCGTAATTCACCTGGTCAGCTAAATTGATTTGTCTCCACCACTCAAATTAAGCAAACATCTAGAACAAGACTAGCAATGACTACAACCAACACACACTTTTTGCAACTTCAACACCCTCTTCTTCACTCTTCTACATCCCATTAACTTTTTTACAATCGTCCTGTTATCGGCAGCCTGTAGTCGATGGTCCATCTTAGATCCATTTGATCATCTTATTATTATTTTTGTCTTTTTCTGATATCAATCTCACAATATCATGTGTATGTATTTGAGCATAACTCATTTATATTAGGGTTATAAGTTATATTTTAACATTTACAGTTTCTTTTTTTTCCTTATTGAATATTGCACCCCCCTTCTCTACTATCAAATGTCCTTTAACCGAAGGTTGTCTGGTAGAAATCGCTTTCAGCGATAAGACCGCCGAAATTGTACCCAAAAATTCTGTAATGCCTAGTACTTAAGTTGTGTATTTTGTGCGATAAAGTATATCTATCCATCTATCTAACCAAACCAATCTGTATTCCATATTATGATGATGAAAATTGTATATTAGAGGTATCCATCATCATCATCATCGTCAGCCCATTTAAGTCTCCACTGCTGGGGCACGGGCCTCCCTCAATCACATGAAGAGTAATTGCCATACTCACCACGCTTGGCAGACGGGTTGGCGAGGGTTTTGATATAAATGCAGAGTTTTCCTTCTCTGGGTGCTGATGATCATGCCAGCAGCTTTACCTTAGTCGCCTTTTACGACACCTCGGTAAGAGTGAGGGTGGCCTATTCTACTCTGCCGGGACCACATGGCACCATATATGTATATTATCCCGTATGGCGGAACTATGTCATAGTTTTAGTTAAGAATAAAGGCATCGTTACACTAATCCGGCGACCGGATATTCTCGCCGGCAGCCCGCTCAATTCCCACCAGTCGTAACATCTAATTCTCGCCGACTTACACACATCAGCGTTTCCGATACCGTGTTTTGCTACCTTTACACAGAGTAGATTAGACACAGAGATATCTATTGTGAAAACCTTTTTGTGCAAGTTATGTTCCTTAACAAAAGCGCTGGTGCAAAAAACCACATAATATAGCCGATTTCTATTATAGGGGCTACTACTATTCTATTTCTATTCTACAGCTACCTATTAATGTTGTTGATTTTGAAATTCTGACCTATGTTATCATATCGGACATTTTTATATTTTACAAAGTAGTTAACAACAAACTTATATGGTAAAATTAGCAAAACTAAAAGGGAGAAAAACTCAAAAAAGGAAAAAATAAGCAAAAAAAACATTACTGATAATATTTTTGTATCGCAAAGCTACTCTATGCACTCCTTCCATTTCCAGTTGCAGGAATATTGCAATCTAAACACTGGCGCTGTTTACAATTCGGTTATGTGCATTGGGGCGCATTCTGCTCCTCATTAAACGCATAAAGTAGAAATCAAGGCCGTGTGGTCCCCGGTAGAGTAGAATAGGCCACCCTCACTCTTACCGAGGTGTCGTAAAAGGCGACTAAGTTAAAGCTGCTGGTATGATCATCAGCACCCAGAGAAGGAAAACTCTGCATTTATATCAAAACCCTCGCCAATCCGTCTGCTAAGCGTGGTGAGTATGGCAATTACCCCTCATGTGATTGAGGGAGGTCCGTGCCCCAGCAGTGGGGACTTAAATGGGGTGATGATGAGAAATCAAGGAGTAAATCTTAAAACAGTGTTAAACTCTAAAAAAAAAGTTAAGTGTCTGTATTGTAAAACTGCTCTGTGCACTCCTTTTTCCATTTCCAGTGGCAGAAATATTGCAAACTAAAAGCGGGCGCTGTTTACAATTCTTCCGGTGGTTATGTGCGTCAGGGCAAATTCTGCCCCCCGTTAAATCGCATAAAGTAGAAATCAAGGAGTAAATCTTAAAAAAGTGTTAATCTCTAAAAAAAGTAAAGTGTCTGTATTGTAAAACTGCTCTGTGCACTCCTTTTTCCATTTCCAGTGGCAGGAATTTTGTATACTAAAATCGGGCGCTGTTTACAATTCGTCCGGTGGTTATGTGCGACGGGGCTCATTCTGCCCCTCGTATTATTGCATAGAGTAGACATCAAGGAGTAAATCTTAAAAAGTATCAATCTCTAAAAAAAGAGTTAAGTTTCTGTTTTGCAACTGCTCTATGCACTCCTTTTTCCATTTCCAGTGGCAGGAATATTGCAAACTAAACGCGGGCGCTGTTTACAATTCGCCCGGCGGTTATGTGCGTCGGGGCGCATTCTGCCCCTCGTTATGTCGCACATCTTTATATTGCTGGCGCTCCTTTATTGCCTCGGCTCACGGACCTACCATGTTCGTACACTATTTGAATCTTTGGACGCTGTCCGAGTCTTCTTAAGAAGGTTTGGTTTTTGTTTGGTACATTTACTTGTACATACCATAACATAGAGAATTTAATTTGTAGAACCAAATTGTGAACATGGCGCTTGTTGTTTTCGTTTGTTATTTTTTTAATGACAAAACTGCGGAATCTTAGACAATTTAACACTGTCTAAGTGTTCCTTTTTAAAAGGCCGGCAGTTCACTTATGACTCCTCTGGTGTTGCCATGGACATCCCATGGTTGGCGGCAATGGCTTAACGTCGGATTATCCGTCTGCTGGTCTGATCTTTATCACAAAAAAAGACTGCAGAAGTCACAAAAGTATACCAAAAACTTTTAACCATTTTAGGTCAGATTTTTCCGTGAGAGGCCGTGTGGTCCCCGGCAGAGTAGAATAGGCCACCCTCACTCTTACCGAGGTGTCGTAAAAGGCGACTAAGTTAAAGCTGCTGGTATGATCATCAGCACCCAGAGAAGGAAAACTCTGCATTTATATCAAAACCCTCGCCAATCCGTCTGCTAAGCGTGGTGAGTATGGCAATTACCCCTCATGTGATTGAGGGAGGTCCGTGCCCCAGCAGTGGGGACTTAAATGGGGTGATGATGAGAAATCAAGGAGTAAATCTTAAAACAGTGTTAATCTCTAAAAAAAAAGTTAAGTGTCTGTATTGTAAAACTGCTCTGTGCACTCCTTTTTCCATTTCCAGTGGCAGAAATATTGCAAACTAAAAGCGGGCGCTGTTTACAATTCTTCCGGTGGTTATGTGCGTCAGGGCAAATTCTGCCCCCCGTTAAATCGCATAAAGTAGAAATCAAGGAGTAAATCTTAAAAAAGTGTTAATCTCTAAAAAAAGTAAAGTGTCTGTATTGTAAAACTGCTCTGTGCACTCCTTTTTCCATTTCCAGTGGCAGGAATTTTGTATACTAAAATCGGGCGCTGTTTACAATTCGTCCGGTGGTTATGTGCGACGGGGCTCATTCTGCCCCTCGTATTATTGCATAGAGTAGACATCAAGGAGTAAATCTTAAAAAGTATCAATCTCTAAAAAAAGAGTTAAGTTTCTGTTTTGCAACTGCTCTATGCACTCCTTTTTCCATTTCCAGTGGCAGGAATATTGCAAACTAAACGCGGGCGCTGTTTACAATTCGCCCGGCGGTTATGTGCGTCGGGGCGCATTCTGCCCCTCGTTATGTCGCACATCTTTATATTGCTGGCGCTCCTTTATTGCCTCGGCTCACGGACCTACCATGTTCGTACACTATTTGAATCTTTGGACGCTGTCCGAGTCTTCTTAAGAAGGTTTGGTTTTTGTTTGGTACATTTACTTGTACATACCATAACATAGAGAATTTAATTTGTAGAACCAAATTGTGAACATGGCGCTTGTTGTTTTCGTTTGTTATTTTTTTAATGACAAAACTGCGGAATCTTAGACAATTTAACACTGTCTAAGTGTTCCTTTTTAAAAGGCCGGCAGTTCACTTATGACTCCTCTGGTGTTGCCATGGACATCCCATGGTTGGCGGCAATGGCTTAACGTCGGATTATCCGTCTGCTGGTCTGATCTTTATCACAAAAAAAGACTGCAGAAGTCACAAAAGTATACCAAAAACTTTTAACCATTTTAGGTCAGATTTTTCCGTGAGAGGCCGTGTGGTCCCCGGCTGAGTAGAATAGGACACCCTCACTCTTTCCGAGGTGTCGTAAAACGCGACTAAAGTAAAGCTGCTGGCATGATCATCAGCACCCAGAGAAGGAAAACTCTGCATTTATACCAAAACTCTCGCCAACCCGTCTGCCAAGCGTGGTGAGTATGGCAATTACCCCTCATGTGATTAAGGGAGGCCCGTGCCCCAGCAGTGGGGACTTAAATGGGCTGATGATGATGGTGAGGTCAGATTTTTAAAGCGGCAGATATAAGTCAAGTAAACCACAAAAGTATTCGCTGCCTTACATTTGACTATACGAGTATTTTCATTGCATAGAATTTTACCCTTACTTCGAAACCCTTACATTTTTATGTGATATATCATATCGCCTGTTGGTAAGCGATTACCGCCACTCATAGACACCCGCGACACCAATGGTGTCACAAGTGCGCTGCTAACCCATAAACCGGCCTCCGGTACCCTCACTCACGTAGCGAAACACAGCACAGTGCAGCTTCACGCCGGTTTTCTGTGAGGCCGTGGTATCACTCCGGTCGAGCCAGCCCTTTCATGCCGTAGTGTGGCTCTCCCACGGTCAACATCGTACACTCACTTTACCTCGTATTACATTTTATCGGTGGCAGTGAACGCTGCCTCTTGTGCAAGGGTTGCGGGTTCGATCCCCGCACAGTACTAACATTTGTGTGCATGAACATCTGTATTGGTCTGGATGTTTTCTATGTATTATAAGTATGTATTTACAAAAGAAAAGTATTAAATGTATAAATATGTACTCCCACTGATGATTCTGATATCAGTAATGCTGCACAGCTACTTGAGCTACCTATCTCGGAGTCAGATCATTGTATGGGATTTTGTGAAATATTTATTTATTATTACCTCTCGACTATAAAAAAATCATCCCTATTAGGTAGGGTAGGACACACTAGCGACGCCAATCGATTTTAATTTTAGCTAAGTGGCCGCTTTTGGCGTGAATCATTTTTTCGCGTACAAAAACGGAGCCAACATTTGTGCATGGTTATTTAATAAATAGTATAAGTGTTTGCCGAAAGGTTGTAACCCCGAAATTGTTTAAAATAGATCCGGTTTAGTAGCTAAAAATTCAAATCTAGTGTGCCCTACCCGTCACCTTAAATGTGTGAAGGACACAAAATACCGTAACAATGCAAATGTCCCATTTTAAGGTAAACAAACAGTGTTGGTCACAGTCCTCTAGACAGACAGCGCCTAGAGAGTTCACGCCATTATCGGATCCGAGATAGGGTAACTGTCGCCGTCGTTGGCACTTAGACGCTGCACTGCAGAATAGTGGGATAAATGCTGCAAGGAATTCTGAATATTGTTTCCGAATTGGATTGTGAATAAATAAAAGTGTAGGAAGTGGAAGCGACGAGTTTGTGTGAACTGGTCGGTGTGAAATGAAAATAGTTTATTCAATTTAGGTCCATACAGAACACTTCAACATATTTACCACTGGTGCGGAATGTAGTTTACTTAGCATAAAAAGAAGTTGTTTTACAAAATGTCACCATTAATTTGAAAAAGTACAATTTCTGTGCTACTAATATGTCCCTAAATTATTGTTATTTGAAAAACGTTTATTTGATAATAGCCTTTTTTCACGAAACAGTTTTTTATATACAATTTAAACTTATGTGTATGGCAAGTCAATAATAAGTAATGTAGTTACAGGTGTTAAGTGGCAGACTAGCAGACGGATCACCTGGTGGTAACCGATTGCCATTTATAGTTACTGTAAATACACTTACCGTAAATCTATGGTATAGTTATATGCAGTGTAGCGCAATTTTATTCAGTGTAAAATAAAATCCGTTTTACCAACCACTCATCCGACAGTCAACGCCTATTGTAAAGGTAAATCCATAATCCGCCAAATTTGACAGAATAACTAAAATTTAAAATGGCGTTTTCATTGTCACAGCTGTTTTTGACTTTTGACATTAACTGTATAACACTACTTATTAAAAAATATCCCGATGACATTAGAAAAAGCAAGAAAGAAATAAAATACATTTATTAATTTGGACACTACTACACAATAAATACAACATATACAAACATTAGATCCGGTTTTTAGATCCGGTTTATAATTCTCACAACATCTCATACGTTGACCTGATTCCGTACTAAGTAGCTTAAGCACTTGTGTTACAGATATCAGGCAACAGAGGAACACAAATATATACTTAAATACATATATTACACCCAGACACTGAACAAACACAAGTGTTCATCGCACGAATGTTTGTCCAGGGTGGGGATCGAACCCACGACCTTTGGCGTAAGAAGCAGGGTCACTACCAATTGCGCCATCCGGTCAGTCAAACATTACTATGAACCACGAAACAATACATATTGTTTTGCCGTTTTATAATGTCATTAGTTCATTCCCTCACGAGATATAGTATATCTGTACCGGCTTTGGATGAACAGAATTTAACTTATTACGAAAATAAATTCTCCTGTAGATAGTTATTCTCTTATAACTATCTGGATCCGCTCTAAGGCACGTATGTTCGACGAAAGTTCAATGAACATACATTTAAACCTTCGAAACTGCGAACGTAACCATCACCAGTCGATTATCGCATCCTAACTAGGCGTAAAGGTACGTGCACACTCGCCTAATCGCGTCACGCGCCAACGAGCGCTTGACGCGTTTAATTGGACACACGTCGTGTGTAATTCGCTTAACTCGATCGCTGTTACGTGTCACGCTGTTTTGTGAGGTTTTGATGGGAATTAATATTTTGTTAGATTTGTTATAGATAAATAAAAAAAGTGTTTTCCAATCAGGAAAGTGATATTTTTTGTTTACTTATAGACAGATTTTGCGTTAGGTAACTACGAGTATGTAGAGTATTTAAAAATATAATATAGGTACTACAATTTTCTGATGATCGAGAGTTAACTTTATTGTCATTATAAGAACGAGAGCTTAATTTTTATTTGACGACCCATTTAGCGCATTGAGCACCGCTTGAAACGCAAGGGTCGGTTGTTCGATTCCAGCATCAACCGAAATATATTTTTGATGAAAAATATATTTGTCTTGCCTTTTGGTGTCTGTGTTCCCTTGTTGCTTCTGGTTTCCATAGCTAAAGGGAAAACTTTAGCTTGAGACCATTATCATTACTATTTGTTGTCTCAATTTATTTATTACTAGTGGCCCGTCCGCACTTCGTATCGGGACATTAGTTACATTTTATATCAATAGATGGTGCTAGGTGTCGATTACATTGCGCAAGCGTTTCGTGTTATATAAGTTGTTCTATACTTATATACCACACACAATAAAACCAAACCAAACCAAACACGTACCATAAAATAAAATTCGAAGGAGAACCAGGGTAGTAGACGTTAGCTAGCGAGTGTGTGAGCTAAAGTGGAGATGGGCAAGACACCTGGCAAGGCGTAAAGATAGATAGATGGGAGCTAGATAGGTGGACTATAAAGCTTACCGAATGGCAGCCAAGAGTGGGACGGCGTTCTGTGGGTAGACCGCCTGCACGATGGTCTGACGATATTGTGACTGCAGTGGGCAAACAATGGATAAGGCTGGCAAGGGACCGAAGGGAATGGCGGGATAAAGAAGAGGCCTATACTCAGCAGTGGGTGGATGTGGGCTGATATGATGATACTTATATACATTAAGACAGAGGCATGAGTCGAATAACCAATGCTAGCCCTAAGGCTAGATGGCACTAGCGCCATCTAGAGGAAACCGACCAATACTCAACGAGTATGTAGTACGGCCACCTTCAAAAATCAGTCAGGGATACGATTAAATAAAATATCAGAAATAATTTATATTTGCTACATAGCAGCTATTTATTTGCTACTTCTCAATACCTTCTAGATCTCTGGATAATTGCCCATACTTTTTTAAAATTGTAAACAATGACCTCAAGCCTGCATGTTTCGGAAATACGCTTTACTAGCGCGATGTAAAATACATAGTGACATCTACCGAAACTATGCCGAACCACCTGCTTGATTGCTTTTTACAAGCTCTATCTAACGAAAACCGCTGAACTATTTTTTCCATACTACGGAAAAAGTATATATACTAAGTGAAATGACCCTTATAAACAGTATTAGATATTAAGAATTATTCGAACTACTGGACATAGGTCCTAGAGTAAGGTATTGAACAAAGGCTCTCGGGAAATGAATTTACTAGGTAATAAACCAAAATGAACTAACATCTTGTTCTCTTAGTATAAAGGTATAAACACCATTAATAGTCTCACTCAGGTACTACATGCCGTCGCCATAAGTACAGTCGTTGCCACAAGTTGTCCATTAACAGCGGTGTCACGTTTGGGTTAATTACGCTACGTGACGTCATGATTCGCTACTTCACACATTCGCACCTTCGGATTTAACTTTCGGAGTTGAGCTACAAAGACAAGAATGTAGTTACTATATTATGTGTCAGGTGTATGGATTTCCCTACAAAGGAATAAAAAAGGTTTGCGCTGTTCCTTCTAGTTCCGTTATTTTTAACCGACTTCAAAAAAAGGAGGTTCTCAATTCGACATGTATATGTCACCGGAAAATAACAAGATCCGTAAGTTTGTCAATTTACTAGGAAGTTTATAAAATTTCGTAGGATTCTAAACGGGAGATAAATTGTATTATTTTACGTCCACACTTTCGTACATTGATAAACTTACTGAACTCACTCGTAATATAATAAGTAAGCAATATCCAAACGCTACGCGCGATCTAATTGGCATAGTCACTATGAACATTGAACAATCAGAGAGTAGTGTGTTATTTTACGTATTTCAAAGATTCATATATTTAAAATAGTTTCAGTGATTGGTCGAACTATATTTGGCGCGGGGGGAAAGGGGGGGGGGGGGAAGGAAAGTGGATTTTTCCGGTTATTTTTGCAAATTATATGTTTTTCGTTATAAGAATCAAAATTACAAATTCATTAACAATAGCATCCTGACTATGATAGGGGGCAGGCTGGACTGCATACTGCATCAATTCCTGCTGCACAACGTTTTCGGGGGTTGTGCTATGTTGTACTATTTAATGCAAATTTTTATAGTCATAGTCATAGTCATAGTTTTTATTGCTTTCATGTTGTTCACAATAGATCTTAAACTAACTACAAGTTCTGAACATGAACCCCGCAGGGGCACTGCAAAGTTAATACATATTATAGAATTTATTAAGATTTCTAAAGTAAAATCGTAATAAGAATATCATGTAGTTTTCTGCTCAAAAACTCGTGAATACTATAAAAACATTTTGATATTAAATAATTCTTTATTTTTTCACAAAAGAGGTGGTATTTTGTTTCGTTTTTTATAACGCTAGGTAATTTATTGTACACTTTGACGACCCGATTGGAACAGTGGTAGTGAACGCTGCCTCTGATACAAGGGTTGCGGGTTCGATCCCCGCACAGTACAAACATTTGTGTGCATCAACATGTTTGTTTGTATTGGTCTGGGTGTTTGCTATGTATTATAAGTATGTATTTACAAAAGAAAAGTATTATATGTATATATTTGTAATCCCACTGTTGATTCTGATATCCGTAACACAGGTGCTTGAGCTACCTATCTCGGAGTCAGATCAATGTATGTGATGTTGTGAAATATTTATTTATTTAGTGTAATATGTACCTCTTCTAACTACATATATCCAGTTTAGTGCCCGGCAAAGCTAATCTATTTCTAAATCGCAAGTTACGAGGGATTGAATAATGCTCTTTAGCCTGTTTATATAATTCTTTATTCTGTCGAACAAATTTACATAATTCTAATATATATATTGAAGTTAAAGTAAAAATTTTTTGTGAAGTGAAATGTGCTTATATAAACGTGTACTAAGTAATATAGGATAAGCCCTTTATAACTAACAAACAATGAGTCATGTCACATGAATAAATAGTTATTATTACTAAGTTTGTCAGATGTTCCAGTATTAATACTCTAGCTGTAATTAACTGGAATAAATTAAAAAGACTAAACGTTTTTGACAACCAATTGCAATAAAATTATTAATATAGCACTAAAACTTATATTATGTAGCCATATAAACTAGGCACGTTGTTAGTTGGTGACTCAGTTTATTGGTATTTTATCAGACTAAAATTTTTTTAGTTGTACATAAAATCATAACAAATGGAAAAAAAATGGAATAAACGAGAAAAATGGAATAGAAAGAGAGAGCCGTGTGGTCCCGGCAGAGTAGAATAGGCCACCCTCACTCTTACCGAGTTGTCGTCAAAGGCGACTAAGGTAAAACTGCTGGCATGATCATCAGCACCCAGAGAAGGAAAACTCTGCATTTATATCAAAACCCTCGCCAACCCGTCTGCCAAGCGAGGTGAGTATGGCAATTACCCCTCATGTGATTGAGGGAGGCCCGTGCCCCAGCAGTGGGGACTTAAATGGGCTGATGATGATGATGATGGAATAATAAAGTTGGCACGCTCTTTTACGCGTTACCTTGTTGCTATAATGTTTGCTACGGAGTAACTACGCAGCGTTGCTACGAACGTACTACGCGTCTACGCCGTAGATCATGTGTAAACTACGAGAAATTACAACTTTTTTTAGCATTTCCGTAGAAATTTGAGGTATGTTGTACACGTTATTTATTCATTTATTTATGTAATCGGTAGGCAGACTAACAGACGGGTCACCTGATGGTAAGCAATTGCCGCCGCCCATGGACACCCGCGACACCAGTGGTGTCACAAGTGCGCTGCCAAACTTTAAACCCCCCTATTCCCCGGATTGGGCCTCCGGTACCCCCAATCACGCAGCGAAACACAGCACAGAGCTGTTTCACGTCGGTTATTTAATTCATAACCATGATACTCGTATTATGTAGTTGAAAATAGCCACTTTTAACAATAATGACGATTTTGATAATTACAGAACAGAGCTAGAATTAAAATTTCAATGGCGCCCCTAGCAAATCGAACAAGTGCGCTTAAGACCATAACAAATTAATATAACTACCAACACGATCATGTTATTGTTTGTTATGTGAATAGATATAGCAACATATAGTGAAGTAACTATAATGTATCAATACGGGGATTAACACGATATTTATTATGTGAAACAACATTGTGTACTCACATATTTGGCTCGACGTTTCGGCTACGTTACAGTAGCCGTGGTCACGAGCGTACTGAAAAAAAAAACTGTAAAGTGAAGTGATATATATTTATAAAAGAAAGTCTAGGTATTTACACTATTTATTTACTCAAGAAAGTTTTTATCAGTTTGGCCCAAAATTGTGGAGAGGTAGCTTATGGGATTTTAAACCGAAAATATCAGGTTCCTGTGGAATAAAAAAAAGTAATGCGAGTTGAGTATTAATTTTGCAAAACGATGTAGCTTACGATCGATTCATGATCGATCTACCTTATCGAGGTAATGCTAACATTTTTAGTCTAACAATCAAATGACACAAATATTCGCCATGTTAGTATGTCCATCTAAAATTAGTTAATTCGTGCGCGTGTATTTAGCCAGTAGGCATAAAACACTTTCCTTATCATCCCTTCTGTACCCTAATCTTTACCTCCTAAATCGCTAGGGTACAGTAACCCGGGCGCGAGTAATTAACACGACGAGGAATAATTCACAGACCGACAAAACGAGAATTTTAATACGCAAATGAAATAATTCCTCAGATTGATGACGCGGATTTCTCGCACCGTTTTTTTCGCGCTCCATTTTTTTGGAATTGAATTTTTAATTATGTTTTATGGACTCGCGATTCGCAATTTGCTGGATTAATTACGCTTAGAACGTAACGAAGTGTCGGTTCTGTTCATTATTTAGTGTTTGAAGATTTTTATAGTCTTCGGGGATCTGATTATGCATATATAGTATGTATTTTTTATGGGATTAAAACTTAAATTAACTTGACCAATATTTGAAGTTGTAATTGATATTGTTTTACAGAAAAATACAATTTTCCTTATAGATGTTCCTGGGCATACTTATTCGTGATTCGACTAATCTTTGTCCGTGGATCAGAACAGATTTTTATAGAATGACAGCGATATACCATAGATTTAGTGAGTTTAGTGGTCGAATCAGCCCAACGTCCAATTTAGGTAGATAATAAAAATCTGAAAATATTTGTGTCCCTTTAGTAACGCAGATTTTGACACTTAAATTTATATTCAATTCACCCACACAGGTCATCTTTCCGATCAAAAATTCTTGTCTCATTGGTGACATGGCTATGATTGATAAAACATGGCATGTGAGTTGATATCATACGCATAACATTTTTAATTTATATCAGGTAATGACCAGTTTTATACACGATAGTTATACAAAAGTATACTGTGGTTATTATATTAATAAATAAAAAATGATACCTAACTCCATATCCAATTGAAGCTTTTATTTTTGTTTAATTTTTTCAATATAAGATTTTACACTTTCAAGTTGCATTATACAAATAATTAGTTTACACGGGACAAAACGCGGTTATTTTTCCCGACTACGGTGAAGCAAAAAGGAGGGTTATGATTTTGACCAGTATGTATGTATGGTTGTTCATATGTTGCCTCATAACTTCTAAAGGAGTTATTATATTTGAACAAATGAGGTGTTAGAAGCGTCTTGATTGTCTCCTGGTTATAGGTGACATGACGTCATGAATATAAATTGACTACAGCGCCCTCTAGGGGACTTAGAGTAAGGAACTAAAAAAAATTTTGCTTGACGATATCGAATGAAAGAACTTTTTTAGCACATTTCAAATATGTAATCATTATTATATGTAAGTACATATTCGTAAGTCAAGCAGTGTGTATATGCTACTTTGAGTATGTACTTACATATAAAAATAACCGCGTTTTGTCCCGTGTACGTTAATTATTTGTATAATTTTGACAATATTCTGTGATTGTAGTAAACAAACTACCATGCCTCTTCACCCATCAAATAAGACAATCATAATTTAACACCCAAATCTGGCCCATCCCGCCTCCACCTTAATAAAACACACAAGCACACACCTATTAATATTCATAATACAATTTAACGTAACGCTCCTAATTCACCTAAATATGTAAATTATCATGAGCCGACCACCGTTAATTCGGAGATGTCAGTTTATAAATATTTCCCTCTCCCTCCCTCGCATAACAAACAACCACGAGTAACAAAGATGGAAGTACGTTGTGTATTATGAATAAGGTGGCAGGGAAAATTTTAACGGCGCCTATGAGGGTTGTGCGCGCCAGAATAACTTTCAAATATTGTCGCTAGGTGGACGGAAAGTTCGGCTCCTGAGGGAGGTTGTTGGCGGGTCGGGCTCGTCTCTTGTTTATAAATGAAACGCATATCATTTTAAAACATCCTGCAGTGTACGCGACCCTTCGCGAGGAGGCCGTAGAGCAGTGAATGGCAGTGCGCGAGTTGGGTTTGCATTTTAGTAAAAGAAATATGTATCAGCCTATATACTATCCCACTGCATGGAAAAGGCCTCCACCATAGAAACCAAGTCATCGCTACTATGATGAAATTAGGCTTAATCACCAAGATTGCCAAATGTGGATTAATGATCACAAACCCGAGTTATATTCGAAAAATTCGATACATACTTTTTTTCTTTCTTCTTCGGAAATCGAAACCAGATAGAGTAGATCACGGATCACTAGACCAGTAAGGTAAAATAAATACACTTTTTTTATTGCCTACGCTGGTACGGTCATGTTCTGCTGAAATTTCTCATAGTTACTTACCACCGCGGGTCCTGGTAGTAGGGGCAGACCCTAAAAAGGTTTGGCTTGACATCGTAATAATATGCGTGCCAATATCCTCACTATAATGAATGCGAAAGACAGTGCGAAGTACTTAAAGGAAAACCAGAGCCCGGGTTCCGAAGCCCCAGCTTGGGATGTAGAAGGGATTTAACGCTAAAATTATTGTGCACTCCCAAATACCGCACGAGAAACATCCCTTTACTATGTATACCCAAACTACTAACTCGGTACTAACTACGGGATGAATGCTACCATGACTCGCATACCTAAAATATATAATGATAAATATCACGATATTGATATTTGCAGTTATCAAAGTCTCGTTATAACGAGATTTATTGTTAAAATCAAAATTGTCTGAAGAACCAAGGCAGTAATCTACGGATAAATTCTTCCTCCTGCATGACTGTGTTTGCATGTTTTTTGGTTTTCTTTTTATTTATTAATTATTGGCAACACATCAGACATACGTCGAAAAAAATACAATGGTTACATTAGATACTTAGAACTAGGCTAACGTAACATTGCTTTTAATATTATTAAAGTTAATTAAAAAAAATATATGTAAGTATACAATTGTGATTCTTGTTACTAAATTTCATTACATATTCGAGTTTATTAACTACATAATGTTTTTATTATTTAAGATGTGACTTGAGAAAGCCTCAATAGAGGCTTTTTCTTTTCTCTATCTCCTTCCCTTACTTTTACTTTGGCCGCTCCCATTATTAGATAATGCGATTTTTTTATATATGTGTATGTATATACTTGTTTTATATATACATATAAATATTTATCTTTCTGTCAATATTGTATTTATAAGTACATAATATATATGCTAGTATGTATATGTATTTGCCTCACATGCAAGTCTTACTTCGGAGGAAACAATAAATTAAGGCTATTCCGGCATTTCGTAATTCCTGGTGGTATAATATAGACACCGATATAGTCTTATTCATATTATAACTCTTGTTAACAATATTAATATTAGTATGATTGAGTTAATTTCGTTGTGCTTCGTAAGAATCATAAAATGCTATGAAATTCTCATAAGGGCTAAGTGTGTTATAAGTGTGAATCTCTTGTGTATGTTAGTTACAAATAATCTGGTGAGTAACTTTATTATAAAATAAAAAAATGATTAAAAAAATTACCTTTTTCTATCCTTTACTCTTAGCAATCATTTACAGCTTGTGTACGTTCACTGGTGAACGTATTCTTCCTCCATGTTGTGCCTAGAATATATTCCAATTTCCCTCATAGAGTCACTACCAGCAGTTCTCTAAATGTCAAGACGAACGAGTAGAAGAGCGTTGACCCCTACGCCTGCCTAGACACGGTCTCTACTCTAAAATTAATATGTTCTAATGAATATGCGGGAAATGCGATCAGCGCAATGCCACTTTAGCGTGGTAATTTGACTGCCTTAATCGAGGCTATTTTTCATTTCCCATAACCCTATCTTAATTTTATAACCGACATACTCATGTGCATACAGCCACATGCTGGGTTACTACAATTTGCAAATTGTTTTGATCCTACTCAAAACAAACCGATTGTATTGATCCAGCGTAACTACGAACGAACTATCATTAGCGAACTATCATCATTATCACCTTCAGCCACTTGTTGTCCATACTTGGATACACGCTTCTTCTAGATCTCTCCAAGCAACGCGATCTTGTGCCTTTGTCATTCAATCCTGTCCTCTGCTTCATCTGATGCCACCCAAAGTAGTCATTTTATTCATGAGGGGTCTCGACTCCTGTAGTCTTTTTTACTTTAGCGAGAGCAATAATGTAAACAAAAATTATACAATTTTGATGTCATTCAGCTTTTTTATCATTCCCATCGCACCTTCCTAGAACCTTCTCTTTCCACTAACTTTTCTAGTCTGTGACAACACACCCGACTCAGCAGTGTATGAGGTCCCTCAACACGTAATGTCATTTCGTACCCGCGAAGTTGAGGTTATTATAATGATTCGGCACAAAATGTCGGCCGAGCGTCCGACAACTTCGCCCATATGTGTAATGTGTGTGTGTGTGTGTGAGTTAATTAACACAGACGCATTAGCGGGTCATCGCCGTTTGCAAAGTTCTAATGCAGTTGGCGTGTAAGAACGCCTTAATACTTGTAGTTTAGTCGTATTTCAAGCGAAAAGGTGTCAAGGGAATAATTTGCGACTTATAGTTGAAATGTGTCGTATATAAGGTTTTGTGTTATTTTTAACACAATTATAAAAATCATCGCTTGAGAGGTAGCGACTAATTCACAGTAAAAAATGTCTGTTCTACGTCTATTATTATTCTGTGAATTTCAGTGCTAGAAAGAAATAATTAAAAGAGTGTTGGGAGTGAGTAAGGAAATTAAGGAATGAGCGGGTGAATGGAAAATGAAAAGATTGCATTAAAACGGGTAGAAAGATGAGTAATGAATATTTTTAAAGTTGTAATTAAAATCAAAAAAGAAATAATTAGGAGACCACCAAAATAATGTTACCGTAAATAATTTACATTATATAGATCTATCAATAGGTATAAAAACTTATACTTTTTAATGTATGTATGTTCCTACCTTTTTTCTTCATTGCGGAAAATAGGTAGACGACCGTGCCGTCCATCTGCGGATCTAACGAAAAAACTCAAAAACTTAAAGACCTAATGTAAAAGCGTTTCATCAGTAGAAAGTTACTTTACAAATGTGTAACTTTGGCTCAATTTAACTTTTTTTTAATGTGGGATTGGTGATCGGTAGATGCATGCCAAGGAACGTGTATGAGTTCGTTGTTTGAATTAGAATGACGTGCGAGAGAGAGAGGGAGTGAGAGAGATGAAGAAAGGCGGACGACGTAAAGACGACGCTAAGATTGTAAATATAGAAGAACTGATTCCCAAGTCCCTGGTTTTATTTGAAACCCCATCCCACATTAATATGATAGGTGGCAAACGAGCAGACGGATCGCCTGATGATAAGCAATGGCCGCCACCCATATAATAAATAATAATAAATAAATCATTTATTTTTCTCATCACAAAGGTCAATGACAATACAATACTTAAGTTTACATAGTATATGAGGTGTATAACCTTGTGAGAGACTGGTATCCATACTAGGGTAATCCCTGTGTTACGGATCGCCAGGCCCCCACCCTCAGACTTATTGTCTTAGTTGATAAGTAAAGGTTTGTATATAAATGACTTATGGATAATATTATATCTTAATTTTACAAAAGAAAAAGAATAACAAAAGACAAAAAAAGACAATAAAGTGCATGCATGAATTAAACGTGTGTGTGTGTGTGTGTGTGCGTGCGTGTGTGTGTGTGTGCTCGTGTATGCGTGTGCATGTGTGTGTGTGTGTGCGTGGGTGTGTGCGTGTGTGTGTGTGTGAGTGCCAACGTGTGTGAATGTTATGTACTGTATTGATGAAGCTCTTGTGCCGTATATACTTATGATAATACTTTCAATAAATTTTCTGTACTGTCATAATCTAAATTAAGTAGCCAATTTTGTAGCAATTCCTTACATGCTCGTGTTGGTAGCGACCCATAGAAATCCGCGACACCAGTGGAGTCACAAATACGCTGCGAACCTTTAAACCCCTCTTTCTCCCGAATTGGGCCTCCGGTCGGTACCCTTATTCACGCAGCGAAACACAGCACAGTGCTGCTTCGCGTCGGTTTTCTGTGAGGCAGTGGTATCACTCCGGTCGAGCCGGCCCATTCATGCCGAAGCGTGGCTCTCCCACGGTCATTAACTACGGGAAAACGTCTCATCCCTACGGAAAAACATTACTGATTCCACGCTAACAACACTGCGAGCGGAAACATTTACCTACTCGTGTACTGACACATTTTTTTTTAAGAGTAAGACCAAGAAAAATTTTAACTCGGGTAACAAATCTTAAAATTTGTTAAGAGTCAAGACCCGAGTTTTCTCCGAAATTGTCGCGTCGTTCCCATGCAGAATCGCAAACGTTGAGTTTTATTCGGTTATCTAATAAAATATTACGAGCCTCGAAGCGTTGGGATGTCGGACCCGCGGGGCCGCGACTCCTGCCCCTGTTATGGCCGAGGTACGTCCGATTTAATATTAAGGAGCATGAAAACTGTCTAAATGTACATATTTGCCACTGTGAATTTTTGATTTCAGTATCTTAAAAAAGCGTTTATCATTGTTCGCATTTGGCATGGTATCGATGCCAAATGCGACATATGATTTTTTGGCTTATGAGTATTGAGTAAGTAATATTATGTACCTACTAGCCTCTGCCCTAGCCTTTTAGTGAAATTATAAAGAGACAAAAAGCAGCCTATGTTACTCTCTGTCCCTTGGACTATCTCCACTAAAAAAAACGGCAATCCGTGACCCTCCGCTTTCCCATGAAAGACGAATAAACAGACAGACGGATAGACGAACAGATAGACACACACACTTTCACATTTATAATATTAAGTATGGGTTTACATTTTTTCTGTTAACTGATATCCGTAAGTCAAGTGCAGTACCTAGCGAGTAACTTAATACGGAACCAAGTAATTTTTGAGATGGTGAATAAATTAATTAAATGAATAAAATACGGCTCCATAAGTTCATCATCATCAGCACGGGCCTCCCTCAATCACATGAGGGGCAATTGTCATACTCACCACGCTTGGCAGACGGGTTGGCGAGGGTTTTGATATAAAAGCAGAGTTTTCCTTCTCTGGGTGCTGATGATCATTCCAGCAGCTTTACCTTAGTCGCCTTTTACGACACCCCGGTATGAGTGAGGGTGGCCTATTCTACTCTGCCGGGGACCACACGGCCATAAGTTGCTAAAATTTAACTTTGCATCTTATCACGTTCAATGCTAAGAAAAACTTAAATATGATTTATTAAGTTACTAAAAGTTAACTTAACATTGTATCTCGTTCATCGCTAAGAAAGACTAAAATAAGGCTCATTAAGTTGCTAAAAGTTTACTCAACATTGTATCTCGTTCATAGCTAAGAAAGACTAAAATATGTCTCATTAAGTTGCTAAAAGTTAACTTAACATTGTATCTCGTTCATCGCTAAGAAAGACTAAAATATGGCTCATTAAGTTGCTTAAAGTTTACTCAACATTGTATCTCGTTCATCGCTAAGAAAGACTAAAATATGGCTCACTAAGTTGCTAAAAGTTAACTTAACATTGTATCTCGTTCATCTCTAAGAAAGACTAAAATATGGCTCATTAAGTTGCTAAAAGTTTACTTAACATTCTATCTCGTTCATCGCTAAGAAAGACTAAATATCTATAAGTTTATTTCCAATCGCTTTTCTATTTTTTTATGTGATACCTGGCAGACGAGCAGACGGATTTAAATTTCCCTTTACCTCAGATCGGACCTCCGGTACCCTCACTCACGCAGCAAATAACAGCACAGTGTTGCTTCACGCCGGTTTTCTGTGAGGCCGTGGTATCATATCGTGTTAAATATATCGTGGTAAACAATATAATCACAAATAAAACTAAAAATATCTACATAATGCTGCAAATTTTACATTTTAAGCTATCAGTCTTTCCCAAAACTCTCAAACGAAGTTAAATGACGGCACAGGATTCCTCAAACCATATTTCTCAATGTAATACAATAAGTGCGTCGCAGTGACCCCCGAAATTAAACAACACACTGGAAAAGTCCTCACAGTCGACAATAATTTGGAGGGCGGCAAAAATGTTAGGGGATTTTAAATTTAATTTTCTACCGAAACGACGTCAAATATCCCTAGCGGCTCAAAGTTCGGACATCTTAGCGGGAAACGGTAAAAAAAGAAAAATAAAAATTCGAAATTAGAACGCCAAGGCGCGATTGTGATTATTTTCTGGCCAGTCGTTGTTAATTTTTTGTAAACGCTAAGGAACTTTTTCTTTTAATTATTGTAATGTCAAACAACTTTTTGAGAGCAGAGAGTCTGTGGCACTGTTGCCCCTGATAGCTATTAAAAGTTGGCAGCGCAGTTGTGACTCCACTTGTGTCGCGGGTGTCCATGGGCGGCGGCAATCGCTTACCATCAGGTGATCCGTCTGCTCGTCTGTCACCTATGACATAAAAATAAAAACTAAGGATAATCCCGCAACAAACTCGTGCCAGCATCTTTTCTAACATTGCGTGTTGGAACGGGATGACATGAGCTTTAGTACGGTAATAACTTTAGATCCCGATTTATTATAAGGTGGTATTAGAATTATAGTTTTGTACATATTTGTACATTATGGATGTTTTAATAATTATGTTTTAATAAACTAAATATATATAAAGAAATTTTATACAGTTGTAAGACGATTGTAAGTGAATGGCTCCTTAACCTTAATTATGATAGTGTGGAAGCTATTATGAAATAAAAAACAAAAATTGTTCTTAATTTCATTGTATATGTTTAATTAGTCTAGTTTAAGTTATACTTTTGTCTGAAACGCCTGTCCGTTTATGAGGTGCGCGCTAACATTTGCGACAGAGTCTTAGACTACTGCAGGTGTTAACGCTAACTTTTATATTGTGAAAAGTGTATTTGGTTTCAATAAATAAATAAAAATAAAAAATAAAGATTTTTGATAGGTATTTGTAACCTTATAATAAATAGAGACGCAAGATCTCCAGCGTGTATTAAAAATACCGGTATTACCGGTACTGATTACTGGCAGCAAAGAATAATTCAAAATAAGAACTCTCATTTAAATTTCCCAAACGGACAGCGATACGTATCATCGTTCAACCCGGGATGTCATCTGGAATATAATATATCGTCGGCCGGACCCAGGCAGGCCTTCCCCAAGGAGCCCCGGTTAATTACCAAGTACAAGTCGCCGCCCGCCAGGGGCATACCTTTTAATGCTTTGTTTATCTCTAATATTTTAATGTGGGGAAAATAGTTGCTTATTTACGCTGAATTTGATAAATCTTGAGCGCTTTTGTGAAGGTCTTTTGGGAATTCTCAGATAAAGTCGAGTTTTGAAATGGCTTGAAAAATGGAGGAGATTCTATGATCGACGGAATATTTTTTTTATATGTCGTACCACGGCCTCACAGAAAACCGGCGTGAAACAGCACTGTGCTGTTTTGCTGTGTGAGTGAGGTACCGGAGGCCCTATAAAATCGCTGAATCTACTTTTTTATGTGATAGGTGGCAAACGAGCAGACTGATCGCCTGATAGTAAGCGATTGCCGCCGCCTATAAACACCCACGACACCAGTGAAGTCACAAGTGCACTGCCAACCTTTAAGCCCCTCTTTCCCCCCGATTGGGCTTCCGGTACTCTCACTCATGCAGCGAAACACAGCACAATGCTGCTTCACGCCGGTTTTCTGTGAGGCCGTGGTATCACTCGGTTGAGCCGGCCCATTCATGCCAAAGCGTGGCTCTCCCACGGGTCAGGTTATGGGTGTCCATGGGCAGTCATCAGTCAGATGATGCGTCTGCTCGTCTGCTATCTATTACATAAAAAATATCTGTCTGTCTCTTTCTTTTATCCTTTCATATAGTCTCCATCCTCGAGATTCGCAACTTTCCTTAGTCTATAAACAATCTGTGTCTAATATAATTTTCATAGTTTACTGCTCTGAAGTTTTTACGATGAACGATATGGCTCGGTCCACGATTAATTCCTAAATGTTTGATGAGGTGTAAACTCTTTGTGACGGAGAAAGCCGGCCGCGTTTATAGTGCGCAGTAAAAGAGGCGTTACCTTTTGTATCACCCCGCGGTGTACCAAGGTATTAAGTACGGGATGGTATGAAGTATATGAAAGGATTTGCGCAGACGATTACACGCTGAGTTTAAAAAAGTTTTATTTTTTCAAGCGAATGTCAGCTTAATGTCAAACACATTTAGGCCGAATTCGAGCAGCTTGACAGGAAAACTACCCGTAGGATAATTTTACTTCGGTACTTTATTTTCCTAATAAACTCAATTGTATTCTTTCGAAGCCGGTATAGCTATGACTTGTTTAATGAGTGAACGAATGACATATAATGTCATGCGTTCACGACAGTTCAGCCGACAAAAAAATGTATTGTTTTGTGATTCATGATATTATATAAAATATATATTCATCATATAAAAGAAAAGTATTACATGTATATATTTGTAATCCCACTGTTGATTCTGATATCCGTAACACAGGTGCTTGAGCTACCTATCTCGGAATCAGATCAATGTGTGTGACGTTGTGAAATATTTATTTATTTATTTATATGCCACCGGGATATTTTTGTTTAAGTAGGGTTATAATGACAAAAGTCAATATCGACTGTAACAAACACATCGCCATTAATAATAAATTATAGCTTTCAGCGATAAGACCGGCGAAATCGTACATAAAAATCTGTAGTACCTAGTACTTAAGTTGTGTTTTTTGTCCAATGAAATATATCTATCTATCCTTATGTACCTGATGATCTTACAATCGGGGTAAGTACTTTTAAATCTATTGAACTCTAATAAATTATACATTCCAAATATTACTCTATTTTTTAAGTGTATAAGTCTATTCTGATGAAATGACATCAGAAAGTTACGTGCTGGTTTCATTACTTTTCATTAGAAATATAAACTTCAAACTAATCCTAACGGCGGAAGAGAAAAAGGTTCACAACTCGAAAATAACAAAATATCGTAGAATAATAATTATGCACTGTTTAAGGTGCCCCTTAAGGTTGCTTTATCCATGGACTTCTTGACATCATAAAAGAAACAACGTGTATCTTCTAGACTGAAACTATGTGTAGGTACAAATTCTTACACTTAGTTTACGAATTAATACTTAAAATACATAATCCAAAACACATTCATCATCTGCCTGCGCCATTTCTCATCGTCAGGGGTCGGCTCTCCTTGTCTGTTTTCTCTACTTTGGGCGGTTTTGAGCGGTTTCTGGATTAATGTTTTTTATGTCATAGGTGGCAGACGAGCAGATGGATCACCTGATGGTAAGCTATTGCCGCCGCCCATGGACACCCGCGAGACCAATGGACTCACAAGTGCGCTGTCAACCTTTAAACGCCTCTTTCCCCAGGATTGGGCTCCGGTGCCTTCACTCACGTAGCGAAACACAGCAGTGCGGCTTAACGCCGGTTTTCGTCGAGCCGGCCAATTCATGCCGAAATAAAATGAAATGATATGAAATGAAATAAAATATATTTATTCGGAATAATCATAGGTACATAAAAGATGTTAATATGGTATTGAGTTTCACTACAATTGACCTGGTAGGTATACGAATATTATGTGAAATTATAGAATAGGACTAAATGAATTTTATTATTAGATAGATAGATAGATACTCTTTATTGCACAATATACAAAACTTAAAAGCTAGGTATACAGAGATACAATGTACAATTTAGGCGGTCTTATCGCTGGGAGCGATCTCTACCAGACAACCTTCAGGTAAAGGACATTAGATAGAAGAGGGGAGGGTGGTGCAATCCTTTTGATTTATTTGATTATTATTACAATTATCATAATTTTGACTTAATAACTAAGTTGCTTAGATCAAGCATGAACCATGGCTCTCCCACGGTCAAACGTGTTATTTTGGGTTAGGTCTTTTTGGACCATCGTTAACCAGGTTGGGGGGGGGGGGGGGGGTACTTCCGCGTCCGCGCTTCATCGTTGATATGTCTAGGACTACCCGCACCATGTGTTCTGGAGAACGTCCGAAATCCAATCTTTATCCTTAAGGTGACGGGTAGGGCACACTAGCGACTCCAATCTATTTTAAATTTTAGCTACCAAACCGAATCTAACCCGGACTAAACCGAAATTAAAATATAAACAATTTTGGCTTGGTCTGCTTTTGCACTGGAATTTTGGATTATCGCCAAAAGTGGCCGCTTTTTTCGTAAATCAATTTTTCGCATACAAAAACGGACTCAACATTTGTGCATGGTTATTTAATAATTAGTATAAGTATTTGCCGAGAGAAATTGTTCAAAATAGATCCGGTTTAGTAGCTTTAAATCAAAAACGATTGGCGTTGCTAGTGTGCGGTATCCGTCACCTTAATCCAAAACACTCTAACAAACATTGTTATGATTAAAAAATATGTTGAGCCTTAAAGCCTGGAATCATTTTCTTAGCAGTCATAAAGCTACCAAGAAAACTATTACAACACAAAGCTAGAACAAAAATGGCGGAATTTTGTATTATTTCTCGCGTCCCAATACACACGGGCACCTAAATCTTTCCCTGACATTTTTATAAGAGCTACTTCACCCCTATTGCTTAGGCCGAATTAGGAATTACTTGACGGTCTGCAAACAAAATCTCGCTTATATTTCAATTCTGCTATTTTTCCACAATTAAAAAAACTGAGGCCCTTTTCAGTTGTAGGGATAAGTTGCTGTGTATAGGCTTGGAAGCTTGATTTTTGAAGGCTATCCAAAATTTCATGATTTGATTTCGTACTAGTGTTACGAATATCAGACAACACAGAAAATACAAAACACCGTCATCCTTCTGTTCCACGTTATCTGTTCTACGCAATATGTCGTCCAATTTCATATCGTTCTAATTCGTCGTCGAATCATCTACCCCTTTTTTTTAATCATATGGTCATTCACCACAAAATCCATCCATCTCTGTTTCGGCCTTCGTCTGTTCTCCTACTCACTTTCAAACTCTTTTGGTTATATTCTCCTCCTATCATCTCTTTACATGGTCATACCGGAAAAGAGGAAGATACAAAATTTAAAATTTAATACAAATATAACACCCAGATATTAAACAAAACTCTCACGTGGGAAAGCAACGCTTCGGTATGAATGGGCCGGCTCGACCGGAGTGATACTATGGCCGCACAGAAAACAGACGTGAAGCAGCACTGTACTGTGTTTCGCTGCGGTGAGTGAGGGTACCGGACGACCCATCCGGGGGAAAGGGAGGTTTAAAGGTTGTCAGTGCACTTGTGACTCCACTGGTGTCGCGGGTGTCCATGGTCGGCGGCAGTCACTTGCCATCAGGCGATCCGTCTGCTTGTCTGCCACCTATCACGTAAAACTATGTAGCGTGCAAATTCACAAAACTATGTAGCGTGCAAATTCACCTCTCCGGCGAGGTGTGAGACAGGGCGACGTTATATCGCCGAAACTGTTCATCACTCTGTTGGAGGACGTGTTTAAACTTCTGGACTGGGATGGACTTGGCATCAATATAAATGGCGAGTACATGACGCACCTTCGATTCGCTGATGATAACGTAGTCATGGCTGAGACCTTGGAAGACTTAGGCAAAATGCTCGACGACCTCAATAGAGTCTCCCAACAAGTGGGTCTGAAAATGAACATGGACAAGACGAAAATTATGTCGAACTCCCATGTCGTACCCACTCTAGTAAAGGTTGGAAGCTCTACACTGGAAGTTGTAGATGAGTACATCTACCTCGGACAAAAAGTCCAGCTTGGTAAGGCCAACTTCCAGAAAGAGGTCGATCGACGAATCCAACTCGGCTGGGCAGCGTTCGGGAAGCTACGCAGCATATTTTCGGCAGATCTACCGCAGTGTCTCAAGACGAAAGTCTTTAATGCGTGTGTGTTGCCAGTGATGACATACGGAACCGAAACGTGGCCGCTTACAATGTGCCGATTAAGGAGGCTCAAAGTCACCCAGAGAGCAATGGAGAGGGCTATGCTCGGGGTCTCCCTGCGTGATCGTATCAGAAATGATGAGATCCGCAGGAGAACTAAGGTCACAGACGTAGCCCAAAGGATTGCATGCCTTAAGTGGCAATGGGCAGGGCACATAGCGAGGAGAACAGAAGGCCGTTGGGGCGGAAAGGTCCTCGAGTGGAGGCCACGTACAGGAACTCGCAGCCGTGGCAGGCCTCCTACAAGATGGACCGACGATCTGGTGAAGATCGCGGGAATCCATTGGATGCGGGAGGCACAGGACCGATCTGTGTGGAGAACATTGGGGGAGGCCTATGTCCAGCAGTGGACGTCCATTGGCTGAAATGATGATGATGATGATGATGGTGCAAATTCAAAGTGCAGTTGAACCTAAATCGGAAGATGAATATTGACTGTCCCTTTGGCGTATTGTGTCTCGCATGATATTCATTCGTGTGTTGTTTTGTGTTTGCTCAGTGTATGAGTGTAACAAACTATTATAAGTCTATATATAAATTTAAATATTAAATTTGAAATCTCTCTACTGTGTGATATCAATAACACAAGTGCTTAAGCGACTTTGGGTCAATATGAGATTCTCCACGATATTTTTTAATTTTAGAAAGAAGGAAAGAAAGAAGAAATGTTTATTTGGAACCAATAATTATATAATCGTATCAACAATTTTTAGTTTTTACAGAATAAAATGTAAACAAGCTAGAATTTAAACAATTTTAGAGAATTTAAACAATTTTCTCTAAATAATTTTAGAGAATCTTTCCCTATTTTCTGTCGCTCCCTCCCCAGCGCTCATCCGGCGGACGGCCGTAAGTCCGTAACTAGTGTTTTTCACACAAGTTTTATGTGCTATTATTTGTTAGGAGGCGTAAAAGTAATCCGGTCCGAGTTTATGGCTCCGGACTAATCCGAGCGTAAACCGAGCACACCCCTTTATGTCTGCGGCACTCAAACCTAGCTTATGTATCGTCTATTTACCTACTGGATTTTGTGTAATTTTTGGTTTATAGGTTTGTTACATGATAGTGCCTTATTTTTATGGTGCGTCAGGTTACCCCCCAAAGTACAAAAATATCACTCGTGTTGCAGACTTATGGACGGTTTAAGGTTACGGGTAGGGCACACTAGCGACGCCAATCGATTTTAATGCTAAGCTACTAAATCGGAATTTTTTTTAACAATTTCGGGGTTACAACCTCTCGGCAAACACTTATAAGTACTACTTATTAAACAACCATGCACAAATGTTGGGTTCGATTTTATACGCGAAAAATTGATTCACGCCAAAAGCGGCCACTTTTGGCGTGAATCAATGTTTCGCGTAAGCGTTGGACTCAACATTTTTCATGGCTATTTAATAAATAGTTTAAGTATTTGCCGAGAGATGGTGACCTAAATAATTGTTGTTAAACCGGATCTATGTTAATAGATCCGGTTTAGTAGCTAAAAATTAAAATCGATTAGCGTCGCTAGTGTGCCCTACCCGTCGCCTTAAATTCCAACAAGAGTAGTTCCATGTAACGCCTTGGTACTAAAAAATATAGTAGGTGTGTATCAGATATATTATTGTTCTTGCTGTAAGTATAATAAATAAATAGGTATGTCAAGACAAAAAGTAAACGATAAAATCGTGAGCTATAAATTCAAATTTTCATATTCATCTAGAGACACATAGCTGTCTATTAAAGTTATGACATAACGTGTACGTATATTATCTTTGGTTATGAGTAGATTGCCGTGTGGTCCCGGCAGAGTAGAATAGGCCACCCTCACTCTTACCGAGGTATCGTAAAAGGCGGCTAAGGTAAAGCTGCTGGCATGATCATCAGCACCCAGAGAAAGAAAACTCTGCATTTATATCAAAACCCTCGCCAACCCGTCTGCCAAGCGTGGTGAGTATGGCAATTACCCCTCATGTGATTGAAGGAGGCCCGTGCCCCAGCAGTGGGGACTTAAATGGGCTGATGATGATGATGAGTAGAGATGATGATGAGATAAGCAGACGAGAAATTGTTCTATAGTTAATCTTTATGTTCTCAACCATTGTTCATTTTATATTGTCTTTAACGAAATTGCCGTTTTGTATCGCGCTTTTCTTAGAAGTTATATTTTCTATAATAACTTTTTATCCTTTTTTTTCATTTTCACTATAAATGCGTGGTTGTGTTTCATGCAATGACCGAGTCAAATATTCAATAAACAAATTACCAAGTTAATAACCGACTTGGTAACATAGATCTCACAACTTTTCACGGAACAACTGAGTGCGAGATTTTTTGACAAGTGTTGTTTTTTATGGTATAGGTATGTCTCGAATAAACATAAAAACTACTGAATAAACATAGAAATTACGAAAAATCAAACATTGAAATTTCACACTATCCCTGATAAGCAGAGGCTATACTTTTACCACGGGAATACGTCTCATTCCAACAGGAAAACATCAATTAGATGATACACATTGATATCGATTCGAGCGGGAAGACGCCAGAGGAGCAGGTAGTCGAAATACCTATGTAGTGTTTTGTACCCCATGTCATCCACTGCGCAGGTTTTTCGAAGCAAAATGCAAACCGACAATTTTATTCCATATATACATCTATATGTATCTAAAAAATCAACAAACAAAATAAAACAGTCTTTCTTACCATTTACTCATACTCTAAGCAATCCAAAAGCCATTTTCTGCTATAAATAAAACGGGTCTCACACGCCCCATACCTTTCAATTTCTGACTACTACCTAACCCATGCATTTTCCATACATCTCAAACTTTCTTAATTCTATGTTACTAAGGTTCAATTTCGTGTATCGTATTGTTCAGCTCAGTTGAGTAATATTCCCGAGTCTATAGTAAACAACTGTCATTTTATTTTATCACCTGGCTTCCGTAAAGTCGCCCGTTTGTGATAAATTTTAATGTGCAGGCGAAATATTGTCGCGCCTTTAATGGTAGGAGAGTTGAAGGAAGAACATACAAATAAGTACAACTACATATAAACATAAAGAGAGACTTTATGGATAAATAAAACAAGGTGGTATAAGGGAATCCACTCACCTGTTGTCCTTGATATTAGAAATCGTTTATTTGGTTGTCATTTGCAAAAACTTGTATGTATTCCTGGTCACAGTGGTATTCGAGGCAATGTACAAGCAGATTTTTGGGCTAAGGAAGCTATACAGCTTGGTTCCCCTCGCCAGCAGAACTATATTCTACCTCAGGCTTCCAACATCTTGATGGAGGATTGACAAGGTAGATTTAACGAATCTTCAAGATCCACGGGTCGTCACCTCGCAAGTATACAGCCGGTGATCCCACCTCGTCGATGGTTTTTCAAAAGAAAAACAATAGAAAAATAGTGTCCACCATCAGTTGCTTGCGAATTGGACATCCCTGCACTCTGGTCTTCTTAAATAAGATACGCGTAAAAGACTCGTCACTCTGCGAATGTGGCCTAGGGGAGGGTACACCAGAACACATTTTCTTCAACTGTCGGAAATACCCAACTTCGTTGTATGACATCCTACCCTCTAAAATTCCTCGCCCCATCAACTTCCCTTTCCTCCTTTCCCTTTCCATCTCACGTTATATTGAATATTTATGTAGCTATATCAAATTGTATAATATTAGATTATAGTAACAATTTCTATGAATCTCTCAATTAACAAACTTTGTGTTGTCTAAATGTGTATGTCAGTGTACGTTTTGTTTGTTTTAGGTGGTGTTTAATAATAACCCAAACTCAATTAATTGAAGAGAACCAGCTCAGTACTCAACCAATTTTCTAAGGAACGTCTCTCTTTAACCACTTGACATTGGCAGAGTTGTCTCGTAAGAGCAACAGCAAGCCATAAAAAAGGGATTCCACTTTTGGGCTATTGCGTGTGAAAAATCAGCTACTTACTGTTGTACTGGTTGTTTCTACAATAACCAATCACCTTGTTTCAGTCGTACTACAGTTATACCATTTTTAAATAACTGTCCTCCAAAGATCATCAATTCAACGAATAGGAAGGGGTCCATAGGTATGTTGGTACGGTCATGTCCTGCGAAAATCGGACAGCTACATGGTTACAAAACCAATGTCTAGCCACTACACGCGGTAGAAGGGTGGACCTAATAAGGTATGGCTTGACATCGCAAAGGATGACAATGATAACATGCGTGATAATAAGCTGACCACTAGGGATGCACAAGACCGTGCAAAGTGGAGTAGTCGAAGTAGGAAAGCGGCCCTCGGGCTCAGAATCTACAGCTTGGGATGCAACCGAGACAAGACAGTAAGATGAGAAAGATGTCAGTACACTATGCTTGCTAATCTGCTCTAAAGCGACCGTCAGCCTATTGCGGATATGACCAGTCCATCTACACTCGTCCTGCTATTTCGTCAGGCTATTTGAAAAACTTTTGGCCATATAATCTGAGCATTGGCTATGTTGAAAAAAAGACTACTTAATATATGCTTCAAAAAACAACCACCCAACATGTTTACAGGAGTAAACCAGATTTCCAACAGCATTTCGTAAACAAAAATATTTAAATTAATTCAATAAACACATAAGGGCGTACTGCCGTATCTCCCTCTAAGGGGCCCGTGAAATTATTCAAGACGTTTTATGTAACCCATTGTAAGTGTCCCTTTAACGAACTCGAAAACTTGAACACTCTTTCAAATATCGGTCTCCGGAGATCCTCTTTGAAAAATTAAGACGCGAAAGAAGCTAAAAAATAAAGTTGGAATGTCCCCTCGTTGGTTAAAAGTAAGAGTAAACATTTTACGTTCGCTTAAGATGGCTTTGAATTAAAAAACTGCCTTTGTTGGGTCGCGGGAGTGTTCAAACTCGGGGATGTTATTGGGAATTTGGGGATTCTAAAACAAAGTACGGTGCTAGAAATGGTTGAGTTTTTAATGGGTTCTACCTGTGTTCTACACATTGCGTATTATCTGTCCTACCTACTATGACTGCCTCGGTGGCGCAGTGGTTAGTGGGTCTCACTTTAAAGCGACAAGAAAAGTCGCGCAAAGTCGGTGGCGCAGTGGTTAGTGGGTCTCACTTTAAAGCGGTAAGAAATTCTTAGTGTCAGCCCGGAGTCTGGAAGTCGGCGGTCATGTACCTCCGTGCCTCGGAAAGCACGTTAAGCCGTTGGTCCTGCGCCCAATCCCTCTCTGGTCGTGTCACGCTGGTGTTCCCCTGGAATATGAGGGTAAGGGAAATAGGCAGTGCACTTGTTTTCACGCACACACTCTATCACTATAAAATCTTCCTGCGTACGTGGCTGATAGTTGAGATTGGCCTCCGTAGCCGTAATCGGTTAGAGGATATTATTTTATTTTATTATCCTACCTACTGAGGAATTAGGTCACAAATGATTAGTGCTGCTGTCTTAAATAATTTATTTTGATTAAATTAGGCTGATGTTATAATTTTTAATTCACAGTTCATATTAATTTATCAAAATAAAAGCTGATAAAATTTTATCGTTACTGTCTTTGAATAACGAAATTATGTATTTCGTAATGCAAGTAGGTTCTCCTATGAGCACGGTAAATTCAAATTTTGTTTTGTCGACAATTTTCCTTAGAATAACTTCTGATCTGGTCAATGTACCTTTACCCTTTTTTATTGCATACCTATGCAATGCCTATGTTATCTACTGAGTTACGAATGTTCCAATCACTCTTAAAGCTTTTTTATCCCAGAATATAGCCTAATCATTTGGGATAAGTAGGCAACTCGTTCTCAAGAGTTCATCACACGCATCGTGAGTGACGTGTTTCGGATGTAAATAGAGCTATGCAATCTTTTCATGAAATAGTAAAATCATTATTTGATATAAGTTTTCCTATAAAGAGGATAAAACTTTCAAATAAATATAAAAAGCCTAACTGGATCACCCAAGGACTCATTAAGAGTTGTAAGACGAAAAGAATTTTGAGGTATCAGTACTATAACAGCAAGTCTACCGAAAAGATGTTAAAATATAGGAAATATTCAAAGATCTTACGCCGCTGTTTGAATGTTACGCAAAAATTACTTAATGATAAATTAATTAGAAATGCGCAAAATAAATGTAAAATGACTTGGAAGATTATTAAAAACAGTAAAGCTGTAGAAAGTGATAATTTCATAAAAGAAATAATAATTGATGGGAACATTATCAAAGATCCAATAAGAATAGCTAACGAATTTAATAATTTTTTGATTGATTCAACAAGTTCACATACTGAGAATACTAAATATAGACACACAAGTAAGTCATACTTACCGAATTCATTTTTTATTGAACCCTTCAACGCTAAAGAAATAGATTCCATAATAAGATCTCTAAAAAATACTAATGCTACAGGCTATGACAACATTTGTACGAAAGTAATTAAGTTTTGCGCAGAAGAATTAACTCTACCACTTGTATATTTACTCAACCTCTCATTTGAAAAAGGCACATTTCCTGATTTATTGAAAATATCTGTTGTAAAACCTCTTCATAAAAAAGGTAATAAATCTTTCATAGAAAACTACAGACCCATTACGTTACCACCTATTCTCTCTAAAGTTTTTGAAAAAGCTATGAAAATCAGGTTAATGGGTTTTTGTAATAAATATAATATAATAACTAAAGAACAGTTTGGATTTCAAAGCAGCAAGTCTACAACTGACGCAATTTATGAACTTACTAGAGATATAACGGAAAAAATTAACGAAAAAACCCCAGTTAGCACAGTTTTCTTTGATATGACGAGAGCTTTCGACTATGTTTCACACAGACTGTTACTCCATAAATTAAATAACTTAGGCATTAGAGGCTTGGCACTAGACTGGATTCAATCTTTCCTACATAATAGAACACAAGCAGTTGAGATAAATGGTTTAAATGATAAATTTGAAGTCACATCCAGTTTATCACAATTTAAAGAAAATAAATGTGGTGTGCCGCAAGGAAGCGTACTTGGCCCATTGTTATTTATTTTGTACATAAATGACCTTCCTGAGGTGACTAGGCATAAATGTGTTATGTATGCAGATGATGTTTCAGTTATTATTCCTAAAAATAATGTAAGCAATTATGAAGTAGAAATTAACCGCACAATTAGTTCAATAATTCAATGGCTACATGACAATATCTAACGGTAAATGTAAGTAAAACTAATTTCATACAATTTGGAACCAATAGACAAAATAAATCAAATCTTAATGTTAATTACGAGGGACATGAAATAAAAGAATTAACGGTTACGAAATTCTTAGGCATTGAGATTGATGACAATTTGGACTGGAAGCAACATATAGAATCTGTTCGAAATAAAATAAATAGTTACGTTTATGTCCTTAATAGATTAAGAAATTCTTCAGCGCTTTCAACTACATTAGCAGCTTATCATGGCTATGTGTCATCTATTCTGAGCTATGGACTTTTGATTTGGGCAATTCTGTTGATTCCAATAGATTGTTCATCGCTCAGAAAAAATGTATCCGAGCAATGTGCAATAAAACTCCTCGCGATTCATGTAGGCCATTGTTCAAATCCTTGGGTATATTGCCTCTTCCTTCGTTGTACATTCTTGAAATAGCCAATTTTGTTAAGTGTAATATTCAACTGTTTAAAAAAAATCTAATTGTACATTTTTGAGGACTGTCCGTGATCCCACGAAGTTGGTGTACAATAAAAACCCAAATATAAGCCACTACCTTCGGCAATGTGATGCCATGTGTGTTAGAATTTTTAATTCTTTACCTAGAGACTTAAAAGAGCTCCCTAATCCTAATATATGTAAGCGTAGATTGTTTGGGTGGCTTAAAGAAAATAATTTTATTCTATACAAGATTTTTTTAGAATTTCTCAAAATAGAAATAAGTTAGATTTATAAAGTGTTATTTATTTTTATGTTTTTCCTATAATATGTTTATTATTACATACGTAAGTTTAGTTTATTATTTACCTGTAGTTGTGTATGTGAACATAACACTAGGTACTTAAAATTTGCATGCCAAAGTTTGGCAAAATATGAGAACGGCTATTATATTGAACAACCCATGTACTATACCATATTTTAAAGCAAATAAAATTATTCTTATTCTTATTCTTATTCTTATTCTAACGCGCTTTCGATATTCCATCTTCATAAAAATGTTCGCGTTTTGTCCCGTGAACATTAATAATGTATAATGCAATGCAAGAGTTTAAAATAAATAATAATAATTTCCTCCATAGCGATATTTCGGCCATGGCGGCCAATATCAGCGGTCAGCTATCAACGCAAGATATATTATTATAGTGCACAAGTGTTTGCGCAGACACAAGTGCACTATCTATTCCCTTAATCTCATATATCGATGGGACACCTGTGTGACACGATCGAAGAGGGATCAGGCGCAGGACCAACGGCTTATCGTGCTTTCCGAGGCACGGAGGTACATGACCGCCGACTTCCAGACTCCGGACTGACACTGAGAATTTCTTACCACAAAAACGTAGCTACAAGTGTGACCCACTAACCACTGCGCCACTGAGGCAGTTAAAAACATATAAATACGTCATCGTCAGTTAAATTCAATGATGTATTTTGTGTAGTAAATACGTCACGATAAAAAGATTGCATAGCCGAGTACCCTAGTTGGCACCAAACAAATCCCGCGATTATACTCCGCCGCGGTTAATTCATGTTGAATTCATTAAGTTCCAAGTAACTAGGTGTCTTGATAATTTAATCCTTGCAGGATTGCCCAATTAAGCTTTTCCAACGACTTTTTAAATATTCAACGAGAGGGTTAAAACTCGCCAAAATCTGCCTAAAATACATCACGCCCGGGAGAGACGGTTTCGATATAAATGACATTTTAGGTGTCGATTAGGAAAAGTTGTGAAAGTTGCGGAGAAGGATTAGAGTTGGGGTGGTTTAGAAAAGTATAAACGCATCAGTTTCGAATATTTGAATGATCGTTTTGTGAATTTGAATCTCAAGTTATTGATAAAATGTTATCTATATTTTCTTTGAAAAAGTAACATAGACATTACACTTCAATTAGAGACAGGACTCTTTTTTTTTATAAGAATGGCCAGACATTTGGCCTCAATCTCGCCTGATGGTAAGTGATGATGTGGCTTACTATTGAACTTAGCACCAACTTAGTTGTCACGTTTTAGACGACTCAGTGATCCGACTCAGCCAAATGATACACTGTTCCGAATCTCCAATCTTTGCTCCGCATGTATCATTCGACACAAATGGATCTCGAGTCCGAGTGAACCGAATGATCCGAATGTGCTGAATGATCCGAGTGAGCCGAATGATTCGATGAGCCGAATGAGCTGAATGATCTGAATGAGCCGAATGGTCCAATTAAGCGGAATGTCTCACGGATCTGTCTGAGTGTCGATGTTCCAAAGGAAGCGTTTCACTACTTATTCCGCATCTCTGCACTGATCCAGATGCAAATGTACCAATCTTTTGAAAGATACGTTTTTGCCAAGTCTATTTTGGATGTTAAATTCAACCTATAACATAATATTGAACATAGTTCCAATTTCACATTTATGATTTCTATGGCATACATTCGTCAGTAGGTAAAATTACTTTTCACTCAACTTTCAAAAATAGTTTATATAAATGGTTGTGTGATAAATGTTTCTATAGTATTAAAGAATTTATGGAATGTAAGATTTAATTATTTTTTTTGTTGACATTATATTAATTATTTTTTGAGTGACTAATTCATTTGTATGGATGCCATTGGTTGCACGGTAGCTTATAGATATGGCTTCTGGGTGAAGTTAATTTTATTAATGGCTGGATTGGGTTACAAATATATGAAAACAATAAAATGTAACAGGTTATTTTGTTTTTGAATAACGACTTTTTTGGACATAATTTTTAAATAAATAACGTGATCAGAGATTAATAAACTATGATCGTAAATTAAAAAATGAGATAGCGTCTCTGAATGCCAAAGCATTGCAATAACCATATTTCACATTTCACTCAATTTGAATGCTGTTAGATCTAGACGAAGAAATAAAAGACTACAATAGGGATAAAGTTCTACTTAATAGTATGTAGATTGATGGATAGTTAAATACTTAATGTCATATGTAAGTATGTAAAATGTAATCTTGGCGGTCATATACGAGTAGTAGGCAAAATGTCTCGAAAATAATTTCTGCCAGATAGCCTTAGGATAGACCAAAAATAAGAGTATAAATGATATTTTTAGGTAAGTCTTTTATGTTGGTTGTTTTAACGATCCGTTACAATTCCATCAACTTAAAGAAATGCAAGTGGAATTAGAAAAATGATTTGCTACATCATGTGAATTACAATTAACCTTACTTTTGCATCCGAGGAGCCCAATTCTCGTGACGTGATATTTTGTTATCTTACGATACACATATAACACATCGTTTTTAGGGTTCCGTAGCCAAATGGCAAAAAACGGAACCCATATAGATTCGTCATGTGGCTCTGTCTGTCCGTCTATCTTTTTTCCTATAAGAACTATACTTACTATTACATGGTAAATAGATGTATTTTGTTAACCGCATTACGATTTTAACACAAAAATAAGAAAACAAAATTGTGAGGAGTCCCTACACTTAGAACTGAAATTCTAATTTTTTTTTCATTAAACCCATACGTGTATCGGGGTATTTTATTTTGACTATGTATTATTTTATTATAACTTAAGACAACGCTAACTCTCTGTTATTGCATGCCGATATTAATCGGTTAAATGTGAGAATCTAAACGATAATTATATAACTTACTGTAACCACATTTACCGCAATAAATGATTTCTGATTCTGATTTCTGATTCACCACAGTAAAGTCATAATTCTTAGATTTTCTATGCTATTTTATGTACGTACCTATATTTAGATTGTGAGAGATTCCGATTCTGCCACAGTATCATTTAACTCTATCAAAACTCGGCGGACAACTCAAAATATAATCTAGTTCGGATGGAAGAACAACACACGAATGGAGTCGAACTGTATTTCGGACAATATTAGGTACTTATTTTTAATAATAATAGGTCTTTAACTATGAAATTGCGGTTTTGTAGGCGATTTTCTTAAAAGTTGTATTTTTCAAAGTAACTTTTTTTATTGTTAATATACAACGTTTAGGAACGAGTAGGATAGTTTTTCAGTTTTTTTTACTTTTGACCTCTGGCTCAGTCCAGGAGGATCCAGTGCATGGGGGAATTTTGTTTATAAGAAGATACTTACATATTTTAAATATTTAATCAATTTAATAAACTTTAATTTTCATCATTTGTTTGCCGGCAAACACATTATCCAGGAACGAATGAATCGGAAATTTGACTTCCTCTTTTACACATTAAATATAAAGTAATACATTTTTCTTTTGTAAGCACATTATTATTAAAATACCTACTTTTTACTTCTATCTATTTTTAATTAAAACTTCTTATGACTTGACCACGACTATGCGCCAAAGCTAGATCCGCCCTTGCCATGAGAGTGCCTAATTTAAAGCAGACGTCACGACCGAATCGGAGTTTACCTCTCTTTCACATGCGCTATGTATCTGCTTTGTTTGCATGTGACAGATATATTCTCGTTCGTTACGCTTTAAATTAAGCTACCTGGTTTGCTCATTAACCGTCATTCACATAAAAAAATGAATTGAGCATTTTTCCTCTTAGATTACCTACGTTAATTGGTTGTTCCCGTAAAACGAATTAAAAAAAAGTAGGTGGAATGTCTACTCCACAACCTTTATTCTAGATCTATTCCATAATAGTCAAGGGACAGACGTGGACAGACGGACGAGGCAACTTGTAATATTATTTTCATTACATTCCCCTGTCCCAGTCGACGACCACTCTGAGCTTCTAACCAAAATATAAGTACCTACCTTAGCTACTAATATTACGAGTAACTAAGTACCTATGTATTTTATTCGCCTATGTAGAAAAAAATTATTATTAATAGGTAACTAAGGTATTAACTAAGGTAGGTATGGTCGTTGGAGCCGTTAAGGCTGTCCCATACGCAAACTAAGTCTATTTCATTGCTTATAACTTCCCTGAAAGTTATTGTAAAAATCTGAAAAAAATATATGTTGTTAATCACTTACTATTGACCAATTCTGATGCAGAAAATAATAGAAAATCATTATAGTTTATGAAAAATCTGATAAGTTTAGAACATCTAATTTCGCACTAAATATGCCTATAGTTGCCAAAACATGCATTAATTGGTTTTGTATCTATATTCAAAAAATAGCATATCATTTTTACTTTAAAACTGTTACTTGAAATTTGTGTTATAATAATTACTTTTGGAAAGGAAACAGTTTTTCACATTAAACTTACGAGCTAGGTTAGCGGGTGCCCTAGCGGGGGCCGGGCCGGGCCTTGAGTGGAGACCGCGACTCGGTAAGCGTAGTGTAGGACGTAAGCGTAGTGTAGGACGCCCTGCGACAAGATAGGATGATGGATGACATTCGAAGGTTGGCTGGTGTGGGCTGGATGAGAGTGGCCGAAAATCGGGAGCAGTGGCGTGCATTAGGGGAGACCTATGTCCAGCAGTGGACGAGTGTAGGTTGCTGATGATGAACTAAGGTATAATTTCGGCAGCAAGCTCCTCCCAATCGAATATCGGGATGCTAAACGCACCGTTCACCGTGGGAGAGCCACGCTTCGGCATGAATGGGCCGGGTCGACCGGAGTGATACAACGGCCTCAATGAAAAGCGGCGTGAAGCAACTCTGTGCTGTTTCGCTGCATGAGTGCCCTCACTCACGCAGCGAAACTCAATACCGGAGACCCAATCCGGGGGAAGGGGGATATAAAGGTTGGCAGCGCACTTGTGACTCCACTAGTCCACTGATATCGCGAGTGTCCATGGGCGGCGGCAATCGCTTATCCATCAGGTGATCCGTCTGCTCGTCTGCCACCTAAAACGGCATAATTAATAAATGCGTCAGTGGATCATCCATCATTCATCATCACCAACATAGCGGCATAGTCACTATTGAAGTGATGGCTAATAAAAACTAATAAAAACTATAAATAAACTAATTTCGTCCATATGCGTATGGCCTCGGTAGCGCAGTAGGCAGCGCGTAAGTCTCATAATCTTAAGGTCGTGAGTTCGATCCTCACCCGGGGCATATCTTTTTTAGCTTCGATTTTGAGTTTTGAATAACATTTGAGAATATTTAATACCTACACATTTATCTTCCCCATTTTGACACAATTGTAATAATTATATTTAATTATATTTAATTATATTTTTTTTCATAGTAAAGTCTCAGAAAGCAGGCAAACAAAAATATCTCAAAGGAATAAAAAATTCAAATAATAAAAGGAGGCTGGCTGAATAAATTGCTGTTAAATATTTTTCAATTGTTATTTTTGATTTCGAATGACCCAAATATTTTAGCGACATCTATAATAAGGAGAAGTAAATAAATTAAGCAGCTTGGCATCCTAGTTTACTTTATAATTCATAGATGGCGCTTTTTCGGCAGTTAGGCAACGCCATCTATCTTATTAGCTTGACACCATTCATACTCTAGAAGTCTAATAAAGCACGTTGGTGTCACTTCGCATGTAATATGACGGGTTAGTACTAGATGACGATGTTCAGCAAAATGCATATAGTATCAAAAATGTCAATGTAAGATCCTTTTATAAATAAATAAAAACCAACGAAATAAATTGGTACTTATTATTATTATTGAATAAGTCGCCCAGTTCAGTATGATTAATACTTTTCCTGAGTAGCCTACCGCGTATTGAAACATTGAAACACCTCTAATAGTACGCTAGGTACCTAAAACCATAAAATTTGGAGAAACAGAAACATGCTTAATTTTACGGCAATCAAAACGGTAATAATTTACGTTGTTATTTACGCCAACGATTAACAATAAAATACATTATAGTTATGTAGGTACTTCGATTTTTAACAAGTTCGTTCGTTGGCGCCAGTGTTTTAAATTATTTTGTGATGATGTTACAAAATAAGTATCTAGTATTTTTATCATTTATCGTATATCCACGGACAGTTTAATTTACGCTTACTTTTAATCTTATAGAATAAAATCTGCAAGATCACATGAACATCTGCAAAAACATAAAGATCACTAATGCGTTGCCGGTCTATTAAGGTGACGGGTAAGACACACTAGCGACGCCAATTGATTTTAATTTTTAGCTACTAAACCGGATCTATTTTAAACAATCTCGGGTTACAATCTCTCGGCAAACACTTATACTATTTATTAAATAACCATGATTAAATGTTGGGCTCGTTTTTGTACGCGAAAAATTGATTCACGCCAAAAGCGACCCCTTTTTGGCGGTAATCCAAAATTCGAGTGCAAAAGCAGACCAAACAGCCGTGTTTGCCGAGAGATTGTAACCCCGAAATAGTATTTATTTATTTATTTAGGACAAACAACAAGACATACACCTTACAAACTAATGTTATACTAATATTATGCCCTACGTATACACGGCGTCACGTAGATATACCCTTCTTGGTCTTTGGACCGTCCTTATGACTGAAACACGAGATTGCTAATTTTGCTCGACTCGACCTGACGCCGACTGTACAAGTAAAATATATGTAATCAGAAATGTGACTTTGCCTTTGTGCCTATCCATCCTCGACGCCGACAGACGACACTTTGAACACTTCAAGCTTCCGTAGAAGCAATTTTCAAAATACCAGCCTGCGCAGCCTCGGCCTTAACCCTGCGCACGCGCACGCGTGAAGGAATCCGAAACAATGCGCCATCATGCGCTCGCTGCGGTTTTGTTGCTCCGCCATGCAGGGCCGGAGTTAGCAATACCATTGAGCGAGGGTAGTCCAGGGGTTAGAAATGGCGCCTCTTTAATGGGAATTCATAGTAGTAGGTGAGCTCTAGAGGGGGTTTTTGAAGTATTGTGGCGACATCGACGCCTCCATATTTTTTATGCGATAGATGGTAGACGAGCAGTCGGATAACTTGATCGAAAGCGATTGCCCCCACCCAAGAACCGGAATGGATCCGTTCATGGATCAAAATTTTGTTTTCATGCTTTTTAGTGTCTCGTCATTTGGCAGCCCCAAAATGAAAGAGTTATCTTTTAACTCTTTACCGTTGAGGAGTTGATCTTCCATCATCAGCGATAGATGGTAGACCAGCAGTCGGATAACTTGATCGAAAGCGATTGCCGCCACCCAAGAACCGGAATGGATCGGTTCATGGGTCAAATTTTTTTTTTCATGCTTTTTAGTGTCTCGTCATTTGGCAGCCCCAAAATGAAAGAGTTATCCTTTAACTCCTTACCGTTGAGGAGTTGATCTTCTATCATCAGCAGGGCCACAAAATTATACAATCAAGCGTAAATATTGGTGCAGCTTTGAAAAAAGATACAAAAACATTACATGTGCCTATAAAATTTGAGGGTCCTCCTAATTTTTTTTAAGTCGGTTAAAAAATATGAATGAAGAGGGCAGATCCTCTGCTAAAACTAGTAGTGGCCCAAACCGTATATATATAACTGGCTATGCCTTAAGCCGGCCCAGGCCATGCCGTAGCTGCGTGGACATGAAACAATTGGAGCTAAGACTCTATACTCTAATGGGGTACGATTGCTGTAAAAATGGAATTCCTATTAGTACTTACTTCTTTGTAGAGCTAGCTCTTTCTAGAGCCCACTACTCGGACCGGAACCAATAAGTGGTATTCCAGCATGCATGGTCAGGTTCGAGTTAAAAGAGTGGGAGAAAAAACAAAGCACTGAATTCTGGAAAAGACTACCTCGATTAGAACAGTCTAAGGCGTTGATACAGGCGTTCGATCAGAAACGAGCTGTAGAAATAACAAAACTGAGTAGAGGACATGTTAGGGCACTCACTCGGACCCTCACAGGGCACTGCAAATTAAATAAGCACCTGCACAACATGGGCCTTACAGATACCAAAATCTGCAGGTTATGTCGCGAGGACGAGGAAACGATTATCCACGTCCTCGGCGAGTGCATAGCGCTGCACCGCTGCAGAAGCCGGCACCTGGGAGCACACATGATCTCAGCTGACGAGATCAAGAGCTCCCCCATCAGCTCCATTCTCGGGTTTATCCTGGAACTGGAGCTACATGAGGTGCTGTAATAGGTTACGGGGCTGCCAAAATAGATCATCTACTGGTCGCAGTGGCTATGAGACGCAGGGCTCACCCCATTTCTATCAAATAAAATAAAATACTTCTTTGTATTATCGCACTCCCAGTCGTATAGTAATAATCTTGAGTCATCTTGAGTTAAAAACACCTTTATTTTTGTAGGAAAAATGACTCGATCCTAATTAGTCGAAGGGTTAGATAATGTCTTCTTCATATTGCACCATGGATTTCTATGCCAGGGTTTCCTCATTTAGTTACACACCTTAAGTCTCTATACAATGTGGTGTAGCTACTTAGATGCTAGGTGTGGGAGTACCCGGCCTCAAACTCAGGAGGCCCTCGAAACCTTATCAGAAAATGCTCAGGCGAACTGAACTTTCCAAAACTTTTTTCGTTTTTTTTTTGTGATAGGCGGCAGACGATCAGACGGATCGCCTGATGGTGAGCGACTGCCGCCGCCCAAAGACACCCGCGATACCAGTAGAATCACAAGTCCGATGCCAACCTTTAAACCCCCCTTTCACGCGGATTGGGCTTCCGATACACTCACTCACGCAGCGAACACAGCACAGTGCTGTTTCACGCTGGTTTTCTGTGAGGACGTGGTATCACTCCGGTCGAGCCAGCCCATTCATGCCGAAGCGTGGCTCTCCCACGGTCAAGGTCAAGGGGCAACGCAGTGCCCGAGTAAGTGTACTCTTAATTGAAATTAGGAACCGTAAGGCAAATATTGTTTTACAGACAATTTAAACAACACACTTATTTATAAATGTCGCTTTATAAAAGTAAAGTAAAGTATCAGCCTATAACCTATACCTAACTGATAATTTAAAAAAAAAATACTTTAGGTATAAAATATCCAAATAATAATAATAATACTAACAAATTTTGTATGAGCCTCAGTTGTTCGAAATAAAATATTTTTATTTTATTTATGTTTATTTATAAACTGTCCCAGTGTAGGGCAAAGGCCTCCATCATAGAAATCAAGTCATCGCTACAATGATGGGATAAGCCTTAATCACCACGCTTGCCAAATGCGGATTGGTGATTAAAAACCCGAGCTATTTTCGAAAACTTCGAAACTTACTTTTTGCTCGAACCGGGGATCGAACCTAGGACCCCGAGATCACGGCCCGACACATAAGGTGACGGGAAGGGCACACTAGCGACGCTAATCGATTTTATTTTTTAGCTACTAAACCGGAACTATTTTAAACAATTTCGGGGTTACAACCTCTCGGCAAACACTGATACTATTCATTAAATAACCATGCAAAAATGTTCGGTCCAACGCGTACGCGAAAAATTGATTCACGCCAAGAGCGGCCACTTTTCGCGTGAATCAATTTTTCGCGTACAAAAACGGACCCAACATTTGTGCATGGTTATTTAATAAATAGTATAAGTGTTTGAAGAGAGGTTGTATTCCCGGAATTGTTACCTTAAACCACTAGACCAACAGGGCGTTCCTACATAGGTAATTTTAATTACTTATTAGTAATTTTATGATACCCTTCTAATAAACACAAGATACATCGAAGTTTATTTATCACCTTCGTCTTGACTGACGTCCACGGCCACTAATAAAATTAATACACGTTTAACGATTAGTTTCAAGCAAATTATGTGCAATATTGCAAAATGACTAATATGATACTTTGACATAGTGTTAATAACTTGGTTATCGAGTGCACGCTATTTACCTGTAAATTCCAAAGATTAAGATTTTTTTGACAAATGCAGATCAGAACATTTGATAAAAATTGTAGCGCGATCCTACTTATTCTAAGAAAATGTTGCATCTTAAGTCTTCCTTTTCGATTTTTCTTTCGCCTAATCTTTGTTGAACAAATCATGTCCTTGCAAAGAATGGCGGCGTTTACCATTGTCCTAATGCTACTCTGAGCATGTTTTTCCCGGTTGTGTCAAAAGCCGTCGCATTGGAGCCCGGAGAACTTAGAACTTGGCTTTCACAATCCGTAGATAGAGGAATCAGATCTAGTGAATCCCATGATTCAGTTGATCTGGTCTTATGCATAACGTTTAACCAGGCAGCTATTCATACGGGACCACCAGATTTGGAACTTAATACATCTGCATATAAATAAAATGCGATTAGGTTGAAAACCAATGAAATATAATTATGATCCTAGTTGCCTAGTTAAGATTTAAATAATCGTATTCCGATACTAAATAAATAAATAAATATTTCACAACATCACCTACATTGATCTGAATAGTTGATTATTTTTGCAATTTATTCTTAAGTAAAAATTTCATCTCGTGTTCCAGCGGGTGATTTCAAGCACCGGTGTATATATATAAAAAATCTAAGGTATAGCGCTGTCATTATTACTGTCATATATATATATATATATATATATATATATATATATATATATATATATATATATATATATATATATATATATATATATATATATATATACTTTTCTTTTGTAAATACATACTTATAATGCAATAAAAAATCTAAGGTATAGCGCTGTCATTATTATACAAATCTGACGTTATACCATAAAATCTATGGTGCAACATCAGATCCACGGATAAAGATTGGTCGAATCGGGCCTCAGTTGTTTCAGTAGACACCCCTTATCCTGACGGTAAGGCAAAAGAAGAGCCCGCTTTACGATCACAACGGACGCGATGGCATATATGGAATCACTTCCGTTGGAACTACCATATTTGCTTGCGAGATGCTTACACATTAAAAAAAGATTTTAAATGGATTTTACCATATTGCTGCAGAACCCTATGTAAAGACAAATAGGCGTTTACTTTTTTACGAAGGACCTTTTGATGAGCCGCGTTGTTAAGCGGTTGCACCCTGCAGGACAAAGGGCGGGTTTGAATAAATCACATTCTTAATATGGTTCTAGTTGACCCTTGAATGAGATTGTTAAGTGGAAGTTCTTCACTACGATAAATTTGAATGAATGAATGATAACTTTATTTGGCACAATACAAAACAAGGAAACTTAATTAGAAACATCACCTAGACATACATACTAAACGCAAAGTAGGACTATATTATCCCTGTATGTGCCAAACAGGCGGCCGCTCAGCAATAGTCAGTGCTAATCCAAGAGATCAATCCCGACGCTGGTTTTCAGGACATTGTTACCAGAGGCCTTACCATGAGTTTGAAATAGTCTCCTCGTTATCCAAAACTATTGCTCTGTCTCTTTCACATGCACCACAATGCATGGCTGAAATGATGATGATGATTTCCTAGTAACATACTTAGTGGAAAAAAAATCAGTAAGCACCTAATAAGCCTCCGCTCAGCATAATGTCGAAGGTAGGTACGCTGTGCGCATCACGACACTGGTTTTCCGCGGATGCCGTTTTAACAATGACATTCAAATAACCAATGCCGTGTGGTCCCCGGCAGAGTAGAATAGGCCACCCTCACTCTTACCGAGGTGTCGTAAAAGGCGACTAAGGTAAAGCTGCTGGCATGATCATCAGCACCCAGAGAAGGAAAACTCTGCATTTATATCAAAACCCTCGCCAACCCGTCTGCCAAGCGTGGTGAGTATGGCAATTACCCCTCATGTGATTGAGGGAGGCCCGTGCCCCAGCAGTGGGGACTTAAATGGGCTGATGATGATGTTCAAATAAATGAAAAATAAAGTTTAAAAACTAAAATCCGACTACCAAAAAAACACGATCTTAAAAGTACAAAACAAGAAAATTGTCTCTGTTGAAATGATTATGCCGTATCGCCGTGGTCGTATGCCACCTACTGTAGCAAAGCAGATTCATTATAATAATAAAATAAAATCAATGTGGCATACGACCATGGCGATACGGCATAATCATTTCAACAGAGACAATTTTCTTGTTTTGTACTTTTAAGATCGTGTTTTTTTGGTAGTCGGGTTTTAGTTTTTAAACTTTATTTTTATTTAACGTACTTTTAGTTATGTAAATATAATTACATATTTGAAATGTGCTAAAAAAGCTCTTTCATTTTATACCCCACACGGTACCGTCAAGCAAATTTTTTTTTTAGTTCCTTACTCTAAGTCCCCTAGAGGGCGCTGTAATAAATTTAACGTGACGTCATGTTGCTTATAACCAGAAGACAACCAAGACGCTTCTAACGACACCTCATTTGTTCAAATATGATAACTAGTTTAGAAGTTACGTGGAAACAGATGAACATACATACATACATAGCCTGTCAAAATCATAACCCTCCTTTTGCTTTGCCGTAGTCGGGTAAAAACTTAGCTTAATATAAGCAAAAATTATAACATTTATAATTAAGAAATTAAATCGTGAAATCCCATAGTTCTTCTAAAGTTGGGTATTTATATTAGGTATGTCGTCATGTAGTTACAGAATAACTAATAAATTAATTGTAGGTAATGTATGTAAATATTATTATTAAATATTATTACAAATAAATAAAAACAAGGAAATTTGAAGAATTAAAATTAAACTAGTTCAATATTCTAATAAAATAGTAAAAGTTGAGATTTTGCTGTGTCTATCCCGCATTTGCTCATAATAAATGATTTCAACCATTAGTGCAAGGGGAGAGAAGAGACCAAGTTTCGTGACTAGACCAAAGCCCTCCAATGGTGGCCAACATTAGGTATAAAAAGATGAAAAACAATGCTGATATGAGAACAACTTCTCTTTAACAGTTTAGTGACGTTGCACCCCTAAAATCACCCAATTATACCCCTTTTAACTGCCGCCGACTATTACCCGTTAAACAGCAGATTTATTGAGAGTCATTAAGGCCCGTTGTTGATTAGCCACCGCCTACAAACGGGAACAAAAACTTAATGTAAAGGTGCTATAGACAGTGATACAATGGGTGTTGTGATTCTTTGGTAATGGTTTGAATGTATGTATTATGATAGGGTTCCGGATCTCGAATCGGTAGAATGGATCCTTTACACCTACAGGGTCTTCTGCATAAATGTTTTTAAAACCTTTGTGAGCCAAAACGGTGTTATAAAACTGTTTTCATTCTTTTTTCCGAAATTTTGTATGTTTATTTTTGTTTCAAGTTTTAAAACTGTTTTTAACACCCTTTTTAACAAACAAAGGTTTATTGAACGTTTATGAATAAACACTGGATCATAATTTTATTAACTAGACAAGACTCGTTGAATAAAAAAAAAAAAGTTAAATAAATGATACGTCAATTTAGTTTTTTTTTCAAATTCTCTTTTTTATATTTAAACCAATCCAAAATGACGGAAACATAACGAGCGTTTTTGTACGAAAAGTCGATTTCTTATGTAAGAATTTTAAAACTTAAAAAGTACTGAAGTGTCTCAAATAGATAATGGGTACAGAATGTGTTAGATACAACGTTAGAAGTAGATGTTAAAAGTTTTTCAATACACCCTCTATGTAGATTTCGAAATTGCTTGAATGGTTTTCCGCTACCTACATACACCATGTGAAATATTTCACTCACATCACACGCGGGTAGGCCCGAATCAAAGTGTTCGTACCCCGAGGCAAAATCTGATTAATTATCAATTTGTAACTGATTCACCCGCGGAATGTTCTTTGATATTAATATATTCTTGTCATTATTAATATTAATATTCACGTTACGTCCTTTTCAAAGGCACCGACAACACAGGACAGGAACTCCATGGATGCGACTGCTGATAAGAAAATATTAGACTATTTAAATTAAGCTAATGTTATTTTAATATTGATCTTTGCATAATTAACATGGAGCGATGCGGTTTTATTAATTAATCATCATTTAATAGCTTGTTGGTTATTATAATTGCTTGTTTCCTTATTAACGTTATTGATTATTTATTTTCGTCAGGATTTATACATGCCTATGCAAATTATCGTATCAGCGTGAGTAATTTGTTTTATTTTTTTCATTTTAATGAAATGATGACAAATATCATGGCCGTGTATAAAATTAATAATAATTAAGGCTACAGACAGCCACACGTTGAGTACCTACTACCTATAATCTGTCAGAGCTACATAGACCTTTCTTAGTCATATACTCGTAGTAAACAAACTGTGTAAACAGTTTTGCAGGACAAGTGTAATTTTGTAAACTAAATTTGTGAGTTTAATAATAAATAAATAAATAACTACAATTGTAAATAACTACGTAAACCAAGTAATATTCACGTTTCTTAATTTAAAAAAATGCTGAAAGGTTTTAAAACACCTAGCCATTTTTAAGGTTACGCCGAACAAGAATATAAAAACTAACATTGAAATAATAAAAAAAAACATCAACTTTCTCCGCCCACTCCACTACCACCTCTGTTCTCTTTAACATCAGCCTAAAATTGAGTTATCAAGTTTGTGAAATTCATTGTTTTTAAGCTTTTATGCCTTTTTGTGCCGATACATGTTTAATAGTCAATTAATGGGGCTACCTGCGGCCCTTTCATCCCAAATTGATCGTAAGGGTAGTGACCATGCTTACGAGGAATTCTGGCGGGAGGTTAGGGTTGGCGTTTCACAAATACGCGAGGAATTTTGTCTGATATTTCTGCAGCAAAAAAATAAATTTTAATATTACGTTTGTATGGGAAATACGTTGTTAGCCGGCCCCTTAACTTGGTGCGCTGCCAATTTTGCAAAAAACAATTTTATCGTTCATCGATAAAAGTAAACTTGGATAAATGTTTCATTCAAGCTTAAACAACATCATCTAAATATCCTATGTGATTGAGATTTTCTGATAAAGACCATTGTACGTCTGTTATTTTGTTGTACTGCAAAAACATTGCACATAAACATATATTTATTTGCCAAAATACACATTTATACTCAAGATGAGCTACCTATGCTTTATCTTGTTATGTAACTATATTGCCAATTCTTTGACCATTAGGTACCTTTAGCTAAAGTTGAATGTGTGAATGTCCTTTAGTACGTGAATGGGTATACAAATGTACCCAACATTTGTATACCCATTCACGCTAAAAAAATGATTCACGCTAAAAGTGGCCGCTTTTGGCGGTAGTAAATTTTTCGCGTACAAAAACGAACCCAACATTGGTGCTTGGTTATTTAATAAATAGTATAAGTGTTTGCCGAGAGGTTGTAACCCTGAAATTGTTTAAAATAGATCCAGTTTAGAAGCTAAAAATTAAAATCCATTGGCGTCACCAGTGTGCCCTACCGACGGATAAGGCACACTAGTGACGCCAATATGTCCCTTAAGGTGACGACCTTAAGGTACAACCATCACAACCATCACGGACGCTCTCAACTATCGGCTGACCATTCACTAAATTACGAGCACATAATTTTTACCACCGGACTTTTAGGGATTGCCAACCCTACGACGTCAGACCCCATTGAAAGCCTGAGGGCTATGAGTTGTGTTGTAAATTGAATTGTCTTAATCGATGGGTTAAATTGAATTCGCACCGTTTGGTATCCTGGGTGGCTTCAGCAAATTCTTAATCGTACATACGAGTACACACAGGTAGGATGAAGGAAATCGGTCAAAAGCTCAGTGGTTAAAAAGGTGCGTCTTCTTTTCGGGATGGTAACATCAGTATATCATCAGCCCACTATTGGGCATACGTAGGCCTCTCCACATGATCGATATACAGCTACTCGTATCTAGATGGCAAATCTCATCTTTCTTTTAGAATAGCAGACAAACTGCTGGAGTGTCGCTTACGTTGGTACGGCCATGTCCTGGTAAAACCGAACAGCTATGTGGGAAACTAATGTCTGGACATCCCGCCACCAAAGGTGTGGCTTGCCATCGTATAGGATGACATGCGTGCTAATAAACTGACCACTAGAGATGCACAAGACCGCGCGAAGTGGAGGAGTCGAAGTAGGAAAACGGACCCTGGGCTCCGAAGCGACAGCTTGCGACACAACCGGGACAAAACGCTAAGATGATGATGGTGACCAAACCAGATGGACGTTAATGTGATAATCATCGGAAAAAAAACAGATTTCTGTGCATTGACGTGTGGCATACGTTACATACTATCTATCTACCTATTCAACCACACGGAAACCAAAGTTGCAGTCAGCATCATGTCTGCATCTGGAGCGGATTTTCTGCCTCCGGTTTCTGTCTAGCGCATCGCTTACAACTGCGCAGAATTTGGAGGACGAGTCTTGGTGCTATTTGGTATTTGGGTATCTTAAAAATACGGAACCCTAAAAAGACGGATTGGGAATAACTATTTTTTATTACAATTATTAAAATACACATATAAGACGTTATATATGATACTTATGTAATATATGTCATTCTCTTTTACTATAAGTACACAATTTGGGAACTCAAAATAGGGTATTTGACTATTTTTTTAATTTTTGTAATCAAAAAACCTATCAATTAAAGAAACATCGTTGAAAAAATTACTAGATTCTCATTGAGAATCTGAGATATTACAACTTTAAAATCATGAATCTTTGAATGACCATAAAACGGGCTAGACGTTAGGTATATTTTTTCATTGAGAAATTTTGCTATTGGTACATGCAATGTATCAACCTATAAACGTTCCCACTGCAGGGCAAAGGCCTCCATCATAGAAATCAAGTTATCGCTACTATGATGGGATTAGGCTTAATCACCACGCCAAATGCGGATTGGTGATCACAAACTCAAGCTATATTCAAAAAATACGAACCACCCGAGAATCGAACCCAGGACCCCGAGATTACGGCCCGTTACTTAAACCACTAGACCAACAGGGCGTCTATTGGTACATATTGACCTATATTTTAATAAAATATTAATATTTTCTAACATCTCGAGCTTAGTCAAATACCCTATTGCAGACAGTAACCTGTCTGCAATAGGGTATTTGACTAAGCAATCTATCAGTTGAATAAACGCCTGAGAAACGCAGTCCAAAGTCTCACACATCCAAAATTACATGTAATCTTACAGGCGCCTTCCCTAATGATAGGGCGTGCAGTATCATAGTAATGGGCCTATTAACCTTATCCCTATGATCGGCTGAAAATCACTGGTTAGCTTAATGAGGAATGAGCTACGGAAAACAAGAACTATTTCGGATTTCAATTTTTATGAACTGCACTTCAGTTGCGGCCTTAGGATTAGATCCCGGTGCTTTTAAAAGAGAATAAGCATAGGTTTTCTCCTTGAAAAGCACCGCGAGCTAACACGCATTGAAAACGAAAGTCTTCAATTCGTGTGTGTTGCCAGTGATGACATATGGAACCGAAACGTGGAAGCTTACAACGTGCCGATTAAGGAGGCTCAAAGTCACCCAGAGAGCAATGGAGAGGGCTATGCTCGGAGTCTCCCTGCGTGATCGTATCAGAAATGATACGATCACGCAGGAGAACTAAGGTCGCAGACATAGCCCAAAGGATTGCATGCCTCAAGCGGCAATGGGCAGGGCACATAGCGAGGAGGACAGACGGCCGCTGGGGCGGAAAGGTCCTCGAGTGGAGCCCACGTACAGGAAATCGCAGCCGTGGCAGGCCCCCCACAAGGTGGAGCCACGATCTGGTGAAGATCGAGGGAATCCATTGGATGCGGGCGGCGCAGAACCGATCTGTGTGGAGAACATTGGGGGATGCCTATGTACAGCAGTGGACGTCTATTGGCTGATGATGAAGCTTAGGTTTTGACCGTGGGTGAGCCACGCTTCGCGTCAACCGGAGTGATACCACAGCCTCACAAAAGTCGGCATGAAGTAGCACTGTGCTGTGTTTCGCTGCGTGAGTGAGGGTACCGGGGGCTCAATTTGGGGGAAAGAGGGGAATAAAGGTTGGCAGCGCACTTGTTTTAGAGTTAAGTGACAGACGAAGAGGCGAATCACTTGATGGTCAGCGATAGCCGGCGCGCACACACACATGCTGAGTACGTGCCTTTTCGGTGTTTTACTGTATACTGTCATTATTTTAAATGTTTAATGTTATTGTTATACACTGAATAAATATTTTTCTTTCTTTTCTTTTCTTTTCTCATGGAGACCCACACATCAGTGGAGTCAAATCGCTGGGAATCTTGAAGCTCCCTTTTCCCAGGGATTGAACTCACTCATTCAGCGATATACAACGCAGATTTTTTTTCATTTATTTATAAATCAGATCGTGTTTTACGAACCAAAAAAATTGTACCTTAGTGACAGCCTGGACTCTGGAAGTTAGCGGTCATGTACCCCCGTGCCTCGGAAAGCACGTTAAGCTGTTGGCCCTGCGCCCAAACCCTCTCCGGTCGTCTCACAGTATCCCATCGAAATATGAGGGTAAGGGAAAAGAGAGTGCACTTGTGTTTGGAACACACTTGATCACTATAATGTATCCTGCGTACGTGGCTGATCGTTGAGATTGGCCGCCGTAGCCGGAATCGGTTGGAGGATATTATTAGTATAATATATTCCTCCTCCTCTAGTCGTTTTCCTCACTACTGAGGGTCGTGATTCCTACCGTGGGCGGCCACTTTTCTCTTTATAATAGACCTCCATCTATGTCTGTCTTTTGCAATGTGGAGGGCGTCATACAGCATGGTGTCCAGCGTCGAACGTATTTGGTCTGACCATCTGATAGGGCTACGACCTCTCGACCTCCTTGCCGGTGACCATCAATTGTTCCAGATTATGTCCCTCTTTCCGGGCTATGTGACCAAAATACTCCAGGATTGATATCGATGCGTTTAGAGAAAGGACCGTACAAAGGATCATCGACAAGAATAGAGGCCCAAAAGTGTTCATGAAAGCTCTAAAACCAGGTACTCAACAAATAACAAAACTATGCGACAAAGAAGGAAATCTAGTGACTGAACAGGACAAAATGCTGAAAATTGTCGAGGAATACTAGCAGATGCTATATAGTTCTAGGAACCCAAAACCAAAAAATGCTGCCAACAGAAAAATAACAAATGTTGGATCGGAAGATTTACCGGAGATAACAAAAGCTGAAATACTTGCCGCCCTCGGAAAGATGTCGAATGTAAAGGCCCCTGGTGAAGATGATGTCATCATCGAAATGGTCAAAGAGGGTGGTGATCCAGGATTCTACTTATATAATATATATTATCATCATCATCATCATCATCAGCCCATTTAAGTCCCCACTGCTGGGGCACGGGCCTCCCTCAATCACATGAGGGGTAATTGCCATACTCATCACGCTTGGCAGACGGGTTGGCGAGGGTTTTGATATAAATGCAGAGTTTTCCTTCTCTGGTTGCTGATGATCATGCCAGCAGCTTTACCTTAGTCGCCTTTTACGACACCTCGGTGAGAGTGAGGGTGGCCTATTCTACTCTGCCGGGGACCACACGGCCAATATATATTATACATAATATATTATATAATATGAAATTATTTTTATTATTGTTTAGTGTCTTGAACAGCAACAAGAGTACGATTTACCAGATTTAAGAAGGACCTACCGTCAGCACTGGTAGAGATTTAACTCTATCCGTGTATTCCCATAAGATTGCGTTTTATTTTGATTTTTGTTTGATGTGATAGGTGACAGGACAGACGAGCAGGCGGTTCATCTGTTGGTAAGCGATTGCCTCCGCCCGCACCCGTGACACCAGTCTATATTCAAGTGCGCTATCAACCTTTAAACTCCCTTTCCCCCAAATTGAGTCTCGGGTTCTTCCATTCACTAGGGTTGTTCTATTCTCGGGTTCTTCTATTCACCTACACATACTTGGCGAAACACAGCGCAGGCGCTGCTTACTTCAAAAGGTTTGCTTGCGGTCGTGGTAGTCGAGCCGGCCCTTTCATGCCGAAGGGTCGCTCTTCCACGTCACTTGACCTCGTAGTTTAAGGTGACAGGTAGGGCACACTAGCGACGCCAATCGATTTTAATTTTTAGCTACCAAACCAAATGTTGGGTCCGTTTTTGATCCGTAAACATTGACTTTTCGCGTACAAAAACGGACCCAACATTTGTGCATGCATTCGCTAGTATGCCCTACCCGTCACCTTAATTTAAAGAATATACCTGTCGCATCCAAACAAAGGTGACACATGCGTGGGAAACTCTGATTCGGTCGTAATGTCTGCTTTAAATTAGGCTCTCTGGTTACAGTCACGAACTTTACCTGTATGTTCAAATAACATTGCTGTTTATTTCCATTCAAAAAAATCGCTGACCCTACTGATGTTGAGGGTGTCTATGGGCGGCGGCGTTTACCATCAGGTGATTAATCTGCTTGTCTGCCACCTATGATATTAAAAAATCTAGTGACCAGAACCACAGCCACCAGACCTGCTAAATAATATAGACAGAGTTGGTTCAATATACATATACAGGGTGTATCGCCTATTTGGTCGCCTTATATTCTTTGTACCTAGAACTCGTTTTTGAAACTAGAAAGAATTGGTGCAAGTTATAAAGAATAAATTACAAAAAAAAAAAACTAAGCACGACATATTTATACGGACTCGTTTTTTGTTACAAAAGATTGAGAAAAAAGTTGATATCCACAGATAGTTCAGTGATTTATTTCGTAGTTATTTAGTTTTATCTAAGTATCTTGTCACAAACAAGTCTTATAATTTATCTTGTGTACATTGAAATTAAATAACATTTTTTCAATAAAAAGTTTTTAATCAATAAAATGGTACTCAATTTCAACGCTAATTTTCAAGCCGAAATAGCTCAGTTGGGAGAGCGTTAGACTGAAGATCTAAAGGTCCCCGGTTCAATCCCGGGTTTCGGCAACAGCTCTTTTCTTGTTCTTTTGGCGAGAAGAGATTACTTTTGCTTCGTATTCTAAAAAAAAAACACTTTATTTATTCCAAGCACTTTATATTTTGTGGCCATTTTTTTTAATAGTCCATTCAGTATGTGAGGGTGAATAGGACAGTTCTATTTTGACATTAAAAGAGAAGCTCCTTTTAAACCTAACTGATATTTTTAAGAATCGAGAATATTTTACACTTTTTAGAAATCTAATCGACTTATTATTTGATTGATTTTTAATTTTAATCAACATTTTATCTATGAATTTGATCTATCTGGATATGGACAATACAATATGTAAATATTCTTAGTGGTACACACGCAATAAATCACTAATAATTAAATAATAGGCCCAATCCGGGGGACGGGGGGCTTAAACGTTGGCAGCACACTTGTGACTCCACTGGTGCCGTGGGTGTCCATGGGCGGCGGCAATCACTTACCGTCAGGTGATCCGTCTGCTCGTCTGATACCTACGACATAAAAAAAAACGTCTGGGTAAATTTTTCATTTAATGTCTTAGATTCGTTATAACCATTAAAAAACTGGTGGCGGCGCAACGGATCCGAAAAAGCCCTCTTAAATACTGAGGGAGGAAGCGAACTGTCAAAAATAGAAATAGGTAAGTTACTAAGATTAAATAGGTTGCCACATGAGAAAAAAAATTTAGCGATAGTAAGATGTAAAAAGTTTTAAGCGACCGACTTCGTCAATATAGATTTTATAACATTGATGACTATTTGAATAATTGACTTAATTTTTTATTAATACATCAAACAATTATGTACATTGAGCGACATCGTTATATCTAATAAATAATTATTTTTTTTTACATTATATCAGACTAACGAGCAGACGGCTCACCTGATGTTATGTGAATTATCTCCGCCCATGGACATCTGCGACATACGGGGCATCACAGATGCGTTGCCGGCTCTTAATACTTTTGATTAACAAAATTAAGCAAGTATGTTTGTGCCTAAAATTTAAAATATAGTATAGTATACTTTGTATCATACTTAGGTACTGATAATATATTTTCATCGGTAAGCGTAGTGTGGACGCCCTGCGACAAGATGGGATGATGACATTCGAGGGCTGGCTGGTGTGGGCTGGATGAGAGTGGCCGAAAATCGGGAGCAGTGGCGTGCATTAGGAGAGACCTATGTCCAGCAGTGGACGAGTGTGGGTTGCTGATGATGAATATATTTTCATGCAATATACATATAGCAAAACATGTGATATATGTATACATATACATATTTTTTTAAAAACCAACATCTGTGTATTAATTACCATGTTCTATGCAAATAAAGATATTGTATTGTAAGAACAACCAGTACGAGTTACGATTTCCATGCACCGAACTATCCTTCGAACAATTACTTTCCGACCGTCGGTGGGCGGCTAACAGGCCATAAAGAAAAAAAACCATCGACATTAATAAATTTTTCACCCGGTCACAATTATTACTTGTAATATATCCCCGCTCAATACCGGATATCAGTTTTAATTTTCACAGTCTGCTCTGTTATTAAGATAAGTAATAAATCGGATCTTACACGAGGGATAATCGCAATGTATTGTAGCAAATGGTGTGTAATCTGTCAAATTTCTTCATCCGATTCTCACCTTTATTTTAAACACAGTTAAGGCTAGACTCGCATGAAGAAATTTGACATAATAGTAACCCAAATCTGTACCTGGGTAGGTATATGTACTAATATGGATGGGTCTTCATTCAAATTTACACCTTAATGCTTTGGATTAAGATTCGGTGGGTTCCATTTCATTCAGTTATGAGTTAAGCTATTCTTATAATAGGGTTTTTTTTTAATTAGTATCCTACTCCTAGAATTATTGTGGATAAGACCGGTAACTCCTTATTAGGAGGTATCGAAGAAAAAATACGGCCCGAGGTGTGAAATTAAACCTACTAGTTATTTAAGTTTTTATTTTATTTACGAGTACGTAAAACTTACTTTTAAACATTGTACGAATTCAATATTTAAATTAAAACTATTATTTTTAATGACACGATTTTTGAGGGTAGATCCACTATATAAATGTCTATGAACACCGATTGCTATAGGTAGGTACACAACTGATGTATCTGTGTGGCATCTGTGATGCCTCAGGTGTTACAAATGTCCATGGGTGGCGGCGAACACTTCCTACCATCATGTGTACAGTCTGTTCGTTTGTCCGCTATACCTAATGTAAAAAATAGCATCAATCCGCCAAAATATCTTTGTCTAAAGTGTGACAAAACTTAGGTTATAGTTCTTTTTTTAAGACATAGGTGGCAGACGAGCAGACGGATCACCTGATGGTAAGCGATACTTAAGCGAAACCGATTATATCTCAAATTTTCACATTAAATCAGTATTGGGTTCCCATAAAATCATGGCGCTACTCCATCAGTGGGTACACATTATAATCGTAAGGTATTAAGATTCATAAATTACTTGCATAGTGAAGTGACCGAAAAGGTTACGGAAATCCATGGAGCAAGCCAAAAAAAAACCCTTATGCACCAAGTATTTTTTGTAAATTTTTCTGCAAAAGCAAATCCTGTTGCTCCACTTTTTTACAAAATACCTATTATAATAAACAATTAAACCACCCAAAAACGTAAAAAACTTAATACATAGCCTTTTTATTAACGAAACCTTCATAACTAAAATCTTAAATTAATTTAAGTAGGTACTTACTTGTAATTAATTCATTTTCTGGTGGCGCCAAAACAACCGCTCCAAAAAAGTTTTTTTTAATTACAATGTCTTGATAGCAGCGCTAACAGTACTGACGGCCGCACTCAGAGACGTAATTTAAGCTAATGTTCATTAACTTTAGTATCGGTAGTCTTTATGCGAATCAAAATAAGTGTCAATTTTTTTTCTTAAGTAGCCAACTAAATTAATCAACGACTCTGAGTGTGGCAGTGAATGTCTTATGCATAAGTCAGATTATTTTGTTACTTTGTACATCGTACCTATTTATTCAATAAAATGTTTTCTTTTGTTTAAACTTAGATAGCCTTTTAGAAAAAAAAATATTAATTCGCAACTACTAAAAAAGAAAAAGTTAACTTATGCTACAATCTCCATACCTATATTACCCATACAATCTCGTGTGTAACGTAATAGCCCGGATAATTACAACCCATGGATACGGCAAGTGTTATAATAAATTCACCTACTTGCAGCCAATTAGCAGCCGAGGTGCGTTCGATGCATTTTTTCGTTACCTCGCATTGAAAGGAATGTCTTTGGAATTTATTTCTTTTGCAATATGCATTGGGAATTATGTTGTCTGAGATAAAAATAAGTAGTAACCATATTATTTTTGCATTTGTAACAGCATTATCTTATTACGGCGGTTTATAACCTCTCAACTGTGGATGTCCCGGAGCGGGACGTTGACAGTTAATAACAAATATCGCTATACTGTGGAAGTCCCGCTCAGGGACGCAAAAAATGCTGACGATTGCGGTTCTAAAATATGCCTTATTTTACGGTTTTTATTTTAACTTTCATGTTTTGACGTTTGAAAACGGGTAAGGGGTTTACAATGAGCTTTTTCGACAACTATTTAGGACATCTGTGGTACAAAAAAAACGAAAAATCTGTAATCGTATTACAAAGTCAACTACACTACTTACAAAGACAAATTTACGTAAGGTGATAAGTGCTCATAGCATATCAAACGAATCAATTTGAAAACTGACGAAGTTTTTAGTTCTTTGAATGTAAAATTCAGAGGTGCCCCGTCCCCGTATGGAAGGTGCTGTCTTATCCTCTGACTGAGCTACCGTATCGCTCATGGTATTTTGACCGATCGGTGGTTTTATGAGATGATATAAATATAAAAAAAAGAAATGGATAGTTTAATTCAAATACACTTTTTGTTTACCTATCTATCAAAGTCCATTCTGTTTCACTGACAAAATACGTTAAAAACTAAAATAGGTATTATTTTATATAAATATAAATTTTCAATCATATTATTTCATACATAATTGAAAATTTATACACTTATATTATATTCAGTCATAAAATTAAAAATCCGCGAAATGTTTAAAGTTCAAAATTAATTGAACTGCTATTTAAATAGCCATAAAAACTACAGTTAAACACGACAGTTACAATAATTTTATATAAAAATCCGTTTAACCTAAAGCTATGCAAATGGTATAAATTTTATTCTACGAATTCAATTCAATCCAGTGCAAAAATTTATTTATAAAAAAAAGATTTTACATTTTCTCCATGCACAAAATTTTTAAGGTACCTACAACCTGTGCGGATAAAGAATGAATAGATGCGCCACCATTTCTGATCCCATTCTTTATACGCACAGGTTGTACTAGTCTAGTTGTTAACAATGCAAACTACCTTGCCTATGCTAAGCCGAGGCTTGTGTTACAGGCAATAGTCGTCTTCCTAAATGTGTACAGAATAATAGAAAAATATTGTTTAAGTTATAAATTGCAATCTTTTTTTTTTGGCGTCCGTTCATTCGTGTTTATAGTCCGCTCGTGACCACGGCTGCTGTAACGTAGCCGAAACGTCGAGTAAAATATGTGAGGACACAATGTTGTATCACATAATAAATATCGTGTTAATTCCCGTCTTGATTAATTATAGTTATAATGCAACGCGAAAATAAAAAAAAAAACTATTTTTTATTTTTAATTTTGAATGAATTTTATAAATGTAAACACATCATAAAATTCTATTAGGCCAGACATCGTTACATCGTCAAATTAATAGGTAGTCAGACCCGGATTTATTTGAATTGTCATTATAAAGTTTTAGCGAGCAAATAAATAAAAAATAATACAATATGTTTAGACCTTGTTCAGACTATTAATGTTTATAATTTGATACTTGTAAAATAGCAACTATGTGCAAATTTTGTTAGGCTTTATTCACATTGTGGATAGTGTCTTCATCTAAAGCATGGACTAATAAATATATAGGTACTGCCTTGGTGGCGCTGTGGTCGCACTTTAAAGCGACGGCTGCGCAAGAGGTCCCGGGTTAAATCCCCGGGTCGCAATCGGGCCAAAAATTTGTACCTAAGCTTTCGGTAAGAAATTCTTAGTGGCAGCCTCCGGTCTGGAAGTTGGCGGTCTTGTACCCCCGTGCCTCGGAAAACACGTTAAGCCGTTGGTCCTGAGCCCAAACTCTCTCCGGTCGTGTCACGCTGGTGTCCCATCGGAATATGAGGGTAAGGGAATAGACAGTGCACTTCTGTTTGCGCACACACTCGATCACTATAATATATCCTGCGTACGTGGCTGATCGTTGAGATTGGCCGCCGTAGCCGTAATCGGTTAGAGGATATTATTTTATTTTATTATCCTACCTACCTTAGCCGTGTGGTCCCCGGCAGAGTAGAATAGGCCACCCTCACTCTTACCGACGTGTCGTAAAAGGCGACTAAGGTAAAGCTGCTGGCATGATCATCAGCACCCAGAGAAGGAAAACTCTGCATTTATATCAAAACCCTCGCCAACCCGTCTGCTAAGCGTTGTGAGTATGGCAATTACCCCTCATGTGATTGAGGGAGGCCCGTGCCCCAGCAGTGGGGACTTAAATGGGCTGATGATGATGATGATGATGATCCTACCTACCTATTTGTTCTATAAGTTTTGGAAATTTGCATGAAAAAATTTCAACTTTTCATATAAAGTCAGTCACGTGACTTGGTCATTTTGTATAGGGAGTCGAAAAAAATTTGAATGAATGAATGAATGAATTGCCGGTTTATAATGTCATTCGTTCATTAGTTTCTCTCGTTCAACGAGGTATGTCTATACCGGCTTTGGACGAACACGAATTGAGTTTATTGCGAAAATAAAGCAACAAAGTAAATTATCCTGCGAATAGCTATCCTCTTAAACTGTCAAATTGATCGAATCCGCCCTTAGTCGTTCACTCTTGCCAGAGTTGACGACGTTGTATTTTCGTGTGCTGATGCCACTCGCGCGATGTTTCGTAGTCTCCCTTTGATGCGGTTTACAATGTCTCGGGATAGACTAGGGACTAGGATCAAATACAGTTTCTTTATTCATCATCATCATTTCAGCCTATAGACGTCCACTGCTGGACATAGGCCTCCCCCAATGTTCTCCACACAGATCGGTCCTGTGCCGCCCGCATCCCATGGATTCCCGCGATCTTCACCGCACGGGTATGCGGAAACGCTAGAGGGGTATGCGGAAACGCTAGACAAGGAAAGACGTGTTTTGATTGCTCTCTAAAATTTTAATCTAAATCAGTTGAAAAAGTTTACGGAAGGAAGAAGAAGCGGCATCTTTGTGTACTTGGTGATACAACGCATCGCCTATGCTATCGGCACCTAGCAATAACACAGGTTTTATATCGAAAATCATCAAAAATCATCAGTGATCGGCGGTACAAAGCTAGTGCTAGTGTCAGTGCATAAAAATATTTTATCTATCACCCGTCCTCGGATAGCCAAAACCATCCCACTGCGACCGGCAAGAGACCATTAAATTTACATATCGACCTACAAGCACTCTAGCCGAGTGGTTACGGCGCAAGGCAGAATACGTCAGTGGGCGCTGGTTCTAATCCTATGAGAGACAATAACTTCTACTGCTTTTGTTTTTTTTTTTCTTTTTTATTATTAAAAAAATATATGAATAAATACAAATAAATATATATATATTTTCCTTTTCACTTTTTTTTTTCTTGGGGATTTTATACTTAAATACACAGAATGTTTAATAACCCAGCTTCCCGGGAGAGGTCATCACTGGTAGGAGAACAACCTGTCTGCGCGGGATGTCGGAGGAATATCACAGACCGACGTTTTTTGCGATGCAGCAAATGCTCACAATTCTGGGATATAGACTGCGGAAATGTGCCTGAATGTCGATTTTTTAATACCATGTCTACAGAGCATAAGAGTAAATGGGTCTGTCCGGAGTGCACTTGTAATCAGCGCAGGAGGGGTGACAACTCTGAGACTCCTGTCAAGGCAGCGTCGGAGGTCTTGGGGCATGACAACATAACAACTCGCCGTGAAACTACTACCAGACATCAGCTCGTCAATATGGATGAATCTGTCATGTCTCTAGATATGAGCCACATTCAGGAGGAAGACATGACTCTTCCCGCGGCTGAGACCACCCAGCTGACGGGCGGGATTCCCGGCGGTACGTCATCATTATCCCCCAACGATGCCGCACACATTGTAAATGAGCTCCGACTTTTTAGAAATGAGATGCGTGAGGAGCTTAAGGCCACCAGGGCTCAGATCGCCGCGCTCAATGATAGCGTGATACAGCTGTCGGGCAGGATGGCACGCTGCGAGAGTTACGTGAGCAGTCTAGACGAGAGGGTGAGGGCCATTGAGAGTCAATCGACTCATAACAGCGAGACTGTGTCGGCGCGCATCGACGACGTCGAACGGAAGGTCGAGGCCCTTGGACAGCGTCAAGTGGACACAGTATCGGATGGGTCGCCGGGATTGGTGACGGAACTGGAGCGCACCGTATCGGAGATCAGGCTCCAGCTGAACGAAAGGGACCAGGAGTCGTTACTCTCGGACCTGGAGATCGGCCACCTGCCGGAGGTTAAGGGCGAAAACGTCGTGCACAGCGTGGCGGTGCTCGCCGGGCGCCTGGGAGTGACACTGGAGGAGCGGGACGTCGTGTTCGCGGAGCGCGTGGGCGCGCCGCCGGCCGAGGGCGGGCGCGCGCGCCGCGTCGTGGTGCGGCTGTCGCGCCGCCAGCTCCGGGACCAGCTGCTGCAGGCCGCGCGCGTGCGCCGCACGCTGACGGCGGAGGGCGGGGGAAGAGTCTTCGTTAATGAACGTTTGACCCGCTTGAACCGCCAGCTCTTCCATCAGGTGCGCGAGGAGTGCCGCAAACAGCAGTGGCGCTACTCTTGGACGAGAAGGGGTCGCATTTTCGTTCGTAAGGCTGACGGCGCTCAAGCCTACCAGCTGCGGTCCCTTGATGACATTGCCAGAGTCGTGATATGACTCCATTATGTGCTTGGACTCTGTAACATGAAAAGCATTGTTAATACTAACATTATCTATAGGACAATTGATTGTTATTTTACATTCCATTCAAAGAGACCTCTCACCTTCGCTTTAATATCAAAATTATTTGTATATCTCATGTCTTTGCTATCTGCAATCTGTCAGTGTTTATGTCTTCTTTCCTATTATAGTAGTATGTCCATGTCTAATTTTACAGGAAGAATTAATTTATACAAGCAAACTATTCTACTCATATATATATTTACATATTGTATACAATATTTACACCATCCTATACACACCATCATTGAAATTGCATTTATTTACACATTCCATCATTAATATATCATTATATCACATTATTCACATTACACATTCCTTAATATCTCTTAGTACATCATATCTTACTGACTATACACACAGGTGTTTCAGCTCTCTATATATGTCACAGGCCTTGGGTTGAAGAATTTGTTGGTAGGCTTATTTAATGCAGGGTCACTGAGCACAAAGCAAGAGGAGTTCATGGTGGCTGTGGAAGAGTTGGCACCTGATATCATGGCCATCAATGAGACTTGGTTACGGGTGGGGGAGGAGGATAGGGCTCCTAAGTTGCCTGGATATCGTCTGAGACACATACCTAGACCTAGCCATATGAGGGGGGGTCGTGGGGGAGGTGTTGGTTTCTACATCAAAAAAGGCCTGAACATAAAAATCTGCACCCATCCCAACACTGTACCATCTGTCGAGCAGATGTGGATCACTGTACGAGTTAACAATATGAATATACTGGTAGGTACTGCCTATCGACCTCCATGGCAAGACACGGACCTATTCCTGGATGCCATAACAGAATCAGTCACCTCTTTCTCAGGTCATGACGGTGTTGTGCTAACTGGTGACTTTAACATCAATCTCCTAGATGTGGGGAGTGGCAGATGCAGAGAGTTCTCACAGTGCATGTATAGCCTTGGCCTCAATCAGTGCGTACAAGAACCCACACACTACACAAACCACAGTGCTACCCTGATTGACGTCATCTGTACTAATGTGGGCGTCTGTGGGGTTACAGTGAAGCACTCACCTGATCTGGGGGGACATGCTATGCTGGTGGCGAAACTAAAGATTAAAAAGAAAAGGATAGACCCAGTAATGATTACATACAGACCGCTCAAAGACATCCTTCTAAACCTGTTTTACTCAGATCTCAGTGCTGTCAACTGGGCAAACCTTTATGAGATGGATGGAGTGAGTGAGATGGTCACAGCCTTTAGTGGGTGCATTAGGGGTCTGTTCGACCTCCATGCTCCAATAAGAACGCGGAAGTTCAACCACCCTCCTCACCCTTGGATAACGGACACAATCAAAGAAATGATGCGATGCAGAGACAAATATCACAGTAGGTATAAAAAAAACAACACTACAGAGAATTTGGATAGCTACAGGTCAATGAAAAAGCTGGTATCACAAGCAATGGAGAGAGAAAAAACATGTTTTTTCTCTCAACATATTAACAGAAACTTGCATAAACCAAAACTGCTATGGAAAAACCTTAAAAAGACACTACAGATAAGCAGCAATGAACCTACTGACTTGCCACATTCATTGCATCAACCTGACTCAATTAACCTGCATTTTCTAAATGTTCCCGGTAGGGATAAAGTAACGATTTCCCAGCTGTCCTACCTTGAGCATCACAGACATGATGATAAAGCTCACTTTCAGCTCCAAACGGTTGACTCAGAGGTGGTACTTAAAACCATCAAGAGGCTTAGGTCTAATGCTCAAGGTCATGATGGCATAACGCTGGATATGCTTTTGCTGACTCTGCCTCATTCGTTGGATGTCATTACAGCAATAGTAAATAGATCAATTTTGGATAGCACTTTTCCTGAATCCTGGAAAATAGCTATTGTAAAGCCACTGCCTAAAACCAGCCAGCCAACCTCGTTAAATGAACTTAGGCCAATTAGTATCCTGCCCTGCCTATCGAAGATCTTGGAAAAAATTGTGTGCGACCAATTAACAAAGTACCTGGATAAGCATGTCATTCTTCCACACTATCAGTCGGGCTTCCGTAAGGGGTATGGAACTGCAACTGCCCTTGCTGACGTTGTTGACAATCTCTTAGCGGCTCAGGATCAGGGGAAACTATCTCTGCTACTGCTACTTGACTTTTCGCGTGCCTTCGATTCGCTCAGCATACCACTACTGCTGTCCAAACTATCTTACTATGGCCTTGACACTACCTCTGTGAGGTGGTTCCACAGTTACTTAACCAATCGACAGCAATACGTGGAGCTGAAACAGATGAATGGCACTGTGATCAGATCGAGGATGCAGCCGGTGAGTAGGGGTGTTCCACAAGGATCAATCTTGGGACCTATCCTGTATATTTTGTACAGTGCGGACATAATTAGGTGCATCCAATACAGCCATTATCATCTATATGCAGATGACCTACAACTATACCTTCCTTTTGCCCCATCTGCCAGTGCTGAGGCTGTTCAGTTGATCAATGCTGAATTGGACAGAATCTCCGATTGGTGTGATAAAAACTCGCTTACCCTCAATGCGAAAAAATCAAAACTCATTCTTATAGGTTCACCAAACAATGTTGCCCAGTTTGATAAAGTTTCCTTTAATGTGGTCATTGACGGGGAGAGGATAGAAAGGGTTGACAAAGCGAGAAACCTTGGACTAACCTTTGATAGCCACCTAAGATTTGAAAGCCATATATCAGAGTGTGCAAGGAACTGTTTTTATAGGCTAAGTTTGCTTTATAAGCTCAGGCCATACTTGAGTGAAAAGCTTAGAGTGGCACTTTGTGAGTCCCTAGTACTCAGCAGACTTAATTATTGTGATACAGTCTATGGGCCGTTTCTCTTGGTTAGAACTGCAAAGCTTGTGCAGAGGGTGCAGAATGCATGCGCACGTTTCTGCTTCAAGGTGCCTCCACGCTCACACATTACCCCCTTTTTAAACTCCGCTAATATAATCAAAATGGAAGCAAGGAGAAAACTGCACCTGGCAACCATGCTGTTTGGACTGATCTCATCTGGTACGCCAAGGTACTTGTTTGATAAGCTAAAGTGGTCCCAGGATCGCTGCAGGTATCAGAGAAGAACATGCACCTCTGTCTTTGTTACACCACGGCATCGCTTGGTGGCATTCCGCGGATCTTTCAGATACGCCTCAAGCCGTTGCTGGAATAATATTCCTCCGCCTTTGCGCGCACTGAAAGTAAGATGCACATTTAAAAAGCACTTCAAACAACATCTTCTGCACTTACAAAAAGCTGACAGTGGGTGCGTGCTTACCACTGGGTCATGCGCGTCGAGTACGCGGAATTTGGTCGTCTCATCCTGGCACTAGGGGGGGGTTGGACCTCCCTCCCGCGGCAGCCATTCTTCGCATTGTATACTGATTGTGTTCGAAATCCTTGCACTCATGGGACCACAGCGTCATGGTACCAGAGGTCACTCATTTTGTTCTTTTTGTAGGTTATTGGCGCGTCCTAAAACTTTAGCAAAATAATGTCAGTTTTACTGCTTGGTATTTATATGGCTGACAATATAAATCTGACTCTTACCTGCAGTTAATGTGCGTCATGCCTAGTAATTTGCGTTTGTGACCACGCTGAACATTGTGTCACTCCCAAGTCTCAACCCAACTAACACACTTCCTGAGTCCGGTAAAGCTTTATCAACAGCTTAAATAACAAAATTTTCACAAGTGAACACATGGTGCCATGTCATCAGATACGTGGCGGGGCGTCGCCCAAATAGTATGGTAGTTTTATGCCGATAATTATTATTTATGTACTCTTCCGCCATAATGACATGACATAGACTTTTTTTTTTTTTTTTATTTATTTATTTTTTTCTAAAGGAAAGGCAAACGTGTCATATCACAAAGTTCGTTTATAAATCTGTGACAGAAGCAATCGATAGTGTGGGTCGTTTCGATTGGTCGATTCTTCCAATTGAATGTTTTCGAACAACCAATTGAAAGAATCGATTAAATTAAATTAAATGATATTTTATTTGTATGTATGTATATGTATGTATATATGTATGTATATGTGTATGTATGTATATGTATGTGTGTATGTATATGTATATATATATTTTCTTCTTAGTTAGTCTTTATGTTTTTTATCTTCCTTTGTCTTTGTTTATTTACTGTCAATAATTTTCTCGTCGTACTTTCTTCCTTCTGTCAATTTCTTGAATAATTTTACTTATCAATTTATTTTCTTCTCTCATACCCCGGCGCATATTATGTGACTGTTCAGTTAGGTGGGTATTAAATTTTTTTTTTTTTTTTTGTTTGTGTTGCTACAACTCCCTTCTTTCCTTCCTTTCGTGAGCAGGCACACGATATGCCGCAGGGTCTCCCGCAGAATATCAGCGTCGCGACGTGTCAGCAATGACACGGCGCGACTAATGCTGAGCGGGCGCCTATTGGCACAATGTTACTCATATTTTTTTTATATTGTGTTCTTTTTATTTTGTTAATACTGTTTGTTTTTTTTAATTGTTTATTGTATGTGTTGTTATTTGTGCCAATAAATGTTTTATTCATTCATTCATTCATTCACCAGATCGTCGGTCCACCTTGTGGGGGGCCTGCCACGGCTGCGACTTCCTGTGCGTGGCCTCCACTCCAGGACCTTTCTGCCCCAACGGCCGTCTGTTCTCCTCGCTATGTGCCCTGCCCATTGCCACTTGAGGCATGCAATCCTTTGGGCTATGTCTGTAACCTTAGTTCTCCTGCGGATCTCATCATTTCTGATACGATCACGCAGGGAGACTCCGAGCATAGCTCTCTCCATTGCTCTCTGGGTGACTTTGAGCCTCCTTAATCGGCACATTGTAAGCGGCCAAGTTTCGGTTCCGTATGTCATCACTGGCAACATACACGCATTGAAGACTTTTGTCTTGAGACACCGCGGTAGGTGGGCCGAAAATATGTTGCGTAGCTTCCCGAACGCTGCCCAGCCGAGTTGGATTCGTCGATCGACCTCTTTCTGGAAGTTGGACTTACCAAGCTGGACTTTTTGTCCGAGGTAGATGTACTCGTCTACAACTTCCAGTGCAGAGCTTCCAACCTTCACAAGAGTGGGTACGACATGGGAATTCGACATGATTTTCGTCTTGTCCTTTAAGTTTCTTTATTATATTTGCCTTAATTTAAGACAAGGTGAGCGGTGTAAATGATCCCTCAATCAGGCGCGACAACAAGAGTCGAGCCATTTCTAGTGTGCAGCGAGCGTGGTTGAGCTTTATATCCGCGTTCATAGTAACTTTCGTGATGTTTCGCTATTCATCTGCGCCTGACGTGTGTGACGTTCGCTTGGAGTTCCAAGTCATATTGTTTTTTACCCTTGACTTCTTCGTTTTCCTTTAAACTGTTGGTGTAATCATTTAATGTTCTCATGGTAAGCGAATTGTGTGTAATTTTAATGAGAATAAATATCTTAAACCTTAATGTACTAGTGCAGTGTGGACGAGATCTTGTTACCCACTCATTTAGAGAATCTTCGTAAACAATTAATAACGGACGAATTTTACCACCTAATTTGTAATATCAATGGAACTCTACCAAAGCAACCAATATGCCAACTAACTTCGGCTAATCAAACATATCGAAAACAAACTTTCTTTGACAAAGTTCCAACACGTTGCGTGGGCGGCACTGGCGCCGCTCCAAACATGTTTTATTGTATGCAAATTTTACACGATTTCGAATAACAATTATTAGAAAAAAACATGGTAGCTGCTTCTATGGGCGCCAAGCGATTAACTGGTTTAAGAGATTGTAAAAAAGTTTTAGGATTAAATTCTGCTTTACCAAGAGGTATAGCGGACAAAAACTCTGTTCCTAACTACACCCAAAACAGTGGTAACAAAGAAGCTTACCATTGTAAAATAATTAGTCTTACCGGCAGCTGAACGATCAATTATAACAATACGGTATTTGACAATCAATATTTTTTTGTAATCAAAAGACCTCTCATGATAGAAACATCGTTGAAAGAATTACTTGATTCTCATTTAAACTTCCTTTGTCTTGGAAAAAGTTCGGGAAAAACGACCTCGCAGTAGGATCCGCCTTCACCACGACAATGCCTCGCCGCACACCGCCAAGCAAACACTCGAGTATTTGGCGACGTCAGACGTAGAATTACTGGGTCACCCGCCAAATAGCCCAGACCTCGCACCCTGTGATTTTTATTTATTTCCAAAAATAAACGAAAAACTAAAAGGAAGACCTTTCACGGACGCCGAAGAAGCAGTGGCTGCGTATCAAAAGGCCGTCGAAGAGACCCCTAAAGAAGAGTGGGCCAAGTGCTTTTCTCAGTGGTTTCATCGAATGCAGCGATGTATTGATGTGAAGGGACACTATTTTGAAAAGATATAATAAACGTAACAACTTGCTAAATTGTTCAGTTTTTGATTTTCTAAGAACTTTCAGTGTCGCTTTCGTATTACGGGCCTTGTTTAGTGACCCTAAGATGGCCCAAAGACTGCATTTGAAAAATGGTGGTTCTTTCAATTAAAATCAACAGATTATTGCATTTTTTTTATTGTATTTTTTCATTAAATAACCTACATTTAAATTGATTTGTTTTCTTTATAATATCCAAACTGACGATTTAAGAGTATTTTAAAATAAGGCGGGCCTTATTCGGTTCCAGTACCTTATACCGGCTTTGGACGAAAACATTGAGTTTATTACCAAAATAAAATAACGAAGTAAATTATTTCGCGGATAGTTACCTATTCTCTTTTCATGTTGGTCAAATCGGCCCTTAGTAGGTAAGTTTGCATTTTTTTTTATTTGATAGGTGGCAGAAGAGCAGACGGTTCACCTAATGGTAAGCGATTGCTGCCGCCCATGGACACCCGCGACACTAGTAAAATAAGATAATTTTAAGTAGCATGATTGTGAAATAAATAAAATCAATCAACAATCGGCCTGTTTCCGTCGACCCGCAAAGACTCGCGGCAGACGGTAGGGTCATTACCATAAACTTAGTACCTATCTGTTCAATACTAATAATGATAGATAAAATAAATAAATATTTCACAACATCACATACATTGATCTGACTCCGAGATAGGTAGCTCAAGCACCTGTATTACGGATATCAGAATCAACAGCGGAATTACAAATGTATACATATAATACTTAATACATACAAACACCCAGACCAATACAAACAGACATGTTCATGCACACAAATGTTTGTACTGTGTGGGGATCGAACCCGCAACCCTTGGACCAAAGGCAGCGTTCACTACCATTGTTCCAAACGGGTCGTCTAGATAGACGTATAGATGGATATATTATGACAGTTAAGTTGTTTAAAATGATCAGTAAGTTTAAAGCGTTCGGCCTTTGGCGTATGAGGTAGGGTGGCTACCAAATCCCAGCGAGTAGCCTTGGCTATACCAATCCTTTTACTCAAGTCACGTCTGATCTATAGCTTTGGTCTATTCTTTGGTTCTATGGCAACCATGACCCAATGGTCATGGTTGGTCAGTACCAGCCTATGCCCTGAAGTGGCAGTAGGCTGGTCAGTGGTGCTAATTCGTCGGGCTACATCAAATACTTGTTCTTTGACGTCTTGACTATTTTATGCTCTATCTACATACTATCCTGGAGATACCGAGCAATATCAGCATTTGCCCACTGAGTGTTTAAGAACAAAGAAATGATGGCAAAGATTCCGTTGGTAAAACATTGATACGTTCTGTTGGCGAAACGTTCATGGGACAAATCTACTGTGGGCCGAAGGTAAATGGGCCAAACTTGGTCAATAAATGACTATTGGTGAAACGTTTCAGAATGAGGAATGTTAGCAATACTTTTTTTTATGGCTTGCTGTTGCTCTTACGAGACAACTCTGCCAATGTCAAGTGATTGAAGAGACACGTTCCTTAGAAAATTTGAAAACATACACATTTAGACAACACAAACTTTGTTAATTGGGAGATTCACACAGTTATTGTACACTTTTAATTTTGGACTAAACTGACAGATGAAAATGTCAAGTTCCTATACATTTTGACATTTTGCGTCTGTCCAAAGTTTTTTTATATGGCTCTACCCGAAGACAATTTGCCAATGTCAAGTAACTTATTGAGAGTAAGTAGGTAGTCATCAGTCGAAATCAGTCAAAGTCACAGTCACTCAATAAAACGCCGGTGGTTTGCGTTTTATCGACCTGCGGATTCAGCGGATATCACTCTAAAAGCAATAGCGGGTTGTAAGGCTCTATTAGGTCCAAGGAAGTTGTCGCGAGACAACTCACTCGACAATAGCAATATTAAAAACGATACAAGCCAACAATTCTTAATATTTATTAGGATCACTTTGCGGAACTTCACTGCCAAATAAATACCAAATTTGTACACTAAACCACAAGATACTAATTTAAAACCTTTGAATTGCATCAGCCCACGCGGCTTGTTTTAGCCCTCCCCGCCGAATCCTGTCCAAAGTAGCAAAGTTAAATGTAAGGGGATGGCACACTGTCATCTATCAGATTTGTCCACATAATTAAAAATCAGAGTGTAGACAAGGTACATTATCGAATCTACATTTTTTTTATATGAGAGGTGGCAGACGAGCAAACGGATCACCTGATAGTAAGCAATTCCGCCGCCCATGGACACCCGCAACACCAGTGGAGTCACAAGTGAGCTGCCAACCTTTTCCCCTTCCCCCCATTGGGCCTCCGGTAACCTCACTCACACGGCGAAACACAGCGCAGGCGCTGCTTCACGCCGGTCTTCTGTAAGGCAGTGGTATCACTCCGGTCGAGCCGGCCCATTCATGCTTAAGCGTGGCTCTCCCACATTTAAAACATGTTGTGTAGGTACACAACATGTAACGTTGTTGACTGATTTACCTACGTAGGTACATAGGTAAATCAGTCAAACGCAGTCTGATTTACCTATGTATGTACCTACCATAGGTAAATCAGTCAAACAAAAGCGGTAATAGAACAAAAATGTGGCTTAAAGGTAAACCCAACTCCACAAAAGAAGTTGTTAACCATAAGATCACATATCCGACATTCATTTACGTCATTGGCCAAATTTTGCTCTATCTATGATGTTTTAATCTGTACTGGATGAAATATTCAAAGTCATTTAATTATAATAACATGTCCATAAAATTAAATGGCGTCTTCGACATTTTGATGAAACATCTTATTTGGACAAAAGATATTGTGTTCTTATTGGTTATTCCTTGAATAATGCATTTTGAACAGTGAACGAATGAACGGTTTCTTACAAGAAACTACTTACTACTTACTATCTTCTTATAGTACACTATAAGAAGATAGTACAAGAGTATTTAATGACGCTAAATATTCCTGAAACGAACTCGACGGGTCGCATCTGCAATGCTCTTGGTGTACGGAAGCGGTTGGTACGTAACTGTAGTACCTACCATCAGGTCACGCAATTTCTCGTTTGCGGGGGGCAAACGATCCCCATTAAAAGTGTATATGAGTTAAAAACGCTAGAAAAGCTTCCAAGTTTTGTTAATTACCGTGAAATAACCCGTCGAAACCTTCTGCACTTGGGCAGCCACTTGCCATCGATGTCATCACAAGTTTTGCAGTTTTCTTGTAGGTTGCAAAAGTCTCTAATAATTAGTGACCGCAACTTAAACCGAGAAAAAAAATATCTACCCTCCCGTTCTTGGCATAAAGTAAAACTGTGACGTTGTACTGAGGTTTCCTCCTGAACGGCGCCGGTACCTACATAAGTGGCGTGTCCAATTGAATGATTACATCTTTTCTGCGCGTTTATAATCAATAACCGTATTTTTATCGACAAAAGTTTAAGGGCAAGCTGAAATATTCATCATTCAATCGAGTTAATAAAAGCAATTGTACTAATAATGGGAGTAATCCGATTAATCGAACCAAACGGAAAAAAAGTTCACGTGGTCCGATCTGTAGGACAAAGGCGTAGGACCACGTTGCCCGAGGGGGATTTTTGATTTGCTAATTTGCTAAGTATACAACGTATAAAAAAAGGAGCAATAATACTTAAGGGTGTGAAATAATGAGCATCATCTGAGCGAAAATAAAAATAGGGTGACGGATAGGGCACACTAGTGGCTCCAATCGATTTAAATTTTTAAGTACTAAACCGGACCTATTTTAAAAAAAATCGGGGTTACAATCTCTCGGCAAACACTAATACTATTAATTAAATAGCCATGCACAAATGTTGGGTCCGTTTTTGCACGTGAAAAATTGATTCACGCCAAATACGGCCACTTTTGGCGGTAATCCAAAAGCAGACCAAACAGTTAACTATAAGTATTAAATAAATAGTATAGGTGCAAAAACGTATCTTTAAAAAGATTGAAACATTTGCATCTGGATCAGTGCAAAGCTGCGGAACAGTGAAACGCTTCATTTGAATCATTTGAAAACATTAACTCTCAGATAGATCCATGATTAATCGGATCATTCCGCTCATTCGGATCATGCGGCTCACTCGGACCATTCAGCTTATTCGGCTCACTTGGATCATTCAGCTCATTCGGCTCACTCGAATCATTCCGCTCATTGGGATCAATCGGCTCATTCGTATCAGTGAGCGACATTACTCCCGCGTACCGATTGACATCCATTTGAGTCGAGTGATACATTTGGAGCGAACATTAGAGATTCGGAACAGTGTATCATTTGGCTGAGTCGGATCATTGAGTCATTTCAGTAAAGAGTTACACACGTCTATGATAGACCATAATTCTAGAAACATACCAGGAATACACTTTATATCTACGACAGGATCGAAATTAGGATTGTCATAACCACCGAAATGATACGAGTCTACTCGTATTAACAATACACGCAGAAAACAACACAAAAAAGGTTTTAACAACTCGGAAAAGTATATAAAATTTTCTGTGGTTATAGCTAATGCTCAAATTATCCCAATGATTTTTAAAATTTGACATAAAGAAGCAGTTAAGTTCATTCCAAACTTAGGTTTGCTCATTTCTATGAAACACTTGTTTTCAAGTTACCTAACGAGGTTTTACTAGAAATCCTTTCCAGCGAACAAAACAACTGTACACTAGTAATTAGCACTTAATTATACCCCCACGTTTACGTAGCAAGAAGGATCTGAATTTTGAACTCAAACAATTAGCTTATCTTTGATTATGTAGATTTATGTATACCTGTACCGGACAACGCTGTCACCGCTTCACAGTGGAAAACATTCCTTCACGGACTAAAAAATTTGGCAGTTCCTATTTCTGCCGCACCATCAAGAAATGGAACTCGTTGCCGGCGCATGTATTTCCTCTTTCCTACTATATGGATTCCTTCAAACGAAGCGTGAAGAAGCATCTTGCGGGCCAGTACGGGAGTCCCAGCGGAGGTGATGCCTGACATCGCGTCCGTTGTAATTACAACGTGGGCTCTTCTCTTGCTTACTATCAGGCTGAGGAGAGACAATATACTGTGTCACTAAAAAACCTAGTTTTAGTCTAAAATAGATGTACCATAAACACTAGCATCCGTCTTAATTAAGAGACTTGCATGCGTTTTTATTTACATCAATAAATTCTAACTATACTTATTCTATGTTAGGTTGGCATTTGGTAGCCCACTTCTGACTCCACAAGTGCGGGTGTCCAAAAATTACCTAAGAATGTAGACCAGGTACATTTAACTTTGTTTAACAGGAGAAATAAGCCGAACCGGGATGCTATGGGCTGGCTACCTACCTACTTAGATTCATTCAGAAACTTGCGCATGCGATGTAGGTCAATGGATAAGAACATGCGACTTCCAAAAGACTCTGGTCAATATGTTATATATGAAAAATCATCATTACAGATACATTAAAAGATATATGTAGCTAGGTTTAATAGTAGTAACCATAAAATTTTCTTTAAAAATATCTCATACAAATAACTCAAGTCATCGTTGCTTTTAGTTGTACATGATTTACAACCATCAAACTTGTCTCGACGGCCATAAATAACGAGTATCCCACCCCTTCTTAAGAGTGTAATAGTAGATAATTACAAGTAAACGCGATGCTTGCCGCTTAAGAGGAAGGTGAGATTTTTAAAGAACAATGTATTGCTGCCAAGAGCTATTTAATAAGCGCGATAACGGCAAGTGACAGCTGACAATTTGACCATTTTATTTTGTTAACGGCATTTGTCACGACAATATACAAAATTGTAAAATAAATATCTAAATCCTGCAATCATCAACGAGTGTGTGCTAATTTTACAACCAAAACTCCATCTTTTACAATAAAAGCCAATCTCCCAGTCCGCCATTATTGAATTCGAGGAAAAATCTATCTGTATGGCATTGATGGCGGTAGTGATGGGTTACTGTCTTTAGTGTTGTTAGATGCCAAACCAATAATGCATATGACTAATTTGAAAACGGCACGACACAAAAATAACGTCTTTACAAACAAAAAACTATGCAAGCTGCAAGCGATTTTTTCTCTTCAGGTTGTTATGTGGCAGTTTTCTCGACCGTACATACCTAGATGGTGAACTTCCCCTTAAGCTTGGGTCCTATAAATTATTTTTAAATAATGCGCGCTAAATATGCTCATTACACGTCGGAACGCCTACCGAAACTGTCGATGCATATTTTAGTAGCGCCTCCAGTACAGTTAGTCACATAGAATACATAGGTTACAGAAGCAGCATATTTTTATGTATCATACCTACTTATTGGGTTTGAAATCAAATATGTTTTAATTAAATGCCTACATTCGCTCCAAACTAAAGTTTCATATATGTTATAAATAAATAATTCACAGTGTTGGGACGATCTTACGAGTCCTTTAAAGAAGTGAATTCGTTTGATAAACCAATTATAAATGAAAATGTAATTTTCCTTTAATGCATTTTTTTACAGGGAAGTCATCAGTAATTTTTGTTTTCGTTTGTCATAGGTATAACAAAAGTTTATGTCTTCAATATCCAAGTCATAAATATTACCTATTATTTTGATAGTAAAATAGGTTTGACAAGCTTTAAACGTAATAAAAAACTATAAATGTATGTCCAAAGACATGAAAGGCAACAGTAATAGGTTAGGAAAATTCTGTGTATCAAATATGGCTGTAATAAATAAAATTATCGTATTTCCATGCATAAAGAGTGCTTATTTGATCGATCACTAATAAATGCAGAAATTGTCTCAATCCTTAGAAAACTAAAATGTTTCGTGAGTTTTTATATGTCCTTTTATTGTCTAACTCACTTATATTTCTCTTCTCAAAGGTCTCATTTCGTTTCGGGACTTAATTTTGCTATTTGTTGCCAACAGGTGGCGCTGGGTGTCGATTACATGTGTGTTTTGTTTTTTGGATTACGTAAGCCTTATTTTTTTATAGATAGTATAGATTTAAATAGACAGCCTGGTGTATTATTCTATGGCAAAAGTGTAAATGCAAGCAAGAGTAACTCGCATTTTCGCTGATGACATAATGATAGGTAGAAAAGCGTTTAAAACGTTCGTTCGTCTTCATCTTTGTGCGTTATCTATGCTAATAAAGACTGTACATGCTTATGCACAGAGTATTTTGAAAAAAGTTTATTTTTTATGTCCATTAGCGCCTCATATCGTATGCAAAGTGGACTTGGTTGAGCCCACAATTACTACAAGCGATTTCTCTTAATTTTTCGTCTCGAAATTCCCGTAATTTTCTATCTTATCTTTAAAGTTTAACATCGTAGTCTTGTTCGTACAACTAGTGTTGTATCTGACTGTCCTACTGTTTCTTGCATGATCCTATCCTAACTTGGAGATTAGAGACCTAACTTTGACCAAGTTTTTTTTTTATTACAATAGCCAGACATTTGGCCACAATCTCACCTGATGGTAAGTGATGATGTGGCCGAGGATGGATCATGCTTGTCTAGTAACAGCCTATTCACTCTTTTCTTGAATAAGTTCAGATCATAGCGTTCAGGGAACACATCTTCCGGCAGAGAGTTCCTTTTCTTAGCTGTACGCAACATGACGGTACATTTGAACCGTTTGGTACGTATTGCCGGTATTTCTACCACATAAGGGTGGTAACCCCTTCTCCGTCTTGTGTCCCGATGATGAAAGGGGGCCGGTGGAATTAGATCATGTAATTCCTGTAAAAGCCTGTGTTCAAGGCTTAACAACTTGTAGTCAAAAAGTTCGGGGTCGCCAACAATCCTTTTAGCTCGGTTTTCGGTTAAGAGGCGAAGTAAGAATTATAATGAAGTTTAGAAATAAATAACACTACCCATTTAGTTCAGTGGTAGTGAACGCTGCTTCTGGTGCAAAGGTTACGGGTTCGATCTCCGCTCAGTACAAATATTTGTGTGCATTAACATGTTTGTCTGTATGTGATCTGTGTATTGGTCGGAGTGTTTTCTATTTATTATATTTCCGCTATTAGTTCTGATATCCGTTCCACAGGTGTTGGCCTTACCTATCTCGGATGCAGATCAATGTATGTGATGTTGGCAAACATTTATATATTTGTTTATAATACGTATCTATTTGTTAACATTAAAAATGAAGTGCATCACGTATCACAGTTGATACGAATATTATCAAATATGGAGGTTATTGTATGTATTTGACTTCTCATTATTTATTGGAATCGGATATTATTCAAGAGTTGGTAGCTAAGTGGATATGGACGCGCCTTCATACGGGATATATCTAAAGGCTTTATTATTATAGACAAAACTTTTGAAACTAAAACGTATGATTCTGTAAAAATTATTTTCATTTAGATACTTACTTACTTACAAATCCCGATCTAAGAAAAATTCCGGAACTAAACTCGTTTCATCACAATTTAACATTGAATGTTGGAACAAGATGGCATGAACTTTAGAACGGTAATAACTTTAGATCGCGTTTGGTAATAAAGGGGTATAAGTTCTTATCTTATCTGTTAGGGGCCATTTTTTATGGGGCGCGTCAACTCTATGGGATCTTTTGTGCTTCCCCTATCCTTTGCACTCCTACTCACGAAAGATTCGTTTCATCAGCGTAAATCGTTACTCTACTACAGGCACTTCAATCCAAAAGACATCGGTCTTTCGGATTGAAGTGCCTGTAATCTTCTGGTTTAGGAAAAACGTTACCTATCACTAACAAGACACATTCTGCCTCTTGCTGAGTGAGTCGCATTCACATAAAAGATGTTCTAAGGTTTCCGTCTCCTCCTTGCATGCTCTGCAGTCGCTGTTCGATGTTACGTTCATCTTTATCAGCATTTTGTTCGTTGCATAATGCCCTGTCAACGCTCCTATGAGCATCCTTGTCTGTTGTCTATTGCCTCTAAGAAGATGTTTATAAGTAGACCAGTTTTTGTATGAAATTGTTTAACTAAAGTAAAAAACCGGCCAAGTGCGAGTCGGACTCGCACACCGAGGGTTCCGTACAAACCTGCAAGGTTTACAAAGTTCGTTCATTACGACAATCGAGTCATAACTGTGGTATTTTTATTGCAAAATGAAATTCATAACATTACAATGGGGAAAGATGGAGGAGCATAAATTTAAGAGTTTTTGCGTTGACTTAGAATTTTTTTTTTCACGGGTTAAATTAAAGGCAATTAGATCTAAGTATTTGATATGAATTTCAACTTGATAGCTCTACGCGTTCATGAGAAAAAAAGAAATAAGTTTATATTTATTAAAAAATATATATTTTGTAATGTAACTAAAAATTTAAGGTTTTCGGAATTTTTCCTTTATGTGTGCTATAAAACGTTGCTTCATGCCAAATTTCAAGATTCTAGGTCGACTGGAAGTACCCTTTAGGTTTTGATTCCCTTGCGAGTACTTGCGAGTTTCAAAATATGCAGCTTAAATTGCTGTTTCTTTTGATTGCGTTGACATAGAAGTTTGATTTTGTTACAGCTTAAAGGTATTATAGACTTGAGTATTTGGTATGAATTTCAATTTAATACCTCTACGCGTTTATGAGAAAATGGGTAGTAAGTTTAAAATTATTAAAAAAATATATATTATGTGATGTAACTAAAAATTTATGGTTTTCGTAATTTTTCCTTTATCTATGCTATAAGACGTTGCTTCGTACCAAATTTCAAGATTCTGAGTTCACGGGAAGCACCCTGTAGGTTTTGATTCCCTTGCAAGTGTCGAAAATTTGCGGCATAAACGGCTGTATCTTTTGATTGCGTTGGCTTAGAAGTTTGATTTTTTCACAGCTTTAAGGGACAGTAGACCTGAGTAATTGATATAAATTTCAGTTTCATACCTCTACGCGTTCCTGAGAAAAAGGGTCTTGACAGACGGACGGACGGACGGACAACAAAGTGATCCTATAAGGGTTCCGTTTTTTCCTTTTGAGATACGGAACCCTAAAAAATAGCATAGGCATTATTACCGTCATCAAGTTCTCAGAAAAAAAACAGAAATTTCATTTACAATAATTCCGTCCCAAGGTCGTTAGACTCTCTCTTTACATACGTTTATAGGAAAATTCAAGTTTGAAAGTTGATGATTGATAGCACCGTGTAGCACAATGTGTTGCATGTGTGTGCATTATATTACCACTTGGATGTCATATGTGACATCAAATCATATGTGAGCAATATAAAATATACCAAAATGCTTGGTCCAAAGATTGTCGGCTTAAATTTATTTGTTGGTATTTAACTGCATTTAACCGGTTACACCCAGTAAATTCCCTAAGAGCGATGGAAGCTCACTGGTTCAGAACGCGCGTTCCATACGAGGGGCCGTGTTCGAATCCAATGCATGCATGCACCTCTGGATTTTACAAATCTTTGTGCATATTTCTACTATTAGCTCGGCGGTGAGGGAAAGCATCGTGAGGAAACCTGCACGATTCGGATAGTTTCTGAAACGTGTAACCATGATTAGTTGGTCTGGTTCCTCTGTCAAGGTGACGGGTAGGGCACACTAGCGACGTTAATCGATTTTAATTTTTAGCTACTAAACCGGCTCTATTTTAAACAATTTCGGGAATACAACCGCTCGGCAATCACTTATACTATTTATTAAAGAACCATGCACAAATGTTGGGTCCAACACGTACGCGAAAAATTGATCCACGCCAAAAGCGGCTACTTTACAAAACGGACCCAACATTTGTGCGTGGTTATTTAATAAATAGTATAAGTGTTTGCCGAGAGGTTGTAACCCCGAAATTGTTTAAAATAGGTCCGGTTTAGTAGCAAAACATTAAAATCGATTGGCGTCGCTAGTGTGCCCTACCCGTCGCCTTAAAAAGGTTGCGAAGGTCAGACGGCAGTCGCTTCATTGTAATTACCAGACTCCCCAAATCAAATCAAACGTAACCCGACAGCGACAGTGACTTATAAAAAAATATTCGAATTTTGTCGCGTTTAAGTACTATGAGTTTATCTACATTAATTATTTGTATAAAAAATATAATGTATAATAATATCATGAATGCTTAGCCGTAGGTCATGTCACTTTAAAAGCGGTCGTTTGTTCTCCAACTACCTCAGAGTCCACAAGCATACATATTTCTACCATTAGCTCGGAGGTGAGGGAAAAGTCGCGAGGAGACCTTCCCGTCTCGTATAGTACCTATCTCAAAATTGTGGATATCTACAATATTTGAGATAATGATTTCGAACATGTAATCGTAGCTATGTTCGGGGTCTCCCTGCGTGATCGTATCAGAAATGATGAGATACGCAGGAGAACTAAGGTTACAGACATAGCCCAAAGGATTGCATGCCTCAAGTGGCAATGGGCACGGCACATAGCGAGGAGAACAGACGGCCGTTGGGGCGGAAAGGTCCTCGAGTGGAGGCCACGTACAGGAAGTCGCAGCCGTGGCACGCCCCCTACAAGGTGGACCGACGATCTGGTGAAGATCGCGGGAATCCATTGGGTGCTGGTGGCACAGGACCGTTTGTGTGGAGAACATTGGGGGAGGCCTATGTCCAGCAGTGGACGTCTATTGGCTGTAGTGATGATGATGATGATGTAATCGTGATCGAGTTTGCCTGGTTCCCCTGGCTAAGGGTTGCAAAAGTCAGACCTCAGTCGCTTTATTATAATTATGTCGTGTCGTGGCAGCACCTGGGGCCAGGACCTGATTGACGGACACACACTTCACACACGCCTATTTACTTAGAATATTTTCATTATATAACTGTGTATTTACCTACCAATCGTCTGTTCTCGTACTCACCTTTGTCTGTAGTTTTAATGTATCACTGTTACCTATGTTTTCTAATGAGTGTTCATTGTTAAATTATTTATTGTGATGGTGAATAAAATGTTTCTTTCTTTCTTTCTTTATATATTTGTTATCCCACCGTTGATTCTGATATCCGTAACACAAGGTGCTTGAGCTACCTATCTCGGAGTTAGATCAATGTATGTGATGTTGTGGTAAATATTTATTAAAAAAAAATTGTAAATTCAGAAAGATCGAAAAAAAAATCTTAAACCCCCCACCCGAACCCACCCCAGCCCGTTTCTTACCTCAGCACCCTTAGGAGTATATTTCAATACATATTAAAGTCAAGTCATCGGTTACACCTTGGCATCACCATTAAGCTTAGTTCCGACAGAGGTGATGATTTTGGGTGGTCTACGTTTAAGTAATGATGTTATTATTTATATGGGATTATTAATGGTGTGTCTCAGCTGATCTGAGCCATCAAGATAAGTTTGTTTTCAACGAGCACTCATTAGTAAGTTATCGTATAAACGATTGACTTTTAACGTTTATCTGTTTTGATTGTTTTGAAGAGCTGCCGGTTCGGATTCCTGGACAACAACCTTGGTTATTGATAATCTTTGACCGGAGTTTGCTCGTAAAGAGTAAGGTGGAGTAGAATCGATCAAATTTATTATTGGAAATAATCAGAATAGTAATGGCTGTTTAATCAGTAGTTAAGACACCTACAACCTTAATGGCACAGTTGATAAGGCATAGCGCCCAAGCGTGCTAATTTGGGTTCGATTCCAGATCGATCAAATGTGCTGGGAGACGCCATCCACTGGCTTCGCTATCTAAGTATAATACGGTATTTACTGCCTTGATGGCGTAGTCGTTAGTGGGTCGGACAGAGATCCCGGGTTCGATCTCCGGGTCGGGCCAAAAATTTGTACCTAAGTTTTCGATGAGAAATTCTTAGTGTCAGCCCGGAGTTGAAAGTTGGCGGTCTTGTACTCCGGAAAGCACGTTTAGCCGTTTGTCCTGCTCCCAATTCCTATCCAGACGTGTCACGCTAGGTGTCCCATCGGAATATGAGGGTAAGGGAATAGAGAGTGCACTTGTGTTTGCGCACACACTTGAGCACTATAATACCTATATCCTGCATACGTGGCTGATCGTTGAGATTGGCCTTCGTAATCGGTAGGAGGAATCTGGCGCTTAAACAATTTTAAACGAAAATCATTTGCACACCTGACACGACACAAAAATGGTGTCATTTCAAACAAAGAACAAAAGCAGCAAGCGATTTTCGCTCTTCAGGTCGTTAAGCGCCAAGTTCCCCAACTGCACCTACATGAAATGTAAAGCTTGTTCTGAATGCGTCCTTATTCTTTTTTTATATTAAATGGGTTTGCACTTGACCTCATTTCACCTGATGGAAAGTGACAATAAGGTCTAAGACGTAGCGTGCTTACCCAGAAGAAGTAATTTAATTCTGGATGCAAATAAATATTTAATCAATCAATTTAAACCAAAATAAGACCTTGTTTCCTTATCTCTTATCCTACGGTACCAGGGTCACATCAGGTCATCACCAGCCGTGGGAACAGGCAGTATTTGCCCGGTGCGTTTGTTCGCCTCTCGACGGCCAAACACTCGACTCTTTGTCAAAAATGTAATGGGGATAGACAAATAATAGTGGGAGATGGCGCTTCGGACAGGACTGGTGGGATGACACTTGGATTGGAAATTTAAAGATAATAATTATATTTTTTTTCACAAGTACAATGCCTTCCATAGCTCGGAGTCATATTTTTTTTTTGCCGGACAGTCAGGTAATTAAACATAGTAATATTATAATCAAACTAATTTTTAATTACAAAGAAGGGGACATAAATATCTATCACATGTCTCTTTAGGATCCGATCCCACGTTCTTTGGATTTTGAGAAAATACTCGTAGCCGATTAACACATGAAGGCAGTTTATTGATATATCAATGTTTATCTTTGCTTATATATGTGATAAAATATACATATAAATGTGGGATGGGGTTTGAAATAAATTCAAGGACTTGGGAATAAGTAATACTATATTAACAATTAATCTTCTTAGTCAATCAACGTCTTTCATCGTCGTCCGCCATTCGTCGTCTGTCATCTCCCTCTCACTCTCTCGCACGTCATTCTAATTCAAACATCGAACTCATACACGTTCCTTGGCATGCATCTACCGATCACCAATCCCACATAAAGTAAAATTAATTAGGATGGAAATTGACACGAAGTTTATTTTAAGTTAATAACATTTTATTAATGCTACGCAATGTTAATTTCAACTCGCAAATCTATAAAACTAAATCAGGTAAATTGTTGCATTTTTGCATTCAGTACATGAATTAAGTGTTCGCATGTTACATGTTACTAAATGTATTTCAGTGTGCTTGCCTACTTGTTATGCAGACAAATCACCTTGTTAGTATAAAAGCGTCTGCCGCTTAATTAAAGAGTGCTAATTTTTCAAAGTTACTATTATGGTGTTTTTAATGAAGACTTAGTTAAGCAAAACAAGTTGTTGAAGTTTTTACAATCTGTTGAAACGTCAGATAAGACTGCCTTATATTACTGTGCCGGTTTTGGCTTGTGTGTTTGTTTTGTTTTGTGCATTAAAGTTTAAAAAAATAAATAATTAAATAAGCATTACAAAACATCACATACACTGATCTGAATCCGAGATACGTAGCTCAAGCACCTGTGTTACGGATATCAGAACCAACAGCGGAATGACAAATATATACATACTTTTCTTTTGTAAATACATACTTATAATACATAGGAACTTCCAGATCAATACAAACAAACATGTTCATGCACACAAATGTTTGTACTGCGCGGGGATCGAACCCGCAACCCTTTTAACAGAGGCAGAGTTCACTACCACTGATCCAATCGACGACCCTTTGGTTGTCGAATATTAAAGTTATATCTATAATAACACAAGAGAACCAAGAAAATTTGAAGTAACAAATTGAGTTTCGTAAATTGTCTCGAATCTGGGTGTGCTGGAAGATAGTTTTTTTTAAATTTTCGCGTTGCATTATAACTATAATTAATCAAGACAGGAATTACCACGATATTTATTATGTGATACAACATTATGTACTCATATATTTTACTCGACGTTTCGGGTCACGAGCGGACTGACCGCCGCTCGCGACCACGGCTGCTGTAACGTAGCCGAAACGTCGAGTAAAATATGTAAGTACACAATGTTGTATCACATAATAAATATCGTGTGGAAGATGACCCACATCTTCCCTATTTACATAGTACTCATACTCATATTACAGTCTAGCTCAGTTATTACTGATTTTAAGATTCAGTTCGGCAATCACTTCATTGTAATTACCAGATTCATCTAATCCAGAATCATGTTCCATACGTAGTCCGCGCTCCAGTGTCGATTTCTAAGACGCTACCAGGTATAACACGCTGAGACAAGATGAGACCTATATCATTAGAGGATAAACATCTTCCAGCCAACAGTTTCCGAAGCTGCCGCAAGAAACCAAAGCAAAACCAGAAACGTTTAATGGGTCATCTCGTCTCCGAGGACATATCCGCAAGCGAACCTAATGGACTTGTAATACCCGTCGACTTCAAACACGAAAGTGGCGTTAAAAGGGCCAAGGGCCTATACAATATGACTTACAGTTGGCTTAAAGTGTAAGCTTAGAGCGTTGATAATATGCAACTACTTTAGCTCGATGTAACGAGCCGAGCGTTTACTCGCATTTATGTGAGTCCGGCGTTTTTGTGACTATCTCAACACCTTTGGTGTAAACCAGTGATCAAAAATATCACTTTTTCCAATGAATTACACTTATGGCAGTCTGAGTCACTCGATATACGTTTTATCAATCTACTGATTCTGCCGAGACCACCCCACTCCATTTTAATTATTCCAAAGTCTAAACTCACTCATAATCATTAATTGTATCAATATCACTTCGCGGTATTTTACCAAACGAAAAAAAAAAACACCACTAAAGACCATTTGAAAATCTTGAATTTGCATCAGCCGATGTTTGATTACTACCGACAGAATCCTAGAAATATGTTCTTAGAGGAAAAGTATTTTTAGGCATGTTCGTGATTTTTTATGTCCAGTTTTTTTTATTATGTTTTCAGAACACCCATTTCCAGCCGTTGAATCCTGAACAAAATGGTATTTTTTTTATCTGATTCACTGAAGAGAAACGTTTCATTCTTTTTTTAAAACTCGGGTTTAGCTCAAGTACTTAGGCGCCGTAGTTAACCGCAAAATGCAATCGCCCGCTCTTCCAACTTGAGCCACACGTCTAGACGCTGGACGTCCAATATTGACCGAGTGGAGTATTTTTTGTCAAGCCCGAGTGGTAGGGTTGAATGGCAGGGTGTTTGGAGAGGCCTTCGCGGAGGAATCTCGGAATTATACCAGGTCTCAATACAATAATGGACCCCTTTTGTTATGTCATGAGCCGTTACGTTTGTATAAGCTTTAGGATATTGAGTCATTTAACCATTTGAGGAGCAAAACATACATTTCTAGATTTGCCCAAACTCAGCATACTTTTACCTACCGAATAAGGTAAATGCATGTGCCATAGATTAACTTATATTAACTGAGACATGTGCTTCAGGTAAAAAAATACATACCTACCTACTATATCTGTTGCAGAAGGCTTTTGTTTAGCAGAGGTAAGATTTAGCTTTAGTGAAGGCTAAGAAAAAAAACTAAACGTCTAAATCGAGACAATATCACATACATTATAATGTCCCAAACCTAAACCAAGGTTTTCCCTTGTACTATGGAAAATGGAAACCCGGAACAACGTAGGTACCACATACAGCCAGACCCAACAAAAATATCTCTCTGTGTTGTCTTGTCATATGGTTTGTTGAAATAAAATCTTAGATTTGAATTGTATGAACCTTTCAAGCTCCTTTCTTCCATTATTTGCCGAACTCTCCATCTCTCTGGTTATGGAGTTTCAAGAGGATTTTGTCCTGCTATTTTATTATTTACCTGTATTTTGTATAGAATACTTTATTTGTCCGTGGCCAAATCGCGAACACAGTGCGTTGTTGAAGTTCTAACATCACGTAAGTCATTATTTTGGCGGTTTTGACATTTTGATGCCAATCCCTAGAGAATCGAAGTGTAGAGAACCGAACGTCGTTTCACCCAATCAGAATCCAGATACGACCAAAAAAACCTTTAAAATTACGAAAAGTACAGCACGGAAGTCATAAAATGACCTACGCATGCCTACGCTATGAAATGACCATGTAAGTCACAATTCAGTCTCTGATTTTTAATTAATTTATTGTTGGCGGTTTTGACATTTTGATGCCATTTCGTTAGAGACTTGGAAGACGGATCATTTTGTTCAATCAAGATCCAGCTGCGGCCATCAAAAACCCTTTAAATGATGAAAATATAATATTAGAACGGAAGTTAAAATTGAATACTCATAGAAATAGCACGTAAGTCTCGGATCAGCTTTTTCGCTTTCCTGAAATTAGTTGCTCGAAATGAGTTACGTGATGTTAGATCTTCAACGACGAGTGATAAGTGACATGTCTGTTAACAGCATGCAATGTCTTGTTCATCATAACCTCAGCGTGACATTCGCAGTTGCGTCCAAAGCCGTCGCTTTGACGGCCGTGATTCAGTAAGTCTGGTTTTTATTTATTGAACCGATTGCCATCTGACCTTTACATCCCCTTGACGGGGGCTTCCTACTGTCCAATTAGATAGATAGATATACTTTATTGCACAAAAAACACAACTTAAAAAAACTAGGCATTACAGAAACTTAATTGTACAATTTCTATCATAAGTTAGAATCATAGTTAGGCGTTCAGAATTCTCAGCGCTTTTAGGTATCCATAGTTTGAGGACCTATCCGTAGCTTGCAGGTGCTGTCAACCTTTTAACTCCCCTTCCCGGAGGGCTTCCGAAACACATCACAAGCACTGCTTCAAGAGTAAGGGTAACAGGAGGCCCAATCTGGGGGAAAGCGGGGCTTAAAGGTTGGCGGCACACTTGTGACTCCACTGGTGTCGCGAGTGTCTATGGGCGGCGGCAATCGCTTACCATCCCTCTGCTCGTCTGCCACCTATTCACATAAAAAATGACGACAAGCGGTTATTTTTTTTGCCAGAGGCGACAAACGAGCAAGCGAGTCATCTGGTGGAAAGTAATCAACGCCGCCCATGAACATCCGCGGAATCCTCTCTAAATTCGCGGATGTTCATTGCGGCGTTCATCGCCGGCCGTTTTAAAAAAGACTACGAATTAATGCAAATTTTTAGGGAAAGTTCTTACTTATATTTATGAATTTTAAAACCACATATCGGCACCGAATCTCAGCGTCATTCACCTCCATTAGTCAGTACACATTCTTGGCACCAACCGGTTGATTCATCCACCTCCAGGTAGTGACCAATGTTTGGCCAACTGGTTAGCGCCTGGCCTGCCCGGATCGATCAACGTTTAGCTGTCGGACCCGGTTTTGTTGCTTCATTCAGCTTGTTGGAAGCGATTCTGGGAACGGTTGTTCTTAATTTGTGTGTCGTGCGATTAGGAAAAGAGCAGTCGTTTGTGTTTTTTATTCACAATAAAATTACATAAATATTTCCTTAGCTTATTTTTCCTTTATATGTACAATCTGCGGGCAAGTAATACACCGCCCATAGCCAACCACAACAACAGTGGAGTAATAAATGCCATGCCAATTTTTTCTCCTTCCTCTCGAATTGTGTCTCTCGTACCCTCACTCACGTAAACAGCGCAGGCGCTCACGCCGATCATACTACGTTTATTACGAGTATCATGTTTAAAAAGCTACGATCTTCTTTTGTAATCAGAGGCACCGATGACTCCATTTTTTTTCAGTATTCCTTTCGCTAGCACACCGGAGCCTGTAAAACTGAGACACAGACAACTCCTTTTTAGGGTTCCGTAGCCAAAATGGCAAAAACGGAACCCTTATAGTTTCGTCATGTCCGTCTGTCCGTCTGTCCGTCTGTCCGTCTGTCACAGTCCGATTTACTCGGAAACTATAAGTACTACAGTGATGAAATTTGATGGGAATATGTGTTGTATGAACCGCTACAAAAATATGACACTAAATAGTAAAAAAAAGAATTGGGGGTGGGGCCCCCCATACATGTAACTGAGGGATGAAATTTTTTTTTTCGATGTACATACCCGTGTGGGGTATCAATGGAAAGGTCTTTTAAAATGATATAAAGTTTTCTAAAAAACATTTTTCTTAAAGTGAACGGTTTTTGAGATATCAGCTCTCAAAGTCGTAAAAAGTATGTCCCCCCCCCTCTATTTTTATAACTACGGGGTATAAAATTCTAAAAAAAATAGAGGTGATGCATGCTAATTAACTCTTTCAACGATTTTTGGTTTGATCAAAGTATCTCTTATAGTTTTTGAGATAGGTTGATTTAACTGTAATTTTGGTTAAGTTATTGTGCTTACACTGAAAACGATGGCTGAACCTTATAAGATAGATCAAAAAATATACTACAGTATTGTACACCTTTAAAAATCCGCGATGATATAAAATCTTTATAATGTATATTTGCTGCTACGGAACCCTTTGTGCGCGAGCCCGACTCGCACTTGGCCGGTTTTTACATTTAGTACTTTGTCTTATCACAATACTATATGATCCGTGCAAGGAGAGGTCAGATAATATTCCATACGACGTTTTAATTCCGGACACCCTTTAGGGTTTGATAAATGTACCAATTTTAATAATGACTCCAACTTTAAAAAAACCACCTTCAAAAACCACGAACTTAAAGTGTAAAATAATATTCTTAACATCGTCAGAGACTCAGTAACACCTTTTTTCGAGTGTAGGTACTATAAAATCTTATCTAAAGTGAATAAACTATTAAAAATATTATTTTACACTATCTAGTTCGAAAAAAAACATACATACCTAGAACCTCCTCCTTTTTTGAAATCGGCGGTTAATAATGAAAAATCTTCCATACGACGTTTGAACCCGCGTTCACCCCTTAGGGGTTTGCGTAAAGAAAATGCTGAAAGTACTGGTAATTATTTGACATAATCCGTTCAAAATACCAATTTTCGTGATTTTCGCTGTAGAATTGACTTGATTTTCTATACGACGTTTTCTTCTAACTGTCTTTTCAAAAATATTATTTTGTTTTATAGTTTTTAAGAAGTACTTACCTACTTCTATTAGTACTCGTAATGGAAACATGATGGCATTACACAAAGCTACCTACAAGTAGGTATATTGGACTGTTAATAGGTATTGCTAGATAGTATGTAAAACTGCTAATTTATGCTAATGAATAAATCCGACTACATTCCGGCTTACATTACAATAAAGATGTGCAATTTCAATAATAAATATTAATAATAGTCACTCAAACTTGACGATGTCTTAAATCTCACTATTTGAGTCGTATTATTCAAATTAAAAATCACAACTCCGCGGTAGGTCTTCAAACTACATAATAAATAAATATCGACGGATTTAAACTACATAATAAATAAATATCGATACCTCATAATGCTAGTTCACGCCACCAAACTACCAAAATATTATTTTACAATTTGCTAATACCACATACCAAACATATCTGGTTTCAGACAAGTAGCTACGGGCGATAAAGTTGTATGAGTTATGAATAGGAAAATGAAAATGGAAATTATGAATAAGTATATAACTAATGGAGCGCATGTGCGTTTTAGTCAGTGTTGCTATAACATTCAGATGTAACCTTTTAGGCAATTTTCCTTACACATGATATCTATATGTAAGAAATAAATAGTAATGTATAAATGTGTTTCTATGTATTATAAGTATGTATTTACAAAAGAAAAGTATTATAAGTTTATATTTGTTATTCCGCTGTTGATTCTGATATCCGTTACACAGCTGCTTGAGCTACCTATCTCGGAGTCAGATCAATGTTTGTGATGTTGTTGTAAATTTTTGTATTTTTGGTGCCAAACAAACATTTTTCTCTTTCTATTTCTATATCTTGTTTTTTTTACACCCCTTAGAATTAAGGTGCTGACTAAAAAAAATGTGGGCATTTTTCGTTACCAAACATAGGGCGAAAAAAAACTACACGTCTTCTCATTCTTCTTCATCTAGTTGCTATGTAAGGAAAAGCGTTTTTTTTATATATTTCCATTTCAATTGGTATTCCAATTCCATTCCAATTCCACTTTGGTATGAGAAGGCGAATTTTTATTTTCATATTTCACCCTCTGTTTCTCAAATAAAATCGTTCATAATGAGTACCTATACTAGTGGCCCGTCTTCACATTGTTTTAGGACATTAGTTTAAGTTTATACCAATAGATAGCGCTAGGTTTCGATTACATCGCGCAAGCGTTTCGTCTTTTCGGATTAAGCGTTGCCGCTCTCTGTAGGATTTACCTCTTTATAAGTAGTATTGATGGGACATCAAAGCATGTTGCACTGTGATTTTGAAACGCCTCGATCAAGTGCGTTTCCTATAAACTCTCGTAGGTGGTATACGATGCATTTTTTTTCATTTGATACAATAATGTATTGGTATTTCCTGTCACGCACCACTTTAAAGTGGAATCATCTTCCCGTAATGGTTTTCCGAACGAGTATATGATATTTTGTATTAAATTCTTTCATAATTCTTTACTCTTAATTTTTAGTTCAGTTATTGTAGTGTCATATGTTGTTCTTCTTTTGTAAATAAAATGCCTACCTATCATTCCCTAAATTAACCATTTACACAAAATTTTTGCAAGTTTGACAAACCCGTGTTTGCAAGTAGTCAAAATTACTTTTACCACACTTTTATACCACGCCTTTGGGAGCACTCGAGATTAAAACCTTAATTATTGTTTTATGTGGCCGACTCTCACTTTCGGGACTTATTTTTTTCTAATAGATTTTGCTATTAGGTACATTACCTTTTTTCGGTTTACGTAAATGTAATGTGCATATAAAAGTAATGTCTTTACAAACAGTAAAGATTTAAAATGAACGCAACGTTGTGAAATGTTCTAAGGCAAAGACAAATAGGTTTTACGAATAACAACCACCAATATTACCACCAAAAGAGTAACTACTGAGTTTCTTGCTGGTGTCTCCTCAGCAGAAATCGTCATTCCGAACCAGCGGTAGATATTATGTAGGTACCTATTTTTAAATTCATATGTGTTCTGTGTGGACCTAAATTGAATAAAGATTTTTTTATCTTTTATCTCTATCTTTATTAATTATGCAAATAAATGAATTTCATTTCATTTCAATAAAAGTCAAAAAACTAGTCTAGTCTAGTGTTAAAACTAGTCACTGCCTTGAATTTTATTAAATAAAAAGAACTTTGTCACACTCTTTATATTACTTTTCACAAGACTAGCCTGACAACACTGGTTCTAGTAGGCATCCATTACGCTTCGATCACGTTTGCATGTGTTGTGTTATCTGTTTTCGATCGGTGGTATCTCATCGGCGATAATGCACATTCTTTGGCATAATGAAGTATAGTCTAGACAGCACGAGTGGCTTATGAGCCGTATGAGTCGTTTTAATATAAATATATATAAATAGTAGGCAGAGGTAGCATACGCGGAAAATGACGCAACGTAGGTTTAATGCCATTATTTGTAGGACAACTAGATCATTTTTCTAAATGGACTCTAGGTATTTTCTTTTCTATGCGAGGAAAACTTGCCAATATTTCCTGCTTCTGAAATTAAAACCTCTTTTTCATACATAACCAGTAGGTTCCAAGGTTCTTACCTCTAACATTCGCAAAAATCGCACGGCAGTCGCTTCATTGTATAAATTTCCCAGACTTGATCATAGTCCAAGCGGAATCGGAGCTCCGAAGCACAGAAGCGATCGCTTTGAATGCAACGTGGAATGACACGCTGAAATTAATGATGATGAGTCCATAATCATCATCTCATGTAGAGGTAGATACTACAGTCGTTCCGACACAATTTTTGTGATGGTAATTTTTCTAATGTCACCTGAAAATTATTCATATGAAATGTCGAAATCAGTTTCATTTAATATTTTTTTCATCTACAACGGATTCAGTTATGGAATGCCTACATCTACTATTGTGAATTACAGGTTTTAAGTTCAAACAACTTGTTCACGTGAAAAATTACTCATCATGGTAGTTTCACTTATCTTTCTGGAATGGATTTTTAAGATTTTAAACTTTCGATTAATGTACACGGGACAAAAAACGGAAAAAAAACAAATGGGCGGTTATTTTTATATGTAAGTATGTACTTACATATAAAAATCATATACATATATAGTAGTATATCATATATAGTAGCATATACTCACAGCTTGACGTTTCGACCGCGTTACAACCGTCGTGGTCACAAGCGGACTCACTTGCGGCGGATTTAATTATTTGGATTTTTTATTGTATAGTATCAGCCTATATACTGTCCTACTGCAGGGCAATCAAGTCATCGCTACTATGATGGGATTAATCACCACGCTTGTCTAATGCGGATTGATGATCACAAACCCGAGCTATGTTCGGAAAATTCGAAACATACCTTTGCTCGATCCGGGAAGCGAAGCTAGGACCCCGAGATCACGGCCCATTACTTAAACTACTAGATCAACGGGGCGTTACAGGGCGGGAGGTTTTTTTTATTGAATTCGACTTATATTTAAGTTGTTAAAAATTATGAACATATCGTCCCTAACCTTAAAACTTTCACCTCCGACGCCATAAGGTAAAACATCCCATGTCCAATTAACGGAATTGTAAACATGCGCGTATTAAAATTAGTGTTCTTACCTAATATTTGTGTAGCATTCCACCATTGTCAAACACACCTGCATGCTGGCATGCACGCTATAACCCACTGGTTAGCACTTACATCAGTACGTATGTTAGTATGTACAAACACGAGTGTGTGCCGCGCCTTAGCCGCGGTCGGCGGGGTTTTGGGCAGCTAAAGAGTAATGCAAGGTTTAGAGGTCGAACGCTAAGATGATCCAAAATTCAAATCCATTTAGTTAATTGTAAAATTGACTAATTAGGATGAATAACCCGGCAGAAGTAGAATAGCCCACCCTCACTCTTGTACGAGGTGTCGTAAAAGGCGACTAAGGTAAAGCTGCTGGCATGATCATCAGCACCCAGAGAAGGAAAACTCTGCATTTATATCAAAACCCTCGCCAACCCGTCTGCCAAGCGTGGTGAGTATGGCAATTACCCCTCATGTGATTGAGGGAGGCCCGTGCCCCAGCAGTGGGGACTTAAATGGGCTGACGATGATGAGGATGAATAACTTATCATTTTATCATCTTGACATCTTTAAGGACAGAGTAAACAGGCATCTTTTAGGCAAACACGTGTCATCTCATCGTCGCTTTCCATCAGGTGTGATTGTGGTCAAGTGTGTAACCATAAATCTAAGTTGATCTGGTTTCCCTGTCTGAGGGTCACGAAGCTAGCATGCATGCACCATCCATCACTACGTATGATAGCACTTAAGTACTAAACGTAATGACACTCCATAGCCACGGTGTGCGCTGGGTTTTCGGTAGTTGTAGAGTAATCAATTATTTACATTACATAATGTGAACTTAATATTTCAAATATAGATAATACAATGGTTTAACTTTAAAATAGCAGTTTTTATTTCAGCAGTTTTCTTTTAAAACCTGTAAAGGAGTCGTGAAAAATATCTATATCGGGTGTAATATTGGTAATTTCATTATATTTCGAGCACATTCTAGGTATTGGGCTATGCAGACCTAAGTTACTTCTGAAAAATGGTGTACTAAAAATTTTTGAAATCCGATTTCGGGGGTATTTGCAAGGGACATTAAGACCTATTTGGGATCGTAAATTTTGACATTTGATTTTATTATTTATGACTTTATATAAAAACAGTAAATCAGAGACAGAGCGACGGCAACGGAGTGACGACATTTTGAAAAAGGTCAACCTTTCATTATAGGGGCGCGAATGAGATATGTCATGAGATAAGTATGCCAGATGTCGTGTGAATGCACGCTGTATGCTCTCTACTCTTTGAGATGGCTCGCTGTATACGGGGTTCCAAGCCACACTGCCGTATTCCAAGTGACTACGGACTAAGCTATTAATGAAAGATTAAGAGATTAAACTTCATAATTTAAAAAATTGTCTTTCAGAAGTTGTTTCTTTTTTTCTGGTTGTATCGGGACAACATGTATACTGGCAGACAACATTGCCAGATATTAAAAAAAACATTCACGCAATCAAATTTTCGCGAAATCTAAATATTATTCATAAATTTCGAATTTTGCATATCACAATTAAATAGGCATCATAAAAAATATCCTCTAACCGATTTCGGCTAAAGGACCAATCTCAACGATCAGCCACTTACGCAGGATATATTATACTGCTCAAGTGTGTGCTCAAACACAAGTGCACTCTCTATTCCCTTGCCCTCATAATCCGATGGGACACCATTGTGACACGACCGTAGAGGGGTCGGGCGCAGGACCAACGGCTTAACGTGCTTTTCGAGGCACGGGGCACCGCCAACTTCCAGACTCCAGGTTGACACTGAGAATTTCTTAAGGTGACGGGTAGGGCACACTAGCGACGCCAATCGATTTTTTTATTTTTAGCTACTAAACTGGGTATATTTTAAACAATTACGGGGTTGCAATCTCTCGGCAAACACTTGTACTATTTATCAAATAACCATGCACAAATGTTGGGTCAGTTTTTGTACGCGAAAAATTAATTCACGCCAAAAGTGGCCGCTTTTGGCTGTAATTACAATTTTCAGTACAAATGCAGACCCAAAAGTTAAGTATAAGTATTTAATAAATAGTATAAGTGTTTGTTTGTTTGTCCTCACCAACCCGTCTGCCAAGCGTGGTGAGTATGGCAATTACCCCTCATGTGATTGAGGGAGGCCCGTGCCCCAGCAGTGGGGACTTAAATGGGCTGATGATGATGATGATGATGATAAGTGTTTGTTAAGAGGTTGAAACCCCGAAATTGTTTATAATAGATCCGGTTTAGTAGCTAAAAATTAAAATCGATTGGCGTCGGTAGTGTGCCCTACCCATCACCTTAAAGAACCCTGGTGTTTTGGCGGCAATCGCTTACTATCAGGTGATCAGTTTGCTCGTCGGTTTTTTATCACAATAATGTGAAGATATTTTTTTAATTATCGTGACAGTTTTTATCGCTCCCCCAACAACAGTAGCATCATAACAAATTCGTGACGCAAGCATTCACGTAAATCAAAACAAACTACGTATAGGTATACCTACAATAAAAACCGTAATACGACACTGATATGACGTTTTCCCGATACTAAAGAATTCAAAATAAATGCAATAGGTGTATAAAATACTCGTTTCCCAATAGTCACGTGCGTAGCACGCACTTCTGACGCAATCCGTCTTTAAGGCAACTATTCAAAATCTTTGATTCTCTTCTCAAAGTTTAAAATGTAGAATTATTTTCAAAATAGGCACTTATTTTTTTAAGAACTTCATTACCGTAGCTCGTCGGCTAATGGGAGTCAATTTAGAAATAGAATGATAGCAATTGTTATATCCTAGCAGAGATCACAGGACTCTCTCTCATCCTGGGTTACTTTCACCGATCGACCAGAAAGATTGCAGGTTTGAAAAATATTTATTAGTCGCGAAAACGGCACTGGGAAGATGGTTCTGCTCTTTAATGATAGCTATTATATCGTGTAGGTAATGTTATGGCGCCACTCTGTACCTACCTAAATTTTATTAGTAACCTACTTTCCCAAGATATCGATCCATGGTTGGTTATCGTAAATACTTAGTTTCGTTTACATTGCATACTTTGAAGGATTAGCGATATCTTAATATCAGACCAGATATACATCTATATTGTGTATTTGTTTTTAGTCGCTGAAGAAACAAACAGGTACTTTCAGACGTTTAGGAACCTTCGAAACTGAAATCAAACCAAGTGGTTACACGTTCAGGATCAGGTTTCGTAATCGCAGTTTTAAAAAACAATCCAAAACTTGCCGGTTTGCTTGGGATATCTTGCTCGGATTTAAACCTTCGGTACTACTACTTTAGAGTAAAACGCAGTAAACTAATCGTATTACTCATACTTACTTGAAAATCATTTATTTTTACTTAAGGATTGAAGTATTTTTTCGACTGACCTAGACATAAACTAACGGAAGGAATCAATAAAAAAACCGCCCTCAAAAACCACAAACTAATAAGTGTGAAATTATATTTTTAACACTTCATACATTTCATAAAACATACCCTGTAATGCCATGTAGGTATGGCCATGTACGGAGAAGAGGGGAAGAACATGTAACCAAACAAGTGATGAGTTTAAATGTACGTGGGTGGAGGAACAGAGGACGGCCGAAAAAGAGATGGATGGATTGTGTGAAGAATGACATGATAGAAAAAGAGGTGGATGATTCGATGACGAATGACAGGACGTATGGAAAAGGAAAACATATAACGCCGACCCCAGATAACCTGGGAAAAGGGCAGGAGGATGATGATACACTTCATATAACAGGGGTTAGCCGCCGACTTCAGTATCACCTTTTTAGTTCGTGGTTTTTGAAGGCAGTTTTTTTTCATGCTTTTTAGTGTCTAATTTTTTCGGCAGCATGTTAGTTCAATAAAATATCAGCTTTTTCATACAAAATAAGTAGAATATTCACCCAGCAACAATGTATGGAACAGCAGATTTTTTTTCGCTTTTATTGCTGATCTAACATGTTAAATGTACATTGTCCGCGATACTAATATGAAGTTTTCGGGATGTAAACGATAAAAAAATATCGGTGTATATACAATCGAATATAGAACCTTCTCCTCGGCTAAAAAATATATTTTATTTGTAAAAATCAATGTCTTTCTTGTCTTTGTCTATTATCTACTTCCAATTGTATTGTTGTTATTAGAGACTCTGTCTATGTAAAGAGGTATTTAACATTTTTACCAATTGATAATACAATAATAATACAAAGTCCACACTCATTGTAAATCTGCTGTACAATACACTTATCAAAGTATTTACTTACATAGTTTAGCAATCAGATTCTAGAAGCGTATTTCGTAAAAGTTTAGAATCTTATCAACAGCATATTGATATAATTTCATTTTTATCAAATGAATAGGCTAGATACTAGATAGATAGTAAATAGTCAATATTATAATGCAAGTTTTATATTATGTACTTACAGGTATATCTGGACGATATACACAGGGCTAATCACTGTACATATAGGTAGAGAGGTTAACGAAGTTATCAAGTGAAAGATTTTCTCAAACCAGATGAGATAAGATAAAAATAATTTGAGAATCATACTTCTCTGTTTAATTTCAAAATTTTACCTAAGTACCTATTTTGTTTATTTGACTGATTATAGGCAAACGCTTGACCTTAATCGCACCTTACTTAACTTACGGTTGAATAGGTACTTTATACCTTAGGCTTTTTTATGGTTTGAAATTTTGCATACCGACCTTTTACAGATTGTCACTTCATCTAGATGAAGGGCGCGCGACGCTACACTTTCTGAATTGTGGTCATAAGCAGTGTGTATCCAACTCACACCACCCATCTTTCTCAAATTGTCAATCCGTCGTGTGATGTCTCGGGACGTCCTTCTTCATGTTTACCTACGTTGTGACCACTCCACTCTTGTACTTGTGACCGTGGGAGAGCCACGCTTCGGCATGAATGGGCCGGTGCGACCGGAATGATACCACTGCCTCACAGAAAACCGGCGTCTAGCAGCACTGGGCTGTGTTTCGCTGCGTGAATGAGGGTATCGGAGGCCCAATCCGGGGGAAAGAGGGATTTAAATGTTGGCAGCACACTTGTGACTCCACCGGTGTCGCGAGTGTCCATGGGCGGCGGCAATCGCTTACCATTAGGCAATCCGTCTGCTCATCTGTCACTGTTGTCTGTTAAAAAAAAACCTCCATCGTCTATCAGGACGTCTAGAGACATGGCCATTGACAATATGCATTTTAACCTCTAGATCTCTCTACTCTGTACGGCAGCGTTAGGTGCTAATCGACGTGTGCACGCGGCGACGCGGCAAGCCGCAGTTAGGCCCACTTACCCTGTTTGTTCTAAATGTTACTTTTCACTCGCCCTCTTCCGCCCGATTATTGGAAATATTACCCTTTTTTGTGCCACTCTACGAGCAAACAAAACGGATTCAAAGTTTCAAACTGTTTTTATTGGGAAGGTTGAATGGAAGTTTATTCTTCGTTTCGAGTGAATTAAAATCGGTTTCAAGTGAACTGGAAAAGTTGTGCGTATTTTTTATATCGACAATAAACCCTGCATGTTGACTTCAACAACCTTGTTATTAATTTATTTTTAGAAAAAGTGAATTCATTGATTCAATGGATCCAATTATCGTCAAGTAAATCATATTAATAACTTAGGTACCTACTTGTAGGTTCACGAGTAGGTAGGTATAAAAGTTACACGTCTTTTTGGCCGATTATAAAATTGGAGCTAATGTCGTCATCGCTTACCCTTATTCCTTCTAATTGGTCATATAAAAAAAGTTTACAAAAAAGTTCGATTTACTTAAGTATATTTTATAACCGAAATAATAAATAAAAACACAAACTGCGAGTTAAATATTTAATTTCGTAATTTTTCTTAGCAATTATACGATTTCGTTCAGCATCTGATAACTTATAATTAGACACAGTAATACAAAGATAGTGTCGTACTATTAACAAATTTATTATGTATTTAAGCGCATAATTTGTTTCGTTACTTTACATACATCATGGAATGTCTGGTGTCTGGACTGGTGCATCCACATCGAAGTTACTTATTTTTTGTTATGTTTTGTGCAAAAACATATTATAATATATCTTTTAACAGTTAGGTATATCCTTAGATATTCAACTCATAATTTATAGCAACTGTTATTTTACTATTTAGAAAATTTATTGTTTTTTTTAAAGTGGACTTCTTACAATATCTATTATACTACTTAGTGTAGCACCGAAATTGCAGTATGGAGTCGGAATGAAAAATCTTTTTTTCATCAGATTTATTTTTAATGCCTGTACACGATATCTGATACCTTAAAACACTTTCTCTGTTTTCTCTACCTCTTAACATAGGTAACTGTTTACTGAAATCCCCTGTATTGTCAATATGTTTTAAAATGTTATTTCGTTTGCTATTCTTCAACATAAAGTAACTGCGATGTGGACACACTATAAGTTACATATTGGAATAATACAGGAATGTATAGGAACAACTTTCCCATTGATTTGGAGACGACGTGACATCTATTCCATTATTTATTACAAGAAAACTTAATACTTTGAAACCATAAGGTAATTTTATAGCGGTGTCTAAATAGATTGGCATATCAAATCCATTTTATTGGTCTAACAGTCAATAGTGAAATAGCCAACTTTGTTTTGAATAAGCTTGACATAAAAATATATCTTCAGAATTTATTATTACAATTCTCAAACTACATATTGGTAAAGATAAATCGGTGACAGATCTTAGTTAAATAATTCTGTTGAATTTTATTTACGAAAATAAGCATTTCAACATAGAATTATTTAAATTTAGATCGAAATATATTAGATTTCTAAAATAATCGCTTCGTCTTTCATTGAAATTTTTAAAAACATTAATTCAGTTATAACTTTCTTAGTTAAACATTGTTTATCTACCCATAGTTTACAGACAACTTAATACAACTACTAGTTACAATGCGAACTCAATTTCGTACGCTGCCACCGCGCTATGGCACAGATCTCGATACAGTTTACATAAGGGGCTGATGGTGATTAGCGTAATTATAATAGCGATGACGTGTAGTGCTCTTCGCTATTGTATCGCGAACAGGACGAGCAAGTATTACGCACGCCGCGCGCGTTCGACAGAACTCGACGAGAACTGCCACGTCAGCTGCCATTGTATCGCGAACGCGGCAAGAACGTTTCGCATAAGCCGCGCGCATTCCGTAGAAACGCGACTTAAACGCCTTGTTACGCTGTTGTAATCGCGAACGTAGCGAGCACGTATGACGAATCGCGCGTTCGGCAGAAACGCCGCATGCACGCTACGTCCGCGACATTTCAACGCTATTCCAGGGTAATGCTAAGTTAGATCAGCCCCGTAACTTGTTCTCTTATTTAGGAATGTGGGGTTACTAACGAAATACAACGCCTGCATACAACATCAACTGCAAACGGGTTATTAAGGAAATCTCAAGGCAAAGAGGCGTTCTTCATGAACGCGAGAAATCAGACTAATGACTTAAAGAGATTCAATGACCTATCACTCTCATACTAATCCTTAAAATAATATGTACAAAACGCTCAAACCATACAATCAAATATTAAAAACAGAATAATATTAATGAACATTTATTGGAATCGTTTCTGTACGGGAAATCTAGTTTTCAAAGTGTGGCTAATCACAAGAGAGCGGTTGGTCGGATAGATTAAATACCCATAATTAAATACAAAACATTTTAATACAACTTTACAACTAACATCTACGTTTACGAATTTTCTGATTAACTTTTTTTGATAAATAAGTAAACACAAATATTTTTATAATATTTACAAGCATAACACGATCCGTACTTAATTTAAGAGTAAAGCGTTTTAAATAATAACACACTGAGAATTGACGTAAAGGCATTTTTGCTACACTTATGGCAAGCCAGCCGGATCATTCGAAACTCACGATACGCCGCCAAAGATGTGTTGGCACCGTGGACGCTGACGCCTCGCGATCAAACACCAAAGTTCAGCGGTGGTCTGTCGGGCGACTCGTGACCAACGAGACTACTATTTACTCAGTCTACAGAAAACCTTTTTTCCTTTTAGAGCACGAGTCCGGCCGCAGGCACAAGAGCAAACGAGCGCCACGATGTTACACGACCTTAAGGAATTTCACAGCTCCGGACATCGTCTCGGCTTTTTCTCCCATTCAAATGTTTGCTCGCCCGCTTCAGCTACCATTCATGCGGCGTCCAGACGCCGCGGCCACCGCGGCCGAGCTAACCTAACGCTATCCAGTCGTCGTCACTGTAATAATACTGCGATAGTTGACTAATACTCTGTCCACTCACAATGTCCTTCTACAGCTGGCAACGGAACGCGCGAAGCGTTGAAGCGTGAAGCTGCTAATAAGTAGGGGGTGGTCTACGTGCCGTCGCAGTTCTTCCGCCTCTGATACCTGCCGTGGTGGTGGCGGATGCCGTGGCAGGGGGGTTTGATGGCGTTCTGCGAGGGCGCCCGGAGCCTACGCTGCGGACGGCGAATGTCCCCTGACCGCACATGGTTGTGCCAGGTGATGTCGAAGTCGTGGGCCACCTTCATGAAGGAGAGGCACTCGTGCAGCCGCTCGGACAGGCGGTTCTTGCCGCGCCGCAGCTGCGCCCCTCGTGGGTTGAACCCTATGTAGCGGTCTGGGTTCTTCCTCAAGTGGTATCTGTTGTAGCCGTCCACAAATTCTTCTTTGAATATGCAGTTGGGTTGTCTCTCCGCTTGGAATCGTGTCTGTGGACAAACAATTTAATATTAAATAGTATTTAAACTACATAGATAGAGGATCGGTAACGATAATAAGTCTTAATGCGTATGTTAAATTCCTAATTCATCAAAGGTTTTCATTAAATACATCGCCATGTCTTCAAAAATTTTAGAGGCTTGATAAATATATCTTAGAAGGTTAAGTATCGCTGCTGTTTTGAATTAAGCAACAGTTCACTAATATTGCCTAGGTTACACTTAATAAATCGTAGTTTAGGTGCTAAAATCCTTTGTTTTCCTAATGAGTTCTCGTTGTTTTACGATTGTCTATAAATTGTCACCCGGGAGCATTTACTTCAAATGTTCGCATTCTCGATGAAAATGAGAGACGTAAACTATTGTAGTAGGACCATTAGAACCCATTTCGTTTTATTATATTAATATATCTCTGGAAGTATGTACCTATTATTCCTATCGAACAAATAAGTACTTACTAAATGATTTAGATTTAGTTTGCACGAAAAGATATTTAATGAAAAAATAACAAAGCGTCCCAATCTAAAAAGGTTTCAAGTTACAACTCTAAACGCGTCAAGAAGCTACTGTAACAGTATGAAGCCCTTGATTGGCCCCTGCCGGTCGAAAAGTGATCAGGTGGAGATGGAGACGCAAATCCGTCACTCAAATGGTCTCTCCATTTGAGTGACGGATTTGCGCCTAGACCGACCATGAAAAATTTGACCACGGTTAGTACACATTTTTATATTTTGGCATTTTGACAAGCCATTTTCTCATAATTTAGATAGCGTGTCATGTCAGGAGTTGAAACGTACCATGACATTAAATCTGTGCGTACCACAGACGTGCACTCTAATCAGACTGAGACATTTCATTGAAATCCATATTTGAAAAACCGCGCGAAGCCATCAGTACTAGGGTGACGTGCCTGGCGACATTCTTTCTCTATTGCCACCGTATATATTTTCGTATCATGCTCGGTTTATCCTTACGACACAGAGTGCGCGAGACCTTCATTAGGGAACGCACAAAAGTGATAGATGTAGGGTATAGAGCCGCAAAACTGAAATGGGCGTGGGCCGGTCATGTGTGCAGAAGGGGTGATGAGAGGTGGAGCAAGGATGTCCTTGAATGGAGACCAAGAGATGGAAAGTAGAGTGCTGGCGGACAAACTGCCAGATGGTCCGATGACATCAAGGCTCAAGCTGGAGTAGCATGGTCCAGGAAAACCGACGACAAAATAAAGTGGAGAGAAATTGGAGAGGCATATGCTCTGCAGTGGACAAATACATTCTGCTGAAGAGGAAGAAGAGAAGATATCTCTTTCACACTCTGTGGCGTATTCCGTTTAAGGCGCGCGTTTTCTATAGTTTCATGATACATGCTAACTACGTACGTGTGTTGTGTGAGTGGTCGCCCCATACGCTACACGTACACCAGTACGACATGATGTACTGAAACATGACTGCTGTGAATTGGATGCAGACCAAGCAGACTGATCTATTTGAACCTATTAATTGTCACTTAGCTTTGTCATGATGAAGCCGCGATGTATTAGAGTGGATTGATCGCCATGTAGGGAAACGTAATAATAATATCCTCCAACCGATTACGGCTATGGAAGCCAATCTCAGCGATCAGCCACGTACTCAGGATATATTACAGTGCTCAAGTATGTGCGCAAACACAAGTGCACTCTCTATTCCCTTACCCTCATATTCCGATGGGACACCAGCGTGACACGACCGGAGAGGGATTGGGCGCAGGACCAACGGCTTAACGTGATTTCCGAGGCACGCGGGTACAAGACCGCCAACATCCAGACTCCGGGCTGACACTAAGAATTTCTTACTGAAAACTTAGGTACAAATTTTTGGCCCGACCCGGGGATCGAACCCAGGACCTCTTTGAGAAGCCACTGCTTTAAAGTGCGACCCATTCACCACTGCGCCACCGAGGCAGTCACAAGGCACAAGGAAACATAGGTAGTGTAGGTAGGATACTCCCTGCGACATGTTGTACTGACGATTTGAGAAACATGTCTGGTGTGACTTGGATGCAGACTGCTCAGGACCCGGTTAGTTGGCGCTCTTTACCGATAGATAGCGATAGACTGATTGGTTAAAAGTAGCTTACCAGTCGTCTGCCAACCAGTCTGGAGCGATTGAAGCACAGGTACATGTCCTGCACGGGCGAGTGGATGAGGAGGTCGAGGTTGGAACTGCATGTGCTGATGGTGAGATTCGCTGGAACAAGGGAATTAATACGTTAATCGTAGGCATGTGTAAATTGGAAAATTCAATTCAGACTCTTTATTGCGTTCTACATTGGTACAAAGTATCTTAATGACATTATCTTGAAGACATAGTAGCCTAACACTTTAGTACCATCAAATTAGCAATTTTACGTACCCCTTAGAAACTGACTATAATAGACAGAACCGTTACTTTGACATGGTACTAAAGTGTTAAGCTACTTTTGATGCTGACCGTACGTACATTTGGTTTTTGTACCGTTTCGACCGTTTGTAAAGTACAAAGATTACAATTTTGAACTCTCTCCACCTTATTACAAACCACGTTCTAAATTATTACCGTACTAAAGTGCATGTCATCCCGTTCCAACACGCAATGTTTAAACGGGCTAGCACGAGTTTTGTTCCGGGACTATCCCTAGCTCGCGATTTGTAATAAGAGGGTATAAGGGCAAATTAACAGGCAAGCCTTAGTACTAACATTTTGTACACCGATCATCTACTCTCAAACTAAGGCATTCCCTATACTATGAATACTAGATGACGAAGCTATGCAGCCAGAGCTACCCAGAAAGAGAAGAGAAGAAAATCTATTTTCTTCGAACGAACTAACAAACTTCTATTTAATTGGTTGCTTTGCTTTTATCTACGATTTCGTGGACGATAGCCCCTTAAACACCACAGGTGTTCCCAAATATTTATAAAACAAAAAAAATACTACATATTTAGATACTTCGAAGTTTTCATACAACATACCAACAGCCTCTAGTCGGTCCCTATCTTCATTACTTACAAATCGTCAATGAAGCATAATTTAAAATTAAATGAACATGAAACTTTCTTCGACCTCCCGGACCTTACGAATTAATTAACTCATAAGGGCAAGTACTAATAAATATAATGTAGGTAAATATTCAAGGAATTTTCAATAGCTACGAAAACGAACGTATATTAAATCAACCTCTTACTGTGAACACGTAATAAATTCAATTACTAATAGATACAGTCTAACGAAAAAGCGTTAAAAGTAACCTCTATCTCATTGATTTAAGAACTAAAGTTGACACTTATTTTCTCGACTGAATACTGTACGGTAGAGTGAGAGACATTAATTTTCATGCTAATTTGTGTGTAAGAGTGAGGGAGATGGTTTCGAACGCGACAAACTAATCGTTAATGATATTTGAAGACTAATAAAGTTTAAAAATAAAACGTCTATAAATATTAACCGATAGCTACAGGCTAGATATTTAATACTTGTGAAGTAAAGAAATGGTTACATGTCTCCAAAAATGATACCTAAACCTTATCGAACTGCAATCAACTGTTATTATAGTCATAATGATAAATATTAAAGTCATATGACTGCCTCGGTGGCGCAGTGGTTAGTAGGTCGCAATTTAAAGCGACAGTTGCGCAAGGGGTCTCAGGATTCGATCCTCCGGTCGGGATAAAACTTTGTACCTAAGGTTTCGGTAAGAAATTTTTAGTGACAGCCCGGAGTATGGAAGTTGGCGGTATTGTACACCCATGCCTCGGAAAGCACGTTAAGCTGTAGTCCTGCACCCGAACTCTCTCCGGTCGTGTCACAGTAGTGTCCCATCTGAATATGAGGGCAAGGGAATGGAGAATGTACTTGTGCTTGCGCACACGCTTGAGCACTATAATATATCCTGCGTCCGTGGCTGATCGTTGAGATTGATCGCCGTAACCGTAATCGGTTGGAGAAGGATATATCCTGCGTCCGTGGCTGATCGTTGAGATTGGCCGCCGTAGCCGTAATCGGTTAGAGGATATTAATAATAAATGAAAAAGCCATTGTACCAACTATAAAAAAATAAACAATAATACCTATATAGGTAACTGTTCTCTTCTTTGACTTCAAACTCTCATCTTAGCGTGTAATTCCCAGTTGCGTCCAAAGATGTCGCTCTCCAGTCCGGGGTACGCTTGGACCATGATTCTTGATTTGGGGAGAATGTTAATTACAATGAAGCGACTGCCATCTGATATTAGCCACCCTCATTAACAGGGGAGCCTGACCAACTTAATCATGGTTACACGTTTCAGAAACTATCCGAAACATATCCGTTTCCCTCACCGCCGAGCTAATGGTAGAAATACGCACATAGATTTGAAAAATTCAGATGTGCATGCTCGGATTCGTACCCAGTCCGCCTTTGCTCTTTTTTGACTTCAATATTAACTCTAAAATAACAACAAAAGACCATAACGGATTTATCTGTGTTTGACTAGTCTCAAAAAACACAGGATCAATTTTGTAATTTCTTTACCGGTGGTAAGTTAAAATAGCAATTAAATAACTAATGTTAAATAAATTATCTTTTTTTTTCATTGGAGAACGTGTAATCTATAAGGAAAGACATAATTTGGTCCCACACGGCCACGCTATGTCGAGGCGCATATTGTGGCTATATTTTAAGAATGTTGCTACTTACAAAGTTAAGTTAGTTGACTTTGAGCACATAAAACTGCTAGTGATGTGCAATTTAATGTGAATAATCGGATAACATTTTAGAAAATTCAAATTCATATAAATATAAATCGCCTTCATATACAAATAGCATCAATCAGCTAATCCGTTTAAGGTTTTTGATATTAGTCCCTATGTTCCTTGGGGAAAACAATTGTTTTCATCAATATAAAGCACTCGAGAAAATTATAAGACCGTTACAAAAGCACGGTGTATAATATAATAAGTTTCAATGCATGTAAACCAACCACTTTTATCGATAGGAAACATAAAAGTGGAAAGTTCGAATATGGAATCCGATGACCGAAAGCGATGGGACTCAAATAAAAAGAATTAATATAAAGAACATGGTTCTACCTCCGCTCATTTTACACCTTAATATAACGCAATAGGGTTTGTATTAGGGTAAACGGTAAGACACATTATCGCCTGTGACACTGGGCATGTCATTTCAATTAACGTTAGATGAAATAAAAATGCTTCGTCTCAAAGAATCGTGTTACATCAGGAACATAAATTCGGGATAGAGTGAGTGTATAATATGAAAGTGATAGAATGATCTAAGATAATGCACTAAAAAAAGGGTAAAAGCACAGAAGATAACCTACGCTAAAGCAGTATCGACACTGCCATTTTTGACAGAAAGTTACCTACTGTATAGGGTTGTCTTCTTATTTTTGTAAAATATTATTCTTACATTTCCATACTAGCATGAAGTTTAAAAAAATTAATCCCCCTAAAAAAATCTTCCCAAGCCCCACCACCCCAAAAACATGTTGTTGGTCTTCTGGTTAAGTACCGGGCCGTGATCGCGGGGTCCTATAGGTACACAAAATTACACATTATTTTCATAACGTTTTGTTTCGTTACTTGAAAACCAACCGTTAAGCTATTGGTCATGCACCTGATCGCTATGGCTAAGACAGAGTGATGTCCCACCATCTCCCCCATATCAAAATCCCCCCTCTCAATTGTGATCGTTACTTGTTTGGGAACCGTTCACGGGGTCCCCGGCCGGCAAATAAAAGGCGGTTCACTTTCGTCACGATGTATTGAGATACAATGCAAACACCACGTAGGACAATTCCCGCAGTTACACCACACAGTAGTATTATTAGAACAATTAGTTATTTAGGAGATTTTACGAACATCCTTTTATACAGAGAGAAAAAAACCGCGAACCTGTCTGTCATAATCACCTTATTCTAACGTTTCACTGTCTGACACTGACAGATGGCACTCGCGTTCTATTTTAACGTATTATGGTGATACGCGACTCGGATGTGAATCGCCACACTTGTAAATTACAGCAGACACATAAATTTCGACTAAAATATGAAGAACGCCCCTTACATACACCACTTCCTTCCTCATATCACTTTAAAAATCCGAAACCTTCTTTTGATAACATACATAATGTAATCTACTTATTTTCTCTACCAAAATAAAGTAAGCGATGAACAATGATTTGGATGTTTATTAGGGAAGCTCGATTACATAGATTAGCCAAGCATGAACCGTAAATTATTAATTCTAAGCTATTTATGACACCTCCAGGTATTAAATTTTATCATAAGTCAGATAAATGGGCTCTTTTATGAGACTTTTCATAAATATATTTTCTAAATTGATTTCAGTTTAATTTTCATTTTTGCATGAAGAAGAACTAGGAACAAAAATACCCTTCATTACTTTTTGAACTTTAGGCATCACACCCAGCCAGGACACAATGCCAGATTTCAGTCAAACCGGTACACGGAGGCGCAGATTTAAAGGGAGTTAAGGAAGGACACGCAAATACGGAGGGTATTTGCGTGTCCTTCCTTATAATAGTTATTTTGAAAAAAAAAAAACAGAACTTATTTCATCAGAATAGAATAATACAAAATAAATATTTCTATAAATATTGACTACTCCTCCGTGTTGAAACTCTTTAAATACCTAAGTACGTTTTGCAAGTACACTACCATTCAAACGTGTAAATTGCATGACGTATTTAAAAGTCAATATGACGTAACTTTTTTGTACAAAAGTACTAATAATATTGAACGTGGTTGTTATTGTACTCAGTGACCGAACTAATTCAATTTAAATAAGCCAATGTATGCCACACACGAGTTATGATAACGAAACATAAAGGACATACCATACATATTTTTCTTATATTTTACATAATAGTTTTATCAATGACTGGTGGCCCGAACTCTTGGTTTCTAATAATTAGTTCCAATTCACACCAATAGATGGCGCTTGGTGTCGATCACATTGCGCAAGCATTTCGTGTTTTCGGATTACCTATAAGCGTTGCCGCTGTCTATAGGATTTACCTCCTTATAAATAGTATAGAAGATTAACACAGAAACATACATGTTGCGGACGAACGGATTAGTCCACGTAAAACTTATCTCAAGTTACTACACCCATTAAATGCCCCTTTTACAATAATAAAACGTCAAGAAGACATCCTCATCTTAACGTGTAATTATTCCCAGTTGCGTCCATAGCTGTCGCTCTGAAGCCCGGGATAGGCTTGGACCATGATTCTTGATTTGGGGAGTCTGGTGATTACAATGAAGCGACTGCCGTCTGACCTTCGCAACCCTTTATCTGGGGAACCAACTGAATCATGGTTATGCGTTTCCACAAACTATCCGAAACGTGCAGGTTTCCTCCGTTTGCTAATTCAGTGGGCTATGTAGGTGACTCTGGTCACCTACATAGCCCACTGAATTAGCAAACTGAAGTGGCAGTTGGCTGGTCATATTAGCCGCAGAACTGACAGCCGTTGGAGCCGTAAAGTCCTTGAGTGGAGACCGCGACTCGGTAAGCGTAGTGTTGGACGCCCTGAGACAAGATGGGATGATGACATTCGAAGGCTGGCTGGTGTGGGCTGGATGAGAGTGGCCGAAAATCGGGAGCAGTGGCGTGCATTAGGGGAGACCCATGTCCTGATAGACATGTGTCTCCCCTAATGGACGAGTGTGGGTTGTTGATGATGATGAAGAAAAGATATATTTTTAATTTTACATTAAAAAAACATGTGGTGAGGTTTTTCATAAACAAAGCGTAATAATCCGATTTCTAAGTTTTCATTTTGTCATTGCCAGTTGCGTCCAACTCACTTCAAAGCGTGTGTGTTGCCAGTGATGACATACGGAACCGAAACGTGGCCGCTTACAATGTGCCGATTAGTATTATTAGGATTGCATGCCTCAAGTGGCAGTGGGCAGATCACATAGCGAGGAGAACAGACGGCCGTTGGGGCGGAAAGGTCCTCGAGTGGAGGCCACGTACAGGAAGTCGCAGCCGTGGCAGGTGCCAAAAGGTGGACCGACGATCTGGTGAAGATCGCGGGAATCCATTGGATGCGGGCGGCACAGGACCGATTTGTGTGGAGAAATTGGAGGAGGTCTATGTCAAGCAGTGGAAGTCTATTGGCTGAAATGATGATGATGAGTTGCGTCCAATCCAAAGCCGTTGCTTTAAAACCCATGATATCGACTATGCATGGATTACGAGTATGATTCAGGTTTTGGGAAGTCTGCTAACACTGTGAAGCGATTACCGGCTAACCTTCGCAGGACTTAGACAGAGGAACCATATCGCAGTACTCATTATTACTAGGAACAGACTAAGTGGATCAATACAACGCAGTCATATGATATCCTCAGTTCTGTGGAACGGTTTGGCTGCGGGAGTATTTTCCAACGGCTGCGACTTAGGGAATTTCAAGAGAAGAACGTACTCTTTTTTTAAAAAGGCCGGCAACACATTAGTAATCTCTCTGATTTCGCGAATGATCATGGGCGGTTTTGAATACTATCCATCAGGTGACTCGCTTGTTTGTCGCTTCTAGCATAAAAAATATAATGATATTTTTTTTATTAACCTTAAGAGTTGTACAATTACGCACATTATTCTTACACAACTTTTATTTGAACTTTCTTGCCCATCTCTCCAGGATCACATACAGTTGCGTCAGCGCACGAATTCGTTTCGAAACTGTCCAAGAGCTAACATTGCCCAACGCCGTAATAGGCAAAGGCTAATTTTGTAAAGACAACATAATCTCGTGTTCACACAGTTGCCTTTGACGAGCCGACGACTTTTCACTTTTGTGTGGCATTGTACTTTAATGCGATTCCAAAACGGTTATTTTGTTTACACTTTATACCTTTTTCCTGTAAATACGATTGTGAACTTGCACGAATGTCGTCAGTAAACTGGTAAGTATCCATGTTTTCTATCGCCGAGCTTAAGACATAAATACGCAAATTTTAAAAATCTTAAAATGAGGTGCAGCGTGTTCGAATTCGAACCACTATTTGAAAGACGAACGTTCTTATATCTACTATCTTTTTTTACATTATGGCGGACAAACGAGCAGACGGCACACGTGATGCTAAGTGAACGCCCTTCTTCCATTTTCAAGGTCCATAGATTATTGTGACAAAGATGTAGGTTTTTTTTTTTTTGAGGGAACGGTTAAGTTTCCCTTTGAAATGCCTGATTCAAACATGACTCCTTCAACTCTCGTGACGGCCTCACAGAAAACCGCCGTGAAGTGTGTGCAAACACTGTGCTGTGTTTCGCTGGGTGAGTGGGGGCACCGGAGGACCAATTTTTTTTTGTACTGCGTCTGTGGCAAACAACCGTGCGGTATGCGTGCGTAATCGCCTCATGGTAAGCGATTACCTAACTATAGCGATTCGGGGGAGAGAGTGGGTTTAAAGGTTGACAGCGCACTTGTGAATCCACTGGTGTCGCGGGTCTGTATAGGCGGCGGCAATCGCTTACCATCAGGCGATCCGTCTGTACGTCTGCCATCTATTACATAAAAAATACTCATTTCTGGAGCCAAGAAACACTCGTAACTCTCTTTTAAAAATATTAATTTTATCAAAAGACGCTTAATCCATATTACGGTTTTCCATTTCTCTTTCTCTCACAACTAAGAACTCACACAGTTAAATATAACCGCAAACATAATATGACGTATACGCCGTGACCAGCCCGAGCCGGGTCAATGGCCGATTATCGCCCCTGATACGACGTCTATCGGGTAATCTACGCATTCCCTTAATTTTCATTTAATGTAATTGTGAAGCCTGACAAATTGCGTACTTCTTTGTCTTGAAGAGATTTCTGTAGGTTTTTCTATTCATTGGTCTCCAAACCTAAAATTACCTTATAAGTGGCCTCAACAGAATGACCTATCGCTTTTCAATGTTGTATTTAGAAAAAAAATATCTCCTAGGAAATGTGCTACTAGGAAAAAACAGTATTCGAATATCGAAATCAGTCATTCTTATTATCAAAAGAAAAATAAAAACGTTCGCTATTTAAATAAATTTATCATACTTTCATAAGAATTTGTCAGTGGCCAGTAGTGCAAATCTTTCAGTGTGATTTACAACCTTTTTAAAGCCACTTAAGTAGTAACAAATATGACCTTCAAGTTGGCAAATAATATTTTTATCAGTTGTTAGGAAGATTTTTCGCGCGTAGATAGCGCTGACTCCTTTTTAAAAGTGGTTTAAATTTTGAGAATAAACTATTTCTATGAATGTTGGAACTGTCTTTTTTTTTGGGATACGGGGCAGACGATTTGACGGATCACCTGATGGTAAGCGATTACCGCCGCCTATGGACACCTGCTACACCAGAGGAGTCACAAGTGCACTGCCGACCTTTTAAAAAGGAATACGCTCTTTTGAAGGTCTCTTGAAGGTTTGCAGGTCGTATCTGTCCGGAAATACCGCAGGCAATAGTTCATTCCATAGTTTTCCTAAGGTTAGCCATTTCACCATCCTTCCAGGCCTCGATTCTCGAGTCGGGTCAAAAGTACCTAAGATTTTCGGTTATGATATTCTCAATGTCATGGTCAGCGTGAAATATAAATGTTCTTTCACCCCTTCGAAAGCATGTTACCCTCTCCGGTATCACTGTGGTGCCCCATCGGCACATAAGGATAAAGGAATATTGAGCGCATTTGTGTTTACGCACACACTTATGTCTGACCTACTCATGTCCCGTGGTTTTGAGATTGGCCGCCATCCATAACTAAAATATTGGTTGGAAAATTCTAAATACAGAAAATATGTTTAGTTACTTTTTATTAAAGGATTTCTCATCACTTCCACCGTACACGTGGACTATTAACAAAGAGATGAAAATCCCATGGTGGACCCAGAAGTACTACCATCATAGGTATTATTATCGTGTCTTTATCGTTATATGACGAATGTAATGTAGTAGTGTATTCTGAAAAGTCACTATTCGGAAATTTATCGATAAAACAATATGCTCAGGTACAACAGTAATACCGTTAAAATACTAAATAATTCTTAAGAGCCCTTGCACAGCAGATGGAAAATACCTATAGGTAAACAAATAAAATAAAATGGTGACTGATTTTATCTACTTAATCTTCTCAAATAGAACAATATTTTTTTTCGTTTCATTTACAGCGCAACCCAAACCTATTACAAAGACGTCATTCAAAACCAAGGAAGAAATCACTACTAGCGATAAGACCGGTTTATTGTGTGATATGTTGAGGCCTATGTATCCTTGTTTTATTATTGAACAATAATTAATATCTATCTATTTTTTTAGAAACAGAAAGATCACTGATGGTAAGCAATCAGCGCCGCCTATCAGTGACTACTGTCCATAGGCAGCTTATCAACAGGAGTTGCTGAGAGCAAATCTCTCACTCTACATCACATCCCAGTAACTTACTCTGCTGGCTCAGCGACCTTCGGGTCACCTACTGTTGCCCTCCGAAACATGAGAGCGCTACTTTGATCGATATTGCACTACTCGACAGTCATTGACCTGACGAAGTTCTCGCAGATCAGTCTCGACGAAGTCTTTCACATTGCAACAGTAAATTTATCGATAGTATAATATCGCTATCATTGCAACAATAAGTTAATCGATAGTCTAATATCGATATTTCGGCATCTCTCCGTCAAAGTGAGAATGGAAGCAAATCTCAACAATAGTAAGTTAGTTTTACGAGCGTTTTTATTGGACAAGGACTTGAGGACCGCCTTTAACTATAATGTTATGGTCTCGGGGAAAATAGGCAATCAAACTTGCTAGAAAAATGTATGTAATTACTCCAACGTTTGGATGGATGAGGAATTTATGTGACATATGTATCTTTTATAAAAAGAGGTGATAAAATTATTTTTCGAGTTCTCGACATTGAAGTCAAATGAGCCCAATGAACTTCATGAACCCAATACGTCTTGTGCAATAACATAGATATCGAATTCGATATTTATATGGACGAATGTATGGAAACCTCTCATCATTTGATAAAAGGTAAGGTATAAGCCTACATACTGTCCCACTGCTGGGCAAAGGCCTCCATCTTAGAAATAAAGTCAGCTACTATAATGGGATTAGGCTTAATCACCAGGCTTGCCAAATGTGGATTGGTGATCACAAGCCCGAACTATGTTCCAAAAATTCGAAACTATACCTTTGTTCGACCCGAGAATTGAACCCAGAATCCCGAGATCATGATTCGGTACTTAACCTATTAGACCAACGGGGCGTTTAAGGCGCCTAAAGTATACTCGTATGCATCATCAATAACATCTCTATTTCGTCGTCAATTTCAAGGGCACGAGAATAAGCCTAGAGTTTTCAATTGTTTTGAAGATTACTGAAGATCAAAGTACATCATCATCATTTCAGCCAATAGATGCTTACTGCTGGACATAGGCCTCCCCTAATTTACAGATCAGATCGGTCCTGTGGTTGGTCTAGCTTGTGAGGGGTCTGCCACGACTGCGACTTCCTGTATGTAACCTCCAATCGAGGAACTCGCCGCCCCAACGGCCGTTAGTTCTCCTCGCAATGTGCCCTGCCCATTGCCACTTAAGGCATGCAATCCTTTGGAACTATAGTCCAAAGGATTGTTGCAAATCAAAGTACAGAATGTAAACTATTTGGACAGTCATGTAAAGAAGACAGTGTGTCTACCGAAGACCGTTATCAGTGACCTTGTATGCTCAATAGGTAACAGACACGTTAATAACACAGCTTTACGCAACTTGCGTCACAGATAACGTGTGATTTTGTAAGAAAATATTATAACTTTTAGTTTTTCCGATTCATCTGAAGCCTAAAGATCAAATCAATTGTACAATCAACTGACTCCTTTAAAACTACACTTGGACAACTAGTACCACGTGGTCTATTTACTCTCATCCCAGCTCCGTTTTTCCTCGTAATCTACATTGGGCGTTAGATAACGCGCAATCTGCATGTAAGTGAGGCGTCACGTCACACAAACAGAGCTCAGCCGCGGATGAGCGGTAATCTCCCGGAATCCGCCGAGATGGCGCTGCGGTAGGTAGCGGATTCGCTTCCTTGGTAGCTTGTAGCGTGTCCATTGATGCTGTCCGTACGAGACGACACAAAAAAGTTTCTCTCATGGTTCTATTCTTCGTTTTGCGTTTCATCGCGGAATTTTCACTAAAAACGTCAGTGAGAATTAAATGCATCTCTATACGTATGGGGTGGAAATAATTGTCACCCCAGAGTGTAAGCGGTCTTTGGAAAGCACGTAAAACCGATTGCATTGGTCCTGCAAACTTTCCCTATCACAAATATAACCCAATGGGATCAATCTCCTGACCAACTTATTGGAATAAGACGGTGAGACCTAAGGTGGTACCTAGACACAAATCTAATCTTATTGCGCTTCGGTTGCAGCACACTTTTAGACCTCCCTACTCAGATTAGATTAGACAGATTAGACTCATAAAAATGTAAGAAATTTATTTCCGAATTTTTGAACAGATATTTATGGAGAATAAAAAATTATAAATTCTTCTGTGACGTCTCACTAAGCATGACAAATTAATACTTAACGCTTTTACTCACGTTGATTTAAAAAAAGGTAATTCAAAAAACCAAACGTGTAACAATGACAGTTACAGTAAGTAACTTAGTCGCCTAAACTTTTTTATTGTACATGTAGCACCGACATCACAATACATTGAGCCCCAGGACTACGTCACTTCCAGCATATTAATGAATATTTTAAAAAAATCAATAAGACTACACATATAATAAATAATGAAAACTAAAAAAATACGGGTCATCTTTTTTTTCTTTCTTTATTCGAAACGCATGTAAAATGGTAATATATTTTTGTCATATTATCCATTGAAGGAAAATGTCTGAGGCCAATGGAACCACGTCCGACATAGGCTAAACTAGCGCCTTCCCGGCGACGAAGGATTAGCGACGTAAACGCCTGCCGCCTCACCTACTATTCTCCTTCCAGTACTATCTTAATCAGGATATTTGAAGAAAGCGGTTTAATTGAGTGTACTTACTTAAATATTTGGATGCGAGTACAAAGTGTTTCGATGTGTCAATAATGGCTTGAGACTTGACTTATCGACATAAATATGTATATATTTAATTACAATGTATAATAATTATATACATAGTTATAATTTTTCATTTTTCATGTATGACGAATTATTTTTGAATTTCGATTTTTTTAAATTTTGACTGCCTCGGTGGCGCAGTGGTTAGTGGGTCGCACATTAAAGCGACGGCTGCGCAAGAGGTCCCGGATACGATCCCCGGGTCGGGCTAAAAATGTGTACCTAAGTTTGCGGTAAGACATTCTTAGTGTCAGCCCGGAGTCTGGAAGTTGGCGGTCTTGTACCCCCGTGCCTCGGAAAGGACGTTAAGCCGTTGGTCCTGCGCCCAATCCCTCTCCGGTCGTATCACACCATGCTGGTGTCCTATCGGAATATGGGGATGAAGGAAATAAAGAGTGCATTTGTGTTCGTGCACACACTTGAGCACTATAATATATCCTTGCGATGACCTGCTACTATAAAAATTCCATACAAAGTGGTCCTTGCGATCCAATTATTCCGCATCTTCGGCCAATCGTGGCACACTGTAGGGTAGCCATAGCGACTTTGTTTTAACTTTACTGGATTTCCCTTTCGTACAACGCATCTGATCGCTATGTGCCTGCTTTGGTGATAAAGGGGTTTTGGCCTTTTTCATGGTTTTAGAACGGATGAATTAGTTCCTAATAGCAATTGACAAGACATGTACCTAATTCATTCTAATTTACCTGTCGTGTTTATGTATATCTTATCAAATTACAGGCATCATTTATTTGCCAGATGATAAATATGTCAGTCATATCTCCCCTAGACGGGTTATAAAAAACAAACAACATAATTATGTAGGTACATAGTTCTAATAAAATTAATTTGTTTACATTTTTAGTTAGGTGTTGCTTTTGATAACTACAAAGTAAGATGTATGAATGAACTAATACCACAGCTAATACAATCAGTATCAATGTTAGGGAAACCCCTATTTTTATACCTATTTACGGCTTTTAACAGCTCTTAGCGGTTAGTCATATTCTTCTATAAAATAATAAAATCAGCGATTACAACGAGTATTCATCTATCTCTCTGTATTCAGATGACCTACAATATTATCATGGCCTCCTATATTATCGAATACAGATATAATTTTATTGTATTGTTAACTGTTAGCACGTGAAAAAGATTACACATAGAAATAGCAGCATATTGAAAAAAATTGAACTTTCAAATTGAGACCATACATACAAGTTTGGTCATGGAAAAGAGGTACCTATAATAATAGGTATAGGTATTTTTTTCATTTTTATCATTTTCTTACTTTGTAGGCTAGTTAGGCACTGGTTTTACAGCTAAACCACCCTAGGGAGACTCCCTGGATAACGACCACTATCGAAGTGATAGGACCGTGCCCTGCGAAGCAAGCAAAAATCTTTCACGTGTTTCAATCTTGCAATGTGCTAACGTGATACATTATCAAGTTGAAGTTTTGCATCCTTCTCTAAACTAGCATGGTAAAATTAGTAGTAGTAGTAGATTAAGAGAATTAGAATATGCTGCCTCTTAAGTCTATAGGTAAGAGTGGTAGACCAAAGACCCCTCCACGTGAGGGAAGTCCTAATCAAACTAGAGGAACTTTGATTCTCAAAGTGTTGTCCCACCTGACTTCCGGGCTTATACCTAGGAGAGAGAGGAAAATAAGCAAAGGCTTCAGTGTTTAACCTGCCTGATGTCATCATCATCATTTCAGCCAATAAACGTCCACTGCTGGACTTAGGCCTCCCTTAATGATCTCCACACAGATCGCTCCTATGCCGCCCGCATCCAAGGTATTCCTGCGATCTTCAACAGATCGTCGGTCCACCTTGTGGGGGACCTGCCACGGTTTCGACCTCCTATATGCGGCCTCCACTCGAGGACCTTTCTACCTGATGTAATACATTTTAATGATAGATTGTTTGCCTTTTCGATTACATGAAGTTTAAATAAAGCTTCAACAATTTAGATACCCTACTTACCCTCAACGCACCGGTTAGTAACTTTTCGTTTGCTTCAAACTGGTCACAATACGATACGAAAATTATGTATTGCATGTCGCTATCTATCCAATTATTATCAAGTTACCGTCCGACCGGGTTGAATACCGCAAATACGTGGCAATGACACCAATACTAGATACAATTTGTGACGGCTGAACTTGTACATCGTAAAACTATGCCTATAAATATAAATAACGTTTATGATAGTAAACTTCTTGATGTTAAAATTGAATTTAGAAGTGAATTCTTAACACGAAGATGACAAACAATTAAAACGAATGTTCTAGTAAAAAGAATTTAGTTTCACTTTCCTCGGCCAGATGTGTAATATTTCAAAAATATTTTAGTACAGAAAAATCTGCAAATTATATCCACTGGAGATACATTTTATTTTTTTAAACATAAAAGGGGTTCGATCTCAATACAATGTTCGGTTTCTATATGAACCAAGATTTAGATTACTTAACTAAGTCGACCAGAAAATAACATTCGGACACAAAGAAGCCATGCTGAAACTATGTCACTCGCCTATTAAATAAAATAAAAATCACCCTTCTGACGTCCGCATAAGATTCACAAAGTCAATGTTTACAATTGTTATCGTTTTTGTGTCGATAAAGAATTTTATCAGAAATCGAAATCAGGTCAAACTAGCTCGATAAACGACTGCGGATGACAAGAAAGCAATAGACAGTTGCGATATAAGTGGCCGAATCAAATACGGTAAGCGCCAGGAAAGTAACTCCACTAAGATAATTATAGCTGTATTCTTCAGACCATGTTTGTTTTTAAAAGTTTATAAACCACTAGCCAACTACCCCAACAGTCGCTAATTATGTTACATTTAAAACTCAATTGGTCATTTGTAATGTCACAATTTCTCTAACATTGATCATTACACTTGATGAAAAAATGTTTTGTTGACATACGAGTAATAAAATTATTGTTTTTTTTTTAGAAAAAAATATATGTTGAGGTTCCCGAAATGATAGCTATTATAATATTTAATATGGAAGTGGCAATTTGCAGGGCACATTGCAAAGAGATCAGACGGCCGATGGGGCAGCAAGGTCCTCGAGTGTAGACCGCGTACAGAAAGCCGAAGCCGTGGCAGGCCCCCTACAAGGTGGACCGACGATCTGGTGAAGTTAGCAGGAATCCCTTGGATGCGGGCGGCACAGGACCGATCTGTGTCAAGATCATTGGAGGAGGCCTATGTCCAGCAGTGGACGTCTAATGGCTGAAATGGTGATGATGATGATGTTGATGGAAGTAGAATCTAGGCAGTCTTAGCATAGATTCGTTATATGTAGGTACTATTTTGAATACGTAATTCTTTTTTTTATATTTTCATTCATGTCGGTAAGTATTATAAGTATTTTATAAGACTACTATTGTACGAGTATATCTTCTATTGATGTAACTTGATATTCGTTCTTCAAAATTTATGAATATTTAATAAATAAATTACCTACGTAATTTGTGGACAAAAATGCGATTAGTTAACAATTCAAAGATAGTTTAAGCGTTAATAAAGTATAAATTATTATACCTACCTGTCGAAGAAGCAGAAGCTAAATAATAAATAAATTTAATACACTCCAAAATGACTGGTTTGCTTTAATAGGTCATAAAACGGCTATATAAAAATACTTAATTGGCAAATAACTTACCGACCGGGATCTTTTCGGTAGTGTTGCTAGCAAAAATATTTGACTTCCGCGGTTAGCAGGGAAAATGATGTTTCTTAGATAAATTCCACCTGGGGCTGCTAAAATTAATATTGGATTTTTCTTTACTTATATCAAGTTGAATAGTGATTTAGAGACTAGTCTCTAACTTGCATAATCACTATTTGAAAATACAGTTTTTGACAATGCACTCCTATCGTCTAGACAATAGGTGTCTAGACGAATACAAAAACTGTAAAGCTTTATACTATTTTTTCTCTTAAAGAATATATATTCACTTATAAGAGAAATACAAAAGAAAACTTAAACATAGGTAGGTAGTATGCGGTAACATTTTACGGTACGGTTTCTTACTTAATAATAAAATTTGTAGTTTATACTATATCTTACAATAATTTAAAACATAGAAATTAAAAGAATTTTTAATAAAAAGCTTTTTGTTTTCCTATTCCAGACAGTAAACCTAAAATTAATCTCTTAGTATAAGTAGATTATAAGTATCTGTTGTTCTAATGATTTTGCAATAAAGTTTTATTATATAATAGTTAATATTATTAAACTCAATTAAGAGAGCACAATGTTATTTATTACTTATTACGCTGCGTAATGTTTTCAATACTTTCTAATAATATCAGAAAATATACTATTTTGTTGCACAATCAAACTTAGGTATGTATTTTATTCCAATTTCTTTTACCGTGGAGCAATTAGGAAAAATAAAAGGTAGCCTTAATTGGGTTGTTTTAAGATTTCTTCAAGCCAGCGTATGTAATTTTAAAAGTTCAGTCTCCGTATAACATGCCAATTGTAGCATGGCAACACTGCGGTACACATCATTTGCGTGTGATGTGATAAAGCAATATTATTGTTTCGAACAAAAACAGTGTCAAGTGAAGACGAAACAAGTATTAATAATGTTCTTTGTACAGTGTTTGCAGGAGTTAACTTAAGTTTTTTTTTACAATTTGCAATCTTAATACTGAAGTTGACTGCGACCACCCAACTCGCGACACAGGTTTGCTTGATGCCTGAACACGTCTTGCTGTAGAGACAGCCACGTTGTTACAACAACCAGAATTGTATTGAGGCTTTGACCATGGAAAAGCCTCGCTTCGGCATGATTGGGCTGGCTCGACCGGAGCGATACCACGGCCTCACAGAAAACCGGCGTGATGCAGCATTGTACTGTGTATCGCTGCGTGAGGGAGGGTACCGGAGGCCCAATCCGGGGAAGGGGGGTTTAAAGGATGGCAGCGTACTTGTGACTACTCGTGTCGCGGGTGTCCATGGGCGCTGACAATCGCTTACCACCAGGTGATCCGTCTGCTCGTCTGCCAATTAACACACAACTTAGGTACAAATTTTTATCCCGGGACCTCTTGCGCAGTCGTCGCGTTATAGTGCGACCCACTAACCACTACGCCACCGAGGCGGTTATAACGTACCCTACCCTGAATAATAACGTACCTACTACGGGTGGGGAAAAATACAAATTATAGGTATGAAGGAGTGGGGATAACTTGGAGCGATTGATTGTAACAGGGAAAGTGGAAGGAAGAAGACCGAGAGGCCGTAGTCCCCAGCGATGGTCAGACCAGTTAGCGAAACAGATCGAGATCCCGATAAGCACTGCCCTGCACCGAGCGGCGGAGCGCAGCCGATGGCGACAGCTGGTCGACAAAATCGGAAGGAGTCACGTGAGGGAATCGACAGGATAGAGAGAGATCATATTTAGTATGGACATAGGGAACATATCGTAACAGAGGCCCAGTTCTCGTGCTCGTGAAATTTATTATCATAGGACATAATATCACTAAAACATAGTTTTTTGTATGGTTTTCAGGTGAAATCCGCCATGTTTTCAAAATATCACGAGCACGAGAATTGGGCTCCAGGTCAGTATGGTGAGAAATAAACATACCTACTTCCTATATCATTATGACTTTGTAACTTGGCAATAGCGAATAGATGGTTTAATCGATGCAATAAAATGGAAGATAAGCGTCGTATCTGTTTGTATGGTAAAGGGCTTTGTAGATATTTTGTTTCCATTTGTTAAAATTAAAAATATTAAGATGTATATATTGATGATGTATTAATACCACACATTATAGTAACACTAGGTAGCTACTACACACACAAATACATAACTTCTCACAAACCGTACCGTGGGAGAGCCACGCTTCGGCATAAACGGGCCGGCTCGACCGAAATGATACCACGGCCTCACAGAAAACCGGCGTGAAGCAGCGCTGTGCTGTGTTTCTCTACGTGAGTGAGGGTACCGGAAGCCCGATCCGGGGGAAGGGAGGTTCAAAGGTTGGCAGCGCACTTGTGACTCCACAGTCGAATATGCCTACTCATAAACACACACGCACATATTTATAACACTCGTACATACATCCTCTATCCTACTCCTCCCCCCCACCCCCATGCTCTCCTTTTATAGTAACCCTGGTGGCCAATATGCCTAAGGGCTAGTCTGAAAACCAGCGCTGTGGCCAATTTGGCCGAGCAAATGCTGAGACTAGTACCTATGGTTCATAATTTGAAATGTTTGTACATCTATTTTCATTTCTTTTGTGTAAACCTTAAAATAATTTCAAAGTTTCTTCTGTTATTGACAATAAATAACTTTTTACTCTACTTACTTACTATTTTACTGAACAATAACAACTGACACAATTCTTACTACGAGTAAACCTAAACAATGTGCGTTTTAAAATTACATAAAATAAATTGGAAATATTGAAAAGAAATACATATAATATCCACCCTTGCGAAACCGGGGCTTGTTCAGTAATAGTAGTATAGTAGTAGTTGTATTACGTAATCATTTCTGATAGTTTCGGTTTTCATAATAATTCAAACGATAAAGAGCCTTGAGCCAATATTACGTTTGATATACGGAGTTTACCTAATCATATACATTTTGCCACATTTCGCTACACTTCTACAGGCTGTATCTGTGAACATATAAATCTTTTAACCACGTATTCTACCAACCATTTTGAACAACGTTTGTATTACGGCTTTTAAAAATTCGCATTAAAAAAATTTACTTTAGTCGGTCACGTGCCTTGGTCATTTTGTTTTTTTTTTTGTTATGGGTGGCAGATGAGCAGACAGAAAACCGGCGTAAAGCAGCACTGTGCTGTGTTTGGCTGCGTGAGTGAGGGTACCGGAGGCCCAATCCGGGGGATAGGGGGGGTATAAAGGTTGGCAGCGCACTTGTGACTGCACTGGTGTCGCGGGTGTCCATGGGCGGCGGCAATTGCTTACCATCAGGTGATCCGTCTGTTCGTCTGCCTACCTATTACATAAAAAAAAACCCTTTTCCTCCGGATTGGGCCTCCGGTACCCTTACTCACAAAGCCAAACACGGCACAGTGCTGCTTCACGTCGGTTTATGGGATTGTATGGGGAGTCAACAAATTTTCGACTAATTTCGAAAAGTCGTATAAGAAATTTTGTTTAGAATGGTTGGTAGAACACGTGGTTAAAGGAATGTAAATGTTCACAACACCCTGTCGTCTCATCATCATCATTTCAGCCAATAGACATCCACTGCTGGACATAGGCCTCCGCCAATGTTCTCCACACAGATCAGTCTTGTGCCGCCCGCATCCAATGGATTACTGCGACCTTCACCAGATCGTTGGTCCACTTTATGGGGGGCCTGCCACGCCTGCGATTTCCTGTTGGTGGCCTCCACTCGAGGACCTTTCCGCCCCACGGCCGTCTGTTCTCTTCGCTATGTGCCCTGCCCATGGATCTCATAATTTCTGATACGATCACGTAAGGAGACTCCGACCATAGCTCTCTCCATTGCTCTCTGGGCAACATTCAACACCCTGTATGAACCCATAAATCAACAGGTACAAACTAGTAATTCTTATCTTGAGAAAGGTCGGATTCAATTGAAATTGTGCTCTTATCAGCGGGGTCAACCACACATGCGAGTAAGTAGCCGACACTGAGAAGCTTATATCTTTAACAAGAAAAAAGATTCCACCATAATTCTGAAATAATACTGTGACATGTTAAGGACGATTGTCAACGAGCATTTAACTCGTTCGGTGTCTACCTATGAACGAATCATAGAGTAACTTATATATACTGAGATAGAGGAATCACTCAGCTAGCCAGTGTTAGCGCCATCTAGAGGAAAACGACCAATACTCAACGGCTATGTAGTACGGCCACCTTCGAGAATCAGTCAAAGAGACGAAATAAAATATTAGAAATAAATTTATTTGCTTTGTAAGCAAAATTCCCAATACCTTCTAGATCTCTGGTTTATTTCCCATACCTTATTAAAGTTGCTAATGTGGGCAGGCGGCTTGAGGTAATTGTTTCGGAAACACGCTTTACTAGTGCGATGTGAAAATGCATAGTGAAATCTACCAAAACAACGCCAAACCATCTGCTTGATTGCTTTTTAAAGCTACACCTGCTTTTTACAAGCTCCATCTAACGAAAACCGCTGAACTATTTATTCCATACTAAGGAAATAAGTACTCAGTGAGTTGACCCTGGAATGAATCGTGTATTCTTGTAGGCGACATCTACAGACCAATAATACTACATCCACTGGTATATCTGTGACAACATCAGTCTACAAAAACTCCTGTCTATAAACGAAAGAGATATAAATCGAGTTTCTTTTTAAAATCTTCAAAATTACTCATATTTCAGCCGCCCATATTTTCAGCCGCCCATCTTTTCAGCCATCAAAGAAGTTGGTTTAGAGAGAACAGTTAAATAACGCAACAGGTATTATGTTATAAAAAATATTTATCCCAATCAAATTATAAGTGATGAAAACGTTACCAAAAAATAAAATTATAGAGTTATCACTAAACTATTTATCCTTGATGTTTGTTTAATTGGTATCTATTGCTTCAGACAGGGCAATAATCAATTTCACACAAAACAAGTATTTGATAACGTCAAGTCACGTTCACAACAAATTAAAATTATTCAAACGAAAACAATCCGAAGTCTGGTAGCGTTTAACAACCGCATCTAAAAAAACTGTTATTGTACGCCCAAAGTCAATAGGCCCAAAATATGAATCTCAAGATCTCTCAAAATTATTTCTAAACAAAAACGTTAAATAAACTCTTCATCGGAGACGTCAGAGTCGATAGATAGAAGACAAAAAACGATCGCTTCAAATCGAAAATCGAACCTAGAATTCGTTAATTCCGAGTCGAAACGATTATTCGAACGCACGCCGATTACTACATCCCGTTTTTATTAAATTATAGTCCACTAATGAGGGTGAATGCGTGTGGTATACTGTTTTTTGCGAAACGGTGAGCCTTTGAGCTCTTTATTATTATATTTTTATAACAACTCAATTTGGGTAGGCGCCGTACCGCCCATGTCGATTGATTTCATATAATTTTCGTTCCACTAAACGCTCTTCCGATGAATTACTGCAAAAAATAAACCATTTAGGAAGACGCGAAGGCAACGGCTCTCAACAGGTTGCTATCGAATTTCTCCATCTTCTTATCGTTGGAGCTATTTTTATCAACTCTTTGGATACAAACCTTCAAGGTTTATAGTTATACTCGCGTTTGCTTGCATGCAAATTATTTTGCGAAGGGGTTTAATTAATTTGTTCACGCTGCCAGTGTCATTCCATTTTCAAAAAGTATTTTCAAACCCCGAGGCGGTTGCAACGCTACCGTTATTTCGGCCAGTAATATTTCTAACTCGTTAATAATTAAATTTCGTTATCAGCGCCTTTAAATCTAATTTTAATTAAAAAGCGTCACATATTTCACGGGTTATTCGGCAGTAGGCGGTGCAGCCGCGGCCAAAGACGGCACTACATGACAAGTATCTTGAGACCTCAGAAATCTTTGAGCGTCCAAAGAGTAATGTTAGTGGTCGGAGATCAGCAGATAATGGTGATGCAATATTAAATCGTTAAATTTAATATTGGCCGTGTAGTTTCTTTTATTGCTTCACAACTAACACGTATGCTAACACGGGTCAAGTGATTAATTTTTTTTTCTGTAGCAACAAATAAATGTTTATTCTCACGCGATTATTGTTCTTATTCGATTAATGTTTTCCCGGTCACCATTGATTTATTTTTAGAAAGTGGGCTGTACTTGGTCAATGGTACTTTTTGCCCTAAATCACTTATAATGGTATTTAGACGGCTCGGACGAGGCGCTTTGTTGCTATGAATATCAAATAACTTATTATAACGGAGTTGTATAACGAATCTGCATTAATTAACGACATATTTGAGAAAGACATTAGTGGGATCTTTTTCAAACTAAGTTTTAATTTGTGTTAAATGAAAGTTGTGACTTTATATCAATTACGAGTATAGCTGTACCACGTGTATAAGTTACATCGGCAAAATTCGTCTACGCAGAAGAGCAAGTTAAATCCGATTGATTACGATTGCGAAAGCAGTTGAAATACAGACTTTATTGCGCTACGTTAAGATTAAATACAATGAATCCAGAGAGGAATGCTATCTCTCTCTTACACTGAACATGGCGCTGACGCATCAACCAATAAGAAATTGTAATTTTTGGCGCGCGTAAATGGAGATTTTCTAAAATAAGACTTCTGCGCAGGTACATTGGTGTATGTTATAAAATCGGTAAAACTGTACATACCTGACAATAGAGACACGGACGACTAGAGTACTCGAAAGAAACGTCAATCGACTGGGAAAAGCGAAATAAGAGCACGTCACAAAAAGAGTCCAGCGTTTTCGTAAACAAAACCGATAAAACGAAGATTCATTATAGGAAAATATTTTTAATTCTGATACAGGTCCACGAACTATGAAAACTTAAAAAACTTATCACACGCGTACATAGCAATCGGTTGATGCAATAGTCAGTCGATAGTAAGTCATAGTATCTGTTTACGTGTCTAAATGCTGATATGCAACTGCCTTTATTGGGTCACCAGACATATCGTATTGCTTGTCCATAGTGAAGCGACTAAAATTTCACCACTCGATTCATTCGAGTCAATTTTACGATTTCAATCGAATACCACTCGAATGGTTCTTACGAATTCTTAGTCTTTCAATCAGCAATTGTGAGTGAGAGTGACTCCGATTTAAGTTGGGGGAGGGCTTACAAATATTACGTCACATAAAGGGGGTTGGGAGTTCTTGGCTCTGATTATATTTGATCTTTAATAAGATATGCCCCTTTCGATCTTAAAAGTGGCATTTTTACTCGTTTTTTTTTTCAAATTTTACTAGAATTAAATCTGCTCAAGGTCACATCTCTACGCCTTTTCATAATGAACTTCAAATGCGACGCCTATGGATGCACGTACGCATTAAATGCTCTAAATATTAAACATTTTCGAAGCAGTATGAGTCATATTATCGTGAACTTAAAGTTTTAAGTTCAATGATAAAACGAAAACAAAAGAGTTTATTCTGAATAATAAGGGGCAATCAATGAACCTGCATATTTAGTTGTCATCTAATTCTTTTTAACTTTTTAAGAATTCGGATAAGCCCTATCAAATTACTAAAGGACAAATAAAGTTTACTTCTTATTTTGATACAAATCGGTAAAAAAATGATATTGTTGTTGTAAAGTCTGCTTTAATAAATCTAAGTGTGAATTTATGACGAAACTAACACTTAGTCAATAAAAAATATTTTGCTTTACACAAACCGTGGAATTATTTTATGTATATTTTACATTGTACATCTCGAAAAAATATCCTTTCAGAAAGTCTATTACCTACGTGTTAATTCCTGATGGATATAAAATAAGGGAAAGAGAGCAGAGAGGTTGAAATTGTGTCCCAACAATGTAAAAATAATAAAATAAGCAAAGTTACGCCATGAAATGTGGAAACCTAAACAATAATATTGTAACACACTTGTTTTCATTTTCATCAACCTGTCAAAGTAAGCATAACCAATAATCGTTAGCTCACATTATTTTTGCACGAAATACAATTTCGGCATGATTCAATGGATTGAGTTCATTGAGTCACAAAAGGAAGTCCCAGAAATGCATTCGTAAGGTTTTGTCAATATCGATTCGGTAGCATATTGTGATTTCTTAGAAGCCATAAGGCTTCTTTATAATACGGAGTACAATGATCGAAGTTATATCAAACGTGTATAAATTACAAGAGTTTTCCGTTGTTAGATAATGTATCGACTCTGATAAATAAGTTTGCAACTTTAATTAATTCTTGACAAATATCAGCCGCTTGACTCAAAGCGATATCTTTGAATTATTGGTGGTCCCTTTAAGTAAAATTCCGCTTCCTCGTAGTAAATTGAGCAATTTCAACACATTTCAATCAAGTGTCCTCATAATAACAACTCAAACTTGTCCCGTAATTGGATTCTTACAATATATTATTATTGGCTTTGTCATTAATGTCTTGTTTTGAAACAAAAACTCAGATTTATGCTTTATCCGTGACGGCAAAAAGTGTGAAAAAAGTCGACGACATGTCTACGATAAATCTCTTTCCTTTTTGTTTGTTTCCCAACAAGACTTACCAATTAACTCGTCACGTGACTGGGTTTTCTTTTTATCGGCGAAAGCATTCGCGAATATGTAATATATTATTCTCTCTGACAAATTACTTAATGTTTGCTGTAAGAGCGCGCAACTTTTAGCACGGTCTGTTGTTTAAATAAAGCTTGCTTTCACCTCCTTTATTTTGTCTGCGCTTTGTGGTTTGCTCAAGAATTATCGCAGATTCTATAAGGTTCAAAGACCATTTCATAAATACCTATGTGTAATAGAAAGGTAGCTTTATTTGTTCCTTTGAAAATTAATAAAATCCTCATTTTACCTCACATAGATTTTTCTACATTTCATCATCATTATCGGCCCATTTTAGTCCCCACTACTGGGGCACGAGCCTCCCTCAATCACATGAGGGCCATTGCCATACTCACCACGCTTGGCAGATGGGTTGGCGAGGGTTTTGATATAAATGCAGATTCCTTCTCTGGGTGCTGATGATCATGCCAGCAGCTTTAACTTAGTCGCCTTTTACGACACCTCGGTAAGAGTGAGGGTGGCCTATTCTACTCTGCCGGGGACCACACGGCCAATTTTCTACATTTATTTTACATGAAACTATAATGCAGTCATTTTATAGAGGTATTTTTTTACGATTATTATTACTTACTTTTATCAGTTTAATAGGCTTTTGTGTGCAATAGTTATTAGATTGTGGACGTCATTGGTAAGTGACGTCTATAATCTCACGAGTGTTGTTAAAGCTCTATTGCATAAATAGTAAGTGCATGTTTTTCAGTTGGAAATACATTGCTTATTATTATACCGGTTATTTAGAAAAAAATATTAGTAGTGCGACTCTACGGTGTAATACAGGCATTTCTATCATCCTCATTATCTTAGCGTGTTTCCCTATTGAAACCAAATCTGTCGTTTCGAATTCTGTGGTCTCCTTTCCTGCTACAGCATTTGTCATTATTAAATTGGTTCTTCAATTAGTATCAGGCTAGATTTCATTTAGACTCAGGCTTATTACATTATGCCTAACATTTCTTTATTGGTCGAGCGAACATTCCGTCATTTTACAGCTACTATATCCTATATTGCATGGTGGACCGTACCTGTTGCGACTGGCCGTTGACCCCTCAAGTATTGACATATTCCTATAGTTTCTCACGTCTAGCCCTTGCAGCCGATTACAATACGCACGGTATGTTTTTACTGCAGTCGAGCGGACGCACGTTTGTGTGGAGTTGCACAAAAATGTGAGTGAGAGTGCTATTATGGTATCAGATTAGTCATGATTTTTTTTGTTTCATTGTTAGATTTACCAGCATACTAGTATCAGCCTTTATACTGTCCCACTGCAGGGCAAAGGTCGCCATCATAGAAATCAGATTATCGCTACTATGATGGGACGCTGGCCTAATGCGGATTTGTGATCACAATGCCGGGCAATTTTCGAAAAATCCGAAACATACTTTTTGCTCGTCCCGGGAATCGAGCCCCGGACCCCGATATCACAGCTCGGATCTTAAACCACTAGACCAACAGGGCGTTTATCAGCATAATCATTGTATAAGTGTCTACTTAAACACACCCTTGATATTAACATAGTAGAAGAACCAGCCATCAAAGAATAAAAGTCTGCCGATTTTTTTCAATTAAATTCTAAACAGGCACTTTAGGGGTAAAACTACGAGTATAAGTGTTAGTCGTGGACTACGGGATCCTAAAAATTTATTCATGGTGTACTTACGCTGGTCGTTTCCATCGGAGCGAGCCATGACAGTGCCGTTTGGGAACACGTTGACGTAATGATGGGAGCAATAGCTGAACAGGCGCATTGAACGAACCATCGATGGCACCGCACCGCAGATCACCACCTGTAAAGTATAATCATCGTTTAGAACAATTAATAATTGACGACAGTCAAAAGGAAAACTCTAACATATTATAGCTAACTCGAATTGGCACCCTGAAGTGGCAGTTTGCGGGCCTGGATGGCCACATCTGCCGTAAAACCATAACCATATTCCAAATAGTTGGAACAGCTGTGTCCGGAAGTACGCCTTGTGGCTAGGGGCGTTTAAGAATACTGCCAAGGTTTCTCCGGCCTGCCGTAAGAGGCGACTAAACGGGCTTTCGGAGTACGTGAGCGTATCCACTACTGGGGAGTGGCTTGCTCAGCATACGACTCCGCGGGGGACGACATTACTGGGTGTCCTGGTAGATCGTACAGCGTTGAAGGACTATATTACCATATAAGGATGAAGCGGCGAGCGCGATTAGCGGTACGATATAGTCCCAGCTGTGGGGTTTCCGAACGCGATTGGGCGGAGATGGACACCCCAGGGGCTAGTGTAGGACGCCCTGCTACTCATTGGATTGATAGCTAGCTTCGTAGCTAGTAGATGAATAAAGAGAGCCTGAGATAAGAATTAGTGTCGCAACATGAAGTTCAGCAATGGACGGACACTGGCTTTTGATTGATTGATAGGACAATGGAGGCTACTAGGTGTGAAAGATTTGCTGGTTGCCGTACTGTCCAACAGTAATAAAGTTTAACTTTAAAGCATTGGTTGTTTCATCCACAAATCCAGTTAAAAAATAACCAATCACCTTATAGATAGATCTCAGTGCTACGCCATCGAGAGGATTTTTACACACGATGGGGACTATATGGCCGTCAGACCATCCTCATATCTTTAAATAGTTTTTTTTTACTTTTAAGTGCAAAAAGTGAACGTTAGTGAGATGTGTAACCTATGCCTGTGAATGTGAATATTCTACAAATAAAAAAAACCGGCCAAGTGCGAGTCGGACTCGCCCGTGAAGGGTTTCATAGCAGCAAGTAAGATATATGGAAGGTAAATTGCGGTAATAGAAGTTAGAGGGGGGGGGGGGGGGACATATTTTACCACTTTGGGAGCGTCACTTGCGCAAAGCATTGAGTTTATAAAAAAATATATTAGAAACCTCAACATCATTTTAAAGACCTATCCATAAATACTCGACACGTATGGGTTTGAGATAAAAAATAGTTTCAGTTTTTATTATGGGGACCCCCCAAAATTTTTTTTCCTATTTTTGTGTAAAAATCGTAATTCCGTTAACAAAATACATCTATTTACCAAGTTTCAATAGTATAGTTCTTATAGTTTCGGAAAAAAAGTGGCTGTGACATACGGACGGACGGACTGACGGACAGACAGACAGACATGATCGTTTTTTGCCTTTGGCTACGGAACCCTAAAAAACTAATACGGCATACTCCAATTTTATGTAGGTCTCAATGTCTCATTATTCATTTGAGCACTTAGCCAAAGTGACCAAACTCTTATCACTGTCCGATATAAAAAGCCTGGAAAATTTCTTATCAAAAACTGGTAGTAAGTAGTTATGCTCGTAGAATATTACTATTCGCTTATGCGTAGTACACACTAGTAGTGACTAGAGATTCAAGTAGTTCTTTATCGTATTCATTAGGAACAAGTAGCAGTTGTATATTTAAACTAAATTACATAGTAGGTAAATGCAAGATATGTGACGTCTACTACGGTTTGTAAATCATACATGCAGAACTTTTCAACGCCAATCTGATAAGAAATTGTAATAAGATATGAATAAATAAAATAAATAAATATCGCAAGATATGTGACGTCTACTACGGTTTGTAAATCATACATGCAGAACTTTTCAACGCCAATCTGATAAGAAATTGTAATAAGATATGAATATTAAATGTATGGACCCGGACTTTCGTTTTTTTTATGTGATATGTGGCAGACGAACAGACGGATCACCTGATGGTAACACATGGACACCCGCGACATCAGTGGAGTAATAGATAGAATTGTTGTTATTAATAGATAGAATTGCAGAATAGCCCATTCGGTAATTCGATTCTGACTCTGACCTAATATTTGATGAACACTTGTGTTTGTTCATTGACTGGGTGGCATTAATATCTTTTGAGTATATTATTGTGATACCTTCGTAGATCTGATATCCATAACAAATGTTAATAACCTTTGACTTTACTGACTTTGAGATCAGGGTGATATTTATTTGTAAAATTGTATGATATTTCTTACGATTAAGTCGCAAAAATTATCGTGCCCCACGTCAACGATGGTCATGTGTACGTACAACGAGACTAATAGTCCCATTGCCATCTACAGACCTATCTAGACGTAAGTACGAGCGTACAACTAATGGTCATGCTAAATCAACCGCGATAACGTAGCCGGCTGTAAAACACTGATTTATGCCAGGGTTAGTCACAAGTTCTCGAGGCCCGAGCGCTGACGGCATGGCGGTGACACAACCAGGTGTTACGTACAGAAGACCACCAAGTTCAATCACAAAGAACAGGATGCCATAAAACTGTATGCGTCAATTTCATTGCTCAATTTTTACGACGCATTCCATTCCAGTACAGAAGCGCCGTTGGAAAACTTCTAAGTAAAATGCAGAAAACGCCGTATTAATCACCACACGTGTGGTCTGTATCAGTGAAATCCTATCACAAGCAACTGTGTTGATTGGTTTAAATTAGTTTCCTTATACTGTTACTGTGCTTTCACCGGGTTTTAATGGCGCCAGCCGTATACCGACACCTCATTACGCAGATATTGATCAACGGCCTATCTCGTCCGACCTTCTGAACTTCACGAATTGAACTGCTGAATATTTACTAGTTAACCCTCAAATACCCCTTTGAACTTCAATTAAGACATCTTAAGCATGATGTATATCTGTCCGTGAGAGCCACACTTCGTCATGAAGGATCGACAGGAGACATACCATGGCCTCATAGAAAACGTGGCGTGAAGCAGCGCTGGCGCTGTGTTTCGCCCAATGAGTGAGGTTAGCGGAGGTCCAATCAAATAAAAGGGAAGTTTAAAGGTTTTCAGCACACTTGTCACTTTATTAGTTTTAGGGTCCATGGGCGGCAGCATTTGCTTATCATCTGGTGACTGCTCGTCTGCCACCTACCACATAATAAAAAGATAAACAGGTGCTTAATTGGAAACATTGTTTATATTAATGTCTTTATCAATGAATTCTTATCAATTTACATAAGATTGCATATTGTGTCAATGGTCATGGAACCGTCAAAAGGAGCACTTTCACAATCGCACTTGGTTTTGTAATTATTACTAGAACCGACCGTTCCAAGCAACACAATAAGGAAACAATCGATTGTTTTAATGGGTCAGCCGTGCTCAGCTAATCCGTCAGGCTGGGGTTCATTCTTTGGGGTGCACTCAATTTTATATCGTATATTATTGTCTACAGAAGTTTGTTTTTGTTTTTCTCCATTTGCCAGTATAGGACCTTCTGTAGCTGTCGCTGCGGTGTCATATTCAAGTGGGAAAGCATAGGCTACCGCGTCGCGGTCACTATTCAGCCATATTGCGTTTCACGTGGACTTTTTGTAAACAATACCTGGATTTAACTTTTAACGCGGTATGCTTCCCTCGATTTACTAGCCTACAAAACGAGGCTCTGTTGTGATTGTTATAAGAGTCTTTTTTAACTTCGATATGGCCAACTTTGATGTGTAGGTACTCAATTTACGTATTCGATAATTTCAATGCGATTTTCAGGTTATTATCATCTTTCAAAAACAAACTTGCAAAATCGTGTTTGTGATTTTAATAATCAATAACTGCAAAATTACTAAATTACTTTAAAAAATCTTATTTGATGACTTGAAGTTATAGTTAAAAGATCATAGAGCATTCAAATGTGTGAATGCGTTATCAACTCAGCATGTACAGATAAAGTTCCCAAGACTATTTCAAAATATCAGGAAATAGATTCGAGTAATAAATATTCTTATAAAATCATAACACGTCAAAATAAACTATAAAACTAACGATCAGACTTCTAAAACAGTTCGTAATTATGTAAATAGTGTTACAGAAATGTTCATAATAATAAATCGTTAAGTCCCGTAGCATACATAAACAGTAAATTTTATGCAGATTTTATATTAACAGTCACGTTGTCTTTATTACATGTATTTTTAATTTTATTTACAAGTATTTGTAAGTAAATAACAGCGTCTGTATCTCAATTAGTTCCAGCAATTAAATTTTGTGCAGCCAATTTCGAGGTAAATTATGTGGTGTTCATTTCTTTGGAGTTACAAAATATTTTTGTAGCGTTGTCTTTTTTATGCTAGAGGCAACATTCCTACTGGTATGGCTGATGTCCATGGGCGGCGGTAATTACAAATCATCAGATGATCTGTTTGTTCCTTTGCCTCCCTATCTCATAAAAAAGTGGGTCACTTGTATAGTAAGTAAAATACGCCGCCCATGAACATTTGCTAAATCAGACAGGTCGCTGAAACGTAGCCGGCCTTTCAGAAAGTAGTAGGTAAGTAGACTTTGGTTAGTTTTTTAAGTTTTTTTGTTTTTTTTTTATATTAGGTCGGTTCTTCTATTGGTAAGCAATTCCGGAGGCCCTGTATAAGCGTTGCCGGCCCATGCAAACCCTTAACACTCCTTTTTAGTACAATCTTGTGCTACATACCCTCGAACCTTTGATGGGAGCTCATTCAACAGCACAGAGCGTTGCGGATATTCTAAAAGTCATTTTTATTCTAGCACATGATGATGATTAACTGTCACAATATTATAGAATTTGGCAAGTCGGGTTAATATTTTTTACCGTTATAAAACGTCTTTTTCTACCTTTATAAGAATCCAGTGCAACCAATGTTTGATTCAGTAGCAAGCCTCGTGTGGCTTCGTGTAGGTACTTGAATAACTCATTCATGGGAATATCTCTGACTTATGCCAAGTGTACAATGATATGGCGGTGGCAAGGGTGGGCAAGGATATGATTGCCTTGAACCCTACGATGTGAAATTCAATTTCTACCGTCTTACCACCTTATGTTTGCTAATTTATATATCAATACCTTATAATACCTAATACAGGTACATTGTTGGGTTGGGAAAGGTGTGTACATACATATGGAAAATCTTGAATATCTTAAACTATTTATTTTATTTAACCTAAATTGTTCCTTGAGATATTTGTAAAAAATCTTATGTGCCCATTATATAAAATATATCTTTAAAGTTACCTTCTTCGTTAACTTTATCCCTGCCTGTGTTTACATTGATCAAAGACTTTAATTTTAAACTTTCTGAAATTTCGAATCCAGCTTCATATTCTAGATTTTTACATGGCAAAACGTAATTATTATAAGACATGATCTTAATTTATCTCCTTCTTTGATGTTTTTGTTATTTCCAGGTTTCTTTAATAGTTTTATAAGCTAGTGAAATACTACAACTAAGACTTTAGGCGCCCGTATGTCGCGATGATTGTCTGGTCTTTAACTAGGCTAATCCCAGTATTATAGAGTACTAGTACGCAATTATCGACATAATATGTCAATATTATAGAGATATCCATTCCTTACTGGCAAGTAGATGATTTTAGGTAAAGTACGCTGCTACCTTCGGTTTATCTTTTTTTTAAATTATAGCGGACAAACGAGCTCACAGCACACCTGATAGTGAGTGAGCACCGTCCGCCTATGGATATCTGCTAATACCCAAGGTATTACATATGCGTAGCCCGCTCTTTAGGAAAGAATTAACCCTTAACTTGTGTATGACTGTGACTCCCTCGTACTCCCTGAGCGCACCCAATTAGAGATATACTCCTAATAAATTATCGTAATGGAGATAGTTATTTTTTATGTGACAAGATGGCAGACGAGCAGATGGATCATCTGATGGTAAGCGATTGTCATCGTTATGGACCCCAGAAACCGCGTGAAGTAAGTTGCGCATGCATTGTGTTTCTCCGAGTGAGTGAGGGTACCAAAAGGGCCTAAAAGAGAAGAGGATCGTGCTGTAGGTGTCCTCCTGGGGCAAACATCTACACATCTACCATAACAACTGTTCCTCCTTTGATTTTGATACCCTCTTTATTATCACGATAACATTATGGACGCTAGGAAACGCTTCCTTCTTCGTGCACAAGAAAGTGTTTTCTAAACCGTTTTATTTATTACCTACCTTCCTTTAGCCTAATATTTGTTTTAAAAGATAAGCGTAATTTAGCGTGTGGTCCGAAACTTTTTGCTGCTAAGTGAAGTAACGGTATACGCGAAGCTTATAGTCTTATCTGAAGTTTGCCTTGTTGGGCGGATTATTTCGGCCACACAGGTGTGAGATAACGGTCGTGTAATAATATTTATAAAGAAAAAAAAAACAATTCCAAAAAATGATTTTTTGACATGCAAATATTAAGAAAAATGTGAGTCGAATTTTTTTCTATGCTAGAGGCGACAAACGAGCAAGCGAGTCACCTGATGGAAAGTAATCATCGCCGCCCCTGAACATCCCTGAAATCAGAGAGATCGCTAATGTGTTTCCGGCCTTTTTAAAAAGAAGTCCCTAAGACTAAGAATTTTAATACAACATAGGTATTAGTTGCTTAGCACTATTAAAAAAACGACGAAAAGTCATGTTATATGTGGATGTGATGGATGCAAAACAAAGTAAACAAGCAAACAGGAAGAAATAGCCAAGTAGGTACCTTAAAAACCAAATTTCACATTCGGTTTACGTAAACGGTCAAGACGTTCCATGAAAGTGGCATCTTTAAGTAAACAAAAAATTAAAAAAACATTAAAAAACCAAACAAAAACATAATTATTTAACAGTCAAAACATTTCAATGTAATAAAAATTTCACGCCAATACTCGATTGTCCACATTTTTGGATCAAAGTTTCATTTTCCTGTTGCATATTTTAGATAATGCCATTTTATGTTCAAAAGAAACATTCAAATCGCAAATATTGTTATATTTTTTTCAATAAACCGATCGAAACCAACAATATCATCCGCTGTTCTCAATGTACCTAATTGCGAATGTTTTGATTGGCTAGTGCGCACACGCGCGTAGGAACGACCAAAAAGTAAGTATGCGTCCTAAACGGACGTACTATTTTTTTCTTTTGAATTAATGGCCGTGAGCAAGATAAATGGTTCACTTAACTAGATTGCAGATTTTATGAACATCAATCAATTAATTATTATGAAAGTTAAACAGTTACTTAGTGTCCTTTAAGACTTTAACTTTAAGACTACTCTAATAAACGTGTAGAATTTTATAATTGCTACAGACAGCCAGCCAGACATCAGGTTACCTGTAAAATATGTATAATTGGTATTGAGCTAAAGTTAGATATTAAGGTGAGTATTGATTGGAGACATTTAACAGATTCCGATACTTTCATGTGTACACAAGTAACTAATACCGATTTCGATAGACGTTTTTGGACGTGGATGCACTTGTCAGTCTTGTACTGCGCCAACGAAACAAGTTGTATGCGATGCAAATACATGTAATGAGTGCGTTTGTTTAGTATTAATACAAATATTATTGTAATTTCTTTTGTCATCTGGCGCCATGCTTTTCGGAATTTGCGCGTTTATTTATACCAAGTATGCGTCTTTGTGAAAGATTTTGCGCGTTATAAAACACAGTGTGTATAAACTCTAAGATTCATATTGAATAAGGTAAATTTCTTCATCGCGGAGCGTGGAGTCGGGTAATCACGGCAAATGATAGGTGTCTATAGGTAAACATCCTCCCATGATGAGCTTGGTATTAGCTCGAAACTTATTTATGCTCCGGCATATTCATAGAAAATGTTGGCTCTTTAAAAATCTAGGAAGCTTTACAACAATTTGTACCACATGTCAATGCTTTATAAGTTAAATTTATTGCGTATGATTATCCATTTTTTTTAATGTCAGTCATAGATGCAAAACTTATTTTCATGACGTTATTTTGAAAAACAAATGAGTTAACTAATTCCTAGTTATTGCAACTAAACACTATTCAAATACAATAACGGAATTTTCCAGGAAAATATAAACAAATACTTCTAGCTCAAAATACTATTACTATTCTATTAATCATTTACCCAGAGAGCCATGGAGAGGTCTATGCTCGGAGTCTCCTTGCGTGATCGTATCAGAAATGATGAGATCCGAAGGAGAACTAAGGTCACAGACGTAGCCCAAAGGATTGCATGCCTCAAGTAGCAATGGGCAGGGCACATAGCGAGGAGAACAGACGGCCGGTGGGGCGGAAAGGTCCTCGAGTGGAGGCCACGTACAGGAAGTCGCAGCCGTGGCAGGCCCCTCACAAGGTGGACCGACGATCTGATGGATATCGCGGGAATCCATTGGATGCGGGCGGCACAGGACCGATCTGTGTGGAGAACATTGGGGGAGGCCTATGTCCAGCAGTGGACGTCTATTGGCTGAAATGATGATGAATCATTTACCACATTCTTTATAGATGGTCAGATGAAATTTAATAAAATGGGTTTAGGAATGCCTTAAATACTTTTATTAATTTGTTCTACTATTAAATGAACAATAACAAAGTGGCACACAAAACGGAGACTAAGAATATAGTATTTTTAAATTAAAAATATTTTTGGACAATTATAATAAGAAATTATAAATAACTGAAAAAACGCACCCTAATTGGTCGTCTAAAGTTTAATCTAACTGGCAGTTTTCTTATTCTAGGCTAATGCGAATAAAATGATAGCCAATGCGATTGATTGAAAATAAAAAAAATAACAGGTTTAGTGACCTTTTTTACACATAACATAAATAATTTCATTAGTATCTCGCTATCGGATGTAGTTAATTAACTGCTTTTTAGCCGAACATCTGTATTTGAATGCAAGCATAAATACTTATAACTCTGCGCGTATAAATGTTAAGTTGACATCATTTATGTTGCACATTGGGAATATTTAAAATATTTAACCACGATTTTCTGGTTGTCAGTTTGCGTTCTGTTTATAAACTCAAATTGGAGGAATATTTTTTTTATGCTAGAGGCGGACAAACGAGCAAGCGAGTCACCTGATGGAAAGTAATCAACGCCGCCCATGAACATCCGCGAAATCAGAGAGATTGCTAATGTGTTGCCGGCCTTTTTAAAAAACAGTACGCTCTTCTCTTGAAGGTCCCTAAGTCGTAGCCGTCGGGAAATACTCCTGCAGCCAAACCAATTATGAGGAAGAGCTGGAAGCGAGTAGCCAAAGATCGATAGGTGTCGAACATTTGATTACGCCTATTTCCAGCAGTGGACTGTAACAAGCTGATAATGATGATGAGTGTTTAGGTAAAATTAGTTTTAAAGTTTCTATTTAAGTATTAGAACGTAATTGTTCTTGAAAAATAGCATCTTTTTTTTGTTGCATAAAATAAGACAGATGCGCATGCATTCCATTTCCATTTTCTAACTAATCTTCTAATAAATCCACCAAAAAACTCATATCATTTATTATACAAACACTCATCAAATCAAATTAACTGATAAACTTCGAGAAAATGCGATGAAACGACATTCTCATAAAATTATTATCGGCTTTTATGATTTGTGGGTTTCGATGAAAAATTCATATTCACTTTATTAATATAATTATACTTGTTCAGTGTCAGTTTGATAAAGTTAATTTCTTGTCATCGTGTTAAGGCCGCACATTAATAAATATGAAAAATAAACGAGACATTAACATAGCTGTCGGCCAAGCTAATAAATCAATAAAATAACATGACTATATTGGCTTCATAAATAAATATTTAATTTCTATTATAGTACGTCTATAACGTGAGTGCTGGCTGAAAATAAAAGTATTCCTTGCCGTGACACCTACTGGTTATTCAAAAAGAAGTTTGGAAATGCTAATTTATCAGAAACTATGATGTATTCATTGTTTAAATTAGATATTGAGCTCATATTTCATTGGAAAGTTTCTTGCCAGATCTTTTTATCAGACACAACCTTCCGAACCACTAGAGCCTGGTGGTTTTATACATTGACATATACATACTATGAAATTACTTTCCTGGTAAGTATACGTATTAACTAGTCAATCTTAAAGCATTTAAATGGTTCCATGATTTGTAAGCAAAATGTCTTGCCTTAGTGTTGTTCATGATAATGTTTAAAAAAAAATGGTAAGTACCTAAGATTCCATAAAGTTTTGATTTACTAAAGATTATATTTGGAACTACGAGACATTTATTAATATTACTTTTTTTGCCACGCACCTCCTCAATGTGGCCGGTACGACATTGAGATCTTAAGATGACGAAGTTTTTGTACGCGAAAAATTGACTCACGCTAAAAGTGGCCGCTTTTGGAGTGAATCAATTTTTCGCTCGCGTACGCGTTGGACCCAACATTTGTGCATGGTTATTTAATAAATAGTATAAGTATTTGCCGAGAGGTTGTTATTCCGAAATTGTTTAAAATAGACCCGGTTTAGTAGCTAAAAATTCAAATCGATTGGCGTCGCTAGTGTGCCCTACCCGTCACCTTAAGGAAACGAGCCTATAGCTTCCTAAAAGGCCGGCAACGCTCTCCACTCCCTCTGGTGTGGCTGATGTCCATGGGCGGCGGTGATCACTTACCATCAGGTGACTCGCTTGTTCGTTTGCCTCCCTTTCTGATAAAAAAATACATTTGATTTTGTAACAAACTTTCTAAGTAGCTTTTATTTGATTTTTAAATATCACGTAACAATCACTACCCAATGCATTGATAAAATTATTTAAAAAAATATCAATATTAGTACTTTGATCATTCATCATTGTTCGTCACTATTAATTACAATATCACTATTGTTTATATAATTTAGTAAGAAATCTAAAATACTTGAAAGAATGTTGATATCGATAGCTAGGTAGGTAGGTAGCTTATAATGTTTATCTCTTTGTAGATTAGATGAAAAGAAAATTTACTATATCTCGCAATTAAACGAAAATAAGGTTTAGTACCTACCAGTAGTTTAGTAGTTACCTATGGGAGTATTTCCTTGACGGCTATGACTTAGGAACCTTCAAGAGAAGAGCGTACTCCTTTTTAAAAAGGCCGCCAACGCATTAGCCATCTCTGATTTCTCGGATGTTAATGGGCGGCGATGATTGCTTTCCATCAGGTGACTCGCTTGCTCGTTTGTCACCTCTAGCATAAAAAAAAGTAAAAATGTCAGTAGGTATACTGGTCTTATAATGTTAATTATAAATTAATATACTCTGAGAGGTTATTAAGATCCTGCTACATTTTTAGGATAAGTAACCTAATAGTTTGTTGAATTAGGTATTTTGATTATGAAAAATCATTAGAATAGTTATTTACGGCATTTCTTTAGTTATCTATCCGAAACTCAAAAATAAGGTACATGGTCTTATTTTGAGTTTTCGATAGGTAACTATACAGGTTTACACTACATAAAATATATTATGGGAACAATTATGGTGAATATAAGCCGACCAAGACTTGACTTGGAAGCCGTGTGGCGCCCGGCAGAGTAGAATAGGCCACCCTCACTCTTACCGAGGTGTCGTAAAAGGCGACTAAGGTAAAACTGCTGGCATGATCATCAGCAACACCAGTGGAGTCACAAGTGCGCTGCCAACCTTTTCCCCTTCCCCCCATTAGGCCTCCGGTAACCTCACTCACACGGCGAAACACAGCGCAGGCGCTGCTTCACGCCGGTCTTCTGTGAGGCAGTGGTATCACTCCAGTCGAGCCGGCCCATTCATGCCTAAGCGTGGCTCTCCCACATTTAAAGGTGGCAGACGAGCAGGCGAATAATCTGATGGTAAGCTGCTAGTGCTGCCGAACATGGACACCCGCAACATCGGTGGTCTCTCAAGGACGCTGTCAACCTTTAAACTCCCCTTCCCTCTGCATTGGGCCTCTAGATTGGGTAAGTTATTCGATATATTTGTTGTGGGTGTTTTCTATGTAGGTATTATAAGTATGTTTTCACAACAGAAAAGTATTATACATATATATGTATATATTTGTAATCCCACTGTTGATTCTGATATCCCTAACACAGGTGCTTGAGCTACCTATCTCGAAGTCAAATCAATTTATGTGATGTTGTGAAATATTTATTTATATTGATTTGACTAGTACCCACTTTTAGCGTGAGTAAATTTTTCTCGTACGCGTTGGATCCAACATTTGTGCATGGTTATTTAATAAATAGTATAAGTGTTTGCCGAGAGGTTGTAACCCCGAACTTGTTTAAAATAGATCCGGTTTAGCAGCTAACAATTAAAATCGATTGGCGTCGCTAGTGTGCCCTACCCGTCACCTTAACGGAGCGTGGATTGACGATTTGACGAGTGATTTTTAGAGGAGATTGTTAAAAGGATGGAGAATAACTCTTTCTAACGCAAGTGACGCCGCGGGCAGAAGCTAGTGCATTTATATTTTCCAAAAACGAATTATTTAATACTAGTAACTTACCATCAGGAGGCACAATATCTTTGCAGAGACGGCAAGCTGTGGTAACCTGTAACAAAGAAGTTATATGTTTAGTAAAATACACTACAAGTAGGTACGTATACCATAACATTACGAGTACTGTACTATGTACTTACAAGGTCTACTTCGATTCGTGCCTACTACTTCTAATCACACTAGATTATTGTAGATTACATACGTAGGTAACTTTGTTGTGGGGACCATACCTAAAAATTCGATGAAGAATAAATGTAAACAAACTTAACCTCAAAATTACTTTTTTATTACTTGCTTTCGTTCATTCGTGCGATGAACACTTGTGTTTGTTCGGTGTCTGGGTGTAATATAGGTATTTAAGTATATATTTGTGTACCTCAGTTGTCTGATATCTGTAACACAAGTGCTTAAGCTACTTAGTATGGAATCAGGTCAACGTATGAGATGTTGTGAGAATTTAGATTTAGATGTTTTAGAAATATGTGCACTTTATTAATAACTTACTTATATAGTCCATGTTTATATTATATAGTAGGGATGTTATGGATATGAAATTTCGGTTACGGATTTTTAAGGAATTTTAAAAGTAAAATACTAATAGGTAATAAAGTAGTTTTATTTCGTTTTTGGCAGGAATTAAAATCAGTCCCGGTGAGTAATTATTACAGCTATTTAAAATAAAAATAAATATAATAATTATATTATTAATTGAGTATTATCTAAATTTTAGATGTTTTAGATTCAAAAACACCTATCCGATACTATCCGAAACTTTCATTTCGGATTCCGGTTACGGTGACGGATGATTTTTTATATACGGATATCCGATAGTTTCGGTACGGTTACGGAGCTCCCTAAACACCCCTTATATGTATAGTAGATCGTTAACATTCGTTAATTGAAATATTACGTATTTATAGATTAATTGCAAAAACTGTTCCAGTTTTTGTTTACAAACATTCTTCATCGAATTTGACTGAAGTATATGTGTACAACCTGTGCGGATAAAGGATGAGATCAGAATGGCGGTGCATCTATTCACTTCTCGCTCGCACACCCACGAGTGCGAGTATAGACGCAAATAGTGTGCGAGCGAGAAGTGAATAGATGCGCCGCCATTTCTGATCCCATTCTTTATCTGCACAGGTTGTAGATGTTGTTATTTAAGTAGTTGCTGACCAATTTAAGTTCGAACTGCTGAGGAAGTTATATTGTAAAATAATGCTCGAAATAAAAACAAGTGAATAAAATTAAAAATTGACGATCGGAAGTTGAAAATTGCGATGAAGGAATCGTCGACCGCTTAGGCGTCATAAATAGTCACCAAAAACTGTAGATATAACTCTTGGATGCGCCTTCCATACGGAGGGCCGTGGTTGGAATCCGAACATGCACCTCTGCATTTTTCAAATCTATATGCAGTATCGCTTAGCATTGAAGTAAACATCGTGAGGAAACCTGCACGTTCCGGATAGGTTCTGAAACGTGTCACCATAATTCAAGTTGGTCTGGTTCCTTTATTAAAGAGTTGCGAAGGTCTAACGGCAGGCGCTTCTTATAATAGACTTCTCAATACCTGAATCGTAGTCTAAGCCTACCGACAGAGCCTACAGAGCGACAGTTTAGGACGCAACCGGGAATTACACGCTAAAATGAGGAGAAGGTACCGACACAGACACTATGGCTTATAATATCTGTGCTATGTTTTCGCGACTAATGCATCTTTTATTTACTTCAAACTTGCAATCCCACACTGGTCGGTCGGTGACACTACTGGGAATCACACGCTAAGATGAAGACCTCTTTTCTATTAAGTACTACTGTACTACTCTAACTTTTTATCCGACTACGGCGAAGCCAAAAGGAGGGTTATGATTTTGACTGTATGTATGTATGGTTGTTCATCTGTTCCCTCATAACTTCTAAACTAGTTATCATATTTGAACAAATGAGGTGTCGTTTGAAGCGTATTAATTGTTTTCTGGTTACGATATACGTATACGACCACGGTGATACGGCATAATAATTTCAGCAGAGACAATTTTCTTGTTTCTTACTTTTTAGACCGTGTTTTGTTTGGTAATCGGGTTTTAGTTTTTAAACTTATATTTTACCTACTTATATCATACCTCAAAATAAATAACGTGATGTTATCTATCATTGAATGAGTACATAATAGGAGGCGTATCATCATACAACTCGGTTTATGTTCGACTAACACGCGAAAACATTTTAACACATAATTATGTAGATTTATTTATTGCAACCAAATAGTTTCCGGCCGGTGCCACTTCAGAATGGAAAGCGTAAACACGTATAAGTGTATTTGAGTTGTACTAAAACACAATTGTGGAGGTGAAGAATCGAAAACTACAGGTCACTTCATGGCACTACTATACTATGGAGAAATAATTCTGTCATAGGTAAGTACTCGTAAATCAGTGTAATATAGTATGTCACTTTCTGTCGAGCACGCGTCTTTTCGTTTCGTATTGTGCAAATTCCGCGACCTATGACTGTTCAATCCGTTTCAGACTAATTTTTTTGTAAATGAATCATGAATTTAATATGACTCCAATACATCATGTTTTTGGACATAGCTGACGAATACAAATGAAAATATAATGGATTTCACGTATTTTCTTATAATACTTAACGAAATACTTGATCCTTTTTTAAAGTAACCAGTCTATCATGAGCCTGCATCAGTCTATTATGGACGTAGGCATCCATCATTTTTCATCATCCTAGGCTCTCTTTCCAGACACTATCAGAACAAAATAAATAGACACATAAGTCCAGCTCTAGCTAACATCGAATTTGAGCCTGTTTAACACGCAATTTTTTTTTTCAATATATAACAACATCATTTACATTGAGTCTGACTTTGAAATATTCGTAAGTAGCTAAAGCGCCCGTGTTACGGATATCAGAATGAACAGTGAAATTACAAAATATGTACCTATATACATTTATTAGTTTTCTCTTATAAATACACAGAAAACACCCAGACTAACGCTATGTGGCCGTGTGGTCCCCGGCAGAGTAGAATAGGCCACTCTCACTCTTACCGAGGTGTCGTAAAAGGCGACTAAGGTAAAGCTGCTGGCATGATCATCAGCACCCAGAGAAGGAAAACTCTGCATTTATATCAAAACCCTCGCCAACCCGTCTGCCAAGCGTGGTGAGTATGGCAATTACCTCTCATGTGATTGAGGGAGGCCCGTGCCCCAGCAGTGGGGACTTAAATGGGCTGATGATGATGATGGTGAACGCTATGTAGGTGTCTATGTATTTTATGCCATCAGTGCTCCTTCAGCTTCACAAAACATTGACATAGTTCCCAAAAGATCATCACTATAAATTCTTCTAAAACAATTAACGAATATCATCAAATCAATTCTCTGAACAGTAATAACAACCAGTTAGCGACAAGACTGTTTATTATTGTAGTCATGAATTAATTCCAATGTAATACGGTATTTGAATAACAGTGGCTAATCATCACTTCTTGCCTATCAAAGTGGGTGGTCGTAATCTGAACGGTGTGATAAAGATGCCGGGAACACGTGCTATTGGTCGAATACAACGAAATATAAGTACATTGATACTTGTGACGTACAGGGAGTATCTGGTATCTTTGAACAGTAATATTCCTATTACTGTATAGTGGTGCCGTAGCAGTGAGAAAATCCAGAAGCAAAAAAAAATATCGATGAGTGATGTTTCGGTGACCTTATAATGAGAAATTAGACATAAAATGACGGCTCGTACATTTCCGTGCATACTGCGCCACGTCGAATTACGAGGAATTTGGACCGTCCTTATGTCTGTGAGACATAAGAGTAATTTTTGTACAGCTGGCGAGTAGCTTGACTTGACGCCGTCTGTGCAGTGATCCTGGCGTGATACTGAGTCTGTCTCAGGAACATGTACGAGAAAGAAATTATGCGATATACTGTCCAGCGCTTAGGTTGATGACAAGAATACCCGATTGCACTAAAAAAAACTTGAAACAGACGATTCACACTACAATACATTACATTACAGTGTCTATTTTAGATGAAGGATAACTCAAATCTTTTGAATAGACGGCTAACTTTCCTTTTTTTTAGTACAATCATGTGTTACGAGTTTCTTTGTTTTAGAGTTTTCCAAATAACACAAAAAAAACAAGTTATTTTTGCTTGTACTTTCAAAAGATTTCCTAATAAAAGGCTGTTATTATTCACTGACATCCTGTATAAAACTGTGCCTGACAATTAATTAATAACACGTAATCATATTGTCATTGTCACCTCGTACCATGATACCCTGGTATCGATGCAGACATTAGAACAAAAACCTAGGTCCACAGGTCAACTAATCTGTTAGGTAATTGATTATTGTGTGACATTGTAAATGTATTGTTAGGTAATATGTAATTGATTGCAATGGATAGTTACATACTGTAAAGATATTAATGACTAAATAAGTTTACATTATTTACATGTAGATTAGATAATTTGAAGTTTATTGTTAGTATTTTTAGAGCTATAGGCCAACGCTTGACCACAATCTCACCTGGTAGAAAGTGACGATGAGGTCTAGGATGTAACGCGTTCGCCTAGAAGATGCCTGTTCACCCTTGTCTTAAAGATGTCCAGATCCGGTAGTGGTCCGGAAAAACAGACCTTGGCAAGGAGTTCCATTCCCTAGCTGTTCGCATTATGAATGTGGAAGCGAATTGCTTCGTGCACATAAGGGGTAAGCCAACAACGTATGGATGAAACTCCTCGCCGCGTCTTTTTGTCCGGTGATGGAATAGGCTAGGGGGGATCAAATTATGCAGTTGTACGCGAGAAAGCTTTCTGTTGGATATACACCTACGTGCGAGTGTATAAACATAATAAACATTATTGCACAACTTGACATGACTTTTACAAGTTTGTCAAAATTTGTAACTTTACAAGTTTGTCAAAGTTAGTATCTGTGTATTCATCATCATCTCAATATGTTATTCCCAGTTGCATCTGAAGCCGTCGCTTAGGAACCTGGAATAGCTACGCTTGAACCATGATTTGAGGAGACCAGATTTTGAGGAGTCTGGTTTTTTTTTCTGTCATAGGTGGCAGACGAGCAGACGGATCACCAGATGGCAAGCGATTGCCGCCGCCCAATGACGCCTGTGACATCATTGGAGTCACAAGTGCGCTGCCAACCTTTAAGACCCCCCTTTCCTCCGTTACCCCCACTCACGCAGCGAAACACAATACAGCGCTGCTTCACGCCGGTTTTCTCTGAGGCCGTGGTACGACTGACTTTTACAATCTTTAGCCATTTGATCACGTTTCAGAAATGTGTAGGTTACCTCATCCTCATATTTTCCCTTATCACCGAACTAATGATACATATCTGCAATTGATTTAAAAAATCGGTACATGCTCGGATCTGAACCCACGACCCCCTATTGATCCCCCCGACTGACTGAGACTGAATTGCGTTTGTATCGGTTGTAGAAAGTCGCAATGTGCTTGTAAACGTAGCCAAAAATCTAGGGAACCCGAAAAAACAGAACATAAATATTTTATTTCTATCATCATCATATATTCATCATTACATTGACGACTCGTTAGCCCAACGGATTAGTACCGACTGAGACGCAAAGATCGCGGATTTCATTCCAGCAGGTATTCAACACAAATGTTTGTTGATGAAATAGATACCTATTTGTATTGCACAGTTGCCTGATTACGAGATCCTTAAAGTACGAACATTTTTCATTTGGATAATTTATCATTGAATCAATCACTCCCTAATCATCTTCATCAGCTTCGAAGCCTGGAGTTCGCTTTCCTGCGTTGCCACCTCCACTTCGCACGGTTTTTTGGCCGTCTATAGTGATGAGATGACACAGAGTGAAAAATGAGTGAATAATTCACTCATTTTTCAATAGCACGCTAATCCACCCATCTGGAATGTGTATTACTATATTTATGTGTATACATATATATATAGTAAGATAAATTGTGTATTTCTTTTACTAATGCACTTGTAAGTAAACATTTTTAAAGCAATAACTATGTTTATCTTTACAGCTTGCAACACGCTGATTAGTGCCCGTACTTACTTGAAAACATTGTGAAACTAACGGGCCGAATATAATAAGCATACAAGTATTAAGACATCAAGCCAGATTTATTCGCTCATAATTCAGTGTTAAGACAACGTGGTATCGATTTTTTATGTAAATCAGATCCTAATATTGGGTGCTATAAATCAATGATTAAAGTTATACATGGTGATGCGACTGGGGTCGATGTCTATTCTAAAACAATATATTCGAGTAAAATAAAAATATTCGAGTTCACTCGGGCTCTAGTGAAATGGAAAACCTTGAGCAACTTTGGGAAAAATTTACGCTCGTAGGCGGAGTCGAGTATTTTAATTAAATGGAATGATTAATAACATTGAGTCCAGTGCTAAAATAACTCATATGCTTAAATTAGCAATGTTTGAGTTGAATCGCATCACTATTACGTACACAGACGAGACTACTAAATCAACTATCAAAATGTATTCCCAATTAGATAAAACAGATTATTACATCTATGTTATCTTAATTTAAAGCTCAACTTCTGGTTGTGGACTGATTGGTAATAAAAATAATTGCGAAGCTACAAAGCAGTCCAAATTGTTTGTGCTTCCTTGTTTAGGACTCTTCGGACAATATTTTTATGCTTTTTTCTTTTTTTTTGGGCCGTTCGTTAGCTGATTAGGGATATAGGTATGTCTATATTACAAACAGGTTAGTTTTTTTCTTTATTTGGTTATTGCTGTGAAAATTTACTCCGTATCACAAAATTTTTCCAAAGTTCTTGCACGAATTGTTATCGTCAAACTTTTTGAACATGATGATCATTACAAAATTGAAAGAAAAAACTTTATGTGTATTTAAAGCTGGTAATTAATTCATATCTTATAGCAATTTGCTGACATATCAAATCCTGAATCATGGTCCAAGCCTACCCCTCCGGCCTCCAAAGCGACGATTTTGGAGGCAACCGGAAATGACACAGTGACAATATGGTGATGATAATACATTCATACTAGTATGTCTTTCTGATGGCATTTTTTTATGTGATATGTGTCAGACGGATCACCTGATGCTAAGCGATTGCCGCCGCCCATGGACACTCGCAACACCAGTGTTGTCACAACTGCGCTGCCAACCTTTAAGCCTCCCTTTCCCCCAGATTGGGCTTCCGGTAACTTCTCTCACGCAGCGAAACACAGCACAGTGCTGTTTCACGCCGGTTTTCTGTGAGGCCGTGTCACGGTCTTCGAGTAAATTATTTCGAGTACCACTATAAATTAACCAGTTTACTTAAAAAGCAGATAATGAAATAGTACCCACGTAAGTAAACATACACAATCCATCTAAAGGAGATATAAACGACAAATAAAAAGTATTACGGCAAGAAAAATAGGAAGTAGTGAATCGTAAATGACCAGCCATGGTGCATACGTAATTTTACACCAACCATGAAAAGTATATGTAGTCATAAATAATAACCGTTTTATTGAGTTACGATAAACGTTACACGTTTCATGACGATGTCTATTATGTAGTGGACTGCCTACGTGTGTATTGGTTAAGTCGACAGGTACCCTAACTAGCGACACCATTCGTTTTTAATTGTTAGCTACTACACCCAGAGAAGGAAAACTCTGCATTTACATCAAAACCATCGCCAACCCGTCTGCCAAGCGTGGTGAGTATGGCAACTACCCCTCATGTGATTGAGGGAGGCCCGTGCCCCAACAGTGGGGACTTAAATGGGCTGATGATGATGAAACCGGATCTGTTTTAAACAATTTCGGGGTTACAACCTCTCGGCAAACACTTATAGGTACTATTTATTAAATAACCATGCACAAATGTTAAGTCCGTTTTTGTACGCGAAAAATTTATTATCGCCAAAAGCGGCCAGTTTTAGCGTGAATCAATTTTTCGTGTACAAATGTTGGATCCGCATTTGTGCATGGTTATATAATAAATAGTATAAGTGTTTGCCGAGAGGTTGTAACCCCGAAATTGTTTAAAATAGATCCGGTTTAGTAGCTAAAAATTAAAATCGATTGGCGTCTAGTGTGCCCTACCCGTCACCTTAAGGGAGCTATTACGAAAATGTCTTAGATTAAATCCCACGGGAATGCTGTTTTGTGTAAGCGGTCTGGATCTAGTTACTTGCAAGGATTAATCATTTGATTTTATTATAGGAAGATTATTGTGGTGAAGGCCGCTCCCGTAGAATAGACTGAGTCTGACGGCTGCACTCAGAGACGTCATTTAAGCTAATGTTCATTAACTTTAGTATCGGTACTCGGTAGTCTTTATGCGTATCAAAATAAGTGTTAACATTTTTCTTAAGTTGCCAACTAAGTTAATCAGCGACTCTGAGTGTGGTAGTAAGTGCAGAAAGTGAAGTCTTTGATGTGTGCACATAACCTACTAGCTATCGTGAAGTAGGTAAGTGGAAAAGTGATTTTTAGACAGACACCTGCATATGTGAGACACTGGTAAAAGTGGACTCCCTGTTTGAATGAGACAAAGACTTTTGAATTATTACCAGATTTCAGGGAGTTGGATATGTTTTGTACAAAGGTACTAAAGTGCATTTCCGATTCGGTCTGCATCCGTAGTATGCGACAGCAGTCTGCAAAATTCGAACTTGTACTACCTACCTATGTATGGTCGAACGCAGTTCTTACATGATATTTGCAGCCTACGGTCGCTGTCTGTGGCTGCTGTCCGAATTGAAAATATACCTTTAATAATTGCAATTATAACATCAAAGAATTAAAAAAAATATAATAAAAATAATGCAATATAGAAGATTACGCCACATTACTAGATAGATGGACAATAGAAAATAAAAATTAGTTTCATTATTACAAAACTTTATTTGATAATGATAAGAATCTGTTTAATGAACTTAATCAATTAAGAAAACATGTATAAACATTGATTTACTAAAGAAAAAGAAACCAGCCATAGCACCAGCCAGACATATTCTTGTGGCTACCTACCTATAAGATTGAATTCCTACAATATCGAAAATTGCACTTGATATTAGAATCTTTCATTAAGTCGATACGACACGAATCAGATTCACGTTTATAATAAGCTGCAGTTTTACGTAAAATTCTAAACGGTACACTACGAATGGACGCGAACACGTGTAGTTATAATAATTTGACATTATTTTTAAATTCTACTTATTTCAAAAATTCACAGATGCTCGAGTTCGAACCTATGATTTCTCGTTCACACATTCTTAGCTCATTTATTATCATTCAAAATAAAATAAATATATTGTTTTAAACTTTCATGCTCATTAACATTAGAATAGTTATTTACGGGATTTCTACCATGTACCTTATTTTTGAGTTTCAAACTTCAGTTACTCTTTGACCATGGCGCTTGCAACAGTGCCGAAATATCGGAAACTCAAAAATAATGTACGGACATTGTTTTTCTGCGCAAGACTACGACTTACCTATCTGTAATAATATTGATATTATCAACTTTTATATTTCCAAATCCTTTTCTATGAATAAAATGATAAATTAATCTGTAATAATAGATAATACTGATAATGTTTTATGACCCTCGTTGATTAATTTGTTGTCTGATATAGGTACATTTAAACGGACCCCGCTTGATGGAGGCTCGTCCATTTATCAACTAACAAATACGGGAGTCAGAATGATGATTGTGATTAAAAAAGAAGTTGGATGAGTCGATGACGTATGATCGAGATGTATGGAAGAGAAAATATTTGCGGCCACCCCGATGACTTGGGCTTTGGAGTCTTCTTTCATCATAGCGTGTAATTCCCGGTTACGCCCTAAGCTGTCGCTCAAGAGCCCGGAGTACGCTTAGACCATGATTCATGATTTGGGGAGTCTGGTAGTTACAATGAAGCGACTGCCGTCTGACCTTCGCAACCCTTTACGGGGGGACCAGCTGAATCATGGTTACACGTTTCAGAAACGATCCGAAAATGAATGGGCCGGCTCGACTGTAGTGATACCATGGCCTCACAGAACACTGTGCTTTGTTTCGCTGCGTAGTGAGCGTACCAGAGGGACCGTTACCCCAATCCGGGGGAAAGGGAGAATTAGAGGTTGGCAGCGCACTTGTGACTCCACTGGTGTCACTGGTGTCCATGGGCGGCGGCAATCGCTAACCATCAGGTGATCCGTCTGCTCATCTGCCACCTTTCACATCAAAAAAGCGCAAAACTGTAGCCATAGTTTATTGTCTTGGTCTTGTTTTGTTTTAAAGGATGTAGGCCTAAAATCTAAGAGTTTCGACATACATCAATGTTTGCCATATAGCTCATCTAGTCTCACTTCAACTTAAATTTAACAAGATTTCCACTACAGCTATACATGAATACATATTGTATACACAGCAACATGTACACTACGCACTTACCAGCTTTACTTATAAGAGCCGTTATTATACATAATGTTTAGATTACACTCATTTATCTATGTAATCGATTTGAAATCTGCTTTATATCAATAAAGTACTTACATAAATTTCCATTCATAACAAAAGTCTATAAATTATATCGATAGGAAGGTACCTGGCACGTGAAATATATACGCCTGGACTTACTTTTATCATTCATCATCGATGCAATCGATTAATAACAACCATATTATCGATAAATTATCAGTTTTAAAAGGCGTCTAAATAATTCGCTTCGTGTATTTGTACTGAAATTGCTAACTGAAAACAGCGTATTTAATTGGGTCGAAAATGTCAAATTGAATATAAATAAGTAAGTAAACATTCACTTTTAATAATTAAAACTTAAAATAATTTGGTTAGTTTCTTATATGAAAAATATTTTTTTAAAACATTATATTTTTGATGGAAAGACCTTGACCCCAAGTGATAAGGGAAATTGTTCTTAAAATCTAGAAACAAAATATATTTTTTTAAATGTATATTGTACTTACGCATAGCATTCAGATAAATAATATAATTTAAGCCTGATAACCTAGTTCAAAAATTACTAAGCTGATAAAGAAATAAATTTAAAAATATTTAGGTCAAAAAGGTTGACTTACATAGCCGAACTTTGCCGTCATGTTGTGACCCGTTGTATATTATGTTGAACATACATCTAACTGAATTGACCAGCGGCTTTTCCTTTACCAAAACTGAACAACCCACTTTTATGTAATAAATTTTCAAAACACTTTGCATTCAATAGAACAAAACACTTGAACAGTATACTTTTTGCTTCTGTGAAAACAATCGCTTTGTGGTCACTTGTGAAAAAAAAACGTGAAAACTCAACGAACGGAGAAACACGTATGTGTCACATCACTCGTAATTTTCCGGGGGAGGTTCGCGCGTGTTTTCGAAAATGGAACACTAGAGGCGTTTGACAGTTGGGGCTTCTTCGGTTTTTTTTTATTTTCCCGCGCGGTCCGGTGGGTGTTGCTACACGCGCTGCCCTGGCGACATGCTCGCGGCGCGGCGTGCGGGCATCGACTACGAGATAAAAACCTCGCTTGATTATAAACTTATAAGCTAAACTTTTTTGTTAGTGTGAGTGTGTTTAAGCTGGTGTGCACGCGAGGCTTTGTCGGTGACCTTACAAAGTTTTCACTTGCGTAGATATTTTTATGAGGAGTACATGTGTTTTGAGAAAAATCTGTAGATGTCCTAGTGACGTCAATGCATATTTTGTAGTGAGTAAGAATTTAACAGGAATCCACAAAATCGATTAATAACAATATGTTCAGCTATCAGCAATGATTCAGTCTTTATTGTCATACTAAGAAAATCAATTAAGAAAATTAAGGTTAGCAGCGTACTTGTGACTCCACTGGTGTCGCGGGTGTCCATTGGCGGCGGCAATCGCTTACCATCAGATGATCCGTCTGCTCGTCTGCCTACCTATCACATAAAAAAAATCTCTGTATTCTCTTAAGTCGCTTAAATGACTATATTTAATTGCTTCAATATTGTTAAGTTGTTCCTTTTAAAACACTAAGAAAAATATAAAAGGAACGAAAATTGGAAAATTCCGTAAGCTGGTTTAAAAATAAATTCCACCACGGAACTGCACGCTAGTAGCACCTGAGTAATTTAAAGTGGACTCGACGTAATCTATGTGCGTTTATCAAAATGGGTCAATGCGGTTATACCTTCCTCACTCCCTGCACTAGCGCGCTGCCGAACAGTTGCTGCACTTCAAATTACCTACCAGTATTCATCACGAAGAAAGTCTTTTTAGCAAATTAGATCAATTAGATGTAAGTTAAAAATGTAACCCTGTTCTTTGATTTTTTTTATTGTTGATGTGGTTCCTCTTGGCCTCGCACTGAAGTTGAGAAGTAGATAACGATACATGTAGCGATGGACTTATGCACATTAAAAGGTATAGTCAAAGGTTCGAATAGGAAGCGATCTGCACCCATCTGTTAATTGGATAAAAAGTATTTTATATTAAAAGTAATGTAATAAATAATAAATATATCTCGGGTTGGTTGGCTAAAAAATGTTGGTCCAAACTTTTTAAAATTTATTTTATTCATCATCAAATATTAGGGATCATCGAAAACGCATCATGCATCGATATCCAGATCTCCTATCCTATCCAGATCCTGATCTCCTAAAAAAAGTTTTGTCCCGGTTGCGTCCCAAGCAGTCGCTCTGGAGTCCGGGGTCCGCTTTCCTGCTTCTACTCGTCCACTTCGCACGATCTTGTGCATCCAATGTAGTCAATTTATTGGCACGCATGTCCATCCTTTACGACGTCAAGCCACACCTTTTTAGGTCTATCTCTTCTGCCGCGGCCCGGTGGTGATTGCATGGCCAGACATTTGTTTTTCACGTAGCTGTCTGGTTTTCGCAGGACATGGCCGTACCAACGTAGGCGACTCTCCAGCAGTTCTGCTATGTCACGGACATGAAGGCTTCCTCGCGTGCGTGAGTTTCTCACGTGGTTTTTCCGCGTAACTCCACATATCCGCCGCAGCATCTGAATCCTCCAGTAGTATCCAAAACTAATTGGGGTTACTTACATTAAGGACAAATCTACGATCGGTGACTCCACTGATTTTTGAAACAACTGTTCTATTAAACAATGAAAAGCGGTTTAAGTAAGAAAATAAGGCTTAATCGCATGTTACTAAAATACTGCCACCTTTGACATAAAACAAACGTAACAAACCCTTATCGCACGCGAAAATAGACTGACTGATAGGTCATGTGTCAGATTGACTAGTGTTTTGCGTAAGGCTAGAGATGTCCTATGCCAATCGATTTTCTTCGTCTAACTAGTACCTACTATGGAGGCAGACATTATTCTATATCACAGTATGACCAACCAATGGCACCGGTACAGTAGCTAGATGCTATCGATAGCTATTGACTCTTATTTCAATAAGCCAAAGGTACATACAAAAACAATCGAAAATGCGCATCTTCTGCGGCTAATGCTACAACTTGTAAACTCGTGACGTAACATTGAAATATCCTAAATGGCTTCACGATTACCCATTTTGAATATTTTAAAGTCAGATGAAATCGAAATTTCGTATGATTTTTACCTCACCATTTTGCATATCGGAACCGGATTCGATTTGTATACAAAATTTTTGGTTTAAATGCACGCTTTCGAAACCACAAAAGGAAAATATACAATGCAAAGTAAACATACTAGTCGTGGAAATAATTTATTTCTTGTCTGTCGCTGACGTTTCATCGAAAGAGAATAAAAGATATGTATGCTATAATTTTATGTTAATACATGAATTTTACTAAGAGGAGGCTGGTAGGAGTAAAACTCAAAGATCGTAGAAGAAATGAGTGGGTCAGAGAGCATGAGAAAAGTAAGCGACGTTGCGAAACGGATCTTGAAGTTGAAGTGGGCTGGTCATGTCGCCTGAAAACATGGCTCGTGGTGCAAGGCAGTGGTAGACTGGAGACCGTGGGGCGAGAAACGCCCAAGAGAAAGACCCCAAATGCGTTGGTGTGACGACATCAAAAGGCTGGCAGGAACAAAGTGGATAGAAACAGCCCAAGATCGACAAAAATGGCATAAACTGAAGGAGGCCTACACCCTAGAGGTTGAAAATGGCTAAAGAAGAAGAACAAGGGACATGAATTTAATAACATTAATGTAGTTTCATTTGTAATAGACCCAAAGGTAGGAACTCCCTAGTTAGGTAATGAGACCTGATTTACTATTTGTTATTTTTTTATATGATAGTTGGCAGACGAGCAGACGGATCACCAGATGATAAGGATTGCTGCCGCCCATGGACATCCGCGACACCAAAGTGCACTGCCAACCTTTAAAACCCCCTTTCCCCCGGATTGGGCCTCCGGTTGATGGTAGGAACCGTACTGTGCACATTTTTAATTGCGAACTAAACTGAACTGGTTCGAAAGGTGAACTGACAGTTTTTCCTAAAACTGTAGGTAATCATCACTCCAATTCTACACCACATTTAGGCCAATATCCCCACACTCGCTTGCTCGTCTGCCATCTATCACATAATAAATAAACTGGCGTCCGGCTCTTCTGTTTCGATTGGGCTTCTATTCGGATTGCTTTTTTTTTTGATGCGACAGGTATCTGTCGTACGTTACGGGACAGTAACGGGGAATGTGAACCTTCCGAGGCCCATATAACTTGACCTACCAACTCCTACATCAATTTGTAGGTTTTTTTTATGAGTATTAGCGAAAAATAGCCGAGCCTTTTAATATACGTAACATAATAGGCTTCGTTATTTTAGTTATCACCATTTATATTTTACAATAAATATATTCATTACTTACTAAAATGTCTGCTATTCATGTTTCATATTAACGAAGACATAAAACCTAAGGCAGAAGTCGGACAAGCGAGATTGTAGGTGCATAATTACTTGTACAATATGCAAACGTATAACCCTAAAAATTTTACTAGTCAATGGTACTGTTCTTGATACTCATTAAGCCCTATCTGTGCGAACAAAAATATTATTTACTGCTTGAAAATAAAGTTGGGAATTGAGTTGAAGGCAGTACTAGGCACTTTTAGCCTTTGACCCACTGAATAATCTAGGAAATAATTTTCCAAATATATTATCGACATTAGTTCATATAATGTTAATACGTGGTCATTTTGCCTCTAGTTTCTCATTAAGTTACCTTGTGGATGTGTTTTTATTTACATTTTGCATACCGAGTTAACTATGTTTGACTGGCGACTCAAAATTATGTCATTGTTGAATTGACATGATCATATTTCTGATACTACTTCATGTTGCGTAGGCATAAGTGTATGTGACACTTCAATTTTGCAAGATTCAATCAACTGAATTAATTTTTAAACGTTTTGCTGTCGACGCCGGTTTATTGGTAAACCCTGTTCGATTAGCAGGGTTTATACTAAGTGCTAATAATGCAAATTTGTATGATATCAACTAAATTATGCAATGTTTATATGTATGTCAGTAGTGCCAACTATTTTGTTCCTAATAAAAATGTGTAGCAAAGATAAACTTATAGCTGATGCATCTTTTACGTAAATACCAAATTTTAAGCTATGTCTGTGTCCACCTGTGCCCCATAACAAGCTGAGTCTGACCACTGCTGAACCTACATTCAAACCTCCTTTATACGGCGGCCAAGATTGTTATCCCAAGGTTTCGTCATCTATTTACTGGCAGCTGACCTCCTAAGGACATTCAAAGGTGGCAGCACGTTTGTGACTCCACTATTCTATGGGCGGCGGCAATCGCTTATCATCAGGTTTTCTGTCTCCTCGTCTGCTATCTTCATTATATACGAGGACTCTTTTGCTTCAGTGGTAGTGAATGCTGTCTCTGGTGCAAGGGTAGCGGGTTCGATCCCCGCACAGTACCAAAATTTGTGTGCATGAACATGTGTGTTTGTAATGGTCTGGGTGTTTTCTATGTATTATAAGTCTGTATTTACAAAAGCAAAGTATTATATGTATATAGTTGTAAATACGTTGTTGGTTCTGATATTCGTAACACAGGCGCTTGCTACCTATCTCGGAGTCAGATCAATGTATGTGATGTTGAGAAATATTTATTATTTATTATATGCTAGACAGACAAGACAAGATCTTGCCAAACATACAATATTTTTATTACCTGCGATATAAAGATATGTCGGTGGCATAATAAGGTTTCCAACCTGACCTTACTGTTTTATGAGTACAAAAGACCCCGTGCTTTGCCTTGACATCTGACCTTTCTTTATGTCTAGCCTTTGCAGGCAACACAATCATGCATGCCTAAGTACTTAGTGCTTATTAAAGGTTTTTCAGGCAACGAAAACTCATAAGAAAATGGGAAAATATTTTTTCCAGCAAAAAGTTTTCCTTATTAGAAGAATACAATTAGGCTAGTAGATTATTTGATATAAAATAAACGTGTTGTCAGTCTTTGTGACATCACTAATGATGATGACGGAGCAATTAATTCAACCTTCAAATAGCTTTGAAGTCAGATTCCTATAGAATTTAAGGAATGCTTCACCCGATTTTCTTTGACATCGAGTGGAGGTGATGTTATTAACATTTATCCATTAATCCTTACTCCATCTCCATCTCACAAAACAGCCGAAGATCTAATCTACTCTGAAGTCTCATATCTAGAGCTTAGAACAGTTAACCAATCACATTAATACTGCAGGGCACTTCGCTTAAAACTGTAAGTAAGCCTTCAAGCATATTTCCTTTGTTCAGTCTATTTTGATTGCAATATTGCATCTTTCGGTATCGGTTTAATGATATCTCAGAATCTCGGATTGTATTCTCTTCTCGGGAGGACTCAAACTATTCTGAGTTGATGAGTTTGAATACCAGTGACCTTACAATCATTCTTAAACTTAATAAAACCATGAACACACTTACTGAATGCATGTGACTAAACCTATCGGTGTAAATACCATGGAAGGTCATGAAAGAATTTATATTTTTTTATTTTTTTTATAGAAGGCCAATCAGGATGACCTCACTCCGCCTGATGGTAAGCGGCCGTGAAATCCAAAAATGAGGCTGACAGGCACAGAAGAGCTAACAAAGTACCCATTGTGTCTGCCATCCTCACCCTAATGGCCTGCTGAGATGCCGTTTCACGCCCCGCCTAAAAGACCCCGGATTGTATGAAGGAGGAAACACATGAGCTGGGAGAGCATTCCATGCCTTGATGGCTCGGGGCAGGAACGAGGAGCAAAACCTCTTGGTGCGCGCCGCCATTGTCTGGATGGTATGCGGATGGCAACGCTGTCCAGCACGTGTTGTTCGGAAGTGGAAAGGGGAGGATGGGATAAGTTGAAATAACTCATCAGAGCATTCCCCGTTATAGAGGCATTCAGACCGGAGCCATTCAGATTGGCTCCGGTTACCAACTGCTTGGTAATGAACGATTACTTTACGCGTGATATCAAATAAATGCGTGTAGTTTCATCACAAGATTTAAATAAATACTATAAGTTTAACTGCCTCGATGGCACAGTGGTCAGTGGTCTCGTGTTCGATCCCCGGGCCGCCGGGCCAAAAATTTGTACTTATGTTTTCGGTAAGAAATTCTTAGTGTCAGCCCGGAGTCTGGAAGTCGGCGGTCATATACCCCCGTGTCTCGGAAAGCACATTGAGCCGTTGGTCTTGCGCCCAATCCCTCCCCGGTCGTGTCACCCTAGGTGTCCCATCGGTAATATGAGTGTAAGGGAATAGAGAGTGCACTTGTGTTTGCGCACACACTTGAGCACTATAATATATCCTGCGTACGTGGCTGATCGTTGAGATTGGCCGCCGTAGCCGTAATCAGTTGGAGGGTATTATTATCAGTTTGACAATGCATCCACACCGCAGTACCTTTTTGTTGAGCAACACGGTAACATAATGAATGAATGAATATACTTTTATTGCATTCAAAGTACAGTATGAAAACTTAAGACTAGGTATCACAGGATATGTACAACGAAGGCGGCCTTATCACTATGAGCAATCTCTTTGACTGACTGACCGGATGGCGCTATTGGTAGTGACCCTGCCTCTTACGCCAAAGGTCGTGGGTTCGATCCCCACCCTGGACAAACATTCGTGCGATGAACACTTGTGTTTGTTCGGTGTCTGGGTGTAATATATGTATTTAAGTATATATTTGTGTTCCTCTGTTGTCTGATATCTGTAACACAAGTGCTTAAGCTACTTAGTACGGAATCAGGTCAACGTATGAGATGTTGTGAGAATTATTATTATTTGTTTATATTTCTTACTTTACTTTTTTGCTTGCTTTGTTAACTTACGTTAGCGAATGTTCATAAGAATGCAGAAACGTCGGGAAGTGGCGCTTCCTCGCATAATATTTCACTGTGAACGAAATTGCCTTGTTCCAATTGAAAGAGTGAGGATACGGAATCACCGGCAGGATAGAATCAAACCATTTCCCTGGCATAAACTACTTATTGGATGTTTCTGATGTAAATATCAGACAATATCAAATACATTTACTTGACCCCAAAAGTTAGTACATCAGATATCGACAACAACACATCATGTGCGTGATTGACCGTGGAGAGCCACGCTTCGGCATGAATGGGCCGGCTCGACCGGTGTGACACCACGGGCTCACAGAATACCGGCGTGAAGCAGCTCTGTGCTATGTTTCGCTGCGTGAGTGAAGTACCGGAGGCCCAATCCGGGTAAAACGGGGGGTTTAAAGGTTGGCAGCGTACTTTTGACTCCACTGGTGTCACGGGTATCCATGGACGGCGGCAGTGCTTACCAAAAAAAAGCCTACGCATAAAAAACCTATACAAATCAGTCAATTTTCTTCAATTGATTACTCATCTTAATGTCAAACACGTTAAGTTTACTATTATAGTAACCAGATGGATTAGGCGGGTAGGGCTAAAACAAGCCGAATGGGCTAATGCAATTCAAAGGTTTTAAATTAGTGTCTAGTGGTTTTTAGTGTACAAATTTGGTGTTTATTTGTGCAGTAAAGTGCCGCAAAGTGATCCTAAGAATAAGAATCGTTGGATTGTATCGTTTTTGATACTAATATTGTGTGTCGAGTGCGTTGTCTCGTGACAACTAGCTTGACCTAATAGAGCCTTAAAACCTGTGATTGCTTTTAGAGTGATATCCCCTGAATCCGTAGGTCGGTAAAACGTAAAACACCGACGTTTTATTGAGTGACTGTGACTTCAACTGACTTCGACTGTTAACTACTACTTATTCTCAATAAGTTACTTGACATTGGCGAGTTATCTTCGGGTAGAGCCATAATAATAATAATAAAAAAAAAGTAACCTGATGTGTGGCTGTCTGTACATGTGTTATGGGGGTCAGAATTAAGGAAAGCAGCATAAATATATAGCTACTAGACTAAATTGTAACACCCAGACATTAAATATTACACACAATGTTAGTCCAGAATAAAAAAATAAGGATCCTTTTAGCATGAGACCAGCTTTGATTGGAAATTCAGTTAAAAATAATTACAATTATTATTTCCAAATAAAATTTACCTGAAACATTTGATAAAGGTCAAAACTAGTACCGAGGAAGAATTTCGTTTGCGACAGAAGCATATTCATGGGGTATTAAGACCCCAAAGTGGTCACAGTCCATATTATTTGGTTACTACCAGAATGCTAACAACCTTATTTACTCAACAGACCATCAAACGTTGCACAACTTTCTCGATATCCTTAACTAGAAACCGACCAAACTGCTACTAGTATTTACCAGGGCTGGTTAAAATTACGATTTTTTATAAAAATAAAACAATGATAATTAATAAAAAAAAATAACGAACTATGTTATTTCTTTTTAATTTTTTTTATTATTAGGTAGGATTTCACGGTAGTAGGCAGCGGCATGACTGTCCTCCGGCATTGGAGCAGGCGGATACCGTTTACCATCAGATGGGCCGCAAGCTCGTCTGCCTATTTTAAGCAATAAAAAAACATCAACCGTGAAACGTTCGTCGCATCTTTAGTTTTTCTATTAAAATATTTAAAAAAAATGGTAAATAGTCATGAAACATACTGTTTTGCTTATAAGAAACTCAAGAATACTATACCGTAATATAAAAGTATACAACAACATGATCATATACTCCTGACCCGGCCTCCTGCAAGCCTTAGTAGACACCTTTTACCGTGGGACAGCCACGCTTCGGCATGAGTGGGCTGGCTCGACCGGAGTGATACCACAGCCTCACAGAATCTTTTAGGCAAACGCAAAATTAGGCAAAATCCTCATCGTCGCTTTCCATCTGGTGCGATTGTAGTCAAGTATTAGCCTATAGACCAAAAAAAAATTTGTGTGGTGACATGTCTCAAAAATCTAAAAAATACCACGGCCTCACAGAAAATCAGCGTGAAGCAGCACTGTGCTGTGTTTCGCTTCGTGAGTGAGGGTACCGGAGGCGCAATCCACGGGAAAGAGGAGTTTAGAGGGTGGCAGCGCACTTGTGACTCCACTAGTGTTGCGATGCGGCTGCCATTACATAAAAAAAAAGATTGAAGCGGTAGCTTTTTTTTGGTTTTCAATTAATATTTATTTTTCAAACTATTCATGAGAGCTTGAAGATATTCTGCTACTTCGGGGCAAGAATCAATCCAAAAACAAATCGGATCAGCCGTTCTTGATTTACAAACTAGTGGCGAAACTAACAAGACTTTCTTTTAAATACAAAAATATAGATTTTAAATGCCAACCCTGGTATTAACTAACATTTCCTTGGGCAGAGTCTCCTCATGCAGACGTATCGTCTAATTAACTAAATCATTCATTGTTTATTGATTTGTTGCCCAATTCTTACTTCCTACTTCCGATGTTAGACTCGATTTTCCCACTTCTTGTTTAAACTAAGGACGAAACCACTAACAAAGAAATTAGACACAGTACAAGGATAATAGCCGTAAGTCAAATGTAAAAGGGCAACTTCTAAAGTTGCCCTTTGAAATGGTTACGTTTACACACCAGATTTGAAATGGTTACGTTTACTGTGCCTTTTTTTTCATTTAATCGAGACAAAAAAAGCAGTTTTACAATCATATTTTCTTACAATATTGTTATAAATATTAATTATTGTAAGAACACGACTGTAATAAACTTGCTCCAAAATTAAGATAATGCGGGTTTAATAAAAAGAGAAACATTTTGTATCTGGCTTTTTGGCTCTTAATATAAATTAAGGTACCTAATTGATTTTTAAATTAATATTCATATTTTATGGCAAAAATATGTTAAAGCCACATTTTGAAGGTTAGACAAACATTCCGCTTGTTTTGTCTGATCAAAGTTGTGTCCATTTCATTTCCTCATTCCGCGAATATCAATCAACATACTAACGGAATTTGACGCCTTTTGTAAACACTTATCGCAACTTTGGAATAAGACCTTCGAAAAATTAACAGTCAAAGGTCAAAATATTTTCCTAAACGAACTCTTGACCTCAGTGAGCTGCGTTTAAGACCGACTATTCCACCACTCGATTCGATTCCACCATTCGATTTTTTATAAACATGATTTTTTATGTGATAGGTGGCAGACGAGCAGACGGATCGAAGGAATTGCCGCCGCCCATAGACACCCGCGACACCAGTTGAGTCACAAGTGAGCTGCCATCATGTAAACCCCCCTTTCTCCCGGATTGGGCCTCCGGTACCCTCACTCACGCAGCAAAACACAGTACAGTGCTGCTTCACGCCAGGTTTTTGGTCTAAAGGCTAACACTTGACCACAATCGCACCTGATGTAAAGCGACGAAGAGGTCTAGGATGATACGCATTTGCGAATAGATGCCTGTAAACGTAACGTCTTGCCTTAAAAACGTAAATGGCCACATTTCACCATTATTACGAATATAAGGATTGTGACATGGGCATCCAGCTCTTGCCAGCCATCCTGCGCAGATCGTCCTCCCACCTAGCCAGAGGGCAGAGGGTGACATGGATAACGTGTACCAAATAAGTTTCACAATCTTAAATATTTTTATCTTTAAATAACTTAAAATCATCTCAATCAATAAACATGGCGACGCTTGGACCGAATGTTGTTGTTCCAAAGTTGAGTTACTGTTTGACTTCCTCGTGTGTCGAGGATTGTTTTGACAGACTCGCCTTGACCTGCAAGAGTTGACCGCTTGATTGCTGAGTCCAATACTTAACCTTTCGCATCTCGGTCCATTTCCTTTATTTACTTGTCGAGATAAGTGTTGCGGGGGTAGGGGGCTGCACTGTTTCAATGGACGTTTTTTGAAAGTCATAAGACTTTCATAAAACTAAACTATTGTACTGTCCTATAGGACTGTCGTGTACTTTTGTATAAAATTCCTTAAATAAAGAGAAAAAAAAATTTTTTGTTACTGTTACTTATCATATTCATAGCACTATAATTACATCCAGCTTTTTAACCGTCTTCAAAGCTGCCCAAGGTCATTAGACTGATGAAAACAATCATTTTTACTCAACGAGCATAGGGTCCAATTTCAAAAATAAGTCATCTTTTCATACAAAAGTGGTCAGCTGATTAAAACAATTGGTACTTAATAGCACAGAATAAAAATGAAACACAAATTTGTAAACGAATAAAAACACAAATTAAACAAAACGAATAAAAACATTAATAAAACTTATCGGTTGAAATTCAACAACCGATAAGTTTCCCAGGAGCGCCAACCTCACAACAAATGTATACTTCTAAGCCATACAACTACACACCCATAACTGTCTTTAACACAAAGAGTGTCAAGCATAGAGTGCAACACTATAATCAGCGCTCCCACTAAACCTGTCCGGGCAACACTTAACCTTACCATAGACAAATAAATTTGTCTATACCTTTACCACGGTTCCCACTAATAAACAGAATCCTGACGTCTTATTCCCTTTACAGCCAACTACAATGTCTGTGTAGCGACAGCCGACCATTCTGCAAATTTATGCCGAAGGTAAATTCTCGGGGACAGTATGTGGATGTTTTGAGACTATGGGCGCAAGTTTCAGATAAGGGAAAGTGCCTAGATTCGTAAATTACTTAGTGTATGATAGTAGATGGAAAGATATAGGGGCGATGGTAGGCCAGTGGTTCTGAACGAGCCTTCCATATAGGGGGTCGTGTTCCGAATACGAGCATGCACCTCTAAATTTTTCAAATATTTGTGTGAAGGAGATGATGCGATTAAAGCTAGCTGTATATAAATAAATAACGATTTATTAATTTATATTCAATGTGTACAAGCAGACCATTTTTATTTTTATATCATAAATACATCTTTATCGGTAAATAAAAATCAATTAACAGCGCTAGTAGACCATACGAGCCACCCTTAAATGAGACAACGTGTCCATTTCAGATTTTTAAGTCTTACTAACATTACTTTATAAAATGATGGTTTCATTCAAATTACATCTCTGTAGAAAAAATATTAGTTTAATCTCTTAGTTCTTCAATTATTGTATTACTAAGTACATAGTGAGTTAATCAACCTTACTGCCTTTAGAAAATAATATTATGTAATTTCGTTCAAAAATGTTTTTAAATTATACCTCCATAATCTTCTATGCGCAAAAAACCTCCCGCAAGCAAGTAATTTACAATAGAACATGAAGCCAAGAAACTGTTATGGAGGTGGCATTATTTTTTTATTATAATACGTATAACCTATTTATTCTATTGTTAATATAGCTCCTGGCGCGACATAATAATACGAGTATGTCTTTTCATGGAGGAATACGGAGGTAGAGATTGGGCTGGAAGTAGTGTCAGATTAGGCCAGGGGGCGATAGGTTGACAGTGACAACAGGTTTTTTTTCACAGTGACATTATGCATTTCCCAATATGAACCACCTTGGTTCACAATCTTATTACTGTATTGAGATGTATACTTTATTTATTACTATCTCATAAAGAAGAAGGTAGCAGATCATAAATTTAAAAATAAATAGATCTTTATCATATTTTACCATTATTTCTTAAACAATAGCCATTGTCATGTCCTATACATCATTTAACAGTTAAGTTTTCATTATTAAAGATAATTAAATATTAGCCATACATTTCCGCTCGTCGAGTGTAATACTTTTTACGATTATTTATATGAATTTGTGTACAGGTATAAGTTATTTATCATTATTCACATTTATGAAGTGGCTATTGTGTTTTGTTTGTATAATACTTTGAGTAGACTTAAGGAATTTCTTGTGTATGCCTTGTTGATTGTCTTAATTAATAATAATATATACAAATTAATAAAAATATGTACAAAAGTATAGAATAAAGATAGATTAAAGCATAGAATGCCCTAGTTTGAGACTAAATGTTCGGTATGAATTATTTGGCTTATTTATTTATTATTTTTGGTACCGATTAACAAATACATTCCGGACATAAAACATCTTTTTCAAAATAATTTTGGAATGTACAGCATTCCAAAATTATTCAAAGTATTGTTTCTATGTAGGCAATAGGCAATTATTTCCCATTGCCTACCTTCCCCACCCACAAAACATATAAAAACAAATAGCTTACATAACAATGAAGTGACATTGTTAACTCCGGCCGATGTATTATGCGGAAATTCTTGCGTTTTTTTTTTCAATGGCAAAATGACGTCAATGACGCTACTCCATGATTGATTTGATCACGCCTTTCTTAGCTCGTGGGTCAAAAATATTCAAGAAACAAGACGCAGCGTAATGAATAACAGTGAGGTATTTTACTTACTTTGTTTATGTGATAGGTGGCAAACGAGCAGACGGATCACCTGATGGAGTCACAAGTGCGCTGCCAATCTTTAATCCCCCCTTTCCCCCGGATTGGACCTCCGGTACCTTCACTCACGCAGCGAAATACAGCACAGTGCTGCTTCACGCCGGTTTTCTGTAAAGCTGTGGTTTTACTCCGGTCGAGCCAGCCCATTCATGCCAAAGCGTGACTCCCACGGTTAACTTATACACACACTAATACATTTATACTTATATACATAAACATTCTAATTGATAATTACACGGGATTATCTTCTTCAATTCGCCTAAAATTCATTCAACTCAATCTAGCCATTCACTCTTATGATGACCTGTTTTCATCGGTACTTGTCCAATCGTAATCATCGTGGTAATGTATCATATAATACTCTTAAGGTGACGGGTAGGGCACAGTAGCGACGCCAATCGATTTTAATTTTTAGCTACTTAAATCGGATTTATTTTAAACAATGTCGGGGTTACAACCTCTCAGCAAACACTTATACTATTTATAAAGTAACCATGCACAAATATTGGGTTTATTTTTGTACGCGAAAAATTAATTCACGCCATAAGTGGCCGCTTTTGGCGTGAATCATATTTCGCGCACGCGTTGGACCCAACACTTTTACCCTACCCGCCATATCCCGTCTACAAACATACAGTATACGAAAAGATCTGACATTTTATCAACTACGAACAAACCGTAGCACTATGCTACGAGTTACATACTTTTACAGTACCTACTACAGGGCAGTAATAAAATTGTGGCCAAGATTTCGTTCATATTTAAACGTTTTTTTTAGACGTTATATCTTATACTAGAATATTTTTATTTCTTTTATATTTTTCAATGAAATAAAATAACACAATATTTCTTACTTTACTGTTTATCTTTATGATTTACGTAACGTCAAAGGAATGTGGAAAAAATTTACGTGCCTACTAAATGTGGCCTTGGAATTTTGTATTTAATGGAATCCAACATAAATGGTACCTAGAGTTTAAATTAAACATTATGTAACAATTCTTCATTATAGAGTATGTAACCCTGTAGCCGGCGATAGGGTGCGCCGGCCGGCGACTTCGTGAACTCCTTCTTCTTTCTTTTTAAGCGGGCGAAATAATGTTTGCGGATGCGGAGCTGTATATCTATCTATCCAGCAATTTTCTTTTTGTGACGGCGACGTTCGAGTTGACACACGTCCCGTAAACTACTTTGGTTTTTTATATATAGCCAAAGAGGATGAATGTGGCGCGAACATGCTCCCCGGCTTGGAAGTCCGTAGGAGTTTCAAAATATATGATGAGTTTCAAACATTATGCAGAATATAGATTACGGGAAACAATAAACAAGAGGAAGAATCCAAACATGTTTCCCACAAACGTCATATATATTTAGATATGAACAGAATCCGTAACACATTATCACACATAATTCACACATAATAAAAACTTACAGATGTAATAATGTGTAAAAAAACCCTGGCTTTCAAAATAAGGTACTATCACTATCGTATTTAAATTAAAAAAAATGATTCTTTTAACAACCAATTCTACTAAAAATATGACATAAATGCCAAACTTACAGGTGACCTCACCAATTAATTATTACATATGTTTTCCTCTATTTGATCATAATTCGGCGAAAAATTTTTTGTTGATAAGATTTAGCGCCATGTAGGTCAATTTAGCAACTGCTCCTTCTGATAAGTCTTTTATAGAAATGAATCATTAATGACAAAATGCATCCGCGTTTGATGGATTCTCGATCCCCAACGTCACAGATAATAGGTAGATATTAGTATATTCTGCAAACAGGATTCGGACGCGTTATAATTGATTAACGTTTTTTAAAAGCGTTATCGGAAAAAAACCGTTTTTCTACGACCCTGCTGCAGAACGCGGTGACCACATAATTAATAATAATGCTAAACCAGCCAGTCATAACTTAAAGCATGGAGTCGGATGGAGCGAAAAGAGCAAGCATACTTAGACCGACCAATGTGCAGGTGGGACACCCAAGGTATTGCCTGGATAGGATTAAATCGAAAAATCTTGCTCACAACGGCTGGACTGGCGACAGATTACCGAAAATAGACAGGAATGGCAAATTCTCGTTTCAGAGGCCAAAATCCATTTTGAGTCGCTAAGTCAGTAAAATAAGTGTTAGCTTCGCTGGTCAATAATAAATCTATTTTCTGTCGGATCACTTGTAAAGAGATATGCTCGATTATCTGCGAGATTCAACCTTATCGAATACTAGCAATATTCTCATCCACACCTTGTGTAAGTGCTAAAACTAGATACATTAGTAAATCAGACGTCTCAGGTGTAGTGTTTGTCCGAACAATTACAAACGCGAGGCGCCATCGCGCCGGTCGGCAAACACTTAAGTAAACGAGCGGGTAAAGTCACCTATTGCGTGATAATCCTAATATTATAAGACCGGTGAGTTAATAAGACTTACTGTGAAATAATCTTTGTGAAATAGCTCGAATGCCTATATCGAGTTAACTGTACATGAACCTTTTGGGTCAACATTTTCTATCAACTGTTAATTAAATTTTTGTTGCTGTGATTATTTCAACAGCAGAGAATTGACGGGGTGTCGCCAGTGCGTCAGAAATTTTCCATGTAGTAAAAGATTGAGTGCGATTTTTTTATAATTGACAGATTTTTAGACCCCTTAGATATGCTCGCGAAGTGCCCGTGTGGGTTACAATATGTTTTTTTTGTGATAGGTGGCAGATGAGCAGACAGGTCAGTTTAAAGGCCGGCAACACATTTAAAGGCCGGCAACACATTAGCGATCTGATTTCGCAGATGTTCATGGGCGGCGATGATTACTTTCCATCAGGTGACTCGCTTGCTCGTTTGTCCGCCTCTAGCATAAAAAAAAGGTCACCTGATGGTAAGCGATTGCCGCCGCCCAAGTGCGCTGCCAACGTTCAAACCATTTTTTTCCTGATCATTTGATCGTCTTATTTTCATTACAATCAGTAAAAATCTGTTGGTGGCATCACAAAACCGAAAAAGGGCATTTAGGATTCAGCACATAAACCTAAGCATTTCAAATTAAAATTATTGTAAACCCTTCACCTAAATAGTCCAATTACCCTGTTTTAATGGAACATAGATGTCAAACATGAAACTCAATATTGCTTTGTACTATAATTACAAAGTTTCACTTCGTAAAATATTAACTATTTACTATTAAGGGGAAAGAAAATATCTTGAAAATAAATCCATTTCTCAATTTGACCGTGAAAGAGCCACGCTTCGCTTACCATCAGGTGATCCGTCTGCTCATCTGCCACCTATCACATAAAAGAATATCTATTCAGAAAAAAAACCTGTAATAAAATAATAATTATATATAAGCTCTATGTAACATTAATAGCTGTAAGTTTTCTTAATAAATAAATAAAATAGTAGAAAGTAATTGTCGACACGGACCATTTTTTTTAAGATTTGATTTTGTGTTTGATGTACATATTGTTGGTAGACTTAGCAGAAAATTGGAGGATATTAATTTCCTCCTGCAGTTGAAAACCAAGCTAAACAATAAAGTTTCAAACTAAGGTTTATAAATAGATACTAGATATACCCTTTGCTTTTTAGATATTTCCATTGCTACGCTAAGGCACAACACTCTTAAATATTTATCGTGTCTAAGCCTAAGGTTATAAAAATATTGTTCACATTTTTAACAGCACGCTAAATGGTCTCGTTCTGACATTGTTAGTGTAACCTTTCCACCTTCGTGTGACCGTGGTGTAAGCAAAAATAGGGATATTTGCACACGCTGTGACACTGGCCTTAGACACTTCATCAAATTTTCCGCGAGGTTACAGGCGAGACAATTTTATAAAAAAATAATTACAACAACAACATCCACAGTATTAGGCACAGTATCGATTTGTAACAAGACACATGAGGGTAAGACAGCCAAACATCAGACCACTACAATCGGTCAAAATTCCCCAACTGACATTGAACCGAATTTGTTTGACATTAAAGTGAGAAACGAATGAAGAAATTTGACAGTTCCGCATGCCCAGATTTGTGGCCGTATGCACCAGAAATATTGACAATGTTGTTTACAGAATACTAGTAATGTGAGCAATGAGATCTCAGTTTGTTAGTAGAAATCAACATTTTGGTCCAGCGGCAAATCCTTACTTCCTTACTAGTCCTATAATCCTATAATATCCTATAATAATATTATAAAGGCGAAAGTTTGTTTGGATGGATGTATGGATGTTTGTTCCTCTTTCACGCAAAAACTACTAAACGGATTTTAATGAAACTTTACAGTAATGTAGCTTATAGATCAGAATAACACATAGGCTATAATTTATAAAGATATTGTGTGAACGCAGACGAAGTCGCGGGCAAAAGCTAGTACTTAATAATAATGCATTCCAAATTAATATGTTGAGTTGCTGTGTAATCATGTTTACTATGCAATGAGGTTGCAATGATTCCTACTATAGGCTAGGCCTGCCCGTAGGTAACCATTTTTTAATTTCCTGATCACGGTTCCATTTAGTTACATAATCCAGTTTCCACTTGTACTGATCTTCCTAGAAAGGTTTCCGTCTTTTTCTGACGATTACCTTCAACGTGAGCAAAAATAGGGATATTTGCACACGCTGTGTGACACTGGCCTTAGACACTACATCAACTTTCCGTGTGGTTACAGGCGAGACCATTTAGTTACATAATCTATTTACCACTTGTACTGGTCTTCCATGAAAGCTTTCCGTCTTTTTCTGACGATTACCTTCAACTTGAGCTAAAATAGGGATATTTGCTCACCACTGGCCTTAAACACTGAGAACTTTCGATAAGGTTATAGTCGAAAACATTTAAATAATAATGACACTCTTTTTCCGTTGATGCTATGAGGATGTATCTCCATATAGTATTTATTGGAAATCACGTCAAAATTAACTTATCTATCTAAATAGAAAAATATAAAGACACTATTGTTATTTGTAGATTGATACACAGTCATAGCTCCAAAATTTACACCAAATACATTTTACATTAATTTCACTTATAATACACTTTCTTTAACTTTTTCAACTTCGAGTAAGCAGTAATCTATAACAAAAGAAAGTGAAGTCTAGTCTACCAGTACAAAATCAATAACTTTATGAAATCATTAATAAAATACCAGAAGGAAGCATGAATAAAGAAAGTTTATGCAATATACTCAACACATATGAATTAACTCCGTCACCAATAAACTTGTGTACTGGTACATTTTCAATTGAAATGTATTTATGTTGTTAGTCTATGACACATGGAAAGGTTATTGACGAAATGTATACAGCCGGCAAAATAGATGTGCAGCAAAAAATAATAAATTTAGCATTTATGAACCAATTTATTATAGCTATATTTAAAACCTCTGTTAGATCTTCATACTTCCATTTAAAGGACATACTTATCTAAAACTACTACTATTAAACTTAAACTATTGTTTGTTAAGTTATAGATCTTATTATCCTGCATTATTTTATACATATAATCGAGAAGCATTTTTGTTATTAAAGGACTCAACTCGTAATATCACTTTTAACAGTTCATGGTTTAATTTTTTAATATTTACTACTAAATAGACTGTAATCAGCTTTAAATGAAAATGATGCAGTTAACTAGAACTTTATTTCTAAAATAAAAATTATTTGTAATAATAACTTTACTTTTACCTTTAACAGCTATAATATTAAATAATAAAAACTCCTTAAGTTTAAAAAATAAATTTTCATGAACTTTCAAGACATATGAAATTTTTTGAACATTATGTGTGGACCTTATTTGTAGGTATATAAAAATATACATTTTTTAGACTGCGAGTATAATGATAATATCAAAATTATCAGATTTTATTTGCTGACTGTACACCGTGTGCAGGCGCAGCGTGACGACATTGACAGTCATGTGGTCAGCTATCGATGTGTCAATGAACTTATTATATGTCCCAATTCGATGAAAGATTTTAAGTGCTGGGCCGTGAGTGGGTGAGAACTAAGAACTTAGGGACCGTGCCCACATGTGAAATTATTGGCGACAAATTAAATCTTTCGACAATAGCTATGAGAAGATGAAGAATCGGATGTGAGTGCAAGATAAAAATGAATATACTCACTCTAGATTTAATATAGAAGTGCATCCCTCAGATACAAGCGATGTAGGTACTACATTTTCCTTTGGGAAGTGCTTAAACGAAAGCACGGACCACACTCGGCATATATTGTTCTTAAGGGACTGCATACTCAATGAAAAGATCCGACGAAAGAGAAGAATTAGTGATATTGATGTTGGGATGCAAGTATGATTGAGATGGGCGTGACACCTGGTGGGTAAGGACAAAAGGTGGTCCACAGCACTGACTGAATTGCAACCAAGAGGAGAGTCTGTACGTCCTGTATGAGATAAACATTAGAAAATAATATATTAAAGAATTCAATTAGACAAACACAACCCAACATATTTTATGCAAATGTCTACATTATAACGTTTTGTTTTATCATCAACGGAAATGCCTTAGAAGTGTAATATGGTATCACTAGAATAATGAATTAGGTCTTAATAAGGGAAACGGTTAATTAAAAATAAGATACTACTTATAGCATAGTCAAATTAGGTACAGCTTCTATGTGGTCTATTAAAATGTATTATTTCGTTCATTCATTAAATTCCTTCGCACAATTATTAAAAAAAAAATATTCGAACAATCTTTTCGTCAAAGTTAGTCATTCTTATGTTCTCATTTTACTATAATAAAAGAAATGCGATCATTTCTAATGCAGTGTAATTATGTCAGTAGGTTCCAGCGAAAAACATTGACCAATGAATGATATCATTAGGTGATCGAATAGCTAGAGATAAACGAAAGATTAAATTGATAAACTTAATCTTAGGAAGATATAATGTAATGCTAATCAAGGCCTTACCTATATTTTGCAAAGTATCAAAAGGTCTTAAGAACGATCGAAAAAACGATCAATGTCATCTTCATGCGTAGTCACATTTTGTTGAACAATGTTTCCAAATGGAAACCTGCACGCTTCGGATAATTTCTGAACGTGTCACCGTGATTCAGTTGGTCTGGTTCCCCTATCAAAGCGTTTCAAAAGTCAGATGGCAGTCGCTTCATTGCAATTACCAGACTCACCAAATCCTGGATGCATGATCCAAGCCACCCGACTTCAAAGTGGTGAATTTAATCGCAACAGGGAAAAACACGCTGAGATAATGATAATGAGGTTGACGGTGAAAAATATTGATAAACCTAAGTAACCTCAGTTATTATAAATAAATAATAAATAAATAAATATTTCACAACATCACATACATTGATCTGACTCCGAGATAGGTAGCTCAAGCACCTGTGTTACGGATATCAGAATCAACAGTGGGATTACAAATATATACATATAATACTTTTCTTTTGTAAATACATACTTATAATACATAGAAACATCCAGACCAATACAAACAGACATGTTCATGCACATAAATGTTTGTACTGTGCGGGGATCGAACCCGCAACCCTTGGACCAAAGGCAGCGTTCACTACCACTGTACCAAACGGGTCGTCAAAAAAGTTATTGTAAACTTATATATCTGTACATAGTTCAATTTTCAGGTATTTTCAGTCTTACATAATATAATCTCACACAGCTCATGTGCTTTGTTGACCGTACTAGGTTACATAAGCAGAACTAAATTCAAAGGATTCAACCTAAAAGCTAACCTTTAGCAAACTCGGATAACCCACATTAGTCAGAAAGCCAGAGTTGTTCGTTCTGTTAATGTAATTAACATTCAGTTAGTGATTATAACCGCAGGAACTTTAGCATACTTTAGTGATGGGACTCTAATTTTGCATATTTAGGTATGTGAATTTTTACCTAAGCATGGCGCATAGAAACGGAATTTAGCTCTAGGCAAAAGCGATGTGACTTAAATCTAATAACTCAACGACAGCAACTTTGTACCATATATCTTAGCTTTGTAACAGTTCTGATGGTTGTGACTAAGGGACTTAATGATAAAATTAGAGAAAAACACTGTTGAAGATTGAAATGTTTACTTGTCAACAAGATGAAAGGAAGGAAGAAGTGACAATAGAAAAGTAAAAGTCTAGATACAAAATAGTAAATGGAATATCAATTAAACTAATAGAAATATAGCCAGTACCTATTTAACATAGAGGCTACATTACAACACCAGCCCTTAATTGAGATTCCATAGTTGACTAAATAACCTAACTATGTCAAGTGCACAACCCTAAACCGACAGTACATTTGGAATGCGCAACCCTACCTAACGGCTTTGTCAGCATATCGGCACACATGTCACTAGTTGGTACATATTCAATTAAAATAGTGCCTTCAGCGACTTTTTCCCTTATGAAGTGAAAACGGGTATCGATATGCTTAGTCCTGTTGTGATGAATAGGATTAAGTACAATCTTATGTGCACTCTGACTGTCATTGTGCACGGTAACCGGAGTCAGAGAGGTGCCACTTACCTCCTGAATCAACCTCTGTAAGAAGGTGGCTTCCTTAGCCGCTGAAGTTAGGGCCATATACTCTGCTTCCGTTGATGACAGTGCAACGGTGGGCTGTTTTTTCGATTCCCAGCTAATTGCTCCACCGGATAAGCTGAAATAGAAACCCGTATAGGACTTTCTGTCAGTGGGATCATTTGCCCAATCACTGTCTGCATACCCAGTCAGACTGAAATCTGGAACCCTCTTGTAAGTTATGCAGTAATCTACTGTTCCTTTCAGGTACTGCAACACCCTTTTTGCAGCCAACCAGTGTTGTTTATCAAACTTTGCAAGAAATTGGCTAAGATAGCTAGTTGCATAGGCAATGTCAGGGCGAGTATTCACAGATATAAACATTAAACTACCAATGAGTGATTGATATGGATACGGATGCAACTCACCGCTCTTATTTGGTTCCAACTTCACCTTTTGTAAGGGAGTAGGGGCAGATTTACAGTCTGCCATATTAAACTTCTTAAGAACATTTAAAATGAACGTTTTTTGATTAATTTTTACACAGTTCTTTGTTTGGGAAACATTTAAACCAAGATAATAGTTTAAAAGTCCCAAATCCTTAATACCAAAATATTTTTGCAAATCACATTTGACAGCGTCTGCCAATTTGTCATCTTTATGACAAACAATTATGTCGTCAACATAAACTGCCAGTATGACAAGTTCCTTTCCAAATAGTTTGGTATAAATACACGGTTCTGAAGGAGCCCGTTTAAAACCTAACGCAGAAAGAGTTTCATTTAGCTTTGTGTTCCAAGCACGAGGCGCTTGTTTCAGCCCGTACAAAGCTTTCTTGAGTAGGCAAACTTTATTCTGTTGGCTTGGTTTCTCAAAACCTTGCGGTTGTACCATATATACATCCTCCTCCAATTCTCCGTTTAGGAACGCTGTGTCCACGTCTAAATGTCGCATCTTGAGGCCTAATTTTGCTGCAAGTGCAAACATCATACGTAACGAAGAATTGCGAATTACTGGCGCAAAGGTTTCTGTATAATCCACACCAGCGGTTTGGCTATAGCCTTTGGCTACTAGCCGGGCTTTATATTTCGCAACTGCACCTTCTGCATCCTTCTTTACCTTATATACCCACTTGCATGGTATTATCTTTTGACCATCAGGTTTATCAACCAAAATCCATGTTTTATTATTAATGAGGGATCTATATTCATCTCTCATAGCACCCATCCATTTGTCTCTATCTTCTGATTGAATAGCTTGATTGAAGGTTTCAGGCTCATCAAAACTATAGCTTGCTGACACAAAACCTTTATCTTTCGCTAATCGATTCCTTAAGGGATACCTTCCTTGGAAAGTAGGTTCATCAGTAGAAACCTGTTCTTCGAGAATATCCTCCTCATCGTGGGGAATTTCTTCATCAGAAATAGGGTCTTCTGGATCAGGATCGATTTGTGCAACTTCTACGTTCACCTTAGTAGAAGTGCCAGAGCTACCAGCAATGGGATTTTGAACTTCCGCTTCATTCCTGTTTGAGAATACCATCACTGCAGGGGGATCAACAGGAAACTGGCCTGCAGGATTATCACCTTTCAAATCAGAGAAAGCATCTTCGAAGAACACAACATCCCTAGCTTTTAAGAGTCTTCTCGGATAGCTCGCATCTCGGAAGTAATAATTACCTGGATCTTCCGAATATCCAACAAAAGTGTACTGTTTAGCCTTCACATCCAACTTTTTCCTTTGACAATCTGGAATGTGTACTAGTGCTCTACAGCCAAACACTCGTAAGTGACTCAAATCGGGTTTTGAGCCGAACCATATCTCATAAGGAGTAAGGCGATCTAGAGCTCTATGCGGGGATCGATTCTTCAGGTACGTTGCCACTTCTATAGCATCCTGCCAATAGGCTTTGCTAAGAAAACCACCAGCTAACATACACCGCGCTTTTTCCACAATCGTTCTATTTGAACGCTCCGATACTCCATTTTGTTGCGGACTGTGTGGAACTGTGGTTTGATGCACAATACCATTAGAACGTAAATAACTAGAGAACTGTTCATTAACATACTCTGTTCCGCAGTCTGTTCTTAATGCCTTAATTTTAGCTCCTGTTTGGCGCTCGACTAAAGACTGAAAAGCGATAAATTTTGCTTTTACTTCCCTCTTAGAAGCCAAGAAATAAACAAAAGTAAGTCGAGAAAAGTCATCAATGAAGAATAACGCATATTTCTTACCTTGAAATGAATTTTCCGACATAGGTCCACAAATATCGCTGTGGATCAATTCCAATAACGAATTTGTACTCTTAGGCTTATCCACACTTACCGTGAAGGGTTTTCTTGCTTGTTTCCCTTCAACACATGGTATACATGGCTCCTTATCCACTGCTGAGTAATCCATTCCAACTGCACGTCCATTCCTTAGGAGATTCATGTCAAACCTGCAAAGATGACCTAACCGCTTGTGCCACAGCTGAAATTGAGACAGACGGTTAGTGCGTACATCAACAGCCTGAACTTGAGAATCTGCAGAATGACAGTCAGAATTCACATCAAGAGCTACATTTTTGTTAATATTAACATCTAATGTATAAAGCCCGCCATGTACTGAACCGTGTAAAACAGGATTACCTTTATAAGAGAAATAATCTCTATCAAAAAAATTACAGCCAGTATTATCAAAAAGTACACATAAACCTTTATCGACTGCTTTCTTAACCGAAATTAAATTAGTGTTCAATTTAGGTACAAGTACAACTTCACTAATCTTGTCGATACTACTATTAGTACTGATTGAAACTGTTCCGATTCCCACGGAATCTATCGCTTCTCCGCTAGCGACGGTCACGTTGCCAGAATGCAGCGGTTTGAGTTCTGTCAGCCAATCAGACCTTGAAGTCATATGAGAAGTAGCTCCAGAGTCGATGTACCACGTATCTTTATTACCATTTACTCCCAAGGCAGTTATTGATGTTGAATCATGCTTATTCTTCAACTTATTGGGGCAATTGTATTTAGTATGACCTCGTACGTGACAATCAAAACATACAACCTCCTTCTTCTTCTTCGTCTTGGTACTATGTTGAATAATTTGACCTTTCTTCGAACGCAACGCAGACTCACAATCATAAGGCTTGGTTTTCGACATCTCATTCAACAGTTTTGCCTTTACCATGACCGTGGTAACCTCAACATTACAATTTTCTAAAGCCATGACCAAGGGATCGAAGTTATGCGTTAGACCTCCCAATAGTATCGCAGCCAAAGAAGAATCCTCGATTTTCTTACCAATATCAGCGAGATCTTGAGCGGTACTTATAACGGCATTTATATACTCTTCGATAGTATTAAACTCTTCAAGACAATATCGGTAAAGCTTACGTTCTAAAGCTAACCTTCTGCCCATGCCCTTATCTTCATAGGCGTTTTGCAACGACGTCCAAGCGGCCTTAGCACTCTCCGCACTCCTCACATGAGTGATGGCTCCTCCATCTAAAGTCATGCAGATTTTGGCTAGTGCTAATTCATCCTTACGCTTTCTCGTTGACTCTGGGGTTTCATCTCCATCAGGATAACCCACAACAGCTTCCCACAGCTGCTCATGCAGTAAGTAAAATCGCATCTTAAACTTCCATGCACTGTAGCCTTCCCGTCCGGAAAGCATACGGATCGCTCCCATTCCCATTGCATTGCTGCTTGTGCCTGGGGACACTCTATCCCCGCTACCTTGCATTTTGCACAATGACGTAGCACATTTTTTTTTTTTCGAGATTCGACGAACTATATTTTCGTGAAAATCATAGTACAACAACACAACTAATATTATATTTATCAGCTAGCTCGCTTGTAGAGCTTCGTGCTGATAACGTGATAAAATTAGAGAAAAACACTGTTGAAGATTGAAATGTTTACTTGTCAACAAGATGAAAGGAAGGAAGAAGTGACAATAGAAAAGTAAAAGTCTAGATACAAAATAGTAAATGGAATATCAATTAAACTAATAGAAATATAGCCAGTACCTATTTAACATAGAGGCTACATTACAACACTTAAAGACTCGAAGGACTTCAGAAGACGGCTCTTCGGAACTTGCAGATGTTCATGAGCAGCGGTGATAATTTATTATCAGGTGACTCGCTTGATCGTTGGACGTATCTAGATTAAAAAATCTTTCAGAGCAGGCCGTTTGTAAGCATCTAATACTACATGTATCTGCGGTGAGATAATGTGGTCAGGACCACCGGCAACCACTTTGTTGGTGGGCACCTCATGCTGTCGAGTGGTCTTCACTCTAGAACCTTTTTTTTTCAACGGTCTTTTATTGGTAAAGGCCCAACTCACAGGCAAACTTATTTTATTTCCGTATATAGATGACACGAATGAGCCGATGCGACTCGAGTAGCATTAGAATGAAGTCGTAAAATCACTCGAACGAATGAAGAAGCAAAATTGTATTCCAGTCGCTACACTAGCATACGCTATCAGGTCAAGAGCAGTTTTGTACTGCTAAACATTCGTCAAAGGGTGTATGGAAAATCAATTAAAAATAGTCGGTTCATTGTAACTATTAAACCTCGAAAAGTTTCCAGAATTAATAGTACAAGTTTTTTGCGATTCCAACATATTTTTTATTATTAAGAAAATAATGCACTTAAAAATTTACTGACAGTCATAGGGTGGGACTCGAACCTCTATGATTTACTAACCGGGTAACTGCTTTACCAACTAAGTTACCGGAGACCTTGGTAAGCCGACGATATTTTGTAAGTGCTTTTTCTTCGCCGTGAGCCGACGAATAAATTGCACTTAAGAATAAATTGAAATAAATTGCTATACCCAAAAAAATCATATTTTTTATTATGTCAGCTACTGAAAGAAAGATGATTTTGTGTTTTAGAGGACACTTTGTTAGTCCATCCAGCGATTTACTACTAGTCTGACAGCTTGTCTGGCACGGTCTAGTGGTTAATACCAGAAGCACAAGGAGACGATTATGAAATCTACCTACCAGAAATAAATTCAACGATTTCCTGGAGGCATTAGGCAGTTTAGAAGAAACCTAGCTTTAGCACCAGACAGTTTCTAGAACTACTACTTTACGTTGAGTGAGCGAACCAAAAATGGTCTAAGCGTCCGACGTCAATTCCGCCCAATCTTTCATTTTTGATCTCATACTTTATTAAATATCCCATAAAATGAGTGTAAGTGAGGTTACCGGAGGCTCAATGGGGGGGAAGGGGAAAAGGTTGGCAGCGCACTTGTGACTCCACTGGTGTTGCGGGTGTCCATGGGCGGCGGAATTGCTTACATCATCAGGTGATCCGTCTGCTCGTCTGCCACCTTTCATATATAAAAAAACTTTTTACTCGTAACAATATGATCTTAACGCTATTATTTATTTCTTTATAAAGACACCTATATATTATCTTTTTTATGCTAGAGGCGACAAATGAGTTACCTAATGGTAATCAATGCCGCCCATGAACTGCGAGATTAGAGAGATCGCAAACGCGTTGCTGGCCTATTAAAAAGTAGTACGCTCTTCTCTTGAATCATTTCAGGTTTTACCCTAATTTAATAAATGGTTTATTAAGGTCAATATATTGACCCAAAAATCAAGCGTTAATACCTAACAAATTGTTTGTTTTATTTATGCAAAGCGATGTTCAATTGTTCATTGCATTCTCATCTTCAACGCCGTAAGGTCGACTGCACTCGCCTCGTTACTGCATACTGTTTGCACACATCGGTGTACGCAGGACTGGCATGCATTCTTCAAACATATTACGCGTTGGCTAGCCGTCTTGTTTCTCAGGAGTTTCGACTATGATTTATTTTTATGGTAGGTCACACAAAAACAACAACAAAGAGTCGCGATGACTCTAAGCGACTGAAATATTTATCTGTTTCCTTTATTGGTCGGCGTCAAATGCACTAAACTCTCGTTCGCTTTTCATGTACGTACAGCCACACATTCAAAGTATACAAAACTATCTGATTTCTTCAATCGATTCTCACCTTAATGTGAAACACTTTATGTTTAATATCCTTTGAGGAATCGACAGATTTTAGTAACCTAATGTGTAGCTGTACATTTAAAACCAAATTGTCTTACTTTACTATTTATGATCAATCTGAAAATCCTTAAAAATAAGTATAAATTTCAATACTTATAAACATTGTATGTATATTCACAGTGACTCACACGGTCTTAAAAATACAATATCACAATGCGGATTTCCAATAAAAACACCTTAAAAAGGGGATTTGTTAAAAATACAACCTTTAACCTCAAATTTTTATTGCTCATTAATGATTGCGTGAGTAAATATTATCTTAATCCATGCCAATTTACTCACCAAACCCATGTGTCAAACGAGTTGTTGAATATGTCGGAGTCAAATGTTTGAATTGGTCACTTTACTTTGTAGCCGACTTGTTCGATGACATAGGTCTTACATCGGCTTGGTCCTAAAAAAAGAAGTGTAAAGCACTTGTGTTATCGGTATAAATAGATACAACAGATATGGTCAAGCGTTACATCATCTCGGGCCACCCATTACAAAGTGAGAATGTTATTCTTAATTTCAGCACCGTTTTCGATCACCTATCAACCTCACTTACTGTTTCCCTGCACATAGGTGTCCCGCCCATCTCTAATTTAGATCATATGACCGCTTTGCCTTACTTGTATCGTCATACAGCTCACACAAGGCGCCAAGTCAGACATTGACTGCTCACAAAAGACGTAACGCACAAAGTACGCTATGGAGCGTACAGATGTAAATCTTAGTCATCTTTGTGTGTTTTTCACAGACAGCAGAGTCTTAGAACTTATGCCGCAACATGGCCGACCATTTCGTTCATGTAGCGTTTACGCCCAAAATGTTTCCATTGGCCATATTGTCAAATGACCAATTTTAAGACCTGCCTATGACAGATACAAAGAGACACATTTTAAGAGGATTTGCGGTTTGATAGGCATTCCAATATATGGAAAAATTTTATGATATACACATAGATATATTATAGACATAAAGTGTGCGTCTCTTGACCTAATTATGATAAAGAATAAGACGTCTTTTTACATTTTTGAGAAATAACGTCACTGACGTTTCTTAACTTGATTGATAGGATTTACATTTATTTGTATATTAGAGGGAGACCAACCGCATCCGTGGTCGAGTTTAGGCTATCGTATTTTGGGGTAGTTGAATTTGGATATTATTTTTAAGTCTATCCGGCTACCTACAACTTTAACACACAAGTTTGCTGTCACAAAAAAATGTAAACAATGTTATGTCCGGACAATCAAAAGTTGATAGCCGTATTTTACGATTTCACAAAGCCGGTTTCCATTTTTGTCCTCATAATCATTTTACGTCAAGAGAAATTTATTTAAGTACTTGTAGTTCCGGAAAAAAGCAAATCAAATTATATCTTCATGATCTGATCATATTAATCCACCTGATGCCTTCCCGCTTTACTAAAGGTTTAAAGAAGTATTACTTTTAAATTTAAATATCGTCACTGAGCATTTCAGTTTTACATATCACTATATCTATGCACTCGTAAGAAGGTGCTAATACTGTTTCGTCAATCCATTAGCGGTCAAGATCGTAAATGATAAAGAATTGGAAAACTCAATTCCATTAACACCTTTTAGACATATTAAAAATGTTCGTCAATCAACAATTTTGGCTCCAAGAAGACAGTTGTAGAAATAAAAATATTCGCATGAGTGGGACAAGATCCCATTTCAAGGCAAAACCACCGATACTGATCAATATCAATTGCAGTAAGAAAATGTTTTTCCACACTTTGCTTCCGAGAAAGAACTCTTCGTCGAATTTAAGTTATTCGGTGACTTGTAGTTAAAGAATGAAAGATTCCGTAGTTCTTCAAGATCAAATTCCATGACTAGGACAAGGCATTTGCTGACGACACTAATGATTTCCCCGTATTCACCATAAACATTCTGTTTAATTGTTTCAATGTTCGGAAATTTTCAAGGAATATCCTCTTCGATGACAAGGCTGTAACCACCACAGACTTCCAAGTATCGATAAAAATGCACATTCCTAAGGATTATGACAACTCGCCACTCGTTTAGAAATATGCAACACCGTTGCATATCAAATCAAGGAATCATACATATTTCAAATTAAAAACAGGTATATGCATCAGAACGAGGTCGACAGATGTGGATATAAAATTTGTACCTAGTCCGGAATTTTCTCGGTAAATATTTAGTAAAATCTTAAGAAACTCATTAATGCGAGAGCACGCGCTCCATACAAGTTAGGACTTAACATTTTCGTATGCTGCCATGTCGAATCTTTATATTATTATGCAAATATTATGATCAAACACACGTTATGGCTTTCTGTTAATCTTGTTCTAAACTGAAGGACTTACGAGTACCTTTAGTAGGTTGCTATATTATAGTTTTGACGCAATGCTCCGTGACCAACATTAATCTGGGTATATATTATGTTCTTATTGAGGTAATTAAATCATAAAATATATGATTTACTGATATTAAACGCATTCAATTATAAAAAGTCAGAACTCCAGTTTTCTTGTGACCAAAGTAAGTAATTTATTGTTTTAAACTTTCGTAAATAGTCACTAACATTGGGATAGTTATTTACTCTGGGAACATGGCGCTTGCATGCAACAGTGCCGAAATATCGGAAACTCAAAAACAAGGTACATGGTAGAAATCCCGTGAAGTTAGTAAAATCTATACCGTGACTCCTGATTTGACAAGTCAACTACATTACATTGATTTGAAACATTCGAAATGTATATTGCATAAAAACAAAAGATATTCAAATTAAAGAAAATACGTTTGTACAGACAGCGTTAGATCAAATTACCACCCCCCTACAGTGGAAAAATAGCACTTGTGCCCCAGACATAAGGACGATCAACTAGGGTAACTCGACGTGACTGTCTACTGTTGATTTTTTTCTTCCATCCCAGTAGCAAAAAAACAAGGTATTAGATATGTCCAACATTTGAGGAAGATTCTTCAACCAAGCGTAGGCACTACACTGACGCAATAAGCATTGATGCCTCTCAAGGCTCAACATATCAGAGCAAGAAAATATGGTTATTAGGATGGCACTGCGCAACCGCACGCCAGAACAATTACATGGAAACATCTAACGAAACCGCAGCGATAGAGATGCCATCATATCTGACTGAACTAGAATATACTATATAATATAATATAGAATAATATAATATGTAATATAGAATGTTTCTTATATCATAATCATCAGTTTTGCTCTTAATTGTATTAGTTAACATCATTTATTGGAGAATTAGGTTGGTACTCTACGTTTTCGTTATTGTAGTGTTATGTTTATTGTTAAAATTTAATTTGTTAATTAAGTCCTTTATTATTTTCGTTTTTGCCTGAGATACAGGATTTTCCTAGTTCAGGCAGTAAACTTAAAATTGATCCCTTGTATAAGTAGATTATAAGTATCATGTTGTTCTAATGATTTTGCAATAAAGTTTTATTTATTTTATTTATTTATTTTTATATACAGGAGGTGGGAATAGAAAAAACTTGCCTCAGCATTGTACAAGTCAGTAGATGGTGAAAAGTTACACCCTCTTACTTTGCAAAACTATTTTAGGTACTATTAGCTCCTTTAGCCCAATTAGAATGCTTCCAATGAAAGCGGTGCCGACCTCCATCATTGGAAGTAATTTTCGACCACGGCGACGGCTTCAACTCCTAGTCAAATCTCGTTGATGTGCTCGCATGTGACTGACGTAGCCTATCTTTTTCGAAAAGATTCTCATACATTGCTGTCATGTGAGCACACAATCGACATAGTTATAATTGATAGCCGTAGTTGGTCGGGCTTTCAACTCATCCGAATTATAATATTTCCAATATACAAGTAACTAAATATCCCGCATCTGATTCTAAGTAAGAAATTTTCATATAGGTATTTGATTGCATATCACATGTCATATTTAGTAATTAAACTGAATTTAGCTTGAGTCGCCAAAATGGGAAAGAAATTTCGACTTCAATGTATCTACAATGTATCAATACGGGGTTTAACACGATATTTACTATGTGCACTCACATATTTGGCTCGACGTTTCGGCTACGTTACAGCAGCCGTGGTCACGAGCGGACTGAAATTTCGACTTATAGAACTCTGTCTGGCTTTGCATAGTAGGTATATTTTGTTTTTCATAAGAAATTCCGACTTGCCTAAAGTTATTAAATAGTTGACATATTATCTGGTTTCTAGTTTTTTGGTTTCCTGTATTACATTGTTGGGTGCACTGTACCGCGGGACAGCAAAGGAAGCAGAGGTAGACAGTGGAAGAGATGGGAAGACGATATTAGGAAAATAGCGGGTCCACTGTGGACGCACACAGCAAAAGAAGGAAAGAATGCAATTTTTAGAGAAGGCCTTAGTCGGAAACAAGCTGGAAAATTTTAAATACCGTTGGCCGATTGTATATTTTAAAATTAACCCTTAATTACCTCTATGTAACTGAAACTAATACAACAAGGCACTTTATTATGTAAAAAAGTACAGCAATACAGGCTATATTATTTTATTTAATTATAACTGGATAACTACACCGTGTGACCGGAGTGATACCACTGCCTCATAGAAAACCGACGTGAAGCAGCACTATGCTGTGTTTCGCTGCGTGTGTGAGGATGCCGGAGCCCTATCCAGGAGAAATCTATCCAGGAGAAATGGGGGTTTAAAGATTGGCAGCGCACTTATGACTTCACTGGCGTCGCGGGTGTCCATGGGCGCCGGCAATCGCTTACCATCAGGTGATCCGTCTGCTCATCTGCCATTTATAACATAAAAAATAATAAACCACATGTCAATATCGATATACGACCGTATAAGTGCGACCTGTAATTATTGCTATAATTACAGGTCGCACTTAAAGCTGCTGCTTTTACAATAGGTACCACTATCACTTTTTCACTTATTCCATTTTTTCTGCTATGCGCATCGTTTTTCCGTAAGCAAGTAATAACTCTCTCTTTATAGCATTGTCTTTCTCTTCAGCCACTATTATTTCAAGATAAAAATCTTTATTGCCGCTATTATGTTGAATGATTAAACTATTTCAAATTCTCTTATTATTTTTCTAAGATACGAGTAGAATCTTCATTTATGACCATTGCCAAAATGCGTAGTGTCTAAAAGAGACTAACCACAATATACATTATACATAGGTGAGTTTAATACAGTTAAAACAGATTCATTGCATTTTTAAAAAAATATACTTACATAGGTAATAAAAAAATAGTTATATTCCGATGAAGGAAAATGTTTTCAGGGAACATTTAAGATTATACTATCTTTAGTATGCCTAGTACTTAAGTTGTGTATTTTGTGCAATAAAGTATATCTATCTATCTATCTATAATTGTATTTTGTTATTATTACATGAAATCAGATACGGCAGTGAAAAAAAAAATAACTGTATGTATAGTTATTTATAGTATAAAGTGTTCCATTTCGCTATCCACTGGACGTAGGGAGCATTGCCAAAATGAATAATGTTCATAAGTCCACATATACATATATACACCATTACTTTTTTATCGTTTACATCCCAAAAACCTCATAATAGGTATTGTGAATGAAGTCCATTAAAAAATCAGCTGTTTCATACATGGATGCAAATTAAATTTTGTATGGAATAGCTGAACTTTTTTTCGATTATTTTGATGATCTAATGTGCTTAATGGGCTTTATTCACGATACCTGAAACGATAAAAAAAATAATTGTATATAGGTGAGTTCAATACATTTAAAGTATTTTTCAAAAAAATATATCCTTACATATTTAAAAAAATGGTATTCCGGTAAAGGAAAAAATCTGGGAAAATAGTAGTTTATAACTTTAAAGTATCTCTCTTAATTCGCTATGCACTGGACGTGGTAAGATAATCCTGATGTCTGAACTTCAAGATATTTTTGCATTAAATGTAATCGTGGGGGGGGGTTAAATAAACGGTGCACTTGAAGTTTTTTAACAAGAACAAAGAAGAATTAGGCAAATTGAATGCTTTGTCTGTCATATATGATATAGCAGAGAGTAAGCATAATCTCTATATATACCTATATGAATTATCGCAATAATTGATTAAATAACGCATAGTAAAGTAAAAAAGTAAAGTAAAGTATCAGCCTATAAACTGTCCCACTGCAGGGCAAAGGCCTCCATCATAGAAATCAAGTTATCGCTACTATGATGGGATTAGGCTTAATCACCACGCTTGCCAAATGCGGATTGGTGATCACAAACCCGAGCTATGTTCGAAAAATTCGAAACATACTTTTCGCTCGACCCGGGAATCGAACCCAGGACCCCGAGATCACGGCCCGGTACTTAACCCACTAGACCATCAGGGCGTTAACGCATAGTAATCAATCATTATTTTGCATGTGTGTCATTATTATCGGATCATGAGTTAGATCTTGCTCGGAATTCGGATTAATTTAATTAAAGTACTTTACGCCGATTGGGTGATTAATTTATTAATAAGTTATAACGACGTTTTTTTTTCAAGTTCATAAGATAAAAAGTGGAAAACAATCCGTTTGCGTTTTATTCTCTAGTTATTCAGTCACTAACATTAGAATAGTTATTTACGGGATTATTTTGACAGAACGCCATTTCATACCAAAACTGGTCAGGGAAGCGATTGAAATTACCAAGTACACAAATTTGTAACAAGTACACAAACGTGAGGATGGGTTTAAATTGTCAAATTTCTGGAATCCAGTGATTCGAAAATGTAATAACCGGAAATCTACACAAAGTGTCGTTTCGCGGCCAGATACTGTGACTGTTAGTTAAATAGCGAGTTAGTGAACAGTGGTACCGCAGGTGCGTAGTAAAAGACTGCGAAGGAGGGTAGACCGATTTGTCTGCCAGTAACAATTTAGCCGCAAAAACTTCATTTACTCCGTGACCATGGCGCTTGCAACAGTGCCGAAATATCGGAAACTCAAGAATAAGGAAAGTACATGGTAGAAATCCCGTAAATAACTATTTTAACACTTAAAAATCTTCTTACTGGTCCTAATAGTCTTCGAATGGGATTACCGTCAAAGAATATCTAAAAAGATATTTACATTATTTACCTATAGTTAGTGTGTGTTTTTTACCTAATATTGTATGCAAAATAACTTACACTTAGGTATGGAGTTGGCACTGCATAATAAGAAACAAAACACGGAAAGAACATAAGTATCCGATACTAAACAAGACAAGATCGGTTTTCTCAACCTCGACCTTCATTGAAGAATTGCGGCACGCCCATGTAGTTAAATAAACAGACATAAGTAGGAAAATTTGCTCATTTGCTAAACATGTAATAACATGAAAAACAAATGTTTTCAAACTTATGTGATAAGTTTAGGGCGGGATGTTAGCTAATATGGTAATACACGTGCCTCGTTTCTTGAAGCAACTGGTAAATATATGTATTGATTTTTCAGAATATTTTAAAATTCGGAAAAGCTTCGTTCCGTAACAGATTCATTACGTAATGGTAATTTGTAGTTTCTTGAACCTTTGTTTTGGGAAAACCACAGCATTTGAAACGTGCCGATTCCTTTTTTAAAAGATAGGTGGCAGATGAGCAGACGTACCTGATAGTGAGCGAATGCCGCCGCCCATGCAACGCCAGAAGCCCAATTCTCGGGCTCGTGACATTTATCATCATACGACATATATCATTAAAACATAGTTTTTTTGTATGAATTTCATGCGACATCCGCCATGTTTCTTGATTTTTACATTGCGCTAGTTAAGTGTGTTTCCAAAACAATGACCTCAAACCGCCTGCGCCTATTATTTTAAAATGAATGGGAAATAAACCAGAGATGTGTTTCCAAAACAATGACCTCAAACCGCCTGCGCCTATTATTTTAAAATGAATGGGAAATAAACCAGAGATATAGAAGGTTTGGATTTTTTTACAAATAGCAAATAAAATTATTTATGATATTTATTGATTATTGAAGGTACAAAGCCGTTGAGTAGTGGTCTTTTTCCTCTAGATGGCTCTACCACGGGTTAGCCAACTGATGCCTCCATCTCAGTATATATAAGTTACTCTATGCTGTGTACCTAGTACGTGGTGGTGACACCTTAGATGCACGTTCTAAGCTGCACTTGCCGGTTCGTTAATCACTCGATTCGAGCTGCCAGTTCCACTGAGCTGTATAAAATATATCTTTTCGCTGCTGCATTTTAACTAGGTATACCATATTTAACCCGATATAGTTAAGTTCTTGGAAGCTGGTTCAAACGAAGTTTTGTGTTTGAAATGATTACAACAAAGTCTGATGTATGTCGTTTCGCAATCAATTCTTTGAATTGTACATACAAACTGCTATTTTGTAGGACTTGTTATGTAATATTATGGGTTTAACACACGTTCTTTGTGTGATCAAATCGTGTCAAATGCTGTGCATCTCATTCTAGACTTAGCCGCATATGATCTTGTGAAGTAATCGATAGTGGTTCTGAACGATCTTGAGACCCTGCCTAGGGATTGTGAAGAGTTGCCATGCTCTGGTCAAAACAACCATACCAAACAAATCCAACCGTTACTCATACAGAAACGAATAGTTTTCGTTACGTCAAGGTAATAATTTCCTTCTCAAATTCGGGACCATGGTCCAAGCATACCCTCGGGTTCGAAGCGATAGTTTTGGACACAATCGGGAATAATGTGCTAAAGCTATGAGTTTCGTCAAAAGAATGCCAGTGATCAACAGGTCATATTTGTTGTATGGAAGCGGTTTTTTACGGTATGAACACTCATTACAGAAGACTTATTAATATTAAATCATCATCATCAGCGTTTTATCCCAGTAGCGTACCAAGTTGCCGCTTCTGAGCCCGGGGTCCGCTTTCCTACTTCGACTCCTCCACTTCGCACGGTCTTGTGCACCCCAAGTGGACAGTTTCTTATAATAATTATTTCAAACATGTACCCATATTATAATTTACCGCTGGTATATGCCTCATAATGTAACGATATTAATTAAATACGGAAAGAACAAAAGAGAATCATAGGGTCACCCCCTATTTCATATAACGGGATTAAAATCTTTTATTTATTTAATTTTACCTACTCAACAAAGACCTTACGAAATTAAATTTATTTAATTTTTACGACTTTAGAAAAACTTACAGCTAGTTAAATCAATAAATATTACAACTTTAAAACATGCATTGCTACATGTTACCGGTGGCCCATTATACGTTTTCACAAATATTTGGAAGATGTATGACAACAATACTAATAGACGACGTACTAATGTTAGAGATAAATACAAAAAAAAAACGGAAATTAGATGTTTACAAGTATCCGCTATTCAATGAATGAAGGTGCTGATAGTATTTTAAAATGAATATTCAATACCAAAAATATCTATTAATACAAATTACATTCACTTCTAAGCATTCCTTTACCATTAGGTATCAGAGATACGGGATATGTTTTACATCTAATTTGAAATTAAATTGCATAGAATTTTTTTTTATGCTAGAAGCGACAAACGCGCAAGCGAATCACCTGATGGAAAGTAATCAACGCCGCCCATGAACATCCGCGAAATCAGAGAGATCGATAATGCGTTGGCAGCCTTTTTAAAAAAAGATTGATTACTTTCTGCGTAATTCTTGTACCTATATTTTTTTTCAGGTTTCACACAATAACAATTATTTTAAATGTTTATCGATCATTAAAAAAATCCCCAAAGTGCATAGAGTCAAAATTTACCATCGCACACAATACGAGTACGGCGAATTGGTTGATACAAGATAGGTAATGCCTAATATCTTTTGTTATCGGGAGAATAATGACCTAGAAAAGTTTGTGAGCTGGTTTAAAAAGCATCCTGTATAATGAATTATACTTTTAAATTTAAAAAATATTTTACTATTTTCTTCTTTCTACTCCGCCAAATTAACTTCATTATCCAGACCTAAAGCCGTGTCTAACGATGATGAACAAACAGCGTGCCTTTACAAATGCGAACATTTTGATAACCCGATAGGCTGAAAAAGTTCTCATGTAAACTGAAACGCTAGTTTGCGTGATACCGAATGTGGGTGGCGTGAAATGGGGTTGCGGTCATTCGATTAATCCTATTTGAACGAAGCCCCTGAAAGTTTATTCATGTCTAGATTTAAAATTATATTTGCTAAGTGACAGCCTTTGTTTGGTTTAAAACACCCTATTCGCCGGGCCGTGATCTCTTGAGTTCGATTCCCGGGTCGAGCAAAAAGTATGTTTCGAATTTTTCGAACATAGCTTGGGTTTGTGATCACCAATCCGTCGTGATTAAGTGAATCCAATCATAGAAGCGATGACTTGATTTCTAAGACGGAGGCTTTTGCCCTGCAGTGATACTTAAGTGACAGCATTTGACTGAGGACAGAAAAAGACGACTGGACAACTCTGGCCCAAAAACCTGAACATCAGGGTACCGTAGGCTCAATTTGGAAGGCGAAGGTTGGCAGTGCCTTCTGACTCCACACTGGAATTGCGAGTCTCCATGGGTGACATCCGTTTACCATTAGGTGATCGGTTTACTAGTCTGCCACCGATCACAAACACCAGCGCAAGAAACCTTATCTCAAAATTTTCGATATTATTAGAAAAACACTCTACATATACGAGTACCTATAAGTTTTTTTATACAAAAGAAGTGGCAAACACGCCTATTGTACCTACTTTTAACGTAAGGTCTCCTTTTGCTTACCACCAGACTGAGACAAGCCAATATACTGTGATACTATAAAAAATCCTTAATTTTTTTACTTACGTACCTGATACGATTATGAAATAGATAGAGGACCAAAACTTGTTCGTATGAAAAAATCTAATCGACTACTGTTTGATGATAAGAGATTATTATCAACCTATTTTCAAAGCAATAAATTGAAAGGTTGACAATCTCAAGAACATCACGACATTTGGACTTCAAAAGTTATCTCCCCAAGATCATAATTGAACTACCTACGACACAGCGTCACGTGAAGTTATCCTTATTGGACTTTGGACCGTCCGTATATCTAAGACGCAAGTGCTATTTTTGCACTGCGGGGGTAACTCGACTTTGCACACGTCGTACCTTCAGTTTGCGTACCTCTTCATGAACATTATGTAAGTTTTTATTAGAACAAACTTCGTTCCGCCTATTTCTTTTATAATTTCTCAACTTTAGACCTTCCCTAGACTACGATAAACATCTTAAAACTAAAATCAGTTCTCGGGTTTTAATCAGACTAACGTACATCAATACATTTTTATTTATAAAATAGATTACACGGTCATTTTTTATCGTTTACATCCCAAAAACGTCATAATAGGTTTCGTGAATAAAGTCCATTTAGTATGAAAAAAAATCTGCTGTACATTATCGCCGGGCGTAAATTCAATTTTGTATGTTTTTTTTTCGATGATGTACAATCTAAATTGATAATACCGCCTTATTGTCCGTTGTTGTTGTATAGTCACGTGCACTAATAAGTACTCAACCTCATTCAAATATGAACCTTATCGTTCCGCCGTAAGAGTCGAGATGTTTACATTTCATTGCAGGCGACTGGACCATACTGTATGTTTTGTATCTGTGCGATAGTGGATATCTATCTATCTATTGATCATTTTATTTTGAGAAACATAATCAAAGTATCATTCTCATTATCAACCTAAAGGCGTCCACTGATGAACATAGGCCTCCTGACTATATCAATGGCGAGATCTCGCCAGGTCTGGTCTGGCCAGGTCGTCTGTCCTTCTCGTGGGTGGGCGTCCCACGCTGCGCTTGGTATATATGGTCTCTACTCCAGAACTTTTCTGCTCCATCGACGATCAGTTTTTCGTACTATGTACCCCATCTACTGCCACTTCAACGTACTAAACCTTTGGGCTATGGCGAACACTTTAGTTCGTCTAGATCATAATACAAAACGCTTCAGTAAATCACTTTATTCATTGAACTGAATAAAAGATATGTGTATACTATTTATAAAGAGAATCCCACAGACACACGAAACACTTCCGCGATGTAATCGTCACCAAGCACCATCTATTCGTAAAAATTGAGTTAGGAATAGCGAAATTGAGCCCTGAAACGAAATGAATCTAAGACACTAGTTTTACATAAATATTTTATTCCGAAGTTTCAAAATATAATAAGAAGAACCAAATAGCTTCTAACAGTTTATACAGCACAATATTTAGCACTTAAGATATCTCTCCGTTTAACATAATAACTATTCGATTTAAGTGCCTATAGTGTAACTATAGTGGTCTCGTAGAATTAGTCACCGTAATGTATGCAAAGTCGGTATGACGACAAGAATCTCCCAAAGTCTACGTGAGTGAATTTTTAAAATGTATCTCATTTATGTGGTACTATTAAGATAATGTAATATATTTAATAGACCCAGTGAACATTATAATTTGAATAGTTAAACAAAGTTTTGATTTCGCTAGCATTAACATACTCAACTGGCTGGAGGATCATTCCATCCATGTGCTAAACGCTAAAGGTTGGCGTACAACTGTATGTCTTTAAACCGTAAATAATTCTGAAGTCACTGATAAAGATGGTAATTCTCCTAATAAATATTAAAAATTACTTTAAAATACGAATTCCACTAGTAATTAAACCGAATGTAGGTATTTATTCTACCGAGTTCATTCACTAAAATTATGTCGATTTGTTGAAATTAGCTTACTGAAATAGGTACAGAAAGACATACATTTCCTAGAAAAGTGCTTAAGGTGACGGGTAGGGCACACTAGTGACGCCAATCGATTTTAAATTTTAGCTACTAAACCGGATCTATTTTAAACAATTTCGGGGTTACAACCTCTCGGCAAACACTTGTACTATTTATTAAATAACCATGCAAAATTGTTGAGTCCGTTTTTATTCACGCCAAAAGTGGCCGCTTTTGGCGTGAATCCATTTTTCGCGTACGCGTTGGACCCATCATTTTTGCATGGTTTGGTTGAATAGTATAAGTGTTTGCCGAGAGGTTGTAACCCCGAAATTGTGTAAAATAGGTCCCGTTTAAGTAGCTAAAAATTAAAATCGACTAGCATCGCTAGTGTGTCCTACCCGTCACCTTAATGAGACTATTCCCTTTATTGGTCGATTAAATACCAATAGTAATGAGTTGAAACTCATTGTACAACCCAATGCAGAATAGCTTTGAACATAAACTTTCTACAATTAAGCAACTGCGTCATCAAATCGACTATGAAGCTTGCACAACGTAAATATTGACATAAGAATTTGAATATCGTTTCCAGTCTCACCTCAACCTTTTTAAGATTTGTGCACTATTAGATAAAACAATCTTGTACAAGCTGTCTGCTTGAATATTCATAAGAAACCTTGACCAATAGATTCGTCTGATGTGGTCTTGGGCCAGGCACATTGCCGATATAGCCAGTGGCTCCACATGTACTCTCAAGGGTCTAAGGTCTAGCTAAGGAAATAATAATAATATCCTCAAACCGATTACGGCTACGGCGGCCAATCTCAACAATTAGCCTTGTACGCAGGATATATTATAAGTGTTCAAGTGTGCGCTCAAACACAAGTGCCCTTACCCTCATATTCCGATCGGACACTGTAACACGACCGAAGAGGGATCAGGCGCAGGACCAAAAGCTTAACATGCTTTCCGAGACACGGGAGTACAAGACCGCCAATTTCCAGACTCCGGGCTGACACTAAGAATTTCTTACTGAAAACTTAGGTACTAATTTATGGCCCGACCCGGGGATCGAACCCGGGATCTCTTGCGCAGCCGTTGCTTTAAAGTGCGACCCACTAACCACTGCACTACCGAGGAAAAAATACTATCTGATTCAAGCGCTCTTCATTCGCCGTAACGCCTCCGCTTACGCACTTAACTTAAAAATATTTATCTAATATGAGAACAATATATAAAAAACCAGCTTTCGCCAGCGGCGTTGCCCGCCTAGTAATCGTTTATCCTACAGGAACCTGACATTTTCCGGGATAAAAAGTACCTATCCATCCATGCCTTTAACCTACCTCTCCGTCAATTTTCAGTCAAATCGATTCAGCCGTTCTTATGTCATAAATAGCCTAACTAACACGACTTTTTTTATTAATATAGATTAAATGAAAATAGATGAAAAAATTTTCATTCGTATAATCGTGACTTATTCTGCGGGCAGCACCGACACCGACAAAGAAATTAGCCATGCTCGTTAGCCACAATAATAGGCCCCTAACTGAGTTGCGTGGCGTGATTATATGAGAGGCCTAAGTTTGACTGCACGAACATAGGCTAATTATGAGTTGAACTAAATGGAGATATTCAACCATCTAAAATATTCCATAAATGTTCACCTTCTTCAAAATACATGCACACTGTGCTCGAAACCTCAATTTTTTATATTTAATCCATTACTATAGACATCACTTCACAGAAAACCAGCGTGAAGCAGCACTGTGCTGTGTTGCCCTGCTTATAAGGTTGGCAGCGCACTTGTGACTTCACTGGTGGCACGGGTGTCCATGGGCGGCGGCAATCGCTTACCATCAGGTGATCCGTCTGGTCGTCTGCCACCTATCACATAAAAAAACCAGTCCTCTTTGAAAACACCTGCGTCTTGCTACTGAACTTTTTTGTACTGTAGCTGTAGTCCACGGAAATGACGTCTTCAACTCGCGCCTATGTTTCTAATTTCACCCATAGGGTACCGACTTGGAGAATACCGTTATTGATGGAGCAGAAATAAGTGAGCAAGTATTAAAATTGCATGTACAGTCAGCGTCAGATCAAGTTACCTCCCTGCGGTGGAAAAATAGCACTTGTGCCCCAGACATAAGGACGGTCCAAAGGTCAACAAGGGTAACTCGACGTGACGCCGTGGTACATATAGTTAATGTTTTTTTATGTGTTGGGGGTCGTGATGATTAACTGATGATTACTTCCTTATTATTTTTCACTAGTAGGTATCCGTATTCATCCATAGTAAGAACATAAGCTAGAAGAATTTCATTTTGTATCTAGGTACTTATGTACAGGTACCTACTTATATACAAACATACGTAGGTTGTTTAGGCCCTGTATAGACCGATGGGAAAAGCAAGTTAGATCAGTGCAATGTCTTTGTATATTAAATTTAAAAAACCATTCAAAAACTCAAAAATTTGCCCGGTACCGTACTAAGTAGCTATCAGATATCAGACGATAGAGGAATCACAAATATAATATTTAAATATTGTATATTTCACCCAGACACTGATAAAATACAAGTTATCATGAATAATATCTATCGTAAAGTTTGATGTGAAAAATAGAAATGGAACTTCTACTTGGCAATATGTATCTGAGACAGCAGTTTTATTTCTTGTAATTATAGTATGATTAAAATTGTCAAAATTACTTTTTTATAATGACTCCTACTTGTATTATTTAGAGCATAACATTTCCGCGAATTCTATCAAACGCAATAACACAATTAGCACAAGCTTTAAAAATCAAAATCACATCATTTCATCAATCACAGATGAAACTGGAGATAACCATCTTGTTTGTGATAAAGATCCAAATAGAAAACAGCCATCAAAATGGCTAATAAACAGAAAAATCACCGTAAAGATAAACGTTTAGCCATTAGAGATCAAAATGCCATCGTAAATATACACAAATGTCAATTTAGAAATCACTGACAACAATGAAGGGGAAAAGAATATTCCCATCAAAAATATTTCGATGTCACTTTCTACGGCCTCAAACTACAATACCTACGATATTATATACCTTATATGTGTCAATGGGCTAGTTATTGACCTAAAGATTAATATAAAATGTCAATTTGGCGCCCGGGGACACAATCAACTTTCCGTAATACAAATCGACCTAAAAAGTTATTACCTATTGTGAAAGGTTTGTTCTTTTAGTAGGACTATTTTCACTCTCACTGTGCCACATAAAACGATTTTATTAAAATCACTTAATCCCACCTAATGTAGCGGCTTCCACATGATTAAGAGCGTTGTCTAAACTTCAGAGTTCGTGGGTTCATATCACAAGGGGAACATACTACTTTATGTATCGAAGTAGCCTCAGATTGTAATCATAATTGGTATAGAATGAAAATTGTAATTATCATATTATTTGAAAAGAGTAACTGAGTTTCTTGTTGATTCTTCTCGGTAGAAATTGACATTCCGAATCAGCGGTAGATTACTTAGACAATTATGGTAGATTACATAATATTTGACATTCATAAATGTTCTGTATGGACTTAAATTGATTGATTTAGATTTTTTTTTATTGGCAATGCCCTAACCATTGCAATTTTTTCGATGAACGTTAAGAGATCGGATCCGTCACTTAGATAGTTGTCGTTATCCTATCACCAAGAAGACTTTGAATATTTGGCACAACAACCCACACGGTAAGAAGAGATATAATTATGTAGAAACTGGTAATTGAATTACTATCCACGTTTGTGATATACAGGACGTATCTGTGAACATTTACACCCCTTTAACCACGTGTTCTACAAACCATTCTGAACAACATTTGTTCAATAACTTTTCGAAATTCGTCGAAATTTTTTTCCTCTCCCCATACAAAATGGCCAAGTCACGTGACCAACTTTGTATGAAAAGTTAATTTTTTTTATGCGAATTTCCAAAAGTCATAGAAAAAATGGAGAAATAATAAACAAGGCCACAGAATTTTTATTTGGCCACGCGCGCAAACTTCTAATTTACTAACTAAGCACCGGGAAATTGACATAGCCTTTAATTAACTGATTCATCTTCTTTACAACGCCAACTAAAAATGTTAAAGAAAGCGTCAAGTCAATATCAACAATTAATTTTCCTTGTCCTTCTGATTTATACATTGCAAACTAATTTACTAACTCAGCCACGAAATTTGTAACTCATCACCATATTACGTTTTACAGCTTCAATACAAGCTCCTCAAAAATTATGTATTCAAGCTTCAATACTCAACATCATATATTATAACTTAACATGTAAAATAATACTTCATATTCTTTTATCGTGAAAATAGCCACTGTACGATTTGGCGCGAGTGCGCGACATGACAGCAACCGGCCATTTGCACCAATCAGAGAGCGCTATTCGATACTTGTGCCGAAGCCCTTATTTTCTTTTTCTTTTAATCACGTAATCATACGTGTTAATGTTTATTAATTACTTTTCTATAAATGATTGTACTTGTTACAAATATTAATAGAAATATTGATTTGCATAAATAAATGGTTTTACTATAACTGTCCTTAATAGTTCTTCTTCTTCTTCATATTTGCGTATAATTCCCGGTTGAGTCCAAAGCTGGGCTTTGGAGCCCAGGGTACGCTTTGATCATGATTCAGGATTTGGGGAGCCTGGTAATTACAATGAAGCGACTGCCGTCTGACCTTCGCAACCCTTTGACAGAGGAACAAGACCAACTGAATCATGGTTACACGCTTCTGAAACTATCCCAAACGAGCAGGTTTCCTCACGATGTTTTCCTTCACCGCCGAGGTAAATATAGAAATATGCACATAGATTTGAAACATCTAGAGAAATCGACCCTCCGCATGGAGGGCGCGTTCTAAACCACTAGGCTACCATCGCTCTGGCTGCCTGTCCGTAATAGTTCATGTGTAATACATAATAATAATATGTAGTGGCTTTAATTATACTATTTGATGACAATTTTAGGTACATTTAACAATCGATTAATGTAGCAAAAGTCATAGAAAAAATGTTGTTCAGAATAGTTAGTAGAACACGTAGTTGAAGGGATGTAAATGTTCACAGATACACTCTGTATTTCCGAGATAGTAAACATACTTATCAATAAATATCTTAGATTTTACATGCATGTTAGATGCTGCAATACAAATGTAATATATTGTAAAATGATATAACTTTCTACAGAGTTCAAGATCGTATTTTTTCTTTCAATTATGCATCGATGACATTTGTTAATGGTATGCAGAAACTTGGTGATTTACGACCGACATAGATTTCAAAATAATTCAATTTGGATGTCACTTTATCGTTCTTTCAACAACTTCACTCATGTTATCTAAAATAAAATCTTCTAAACGAGACCTGCGCCTTCATTAAAATTGCTAATGTCGAGAGAAACAAAGGTGCGGACTATTAATTATATTTTATTTGACATATTACTGCAAATTCCACAGATATGTATCTACCTACCTCTACCCTATGTCTAGATACCCAATAACTATTTGTCGAAACAATAATTTATTGTCTATTTATGTTAATTACAAGACTAGTAGGCGACATAAGCTGGTTTTATGGAATTTTCATTGGTCTCTTTTATTGTTTTATTTCGGAATATCAAGATAATAGTATCTAAGGCATGATGATAAAAGAAAACTTATTGTTTCAAAAATCCCTAATGTATTCTGATTGATCTTATAATCTGTTCTCTGTTGTTGGCGGCATATGTTTCGTTGTCGATTTTAGAATATTTTATGATCAAACGGCACTGAATACTCAATTATTTATTGCTTCCATAGTGTACATAACAGATGGTGAAGTATAACAAAGTACCTACCTACTTTAAACCCTGAGAAACAAGGTATAATTTCCCTACATACAAACAAATACAATGCATAAAATGTACGAGCATTGTAAAGGCCTCTTTATTGTTTCGTTGTCGATTTTAGAATATTTTATGATCAAACGGCACTGAATACTCAATTATTTATTGCTTCCATAGTGTACATAACAGATGATGAAGTATAACAAAGTACCTACCTACTTTAAACCCTGAGAAACAAGGTATAATTACCCTACATACAAACAAATACAATGCAAAAATGTACGCAGACCATTGTAAAGAGGCATATCTATATTTTAATTACCAATTCCTTACTTTACTGTATACACAATTTAACGAGCCTGACTTTATACCCAATGTTAACACCCGAAACATGAGAAATATGGATTTGAAAGTGATCACTATTATTTACAAGCTTTTAAATCACTTCTTATACAAGCTATACAATTTCACCGCCTACCAAATGGTTATCCGAAATCATACACTACTCGTATTTATGACGTCTTGAATGACGCGAACACCGGTAGCCATAAATTATGAATAAAGTAGCCCAACACAAAAAATCTACAATTAAATCGTATAAACGTGATAATTTAGTGTTGCTCGAAATCATATTTGACCATTCGCCACATTTATATTTTGTTCGGATAACGCTGATCGAGTATTATTACTAGACGACTCTTGGTATAGTTTAGTCATGAAAAATTAAAATCTGAATTTTCTTAAAAGGCACCTTGATGATTTTTTTATATGTTGGGGGCCGTGATGATTAAAATTACTTCCTTATTATTTTTCATTAGTAGGTATCCATAGTAAGAACATAAGTTAGAAGAATTTTATTTTGTATCTAGGTACATACTTATGTACAGGTACAGGGAAAAACAAGTTAGATCAATGCAATGACTTTGTTTATATATTAAATAAAAAAAACGGAAGGCACCTTCACTAAAGCAGAAACTATCTTGCCCCCTTTGGTATGATGATGATCCTTGGAACTGTAGCGGATATTGGGGCGATTTGAATTTTATATGAAATAATATTCGCATTTTTAATTCGATTCGCATCACTAAATCGTATGTAAATTGGCAATTTACAATCAATATTGTGAACTGTTCCGCTCAATTATAGTAATTTTATTAGAAGCGTTATCTGGAATTACGCAAACTGAGTTTGGAATTCTTTGATTGCTGATGACCAAACAATGTCTATATGTTGTTTCTACGTTGAACTTTTTTGTTTTAAGGGTCACGGGGAAGTCCACATGGGTTTTTAGTCTCTGCTATAGAAAAACACAGAGTGAGCTGTCAAAATCCAAAACCAAGAACTAATTTAGGGACATTGGATTTTGCACAACTGTTTGTGTCACAGTTACATCTAAAGCCTTGTACAAGGTAATTTGTGACTAAGCACTATATTCAAAGACAAAGGCTTTTATGCTTTCCTCTTGTCTGTTGATGATGAAAAGTACAGTCAGCTAAGAACAAACAATATTATCTTTTGTATCGAGGTTATCAGTAAATCATACACAAACGTTTTACTTATCCGATATTTTCAGAGCAAAATGTGTTTGTTGTTTTAAGAATTTTTCAGACCAAACTTTTTAATTTTGGTTTATCTGAGCAGGTGGTTATGCAGGTTTTCTGCAGGATGTTGTGAATAGCCGTTATGCTACATTTCAGTTTCAAGCCCAACGTGCATCATTTGTTTGGAACTGAAAGCATCGTTGGGGACTACAGATGGAATTGAAATTTTGCCGGCCGATATCCAAAATAATAATTTAGCCGTCTCTACTATATCCAATTGCGCCCTTTAAACGATCTATTGAAAAATCCAGGACTGAGAGTCCATTAGTAGCAGATAGATGTTACGTTAGTCATCCGTATTGAGTAATTATATTTATGAGAGTACATACGGTCCGTCTCGTTACATACTCAGCGAATTCTCGAAGGCAACAAGGCCCGATAAGAGCTCTTACTAGGATGCGCTACATAGCATATCGTTATGGTCACATTTTTCTTGTCACTCTTGGTTTTCACATTAGGTAATTAATTAAAAATAAAACAATCAGATTGAGAGACATCAATATTGTTAAGGGACATTTAATACAAACGCGATTCAGTCGCTATGCAGCAACGATACAGTTCCATCTGACCCGTTACTCTTCATCTTAGCGTAATTAGTAATTGCCGGTTGCATCCAAAGCTGTCGCTATGGAGCCCAGGGTACGCCTAGATAATGATTCATGATTTGGGGAGTCTGGTAATGGACAACATTTCATGTTTTTAACAAGTCCATATTGTTTTTTTATATGAAAATAGAGATAAAATGAACAGACCGTTGTTTTTTCTTTTTTCAAAATTTATCCATTTTCATACATAAAATAATTATTGAAATTCTTTATATTCTAAATAGACGTAAGCGCCAAATGACGTCATCGGACGGCTGAATACAGCGATATTCCTTTGCTTATCATTGCTTTAATAAAAAAGGTACTACTGTCAAAGGTAAAGAATACTAGTGTCATCATTGTCAACGTCATTCATTCATTCAACGTTGACAAGTTGTCTTTATTTATTGACAGTTGCATGTCATGGGTTTGACATTTCGTAAATTTAAAACTATAATGTGCTAAGCAAAGAAATATTTTCATTCTGACGTCCGATGACGTCATCTTACCTTTTTTAGTTTTTAATTTTTTTCTCAGTAAATAAGCAATATAAAATATAAATAAATATATATTCGAGAAGCGGAAAAGTAAGTGAAAAATTGGTTATTACAATGAAGCAACTGGCGTCTGACCTTCGCAACCCTTTAAGAGGGGAACCAGACTAACTGAATCATGGTTACACGTTTCAGAAACTATCCAAAACGGTTTTCTCACGATATTATCCTTAGCTGTTATAATCGAGATGTTATTACCGTGCTAATGGTAGATATGTGTAGTAATCCAGGCTCGGATTCATACCACGACCCGTATGGAAGGTGCGTTCTTATCAACTGAGCTACCGTCGCGATTACCTGATAAACCAATGACCCGTTACTAATTCAGCGATACAATCGCGATACAGTGGCGACGCGCGTTTGTATCGTTGCAAAAAGTTGCAATGTCAAATCGACATTGGTACCTATTTCGAGAAAACTTCCTTGTGTCAAAGGCGTTAGGTTTCATATGTTAATCAATTTGAGGAGGAGGTATTGCACGAAATGTTCCTAAATTTATTGAATAAGTCAATCGCTAATTCTTGTGACATTACTGCTATGTGGTTTTGTACAAAGCTTTTGTTAGCATAGTAATAGACTTAAGAATTCATTCCGATAAGTTTTTATTTTTATCTATCTTTTATCATATTTATGTCGCGATATATCGATTTAACTGTTTTCGGATACTGGGGTAGGCCATATTAGTAAAGCTATCATGTTGCAACAGTACGAGGTTTTCGTTTGTATAAAATTTTATTATCATTCACAGTATATGAAAATGTTAAGTTTATCATTATAATTCATTTCACTTCTTTATATGGTTTTTTATCGAAATGAATCCTTATTGGCGTTTCTTTAGATTGTATTTACAATATTAAACAATACATTTAATGTGTAGTCTGATCTATTATCCTACCTTAAAAACAAAATAATATATTGTAACTTAGAAAGGTCTATTAATATGCTTGCTTAGAGCCACACTGAACAAAAAAAACTTTTTTTGTTGTAATTTCTTTTTTACTAATTTTGTCACATTAATAGAATTTCCAACGAGGGAAACGAATTAGAGGACGTCCATTTTAACCAGATGAGCTGAAGACATAGAGATAATTGGTTGATAATTGGTTGGTGGTTGGTTGATTGGTTCGGTGGGTAAGACATGGACGAGGATGGCGCAGGACCGCTGCGAGTGGCGAGCACGGGAGGAGGGCTATACCCTGCAGTGGAATCATAATACAGGCTGATGATGATGAACAGTCATTTGATTATTTCTGTAATTTTGAAGTATGAGATATACCTAAGTATGTAATAGTTTGTTTTAGCTTATGACTCCAATGATGTTGCGGGTGTCTAGTCCATGGGCGGCGGCAATCCGTTATCATTAGGGGATCCGTCTGCTCGTCTGTCAGCTCACACATACTTGAGTACGAGTATGTATGCAGATACCATTGTCTAACATTTGTGGTCGACATGCATCATATTGGATTTCTTTACGATACAATCAAGGTATAACCAATCTACCATTAACAAAATCCCGTAGACATCTAATTTGTATTCATATTGTCGGTACGAATACTCACTGGGCGTATTCGTATCGGAATGCGTGCGTATGCCGCTTCGATTTACAACTGATATCAATTTGTAGTTAAGGTTACGCTACAGGAATTTTAAACAGACATGTGTTAGTTGTAAATGATAACATTTGAATAGGGTGCTTTTCATATAGTTAGAATAAGAGGTTAAATGAATTGCAACGGTTATTTTTATAGCTTTATGCTTATTGGAGAACGTTGGCGTTACGCGTGAAAATTACTCGCAAATTTATTTATTTATTTACTTATTAAAGACACACCAACAATACATGCATGATCTGTTCGCTATATATATATTACAATTCGCACTACAGTTCTGATACATTTATCAATTATAGGTGAGTACAGCTTTCTTAATATAAATGTGTTAGTTTATTTATTAGTTAAATTTTCAGACGACTTAAGTATTTAATTGAAATTACAATTTCTTTTATTTATATTCAGTTAAACTAGTGCCTCTGGTTTTATGAAGTGTAAAATCTTCCCTTTGAATTTGGCGTAAGTTTCATTAAATATGTCCAAGTTCTGCCAACCGATTGCAACTTACTCTGTGGCAATATGCCACAGAGTAAGTTGTAATCGGTTTCATCATCATTATCATCATCATCTGCCCTTTTAAGTCCCCGCTGCTGGGGCACGGGCCTCCCTCAATCACATGAGGGGTAATTGCCATACTCACCACGCTTGGTAGACGGGTTGGCGAGGGTTTTGATGTAAATGCAGAGTTTTCTTTCTCTGGGGGCTAATGATCATGCCAGCAGCTTTACCTTAGTCGCCTTTTACGACACCTCGGTAAGTAATCGGTTTGAATTCTGCTTAACGGTGACTGAAGGCCAAGATTAGTTTTAGAAGCTGGTGCTGTAAATGTATTTTTTAATTTTGGTTCTTGGGTAACGATACGGCACAGAGAGACACGCACGCTGAAGGAGGTTTCTACATTTAATTTTCCCTGTGATGAGTTTGTGGAGCAAATATAAACATAATTTAGAAAATGACCAAGTGCATCATCAGCTGCATTTATTACAAATCGAATTTGTATCATCGAACTATTGAACATGATTTGTATCAGGAGTTTCAAAAAGCCGGCTGATCTGATTCAAGTCTGCTTCAGTCGTAGTTTCGGCCAAAATTTTGCACAATTTTAAAATACAACCTATTAGTAATATTAATGTTACCCACGTATGCGGTTATTAGACCGATATGTATATAAGCCCTTGTTTACATTATAAATTACAAACATACAGAAGTAATGCCAATAGGAATATTGAGTTAATTAAATCCGCTAGGTGCAAGATCGTAAATGCTCACGCAGTAAACGTTTAAAATAATATATTCATAGGGTTTGTTTGCTGATTAAGACGTTAAATCGATTTGTAGTCATTAAATCACAATACCTATACTCGTATGTTTGTCCTTATTTTTCTTATTTGGCTCATACTGTGTTAGCATTTTTTTTTAAATATAAATGTGTTGCAAAGGAGCAAGCGGATCACCTTATGGTTAATAATCCGCTAACCCAATTTTTTATCAACTAAATGGCACGCTATCACTTCGTTTTGGAACTTAATTATTTGTTAGATCCAAATTAGGTTTGAACTAATAAAAAAATAGATGGCGCTGGATGTCGAATAGCGCAAGCAAGTATAGTTTCGAGTTACCAATAAGCTTTGTCGTGGTCAGTAGAATTTACCATTTAATAAAATAGTTAGTTCCTTATTTATTATCCAATAAGCTCCTAGGGCCCCGCAATAAGCCCCACCAACCCGCACTGGGCCAGCGTGGTGGGTGTAGGCCCAAACCCCCTATAATTCTTTACGGGAGGCCTATGCCCAGCAGTGGACGTCTATTGGCTGAAATGATGAAGCTCTTAGGGTGCAATAATTTTAAAATATGATAAAATAACAATGCAACAACATACTTATGAACGATCAAGAAGTTCGCTTTGCTTTCAAATGTCTCAACATCGAAAATTGCATGTCCTAGTTTAAGATAGTTCAACCAATAAAACTTCGAGCTAAACTGATTAACACCTGAACCAATATGTGCTCAAGTGACCTTGATCCACGGATCCATACAAAACAGAGGTTACATTTGATTACACACTTCAACAATCGACCCTAGCGGACAAAGTCACGGTCAAAACCAAGTCTACCTTTACCATCAGCTATTATCATTACCTATGCCAGCGCTTGATTACATCGTGAAGTAGCTTAAGGAAGTATGAATGACACGGAAGGTATTCCAAGAGTTGAAGGAGCAATCAAAGATGCAATACATGTTGATGGAGTATATAAATCTTGTACATTATTCACCAATTACGAAACTGGGCAATAAAGTAGGTCTAGTGCGGCCGCGGCGCCACCGTCGACTTATCGCTCAGGAGCGATGGACGCTCTCAAACGGACCGCGGTTTGGCACGGTTGGAATACACTAGGAGCAAACACCTACGAGTTTAAACAGCCGATTAATCAGTATTACCAACTCGGTTTTCAGGCGTATTCATCATCATCATCATTTCAGCCAATAGACGTCCACTGCTGGACATAGGCCTCCCCCAATGTTCTCCACACAGATCGGTCCTGTGCCTCCCGCGTCCAATAGATTCCCGCGATCTTCACCAGATCGTCGGTCCACCTTGTAGGAGGCCTGCCACGGCTGCGACTTTCTGTACGTGGCCTCCACTCGAAGACCTTTCCGCCCCAACGGCCTTATTAGAGCTTAGTTCAGGCTTATTAGAGTTTCAAAAAGGGCTAGATTTTGCTAATAATTTCAATGGGGCTAAAAAGTTTTATTAGGTAACTATTTTTTTTTCGAAAATTGAAGAATCAAACGCACTTAATAATAAAAATCGCTAATCGCACTTACTCATCATTCTTCGCTACACAAGATTTTACTCCAACTATTACTATTTTTTACTCTCACTTTCTGACTGACGAAGTTGATGGTTGTGACTGACTGTCCATTTCATCAGGGGCAGCCTTGCTTACCTATTACAAATTATAATTATTTTGGGGCTAGAAATTATTCTGATGGCTAAATCATTATTTGAAGAGCCGAATAAGCATAAAAAGGTTAATCCTTGCCCCGAAAGGATTAAGTTGGCGACACTGGAATTAAGTCAGACTATCAGAGCTCAAAGTACAAAAATGGAAGAGAAGACTTTGGCGAGCTACGAGTATTGTAGACAGATGGTGGTAATCAACAGATGCTCTGTTATTATTTGCCGCCTGCGAGAGCGATATTAAATGCTCTCAAACGGATCATGGTTCATTTGATTTAATACTGTAGAACCATCCAAATAGAAGCGATCGATTAACTAAGCTCTTAGGTACCTCCTGGCAGTAATAACTTACAGAGCCATAACGTGGACTTTCACTGCAGAAATGTTAGGTAGCTCAGCGGGCAATATCGTACCTTACTCGACGCTTCAGTGGCAGATAAAATTGGGAAGTTATTAGTCAGAGAACTAAATTGCGCGCAACACGCAGCAGTTGAGGTGAGTCGGTCATGTTTCCAGAGGTAAAGTGGTTGCCACACAAGAAAAATAAGTACAGGACACCTTCGAAGCGATGGACTGAATGACGATTTGAAAAAGATGACCAGGTGTGAGTTAGATGCAGACTACGTACAGATAATGGTAGCAAGAGGCTGATTAAATTGAACTGCTAAAAGTTATACATTATCAGGAAGAACTTCATGCAAACTACTCTTCTTGTGTCAAAATACTTGTCACTCGACATCCTGTAGTAAAGATGCTTGAAGAACCTCATTTTGTTATTAAGGTTAAGATCAATAAGTCATACATTTACCGGTAAGGCAAATCTTAGCATAATCCTTTAGTATTTTATTACGTCATACATTCTGATTCCATCTTCGCAAAACACCAATCAATTTACTAAGTCCACACCCACGTTCCTAGGAGCGTCTGAGGACCCTTCTGTAGTAGACAATAAATATTTAAATAAGCAAGTTAATAGGAAAATCTCATAAAATATATATTCATGGATTCTTACTTAACACGAAAGTTATTGATCTGTTTTCCTCATAGCTGCGTTCTTAAGCACACACGTGTTTTGTTATCCATATATGTCAATACGGATTATCTAATTAGTAAATAAACAATTAAAAAATTTGACCCAAGAATAAATAATAAATAAAACAAACGGGGTGAGCTAAATAAAACCGTTTAAAAAGGTCCACAGCTGTTTGCAACGTAAATTGTCCCCTAAGGTAATTTCTGAAATACAGCCTACATTTTAAAAGCCCTTTTACGGCCATTCATATCACAATAATATCTAGGAAAATTGAGAGATGATATTGACGTTACATGCATGGCGTATTTAAATGAAGCTTGAAAAATCACACGTATTTTTTTAAATAGTCTTGATTAACTTTTTACATTAAAAAAACTGTTAGCGACTACTTTGATCCACAAAGCGACACAGTAAAACACATATGGTTGAATACGCTAAAATCTATAAAACTTCAAGTTTACGAGTATGTGATCATGTTTATGCATTAATGGTCTAGTTGGTCTAGTTCCTTAAGGGTTGCGAAGGTCAGAAGGCTGTCGCTACATTGTGATTGACTTACCAAATCCTTTGTTATAGCTCCAGAATACCTCGGACTCCTACTATTTTTACAGAACATGACCGTACAAACATAGGCGGAAGATGGACAGCTACGAGGGAATTAAATATCTGGCCATGCCAACACCGCCATGTCCCAGCAGAAGAGGTAGACCTAAAAAGGTGTGGCTGTGGATTGACTATGAAAACCGTATCTACCACAACTAGAAAATACCATTTCAGAAAGTAAAAAATTGGATTTCGCCGTATCTGTCACTATTAAAATAAACAGGAATGTGTTTCAAAAACTTGTGTGCACAGGTTTAGACTTCGACTGAAGATTCATAGTAAGCCTCAGGTCTGACTTGCCGAGCCGGTGCTTGGACGTTTGATTATAAGTAGGTAGGTACTACAAAACTTCATCAACATACAAAAAAAAACCGAGGCCAAATCTTACACGAATAGTCTTTTACATACAACTTTCTCTTAAGGCATGAGGCACACCAATAGACATTTGCATATTATAAACCTGTCACAAAAAAGTTTAAGTCCGACGGAAAAAGAATCTGTACGAGTAAATGTCGGAAGCATAAGTTATGTGCTAATGTAGTAATGTAGTTACATAATGATGAATGCATACAATCCATTTCATGATTTTTGACATGACACTGACTGAGATAATTTGTCAGTAACCCAAAGTTTTATATCATGCTCTTAATCAAATTCTTTTATTTAGGGTCCAAAAAACAAAATAATACATTTTGTTCCCTGTGTATCCCCCGCCGGTGAGCAATGATGCTCAGTCCCCTGTATCTCGATTGTTTTGCATATCAGGCACCGGCTGCTCTGAAGGGGCAAATTAATGATCAAATGGAATCCAGGGCTTCCGACGTCAACGTACACCGCTTAGTGCACCTTTGAAGATACAGTTGGACTTATAGTATGGATTCCGTACATAAAATTCAAGACAAGTTTGATGTGAGACATTTTAAATATTGAAATATTATCTGAGAACATATGTTTTAAAAACTTCTTCTATGTACATTTTAAACAGCAATCTTTAAAATATTGATGCGGCAAGGATTTGTTTTCAAAAGAAAAACTTTAGGACTACTTTATCCTGGATACCACGTGGTATCCAGGATACAGCAGTAAAACATTAGGGGTGATCATCAAACACTAAATAATTATATATTTGTAGTATACATGATAGGTGGCAGACGAGCAGATGGATCAGACTCAATTGATGCCAGTCATGAATACCAGTAGTGATAAGTGTGCTGCCAACCTTTTAACTCTCCTTCCCTCCGAATTACAACTCCGAGATCGTCATGATAATTACCGAATTTCTTTTAACCTCTGAAGCCCAATTATCGTCCATTGACATGACGTGACATTTATTATCATACGACATATATCACTAAAACATCATATTTTGTATGGTTTTAAGATGATATCCGCCATGTTTTCAAAATATTCACGAGCACGAGAATTGGGCTCCTGATCAGCAAGATGTGTTATCTTGTAGTGAGCAAAAGCTGGGAGCTTTTGTTTGAAGACTTGATTAGATTAACCGTTCATCTATTACTCTCTTATCGAACCCTAACAACAATCTGTTACCAATTTTGAACCCTACGTCGTTTGAGCGAAAACGTTGACAGCGCTAAGTGAAAAAATTAATTTGGCATCATAATTCAATTACTCTCGTCCTTGCGAACAGCCGATGTCCATCAATCACAATTTAACTGTATCAGGTTTTTTTAGTCTACTTCGTCTCCTCACGAGACCGCCGTACGGTCCACTCTAGGGCTACCAACCTGCTAAAAATGAATGCATCGTATTATAGATTGTAAGCATGCTGTTGAGCTGAGTCTACGATAGATTGCCCAAAAGAAAAAATATTATTGGTCTAAAACGTCAGACGCCCAAAGGCCTCCCAGTGGGTCAAAACTATACTTCATCATAATCATCATCGTCATCATTTCAGGCATTAGACGTCCACTGCTGGGGATAGGCCTCCTCCAATATTCTCCACATAGATGGGTCCTGTACCGCCCGCATCCAATGGATTCCCGCGACATGCACCAGATCGTCAGTCCACCTTGTTGGTCAAATTATACCTAACTTACACTAAAGCTTAGCAACTCACATGATAAGAAGAAAAACATGTATATATTCTCTTTACATAGTAGCAAGTTGATAGGGACTACAATTTGGTCTAGTACCTACAAAAAGGAATTCTGTAACCTTTTTCGTATGATATAAATCTCCGTGACAAAGTTCTTCTATGTCATTTCGGTAATACGATTTTGTCAAGGTAGTCAACACTTGGTCATCATGTAGTATGATGTAGTATGCAATTAAGCAACTCAGAGGAAGGATACCATGGTCTCGCATGAATATGATAAAAACAATATTGAACTACCGTAGAACTGATAACCTTAGGAGGACTACTGGCAGGGATTATACCAGGAAATCTGGATATAGGAACTTGTGATGTATCGTGAAGGAGGTTTGCTTTCAACAATGGAACAACACTACACAGGCTGTTAACTTAAAAAAGAAAGGGAGATAAACGGCCAAGCGGGTCACCTGGGCATGGTAAGTGGCGTCGCCCATAGACATTAGCCACAACAGAAGGAGTAGAGCGTTGCCGGCGTTTTAGGAAGGTATAGGCTCATTTCTTGAAGATTTCCATGTGATTGTTTGATTAATTGAAATTGAACTTTGTTTCATCAAATGCGTCTACAGTCTAAGTTAAATTCACTCCAGCATTGTCAACCCTACCACCTGGTAATATGTCAGTGTTTTTTACTGAGTTAATTGATCACCGTAACTTAACCCGCACATTAACATACCGGTCCGATTGTGTGCGCATACGCATTGTGTGCGTAGTCCGAGATAAATCATTAACCATACATACTACTGACCAATTGATAATGTCCACTCAAGGTTTTTCTTTTTGTGGTAATGATATAATCTATAAGTCATCATCATCAGTGAGATGGATCCACGTGGAAAGGCTAAAAGCCAGTAAAACTACTTCTATCTGTTTGCAGCTGGGGCGTTCTAAAATCTAAGATATCAAGTGAGCTGCTTGTCATGATGAGGAACTATGAATTGAAATGATGCCGTTTCTAAACGGAAATTTCACGTTATCTTTTTTGTTAAAGTAATGTTTTATTAGCGAACAGCACGCACACACTTACATTGTCTATACAAACATATGTGTATGTTAACAAAAATGTATGTATCTATGTAAGTAGTCACGGATCATCTGATGGGAAGCGATTCCTAAAGACGGCTCGAGTAACAATTGCGCTGCCTGCTGGCTATTGGTTTTACTGGTGTCCATGGTCAGCAATCGCTTACCATATAATCATAAGCTATATAAAATACCACTCTTTGTAAAATAAGTAACCCAAAACGTTTGTATCGGCGTCAATCGGAAACAATCGTTCAGCTTAGTCGGAGAATGTTTTCTGGGAAAGTCAAGTGCCACTTGATATAAAATCATTAAGACACTGGTGTTCAGTCTTCCGATGATTCATGGAGATTGTGTCAACAGTTTCTAAGAAATATTCTTATGCATAAGCCAAAGTAATTCTCCTACTCGACAAAATATAAGTACGAGGAATTGGTCTCTTCCACAAATATCTATTATATATGTAAGTACATACTCGTAGCAGCATCTACTCACAGCTTGACGTTTCGACCGCGTTACAACGGTCGTGGTCACAAGCGGGCAGTCCGCCCGGGGACGCTGGGATCTTGATTACAGATTCCAAAATTCTGGTAATTACAATATAGCGATTGACATCCGACCTGATCAACTAAATCATGGCTACATATTTCAGAAACTATCTTACAAAATCGTAACGTATAGATTTTGTTATATTTTCCTGCACCGCCGAGCTAAATAAGCATATTGTTTTAAAATCCAAAAGTGAATGCTCCTGATTCGAACTTACGATCTACGGTTCGAGCTAGCGCATGTTCTTACCCATCTACACTGACCGACTACCTCTTCATTGTGAATCATCAAGGTTAACAACTTGTCGTAGTCGAAGTCAGTAAAAGTCAGAATCACTCAATAAAAAGCCGGTGTTCACCGTCTTAAAACTACAGCACAGTCACCACCAATAAATAAATCATGTTTTACAGATGCCTTCAAAAAGTCATCCCAACATATTGCCAAGTTACATTTCGTCGCGTCCTCATCACGTCCCATAAATTTTACCTCCAATGCTTTATGAATTCATAGATCCATTAAGATTTAATCTTGATAAGGATGAGTCCTTTGTGGACTATGTTATTAGCCTATATGAAGCACAGGACAAGTCCGGACGATGGCATGTAAGAGAGCCATAAAACTTAAGTGATGGTTAGTAATTCTAAACTAGCCGACGATGGTGGATCGCTGAAAATTTTACCTCGTTGATTAATGAGGGATTTTATATGGAAATTAACGGCTTTGTCACTGCCGCTTAAATGGCTTCATTTTGCAGGGATGTCATGGTAAAATGTTTCTCTAAAGAGGATTACAGTATCTCAATTAATTAAACGAAGGTACGATCAGCAGCTAAATTCGATGTACAGTTAATAAACCCCAGAATAAAATTACTGAAGACATGTGTAGAAAATATGAGGACAACGACGCAATCAAACATTTCTACTAATAGATTTTCCAATACGAGTTGTATTAAGCTCGTAACACCAGACTAAAAAATTAAGACGGTCGGTTTTTAAATAAGTAAACATGTATTGACCACAGACACGAAATACAATTGCAACAAGACATAGGATATAAATACTCGTATTATAAAATAACAGACATTTCACAATTTTTGTTTACCAAATCGTTTTTCAGTGACGATTTAGGTAAACACTATCATAACTGTCCTATCAAAATCAACAATGATTAAATTAGCTACATTTCGAGGACAAATCGAAACAACACCTCAACTAGCCAGTGGTTGCGATTCCAAAAGTTGGTAGCCATAACCTCTGCACAAACGATAAAAACTGAGTCGGAAGATTTAATAGCTCAAATATGAACGGCGCCGACGCTCCTGCGCAGATTTACGACTGCTGTTATGGTGGTGCGTACCACAGGGTTGCGTCTAAATACTTCCCAGAACTGTGCCGTAAAGGTAGACCTTCCATAAAGCGGACCCACCCACCCCCATTCAGGCAAATTTGAATGTGGGAATTGGCAGATTGGTTATACGAAAATTGTTCAACTCAAAAGGCGTGTGCACACATGTGATTAAGATTAATTATGGTGCATAGTTGTGCTCAAAAGAAGTAGTAAATAGTAGTAGCTGCCTCGGTGGCGCAGTGGTTAGTGGGTCGCACTTTTAAGCTGCTGCTGCACAAGAGGTCCCGGATTCGATTCCCGGGCCGGGCGAAAAATTTGTTCCTAAGTTTTCGGTAAGAAATTCTTAGTGTCAGCCCGGAGTCTGGAAGTTAGCGGTATAGTACCCCGGTGCCTCGGAAAGCACGTTAAGCACCATTGGTCCGGCGCCCTATCTCCGGTCGTGTTACAGTCGTGTCCCAACGGAATATGAGGGTAAGGGAATAGAGAGTGCACTTTTGTTTGCGCACACACTAGAGCACTATAATATGTCCTGCGTACGTGGCTGATCGTTGAAATTGGCCGCCGTAGCTGTAATCGGTTGGAGGATATTAAATAGTAGTAAAGAGCTTTTGAAAAAGCTTATATATGTGTATTATACAAGTATATAGGTACTTTGTTAGTACTAAAAACTGGATTTAATATTTAAAGAAAATTTCTCAAACAGACATGAAATTTGATAAAACATGTTCATATTGATCTGTGTGAAAATCGATTAAACATAACTTACCTAAAATATTGTAGTTAGCAATGGTGGCTGTCTCGTGTGAAAAATCCGCTATATGGCACACTATAGCACTGAGGTCCATATACAATGTGATTGGTTATTTTTAAACGTGATCTGTCAAAATGTATATTTGACAACCTGAACAAACAATGCTGTTCATGTTGTACCTCAGTGCGACCAGTACGCCATCTAGCGGATTTTTCACACGCGATAGCCCCCATTGCGAGAAACTATCAAGTATGTACCTACCTCAAAAGAGTCTTGAGTAGTTCAAACTTACCGTTCTCCAATGGCTTCAATATCATTAAAGAAATCATAATGGACAAAACGATACCATACTCGTAATATTATCCAGTAAATCCTCTTAGCATGTGCTCATAAAATCGAAACTCATTCATAAAAACTTTTTAATGGCCGCTAAGATGAAGACATAAAGAGTATCGCCCAGAGTGCTAATTTCGCACACTAACGGGTGTTTTATGAGAATTTCAGAGTTTCTAACCAACAATAAACATAATAGTTGCAGCGTTCTACACTACAACAGTGGCTATCTGCATACGCTATTTACTACATAGCGTATGCAGATAGTCACTGTAGGCTTAAGGTGACGGGTAGGGACACACTAGCGACGCCATTCGATTTTAATTTTTAGCTACTAAACCGGATCTATTTTAAACAATTTCGTGGTTACAACACCTTACACTATTTATTAAATAACCATGCACAAATGTTGGGTCCGCTTTTGTACGCGAAAAATTGATTCACGCCAAAAGTGGCCGCTTTTGGCGGTAATTCAAATTTTGAGTACAAAAGCAGACCCAAAAGTTAAGTATAATTATTTAATAAATAGTATAAGTGTTTGCCGAGAGGTTGTAACCCCAAAATTGTTTAAAATAGATCCGGTTTAGTAGCTAGAAATTAAAATCGATGTGGCGTCGCTAGTGTGCCCTACCCGTCACCTTAACAGATTTTTTAGATATTTTTTTTTATTAATATTAATGAGTTATCCACTCACTTTTACCCCTAAAAGTTGATATCTTCTTCATAGATGGTACAAACTCTATTTAAATAAACTCTTACCCCCTTATTAACAATATTTGTGCCAGCCCTTTTTGACATTGCGTGTTGGAACAGGATGACATAAGCTTTAGTACGGTAATAACTTTAGATCGCGATTTAGAAACAGGTGATTTTAGCTTATCCCGCAAAACAAGTAACAGTCCAGAGCTACGCAAAAATAAAAAGAAGTAAAAAAAACCACTACATAGGTGGACACACAGACAAAACCGTATAAAAATAATAACACAAAACCGAAAAAAAAAACAAACAATTCAATTTAAAAAAAAAATCCGCATGTCACAAATATGTCCGTGCAATATAACGTGAGTAAATAAAGCACATTTAAGTAAATGTTTAATTAAGTCCCCACTGCTGGGGCACGGGCCTCCCTCAATCACATGAGGGGTAATTGCCATACTCACCACGCTTGGCAGACGGGTTGGCGAGGGTTTTGATATAAATGCAGAGTTTTACTTCTCTGGGTGCTGATGATCATGCCAGCAGCTTTACCTTAGTCGCCTTTTACGACACCTCGGTAAGAGTGAGGGTGGCCTATTCTACTCTGCCGGGCACCACACGGCCAAATTAAATTTTAAATATGTAAAGTTAAACCCATTGAATTAGGCATTATTTTGGTATGATAAACCACGCTTTCACGACCATAGTGAGTTCCTATATTGTCGTGAATATCAGTACGTGTGTCACCTAAATACTTGCATTTAGTATTGTAATTAGTACAATTGTGAGTATAATTAGTATTGTATCGACGTCGCAAACGACTTCCGAGTCTCAGTTCTTTTGTCAGCCAATAGCGGTTAAGCTGTCACCGAGAGTAGTGTTTCAGTTAAATGTACGTATCTGCAGTTACTGTTGTGATTTTCTTAAGGTGACGTGTATTGTTAGCAACTAAATCTGATATTTTTTTAACAATTTCGAAGCTGCAGCCTCTGGGAAAACACTTATACTATTTATTTTATACTTATAATACTTAACTTTTGGGTCTGCTTTTGTACTCTACATTAAAATTTTAAGGGAAGTTTAAAGGATGACAGCGCTCTTGTGACTCCATTGGTGTTGGGTGTTCATGGGCGGCGGCAATCGCGAACATCAGGTGATCCGTCTGCTCGTCTGCCACATATGTCAAAAAAAATTACCGCCAAAAACGGCCATTTATGTCGTTAATCAAATTTCGAGTGCAAAAACAGATCAAAACGTAGTGCAAAATTATTAAATAAATAGTATAAATGTTCGCTTAGAGATTCCCGCTCCGAAATTGTTTAGAATAGATCCGGTTTAGTAGCTAACAATTTAAATCGGTCGGTGTCGCTAGTTAGGCTACCCGTCGCCTTAAGTAGGAATTCAAATCTAACTTTCGTTCACCAGTAGAAACAGTAGATACTATAGAATACATACAAGGACAAAACATAGGCCACCATTAATGTTCGTGGAACCAAAAGTGATTTACAATTCGATTTTCTTTTTATAGAAAACCACTTTCACTCAAATCAGAAGGTAATAAATAAAGTTCTTTAAAATAGTGGAAGTAAAGATGTTTCATCTCATAACGAAACTAAAATTCATAACTGTACAATCGCGTTACTGTACTGTACAATGGAATGTACAGTCAGCGTCAGATCAAGTTTACCCCCCTGCAGTGGAAAAATAGCACTTGTGCCCCTGACATAAGGACTGTCCAAAGGTCAACAAGGGTAACTCGACGTGATGGCATGTGTACATAGTTGGAAAAATATCCTCACAAGTTTAACAACGTCAAATCTAGACATTAAAGGAAGAAACGATATTTCACAAAATATAATGATATTCATAAAATAATGATATTTGTTCTCTGATAATTGCATTCGGACATCACATTTATCTCCTAAAAGAAATATTACAAGAAGATCTTGTTGTAAACAGACTTACAGCATCATTACGTACTTGAAATATTTTATAGCCTCTTCAAAAATGTCTTCATTATTACAAATAATTCCTTTAAGATGGTTCGGAAGCTATAAATGCTGTCATTTCGCATGGCGAATAAAAGAGATTTATTGAGAAAGCAATAATATATTATTATGTTGTACATCATCGAGTATTGTCCGGACTGAATATTTTTACATAAATACGAAGCTCATACCACAGTATAGCAAGACCTTATGCTCTTGTTATTGTCCCAATAAGGGTGCGTTCACTTATGTCTATAAAGAAGTTATACTGCCACACTCAGTCGTTGATTAACTTAGTTGGCTACTTAAGAAAAAATATTGACACTTATTTTGATACGCATAAAGACTACCTGATACTAAAGTTAATGAACATTAGCTTAAATGACGTCTCTGAGTGCGGCCGATAGTCCGTTAAAAGAGAGTTAATATTACGGTATTTCTCATTTTTAATTGAGATTTTTTGATAAAATATTTATATTTTGTAAAATCTCGAGCTTAGTCAAATACCCTATTAATAATAATTGTAATTTTAGAAAAGTGTTCTTTTTTGTCAACTATACAAACATTTCAATGACGGAAAATGGAATTTGACAGATACTCAAAACCCCAATATTCTTAGGTGAGGATACATAAATTATAAAAAGATCCTCCAACCGATTTTGGCTAAGGCGGCCAATCTTAACGATCAGCCACTTACGCAGAATATATATAGATATATTTTACTCAAGTGTGTGCGCAAACACAAGTGCACTCTCTATTCCCTTGCCCTCACATTCCGATGGGACACCGGTGTGATACGACCGGAGATCCGACGGCTTAACGTGGTTTCCGAGGCACGGGGGTACAAGACCGCCAACTTCCAGACTCCGGGCTGACACTGAGAATTTCTTAACAAAAAAACTCAGGTACAATTTTTTGGCCTGACCCGGAGATCAAACCTGGGACCCCAAACGCAGCCGTCGCTTTAAAGTGTGACGCACTTTCATTGCGCCAACGAGGCAGTCGCAAATTTATATGATAAATTATAACGTTACAATATTATCTTTATCTAGGTACGAGTTAATTTATGTAATTAACACGGTTATTATTATTAAAATTCCTCTATAGAACGCCTCCCTGCCAATCATTGTCATTTTTAAGCAAAATAATAGATTTATATACAATATTTATTTATAATTTATTTTAGTGATATGACTAATGTTTATTCGTCGTTTCCCACCGATCCTTCGCTACTTAAGTCAATTTCCATTTATTTTCTAACGGAAAACATTAGAGAATTGGAAACCTCTGGCTCCTCATTATACCGAACTGCTTGTAGGGCCACGTAATTAATTACACACTTTATTGTGGCCTATGGTCTAGTGATACGACCAATGTGGCATTAATAATCACCAGTGAACGAACGAATAATATTTTTGGACAACTGTCAACCATAACCAAGAGTATAGGAGATTTTTTATTGATTTATGCATTGATTTATCACACACGCATTGCCTTTCTGGGTTTTTATTTGATGTATGCCTATATCCTGCACTATATGTATGTGTGATATTTAATTCGAATAAAAGTTTTATCTATCTATCTATCTTGCCAAATTCCAACCACTTCACTTTGGATGAAGGATTTGGATGAGTTTTCTTCCACTACGGTTCGCGTCATTTCACTTTCTTTATAAATAAATCGATCAATCGATAAAATATCGTCGCATCACTACTAGCTAACATTTACATTGACAAATGTCACCATCTACCCAGTTTCACATGTGAAAATTGAGTGATTCGTAGTTTCTTTAACTAAATAAGAAACTCTTTTGACAGGAACTGTCGTAAAATAAATAAAAATGTCACACTGGTGAAAAGTAATGAAGATTTATTACGTAAACATTTGTAAGAGTAGTTTCGAACTTTATAGGCAGCTCAAGGCTTTCTTATCTTTATAAATATGTTTAATTAGTTGTTAAACATTCATAAAACCAAAATTTTATATTTTTAAATAACATTTTCTACGTTGCTATAAATTAAAGTCTTTTTAACTTCATTTTAATTACTAGGTAAATCCTAAATATAGCATAAATTTCGAATAATTCTCTAATAAATTATTCTAATACCTCTAGCTAAATTTTTAATTTCGATGCGGGTTCTACAAAATTATTGTACATTATGAAGAGAAATGGGTTAAAATTATCAATAATTATTATATATTTTGACCTCACTACTATACTGACTAAGTATTTTTTATCCCTGATAATAATTTTTATTTTTGCCCCTGTTTATTCGATAAAGTTGTCCAGTGCGACAGACCATGCTCACAGGCTAAATAATTTAATTACAATTTATATATTTTATAATGCAATTAAAAATAAAAATTATTTACTACGCAAGCCATTCTTTATGTAGCTAATTATATCTATTCTTAGGTAAATAACGCACTTAAAATTTCATCGCGTGTTGCAATAACAAAAAAAAACTATTCAGAATCTTATATAGAGTTCTAATAAGATTTTCGTTATACATTCAATGAGGAAGACCTCAGTGGCTCAAACACGTGTCAGATGCTTACAACACTCACGTATTCGTTCAAAAACGAATTACAAAAAGCAAATGATGCCTAATATTGGCGCCTCACAACAAAAACATCAGTATAAACAATGGTTAAGTGACGTTGTCTGTCAAGTCGTGACCATCAACAGGCGGACCAGGGGGCTTCAGTAGTGTTGGGAAAGATTTGAGTTTTAAGAGTCCTTTTAAATCGTCTACCCTCTTAGTGCCGCACTCAGAGACGTCAAATTAAACTAATGTTTATTAACTTAATTATTGATAGCCTTTATACGTATTAAAATAAGTGTATTTTTTGCTTAAGTGACCATTAAAGTTAATATGACATCTCTGATTGCGGCAGTTATTTTGTGTCTTACTTACTTTGTACCTGTAAGTTAAGTTAGGTTTTCAGTATTTGTATTCTGAATTTAAGTTTGAACTTCTAACATTTATGGGTTATAAAATATATATTTTTTAAAAACACAAGATCAAAAAGTAAGTATCTTAAACACTTGTAAATATGACAAACTTGCTAATCACGCCACTGTTTTTCTTTTAAATTCCGTGCGTATGAGATTCTCTTTCCACGTGATAAATTTATAAGCTTGCAGTGGAAACTAATTAGCAGAGTTAGTCAGTTATATTTCCTAAGTGAAAATTTAGTTTTAAAAAATATATTATTTTAGGTCAGTATTAGCGCAGTATAAAAAAATGCTCTTGTTATACTGTGGTATTAGCAACTGTTCTAAATATCAAAAATGACTCAAACCGATCCCAACACTACCTTGATATTAGTTTCACAATAATTTGAAGCACGATCATTACTACAGATTGATTTCGATATTGATCGTTCACTTCCGCATTTGTCAAGACCACTCGACTCGTATTTGTATTGATGCTTTGTTTAGACAATTTATATCGATTTGTTTTGTTATTATTGTTCTCGGTTCAATCGAGATTAGGATCTTTTTCTTTCTCACTTAGTTCGGTAGCTTTCTTCAGTATACAATCTTTACATCTAATGTTTTGAGAATAAGAAGTTTTTATGTGATAGATAACATACAAGCAGACTGAATCTCCTGATGGTATGCGGTTACTACTGCCTATGGCCACACCAGTGGAGTCACAAGAGCGATGACTTCCCCTTCCATCAGTCTTGGGCCTCCAGCACTCCCGTGCGCAAGCAGCGCTTGAGGCCATGGTATCATGTGGCTGTCACTCGGGTCGAGCCGAAGACTGGGCCATTCATACCGAAGCTGGCTTCTTTCACGGTAAAATATATACGGCTAAGTATATTTTTAGTTTATCAGTTTTTGGTACACCCCAAAAATGTGTATGACCGATAGGGCTTTTGGGATTTAGGTACTACCTAGCCTTAATGTACAGGTAGACAGCTAGCTTAATCCAAAATAGCTTTTATTAACAAATCCAATATATACCAGATACAAAGACATGGTCAGTGAGCATTGTTTCATGAGTTACTGCCACACTCAGAGTCGTTGATTAACTTAGTTGGCTACTTAAGAAAAAATATTGACACTTATTTTGACACGCATAAAGACTACCGATACTAAAGTTAATGAACATTAGCTTAAATGACGTCTCTGAGTGCGGCCGTATGTGTCCCAATTGCCTTACTACATAGAATAATATTCGATCGGAGTGCAATTACTGAGTGCACTAGGAGTATAGCTCATTAAATAGTGTTGGTGCAATAGTTTATAGATGGCGCTACTGAATTGATATAGTAAAGTGGATTTCTTTGACAACTAGTACACTTAGACAATTTATTTTCGATCAGATCGGTATTTTTTAATGTTTCTGTGCAGGTTTTAATATAATATCTTCCAACCGATTACGGCTACGGCTGATCGTAACGATCAGCCACATACGCTATATATAATATATCCTTATTATCGTGCTCAAGTGTGTCAATAGATACTTTTTGTTTTCATCCGTGTCTAGAATCGTCTTCGTTGTTTTAAAAATATGCAAAAAAGACTCACTATTTTCTGAATCTTCATTCAGCTTACCCTAAAGGTGTACCGGGCCAATTGGTCGATCGTCAGTCGAAGGCATCGGTCAACGTGGTCTAGTAGCTTTAATTCATCGACGGATACCGTTTAACTAATTAATCGATTGATTCGTTTTGTTGACGTCGATCGATAGGTTTGGTAACACCCTAAAAGCCTAAACCCATCTTAGGCAGAATAAAAGACACAATTTTTAACAATGCTGAAATGCTTCAATTGAGACATACATTCTACAATCACAGATAGAATAAGCACAATGTAATAAACTTTTTATTACATCGATAATAACAATTTGATACATATTCAAGACTTACATTGTGTGCGGCAAACTATTACAACCTGTTACAAAGTACAGTTCCAAGTCACAATTATTTAGCAAGAACCTGTACTGTTAATTCATTTTATTGCGTTCTAACAGCTTATAGACAATCGGTCGGTTCAGAATTATTTATGCTACGAAGGTAGCAATAATCGCCACTATACTTCTTCATTAGGGTAGACATTTGTTAGTCGGCAACCGCCCAGGGAGATAATCTGATTTTAATGTTTGCATGCTTTTTAATGTAAGCTAAGTGAGGAGAAATTATTAGGTCATTTTGTAGGTGAATTAACTTGTGAAAGTTAATTTCGATTATCTGTGACCTCATGATGTATTCTGAGATCGATGGCTGAGTACAAAGAAGCTACCTGACGGAAAACGAGAGGCTTTTCATTTGAAAAGAAACAAGACCCAAATAGAACAGTTACACAAAAGCTTGAATTAACATGAAATACATAAGGATCTTGAACGCGCTGTTGGTCTAGTGGTTTAAGTACCAGGCCGTGATCCTGAGTGATCCCGTGAACCCAAGACCCCGGTCTTGGGTTCGATTCCCGGGTCGAGCAAGAAGTATGTTTCGAATTTTTCGAACATTGCTCGGGTTTGAGATCACCAATCCGCCTTTGGCAAGCGTGGTGATTAAGCCTGATCCCAACATAGTAGCGATACCATGATCTCTATGATGGAGGCCTTTGCCATGCAGTGGGACAGAATGTAGGCTGATACTTTACTTTTACTTTTTACATAAGGGTCCTCAAAACATTCATAACATAGAAATATTTACTTAGCATATCAAAGATTGGCGGGCACAACTGGACCACAACTGCTGAAAATGGAGTGGAATGGAGAAGATTGAAGGTGGCCTACACCAAATTGGTTGAAAGCCGACTTTACCTACTTATGTACGTTTAATTAACTGTACCGGTAATTGAAGAGCGGTCTCTTCCTACACAAGTATTTGCTTAAAATGAGAGTCCAAACCAATTGCACCTTACTAATACCTAAGTAACTGGAAAAAATATTTTGTGTTGGACTAAGCTCCAAGCGACTTCCGCCTGACCTTCGCAACCCTGAAACAGGGGAACTAGACCAGCTAGATCATAGTTACGTTACGCAACTGTCCAAAAAATAAATTGCAAAAAGATTCTATACCGAAAAAAAAATGTCCAAATCTATAAATAAAACACTATATCATATATTCTGGAACCACATAATCCTAAACGAATCATCTGTATCAAAAAAATGGAAAAAGAAATATGAATAGATTACATTATTCTTGTATTTACCTACGTAATTGAAGGCACTTACAAAACGTGGTTAAATCACACAGAGGCCGGTGAGGGGCGTGTTATCAATTTGCCACTGACTCCTGATATTAATTCGCCATGTTACTACCAGCCTTAATTGAATGTGGTAGCGTCTGCGAAAACAAAATCATCGATATATTCTTTTAAACTTCCATGGTCACTAACATTTGCATAGTTTGTAACGAGATTGCTACCATGTACCTAATTTTGAGTATCCAGTATTTTGGCGCTGAAACATGCACCATTTTTTTGCGAATTAGGGACCATGGCGGTTGCATCAGCAATAAAATTCCGGGCACTAAAAAAATAAGGAGCAATATCGTTATGAACTATTCCAACATCATCTACGATTTAAATTTTAACAAAGTAAACGCGATTTTGTTCATTTCATTCTTCTTCTGTTAGAGAGACGCAAACAATGCCGCTTGGCAGTCAATACAGCATTGTAATTTTTTATGTTAGAAAGCGGGATTTTGTTAGTTAAATCCGGGACAAAACGAAATTATCTAAAATCATATTGTTTACCTTCATTCACATAAAAAAGTTAAGATCTTTCAAGACCGGGAGTACTCCTGTCCACCACTCAAATCTTCAAAAACGGGGCATCTAATTTCCAAAATCAGGATGTCTGGCAACGTTGTACTGATCAATCAGCCATACTACGAACTTTATCAAAGGTAAGTCTCCCCCAAAAAGCGCTAAACTTCTCGTTCCTGGAGGCCTATTCTCGAGTACTCGTCATTTAAGTCGAATGTAGAGATTTCATACATTCGTCCATACAAATCTATAAATCGACTTCAATGTCAAGTGCTCGATAATAGGCCCCCTGTGCAGTCTCTATTATGGCATAATCTCTAATTTATTTGACACAGAACGATTTTCGACAATGTCAAAATTTAAGAACTAACGAACAAAGTTTTAAATACCATCTCCACAAAAAAGTTGCGATCGTAAATACTTCTAATGAATGCATTTGCTATCCGTACGAACAATACATCCTAGAATATCTATTTCGCGAAAGAAATGTCCACACTTTAATTTATATTATTAATTTGCATAATATTAACTTGGCATTTATTTCCAAACAGCTCTATCATAATCGTCCTCTAAATATTTCTTAACTTCATCTCAATAACAAGGAAGAAACACGGACATAAATTTGGACTAATTAAGCTTGGACATATTAATTGCTCAATGAGAACTGACTTGGTATCAATAATAATTAATTAATATAAGAAAAATCTGTTTGCTCCTTGCAATTTACACTCATTTTTGCGTTTAAAAGGTTTGTCTTTCGCAAAATCAGATAAGGATTATGACCGAGTGATAAAACCGTTTCGAATGAATGTCACTGCTAAATAGTAGATCAAGACATTTTATAAAACGTCTAATATATAAAAGTTGATCGCACAACAAACTCAAACTTAATAATTAGTTACTACAAAGAAATTCAGTATGACAAATTCAAGTTTGTAATTTGTAAGTAGGTACCTATTATATTAGTTTTATTTTCCTCGCGTAGACGATAATTTATTACAGTCGAGGATAAATAACTTCCAATTGACTATAATCTCATTTTCTTTTTTAATATTGCAGATGAGTTAGTCCTAGAAAAGCCGTGGTGATGGAACTATCAAGTATTTTTGCATCTGTTGTCTCCGTTAAAATGTTGATTTTTTTTTGATGTCGTGTTTTTTTGGTTTGTGTTACATTTTTTTAATCACTTTGAAGTCATTTTGCAAAATGTCTATTATGAAATTTGGCAGTAACATAAATAAAAATACCTTCCCGTTGTAAAGTTTTTACAAGCTCGCCATTACTGTTTTAATTGTGTTCTTCGGAGGTATAAAGTCAGTATTTTATTATCATTCAAGTCGACACTTTTGATCGCCGAAGACATGCCGATTACAAATTGACCGCTACTGATTGTGCTGGAGCCACTAAGTAGGTAAGGTTTATTACAGAACAGACTTGGTATTAAGGACAATTATTTTATATTGATGTTTTTTTTGTAAAGCAAAAGCGATATCGGTAGATAAGATCGAGAGACTACCGAACGAGAGGTCTTAAGTTCAAGCACACATCTCAGAATGTCTATACTGTACATATTTCTACCATTACCTAGGCGGTAAGGGATGAAATCGTGCGAAAATCTGCACATTTCTCAAAACTGTTAAAACATTCATTCTGCACCCTACTGCTACTGTAGCTACATAACTAATTAGTAAAATCCTTAGTTTATCTGCAGGATAAAGTTTTCGATCTTATTATTTGCTCCAGTTTGAGTGATCAATCAAGGACTAAACAGCCGAATCATGTACTACCTGGGAGACCCTGATAGTCTACAGGAAATCTTCGACAACGTCGAGGCGCTGATAGGTTTTCTTGAAGAACTTGGATGGTTGGAGTGAGACAACAACAACAACAGCTGACTTCACCCTCCACACGCGAAATGGGTGCAGCTGCCGTCTGATTGCGGAAAATCCCGTACGAATAGAAGAAGAGTGATCTATCGTACGAAACATACGCTAAAATAAGACAGGCTCTGGCAGAATTAAAATGTTCATAACAAAAGACTATTAAATTTCATCATAATACATTCAGCCTAGAGACTGCTGGGGACATGTTTCCTCTAAGGTTCTAGAAATTGATGATCTTAGCCATATCATCGCTCAAATGCGACGTCGGCCCATTGCACTCCGGGCCGGGAGCATTCCCCAGCGACAAAATTAAAGGTGAAGCGAACCAGAGCCGTGACTCCCTATACGCACATACTAAATGTAGTTATCATAATATTAAAACCTCATCCAACCTCCCTACCTCTTTGGCACAACAAGCTCACTAATTAGCAACTAGTCTTACTTGTTAAGATAAGATTTTTTCGTATCGTATCAGCTGAATGCATTTACATCTCGCATTGATATAGCATAAACGGTTAACAAGCGAAGAACACGCATCTCGTCTTAAATTGATAGCTTAATGCAAGTTTAACTTCTCATTCGATAAGGGATCTTGGGTTGTGTATATTTTTGCCTTAACTCTGCGGTTAAGCATCATGTGCTGTAGATACTCGTATTCACGTGCTTTCCTTAGCTACTTTCATAGAAGATAGTCAAAATGATCATGATGCGTGCTTTGATGGCAAAGATACTGTGCGTTTTTCCCGGAACCACCTCACCACCACGTACCTCAGCTTCTGTGAAACGGCCTGGCTGCAGGAGTATTTCCGGACGGCTACGATTTAGGGACCTTCAAGAGAAGAGCGTACTCTTTTTTAAAAAGGCCGGCAACACATTAGCGCTCTCTCCGATTTCGCGGATGTTCATGGGCGGCGATGATTACTTTCCATCAGGTGACTCGCTTGCTCGTTTGTCCGCCTCTAGCATAAAAAAAAAGATTGAAGGGACCGGATCTCCCAAAAATAGGAATTTACATAATCTGATAATCAAGTACGTAAATTTTTATCTTTATTTATTTATTCACAACATTTTCATAATAATAAGAATATAAAAAAGTACGTAAATAAACTACATTACCTAATATGTGATAGAACCTTTTAACTATTTCAAATTGATTCAAGTTAATTAATAAAGTTATTAACTTATAGTCTTTTCAATATCCTTTCCAGCAAGTTTTCTTAACATCTCATAATTTATAATCATTATATTTAGCACTTAACACGTAATTATCTATATTCTAGCATATCCTTAGCTATCACTTCAATCCCGTAGTAATAAACTTATTAGCATTATTTTCTCACACGTGACCTAAATTTAAATACTCACACTGATATTAATTAAATTTAAATGTTTCATAAATAATTACACTTACTTTATATGTTTTCAAATTTAGTGTTCTAATTTATTAAAATTTAAAAAATATATTTAGTTTACATGAAGTCTCCGATGTTTGTCTTTCCTACAAACTATACGTAAGTATACTACTCACCATATTCCGATCATCGCTTATGAGGATCGTAAAATACTCCATGTTTTCCAATAGGCCTATACGCCGGGACCCTGACCCGCTTCTATAGTTCAGTGTATCTAGACTCTTGATCTAAACTAGGCCTTATCACGTTAGGAGATCTCCTAGAGTTTACGTAAGGCTCAGTCATGTGTTATTGATTTCTAAGCTCCGTCATGTCGGAAAAGCTATAGCTAAGATGTTAAACAAGGCTATTAGACCTGGCAAAAACGTATCTTCCAAAAGATTGGAACATTCGCATCTGTATCAGTGCAGAGATGCGGAACAGTGAAACATTTCATTTGGAACATGGACGTCTAAGATTGATCCGTAATTCATTCCGCTCATTCGTATCATTCGGCTCATCGGATCTTTCCTCCCATTCGGATCATTCGGCTCACTCGGATCATTCAGTTCATTCGGATCATTCGGCTCATAGGATCATTCAGCTCATTCGGATCATTTGGTTCACTCGAACTCGAGATCCATTTGAATCGAATGTTACATTCGGAGCGAACATTAGAGATTCGGAACAGTGTATCATTTGGCTGAGTTGGATCACTGAGTCGTTTCAGTAAAGAGTTACACACGTCTAAAGGCTATTTATATGTTATCAATCACAGCACGTATTCCTGTAGGAAAATTTTATATGTAGATAATTTACTAACGATTCCATTTTCAGAACGTGCCCGAGCCAGCGCAAGTCTGGATGACTTTGTCTCACCCATTTTATCACCCTTCAGATATTTGCTTCTGCCGCAAATTGTTCAATTTCGTCCTCAATCGATTGGAGTCGGATCGAGCTTCGAGCTTGAAAAGAACGCCTGAGCCAACCAACTGGCAAACGCTAGGCCTCACAGTATAGACCAGGACGAAAAATATCTTGCTCACCTCCAACGGGCGGACTGGCTATAAGTGGCCAAAAACAGTCCGGACAGGCAAAGTCTCGTGTCGGAGCCCAGTATCCACTTTAATGCGCAACCAGCATAATAAGTTAGTAATACACTTTCAGCTAAATTTGTGATTTTAATGTCCTCCAAACCGATATTTCGGTCATGGCGGCCAATCTCAGCGATCAGCTATCGACGCAGGATATATTATAGTGCACAAGTATTTGCGCAGACACAAGTGCACTCTCTATTCCCGTACCCTCTTATTTCGATGGGACACTAGTGTGACACGACCGAAAAGGGATTAGGCACAGGACCAACGGCTTAACGTGCTTTCCGAGGCACGGGGGTACAAGACCGCCAACTTCCACACTCCGGGCTAACACTGAGAATTTCTTAACAGAAAAACTCAGGTACAAGGTTTAATCGAACCCGGGATCCCAGGCGCAACCATCGCTTTAAAGTGCGAGCCACTAACCATTGCGCCACCGAGGTTGTGATTTCAGAGAGTATCTAGCTCAGCATTAGTTGAACCTCGAATTGAGACAGAGAACATATTAATACTGTGTCTTTATAACTGGGACATCAATGCCAACAGAAAGTACGAACCCAACTAGGAATGCTGGCTCAAATTGTTAAGCAGTCACTCGAAAAATTAAAGATCGTAGACTCGAGTCCCTGAAACACAGATTACATAATCCTGAAGACCCGTCAATGATTATTTTAATAGCATTATTTTCTTAAATATCTGCCATATTTTCTGTCTTGTTTAAGCCATATTTTATATATATTTCACGTTTCCCGATACTGATAGGCGTAAATAACCTTTCAGTTAGTTATTTTAAATTAAACACAGCGTAATTACAATGTTCGTGATGGAAGCCATTTTCTCGTCGTTCACTGTATTATTTAAATGTCGGCTTGGAATTTTGTATGTTAAAGTTGAGTAAATGTGAGAATAGTCAAGTATGAGTAGTAATTGGGTACCTACCTGCTAGTTCTGTACTACCTTTTGTAATGTAATTTTAGTAACCAGTAAAGCTGTGTAAAGTCGTCTGCTACGAGTTTTTGTGTTTTTTTTATATGAGAGGTGGCAGACGAGAAGACGGATCACCTGTTGGTTAGCAATTCCGCCGCCCATGGACACCCGCAACACCAATGGAGTCACAAGTGCGCTGCCAACCTTTTCCCCTTCCTCCCCATTGGGCCTCCGGTAACCTCACTCACACTGCGAAAAACAGCGCAGGCGCTGCTTCACGCCGGTCTTCTGTGACAGTGACCGACAGACAGTGGTAGCACTTGAATCGAGCCGGCCCATTCATTCCTGAGCGTGGCTCTCCCACATTTAACGCACGCACGCACGCACGCACGCACACACACACACAGACACGTCAAACTTATAACACCCCGTCGTTTTTGCGTCGGGGTTAAAAATAACCTGAAAAAAAACAGTTGTTCCATACATTATTGCCGGGTGGATATCCTTTTTGTGTGGAAATGTGCTAAAGAAACCCATGAACTTATTCAACAGTTTCTTTTTAAGTTGTAGCAAACGCATGTTTAGGTAATCGATCGATCGACTAACTTTTGTTTTTAATCTATAAAAACGAATGAATACTAGAGAGAAGTGAAAACGGTGTCTGCGAGTTCACTAGTAGCTTGATCAAAGAATACTTGAATTATGATGCGTTAATTATAAAATCCACATTAGAAATATTACGGCAACTTTCGTTGAAGATTGGGCTAATCAATCAATGATAAAGTTGACACAATCGATAAGAATCGAAAGTCACCCAGTAACGCAACTGTAACAGCTAATCAAGTTTTTATTAATTGCCTAACAATACTAAATTAAAAAACATATTAGATAATAATGAGTATGCATGATGTCTGAAATATTTCTAATCACACCCTACATTTCTAATAGGTAAACGATACGGAGAGTATCGTCTTCTTAGTTTGTGGGTTAAGGTTATGCATATTTTCAAAGAGAGATCACATCATTACGCGATGCTAATCTTGTGAAAACCTATTGCATCTGTTATCTTCATACATACAAGATATGATAAGAATTCAACAATTAGCTTTGGTAACATGAAAACATAAGAAACATTTAGTGAGATATCCTTTACATTTATAATAAATTATCTAGTTCAGACGGCGTAAGGTTGTGTTTATACAAATAACTTTTGTCTAAAGTAAGCAATCAGTATTCGGGTGGGACTCGAACTTATGATCTAACATTCCAACATCTCAGAAGCAGTTGTCTACTAGTATCTAAGTTTTACAAAGACTATCAGGGAGGCGTAAAATTGTTTGTGTCTATTCGTGGTTAATTACTTAGATTTTTTTTATGTGATAGGTGGCAGACGAGCAGACCTGATGGTGAGCAATTACCGCCGCCCATAGACACCCGCAACTTCAGTGGAGTCAAAGTGCGCTGCCAACCTTCAAATTCCCCCTCTCCCCCGGATTGGGCCCCCGGTACCCTCACTCACGCAGCAAAATACAGCACAGTGCTGTCACGCCAGTTTTCTGTGACTCCGGTCGAGCCCGCCCATTCATGCCGAAGTGTGGCTCTCCCACGATCAATTATATTAGTTAATAAGATTATATTTATTGGACGAAACCCAAAAATATGTTCGTGTACAGTTTGTAGAAGATATACAGCAATAGATGTATTTGAATAACATACATCGTCGTTAAGCCATGGCAGTGACATTTTCGAAGCACTGTTCCACATTCAGAGCCACCTTTATAATTGTGACAGCGTGATCTGGCTCAGGTGTGTCGTATAAATTCTAATTAAATCTAACATTCCAGATGAGTTCGCTACTAGAATAATAATTGACATGCGCTTGATGAATAGCTCGAGTCACCTTGTTATAATGTAGGCAGGAACCATCGGTCTTTCGTGAGAGTCCACAGTTCGATGTCAAATCTGTAAGTGATATATGGGAGAGCGAGTTTTGCTTTTTAAGGTTCCCTAGCCAAATGGCAAAAAACGGAACCCTTATAGATCCGTTATGTCTGTCTTTCTGTCCGTCTGTCCGTCAGTCCGTATGTCACAGCCATTTTTTTCCGAAACTATAAGAACTATACCATTGAAACTTGGTAAATAGATGTATTTTGGTAACCGCATTACGATTTTTACACAAAAAAAGGAAAATATATAAAATTTTGGGAGGTCCCCATACTTTAAACTGAAACTCTATTTTTTTTATCAAACCTATACGTGTGGGGTATCTATGGATAGGTCTTTAAAATGATGCTGAGGTTTTTAATATATTTTTTTTAACTTAATACTTTGCGCAAGTTAGTTAGTTTTTTTTAATACATTATAAACCGTAAACCGCAGTTTACCGTCCAATTAGTCAACTCAATTGTTTTAAAATTAAGTAATATCTTACTTCCTGCTACGGAACCCTTCATGGGCGAGTCCGACTCGCACTTGACCGGTTTTTTTAATGCTTTTTGCGTAGTAAGACGTAACATACTAAAATAAACCTGTAAATAATGCGTCGGAATCATTATTGAATGTCCAAAAAAACATTTATTTAATTCTTTAAAACAGTAACTGTTGTTACGTTATTAGCAGTTTTTTTTCATCACTAATACACATATACTATACTCCTACACATACACTATACTCCTTATATCTCGCACATGAAAATCAACGTAGTATCAACTGAAAAAATGTTGTAATGACTGTAATAACCACATTAAACGTAACTTGAGGGTGGTGTATCTCAAATAGTAGTTTATGTGACTGTCTCATAATGAGGCTTAACGTGGGAGAGCCATGCTTCGGCAGGAATTGGCCGGCTCGACCGGAGTACCTACGGATACCACAGCTTCACAGAAAACCGGTGTGAAGCAGCAAAGTACTGTGTTCCGCTGCGTGAGATACCGGGTACCGGATGCCCAATTTTTTGGAATAGGGGACAGACGAGCAGATGCCTATAAAGCCTATCAAAATGTGTTTACTTTTTGATTTCTTATTTTGAAGATTATGACATGAGTTTCGATAAAAACCTTTTTTGAATTGATACTATATTGATTTTTATTTACAACTAATAGCTATTGTCCCCTGTGAACACCCAGGGAGGAGTCTATGTTTCCATTGATTTTAAAAAAAGGTGGCTAACCCAAGAACACGTGAAATAAATCCTTGTTATTCACCAACACATTAGAAAGCTTTAATGAGACATTCATGACGTTAAAAATGATGATCAAATTAATATGCTTCGTCTCAATTAATAACCGAAGTTTAAGTAACGGTTCACGTCTAATGGTTACAGAAAGGACCGTTCTTCGTCGGTTAAGCCCGGAACATTTACACTCGACGACTATCGTCTCGGCTAAGGTCTGATTTCTCAATCGTCAGTAACAGTTAACAGGCTGTACTTTAAGTAATATAAAAGTTCGCCGAGTCATCGTCGTCATCGTCAGCCCATTTAAGTCCCCACTGCTGGGGCACGGGCCTCCCTCACATGAGGGGTAATTGCCATACTCACCACGCTTGGCAGACGGGTTGGCGAGGGTTTTGATATAAATGCAGAGTTTTCCTTCTCTTGGTGCTGATGATCATGCCAGCAGCTTTACCTTAGTCGCCTTTTACGACACCTCAGTAAGAGTGAGGGTGGTAGGCCACCCTACTCTGCCGGGACCACACGGCCAATACGCCAGTTCGCCGAGTAATACTTCATTAATATCATCTCCGCATTATCAGGTGAAGTGACAGTGGACTGGGCATATCAGCTGTAGAATTGACTGCATTGCGGTAAACGAGTAGGATGCCCTCAGACCAGGTGGAGTGAAAATCTGCGCAAGAGAGCTGGCAGGCTTTGGATGCAAGGGTTGACGATCAATGAAAGTGGCGATCGTTTAAAAAGGCCAGCTGTGGACTGCGATAAATTGGTAAAGATGATGATAGGCGGATAGTTGCGGAATATAGTGTTATAAACAAAAGGGGCCTTCACAAATATAAACAAAAGTAGAAACTTAATGCTATTGATTTTGAAAATGACTGATCATCATTCAGCATTTTTTAAATATGTTATATGAGTGTTTTCAAAAGTTTGTTCGCCCGGTGTAAATCTACCTTTAGGAAATAAAATATCCTGTATCAATGACTGACCGATATTAATTCTCGGGCTGTCATGAGTTCCTTGGACAACTAACTTGGAGTCCCTAAATGAAAGCGATATGGTAACTTCTTATAGAAGCACGTAACTAATTATATTATTCTTAATTTCAGTTCCTTTCATAAAAACTGTATTAAATTTGGAGCCATATTATTAATTACATGCGTATGCATATTACACAATTTGGAAGCTAATACATTTTTTAACAAGTATCTAAAAGAAAAACTTTTTCATTTACGTCTGGAACCGTTGGGTATTTAACCAGTTGCTAATGAATAGCCATCCTGGGCTTTTTAGGTCTGAGGAGGATAATTTTTCTATTTTACAGGGATAGCAAAGAAATGTACTATCGTATATAAAATAAATATAGAAACTACGGGCTAAAATGATTTTTCTTAGTAAGTCTTAAGGGTAACAATATTAAAGAGGTCAGAACCCTATCATTTATATTATTTTAATTTTTATTTTTCCAATTTTTTCTTTACAAATTTGAGAATGACCAATTATGGTACTAACGCCATTAGTTGGTTTTTAGTCGCAACCACGAGTAATTCGGAAGATACAATAGTATACAATGAAACTCAATTACCATATCCAACTTTTCCTACATCAATGATATTGGTCAAGCTCAGTTGAGCAGAGCTCAGTCCTATTCGTAGCGTCTTCAAAATCCTTTTTGTAACCACTTTATAATTGTCCATGTTTTGGTATTAGACCGATGTCACTCAGTCAACGCCCACGCGGGGATTAAATTATAACACGAGTATTTTGAGCCCATTCAATGATTTTAGATAAGACCCGTATCAGCGATGGGAAACTTATGAGGATATTAATTGGTATTTAACTGATTATATTGATATTGATCATTTGAGATTGTCAATGAAAATCAATTATACAAAAGTAAAACTTTTATTTTAGCAATAAATAGACATTTTAATAATAACAACTTAAAGCTTTTTCATTTTTATAATTAAAACATCTTGAACCGAACGTACGGAAAAACGAAGGAATTTAATTATTACATTCATACATCTGAATATAAGAAGGACAGTGAGGCATCTCTGAGCAACTTTTTGTATATTTTACTAAAAGCGTCTAGGTATATATTACTACAACACTCTGAAATGTGTATATAGTATATACGTATGTAATCAATGAGTCACCGTATATCATTGGAAAAAAAAATATCCTCATGTCATTACCCCTAAATCAAAAATTAAAAGCACTCAAACCTCACACACACTGTTCTCAGATACACAGTTGCCGACGACACGTTGAGTAGATCAAAAAACATTTTACGATTATTAAACCCCCGATTGACAAGCGGGAAGGCATTCCTGTCGTTCCCATATTTTTATTGCGTGTAAACCCGTCGGCGCTTTTTTATTCATCTCTTAAGCGACATAAATTCTAATACAAAGTCCATTTGTGTATCTCGGACCTCTTAAAAGGTATGGGGATAATCGTTTTTCTGCTTTTTACAAGGAACTCATTTCAATTATCGGTCGATTTGATGGGTATAAACGCGATGGTGTAAGCTCTTGCGCAGTGGCACAGTTCAAATGGAAGCAGTGAAATCACTAACACACGTGCTATTATTTCTCCTTTGCAGCATGAATTTACACTATATTATGATGCACTGACTAGCCTGTACCTTGTGATCTTTAAGTGTGAAGTTAGTTATTAGTTAGTATAAGTATGTATGTATACAACGACGCTTTTAGTATTGCAACAATATATATCCTGTCTTAAATTTATTAACTCGTCTAGAAAGTCCGCGCCACGAAATAAGTTCCTGAAAAGCGCGCTTGAGACGCAATTAACATTCAAATTTAAGCTTTATACTTTATAGACACATGGAATCTCAAATTTTAGTTCCGGGTTTTTCCGCGGGACTTCTTTTGTGGCGCGGACTCTATGTAATGATTATTCAGACAAAATTTCACAAGCCTCTTCTGGATAGACACAAGAAATCGCAAGTTTATCCAAAACTTCATCTAGTTTCATCAAAGTAAAACCTATATTTCCATCTGATCAAATATTTCAAACGATTATAAAATTAAAAAATACTGTCAACATCTATCCTGCCTTTCTTATGAGCATGATCATTCTTCACTAATATTTACCTTACTGTGGCAAAGGCGCCCTACAGAGAAACCTCCTCCAGGCGTGCGTCACAAATGTTCATAATTTTTTGGTTTCGACGGATGCTAATTTAATTATAGAAACTTTTTTAACTTTTATTGTGTCCCTTGCAGCTGCTGTGTCCTGTCCTGCTCATAACGTCCATGAATAACGGTGTTCCGGGTCTCTACCGTTTGGCGCCGCAGTGAAACCCCAGGGCATTCCATTAACTGGTGTTTCACTAAACACGGAACCTACTTGGATGTTAACAAGATAACTGTAAAAGTAATTATCGGGTTAGTTTCTTAGTTTTTTTTAATTAATTTATTTTTTAATTTAGTCTGCAGAGTCTCACTGCTGGACAAAGACCTCCGCCAAATTTTTAGCTACAGGTAAAAAAATATTGTTATCAAAATAAGATTGTGTTTTCATCTTCTTCTCTTTATTAGATTTAAGGTGAATGGTACACCGCACTAGCGACGACAATCGGCTTATTTTTTTTAACTTCTAAACTATATCTATTTTTAACAATTGCGGACCGTTGAAGACCCGGCAAACCTGCATAATTGTGCACTACTTTTTGGTCTGTTTATGAAAAGGTCTTTTGGTCTGTTTAGTCTATGTATGAAAGTATGTTTGTATCTTTCAGGATTCTACCTAAACTACCCAGCCGATTTTGATGAATGAGGTATCAATAGATTACTTATTACTTTGTACATTAGAAATCATTACATTTAGCTTTACATATTTTTTCTTTTCATCATCATCAGCAACCCACACTCGTCCACTGCTGGACATAGGTCTCCCCTAATGCACGCCACTGCTCCCGATTTTCATCCAGCCCACACCAGCCAGCCTTCGAATGTCATCATCCCATCTTATCGCAGGGCGTCCAACACTACGCTTACCGCGGTCTCCATTCAAGGACTTTACGGCTCTAACGGCTGTCAGTTCTGCGGCTAATGTTGTAATTTTTTCTTTTACCCTAAGGTAAAGTATGTCTATCTCAATAGGGGTCTTACATTCAGGAACATTCCTGATGACCAATAATTTAATGACTATTCGTACCTTTAATTTTATTCCCGCTTGCCAGTAATGACTACTTTCCTGGGGTAAGCCATAGCTTAGCATCTTTACCCATTAAAATGTACACATGCTGAGCATCCAATATTCTCAACACATAACTATGCAGATTTGCTTCTAAAGGCTAATTATAAATGATGTTTATTCAAAATTTTAGGTGCCCGTAGTCCGCTTTATGATCGTAAAACTAACATACTTAAATATAATGCGGTAATAATATTCTACTTCTAATATGTTGAATTAATTTGTGGCATATGTTGAGTGCGTTCTTGAGGATATAATTTTAAAGACAAGTTTTGTCTCTCAATGGGAAGCTGATTTAATTGCGTAGAGTAATTTTACAGTTTTTTGTTGGTTAAAGTAAATAAAACAGTAGATTAGTCGATAAAGGACAAGACTCTCTAAAGCCTAGGTTTCGATGAAGCCTTAGGTTTCGATCGAGCCCTAGGTTTCGATAGAGCCCTAGGTTTCGATCGAGCCCTAGGTTTCGATCTGAGCAGATTGGTCTCCAGTTTGACTATCGTAAATTATGTCGATACAAATCAATATATAGATACGTAATTCACTTTATTGCACAAAATAAACAACTTAATTAATTCGAATTATAGAAATTAATGTTTTTTTTTTGGTGGAAGAGCCACGCTTCGGCATAAATGGGCCGGCTCGACCGGAGTGATACCACGGCCTCACAGAACACTGGCGTGAATCAGCACTGTGCTGTGTTTCGCTGCGTGAGTGAGGGTACCCGAGGCCCAACCAGGGGGAAGGGTGGATTTAAAGGTTGGCAGCGCACTTGTGTTTCCACTGGTGCCACAGGTGTCCATGGGCGGCGGCAATCGCTTACCATCAAGTGATCCGTCTGCTCGTCTGCTACCATACCACATAAAAAAAACATAATATTTCTGCATTACTTCTCATTTATCAAAGTAAAACTCATAGTTATTATACTCGTTAACCAATATGGTGCAGTAGCTAAGGTATTGCGACCAAGGCTAGATACTATTCCCGGTCAGGTCATTTTAACAAGTAAAGCGCTTTCAAATGATACCAAACACGGCATATTTATCATAACTTTATTTTTTTACTCTGTATGTAGAGGGCGCGAGGGGGCTTGTCCGCTTGTGAAACCTCATATAGCCTATAACCAGCGGACAACTAAGACTATAATGATATGTCATTTGTCGAATTCTGATAAGTAGTTTAGAAGTTACGTGGAAGCTGATGAACATACATACATACATACATAGCCTGTCAAAATCATAACCCTCCTTTTGCTTTGCCGTAGTCGGGTAAAAAAAGGCCTGGATGACGCCTCCCGAATCCTGGATCATAGTTCAAGCGTACCCTGGGCTCCGAAGCAACAGCTTTGGACCCAACTGGAAATTATTACGCTAAGATAAGGAGTACATATATAATCGGTGTGAATTGTGTAGCGCATTTAAGATCATCCAATTTCTTACTCTAAAATGCTGTCGGTGTAAACTCACATATATGATACACTTAGCTAATTGATTTACAACTTTATAATTACACGTTTCAATTCCAATAAATATCGCCCTAAGCCGCCTTTCCCCGGTTCACCATCGAAGACGCCTAATAACGCGTTAGCCTAACCGATTAGTAATTTATTCATCCTATTCAACGCATTCTTTACGCCCCGAATTATAAGACGACTAAGAGCGAACTAGGCGTATGTTTAGAAGGTTCCGCACAGTTTTTTATCCGCTTTCTTTTGTTGCAGATGGAAAGGCAAAAATTACCTAGCCCAAATTATACCCACTCTATTTTTTAAATTATGTAACTAAACTGACAGATGCCAATGTCCAACTGTCCATACCCATTTCGCCCAATACCAAAATGTATGGGAATAGGAAACCTTGATTTATTTGTCAGTTTATATCGTCATTCGCCATAGAGTCTCCTAAATACCTAATTTCTCGCGCTTTGTTCAATAAACTAGTAAAAAGGGAAAGCGTGCTGGTAGCAAGCTCCACTTCTTTCCTAATAATATAGCATAGTACTAGAAAAGTAGTAACGTTTCTTTTTAAAATAAACATGTGGCAAATAATTTTCATAAAATATATATCACGATTCTTCTAAGTTTTATTTGTTTCCCTTATTTACTGAAACAATTTTATACTCCATGCTTTTTAACTTAATGAAGCAAGGTTAAGGACTTTTAAGAAAATGTGCTTTACGATCTAAAGGTTGCTTTTTAGTAATACGGAACCCTAATTTCATCAGTCCTACAAAAACGATTAAAAAGGATGTGCGCTCTCAATCGATCACAGCTTTTTACTGAATTGACAAGACCACTATTGTGAGGTTTATCAATAAAGGAGTAAACAATTATAATACGAAAAAATATGACGCGATGAAGCCAAGGCCAGATAAAAACGAACCCCTAAATTCAAATTGAGAAGAATTAGTATAGACGAAATTTACTTTTTTATATTTTATGAGTAAAATCGCAACAAATACAAGGTATTAAATATTAATATTTTGTCCCATCGAATGTCATCATCCCATCTAGTCGCAGGGCGTCCTACACTACGCTTACCGAGTCGCGGTCTCCACTCAATGACTTTACGGCTCCAACGGCTGTCAGTTCTGCGGCTAATATGACCAGCCCACTGCCACTTCAGTTTGCTAATTCGGTAGATGGGATGATGACATTCGAAGGCTGGCTGGTGTGGGCTGGATGAGAGTGGCCGAAAATCGGGAGCAGTGGCGTGCATTAGGGGAGACCTATGTGCAGCAGTGGACGAGTGTGGGTTGCTGATGATGATTTTGTCCCAGTTTGTCCAACTCGGACAAACAGACAGGGGAACCAGAACAACTGTTCTGGTTCCCCTGTCTAAGGATTACGAAGGTTGGACGGCAGTCGCTTAGTTGTAATTACCAGTTCCCGAACCTGGATTACGGTCCAGCGTAACCCAGGTTTCAAATTTCAGGGCTTTTTTTATTATTATTATTTATTTATTTTCACGTGCGTTGTCTTTCTAACGCATCTGTGGTTGCGGGCGATTGTGGTTAAATTAGATACAAAGTTGCCAATGTATTTTTTACACATGTGAAAAGGTCAAATAAGACTCAACCCATTTCTACAATAATCTTGAAACAATAAAAAAAAAACTTTAAAGACCACTGTAACTCACTGTAATTTATTACACTAAATTAAAATCGCATCTGAAAAAGCCCCAAGACAAAAATGTTACGTACTTCATATCATACCCTAATTAAAAGATATTAATTTGAAATTCCCAAAAAGGTGAATAAGATTTTAAAGATCCCCACATAAACACGTCTCCTACATTGTTTACGGTAAAAAACCAAAAAAGCGGGTAATTAAAAGGTTTACGCTGAATATATTTCATGGGCAATCGAGCCAACATTGATGGGACGGTAATAAGACATCAACGACTTATGGAAAAAAATCCTGCCCCCGAGTAATGTAATACCTATTCATTAAAACACTTGCGACGGGTAAAAAACAAGTGCATTCGAGGGTGCAAGACACAAGACCAGGCGGGTGAACCCCAAAAGTGTATCCACTATAGGGGTAGGTGACATCATTGTGACTGCCTCCATTTGTATGGAGCGTTTCAGGCTTTCCAGAAAAAATTAGATTTTAAACTTGTGATATCTCAGGAAGTTTAAATAAGAATCAAGTAATTCTTTCAACGATGATTCTATGATTGAGAAATATATTTTTTTACAAATATAAAAAATATAGTAACAAAACCTTATTCTTTGAGGGGTCCGTAATATTTTGGTCTCTGCCTCTGTTTTTTTATGTGATAGGTGGCAGACGGATCACCTGATGGTAAGCGATTGCCGCCGCCCATGGACACCCGCGACACCATTGGAGTCACAAGTGCGCTGTTAAACCCCCCTTTCCCTCGGAACTCTTTATCAGGTTCGGCCGGCAGTCGACCCAGACCAGAAGTATGAAATGTAATGATATGTAACAGAGGCGGCCAATAATTGAAATCAACTTCAGCGGTAGACATTTTCAAATCAAATTAAGAACAATATAGAGTCTACACTATCAAATAATTCATCAGGTAGTTAAAAAATCCAGTGTTATGACATTACATGCGTAAATCATCTGATTTTCCCAACCTCTAAGGGTTGCGATTAAAATCAAACTTCGGTGGCTTTTTTCCATCATCATCATCATCATCAGCCCATTTAAGTCCTCACTGCTGGGGCACGGGCCTCCCTCAATCACATGAGGGGTAATTGCCATACTCACCACGCTTGGCAGACGGGTTGGCGAGGGTTTTGATATGAATGCAGAGTTTTCCTTCTCTGGGTGCTGATGATCATGCCAGCAGCTTTACCTTAGTCGCCTTTTACGACACCTCGGTAAGAGTGAGGGTGGCCTATTCTACTCTGCCGGGACCACACGGCAATAACGGCACACGGCTTTTTTCCATATCTTCTTCTCATCTTAGCGTGTAATTCCCGGTTGCGTCCTAAGCTGTCGGGCTTCTTCGTATCTATCTTTATATATAAAACGAGAACCTGAGTGACTAATTGACTAGGAATGGACCCACAGCCCAAACTACTGACCCTAGAAACTTGAAATTTGGGCAGGGGGTTCCTTTAATAGTGAATGTGAGCACTAAGAAGGGATTTTAAAAAATTCAACACTTAAGGGGGTAAAAAGGGGGTTAGATGTTTGTATGAAAGTCGGCTATCTTTGATTGTTAGGTTTGTTATAACAAAAATTAAAAAAAACTCATCAACATTTTTTGGAAAATCACCCTTTAAAGGGGTGAAATGCAGTATGGGGGTGTGCTAGTTAGTAAAGGAAGAAATTTAAAATTGATGAATAGGTACGGGTTTTGAATAAAAAAGTGACTTTTGAACTTTCAACCCCTAAGGGATAGTTGCGCGGGTTTGAAGTTTAAATAAAGACTTTTGTAATAAAGACTAAAACGTGAGTAAATCTTCGGGAGCCTCTCCTAATTCGTATATAGACTTCCTAATTCTTAGATTTCAGTCCAAGCGTACCCCGGGCTTACAAGCTACGTCATTCGACGTGACCTGGTATGGCATGCTAGATGGCTCCTAAACGTGGTTATTATACCACGGATGCAGTCGCTGGCTCCCACCGCTCCGTCTTCCTCCTTAGACCAGCTAAGTGATCACTAACCCACAATTACGCATATTGGACGATCAGATCAAAAGCACCGCAGGCTATTATGACGCGTACACCAAATTAAAACGAACCGTTTAATTTCGCTATTAATGTTACATTATGGAAAGTGTTATCGTGAGATATGAGAGATAAGGCTTTCCAAAAAAGTGCCGCCTTCAAGTACAGTTAAGACGTTCTGACATGCGTGACCTTTTAACATACGAAAATTGTCTGATCAAGGAATGTAAGATTGACGAAACATTTTTTTATCTGATAAGTGGCAGACGAGCAGACGGATCACCTGATGGTAAGCGAATGCCGCCGCCCATGGACACCCGCGACACCAGTGGCGTCACAAGTGCGCTGCCAACCTTCAAACCCCCTTTCCCCGGGATTAGGCCTCCGGTACCCTCAGTCATGCTGCCTCACAGTGCTGCTTCGCGCCGGTTTTCTGTGAGGCCATGGTATCACTCCGGTCGAGCCGGCCCGTTTATGCCGAAGCGTGGCTCACCGACGTTGGGAATAATAGATCAAAGAAGTTTTCATAATTCACCCATTTTTTTAAGCTAGAGGCGACAAACGAGCAAGCGGGTCACCTGATGGAAAGTAATCAACCCCGCCCATGAACATCCGCGAAATCAAAGGGATCGCTTTTGTGTAGCCGGCCTTTTTGAAAAAGAGTACCTACGCTCTTCTCTTGAATGTCTAAGTCCCTAGTTTGGCTTCGACATTAATCGACCGGAGTAATTCCATTCCACGGCCTCACAGATAACAATTTTGAACATAAATTCTATTTGGCAACCTTTTTGCTTTCTTTGGTTAAATTTTCTTCTCTGTGTTGCGTGTGTAATTTGTTAATAAATGAATTATTAAGTTAATTTTCTTTCTTTAAATCGAATTGGCTGAATGTATAAATAAATTATGTTAAAAGATCCATGTCTTTATGAGCATGTAGATTGAATCCGTACATAGAATCCAACCAATTTGCTTGTCGCCAGTCTAAACTTAGAAAAACTTTTTCATGAAAAATAGTTTGGCAACTGAAAACTGGAAGTTCACGAACCCCTTGAGGTCAGGTTGGCGAGCCAATGGCCTCCAAACGAGGTTGCTCTTTCGCATTCAGTGTAGAGCTGACCTAATTTACTTACAACAGTGTGTACAAATGTTGAGTCGTTGACATGGTGGAATTAACCGTTATCATGACTTAGGTATTTTTAACTTCAATAAGTTAAACGTTGAGAGCAATGGGCCTGATCGATCAGAGTGACCTCACAGTAAACCGGCGTGAAGCAGCGCATGTGCTATGTTTCGCCAAGTGATTCAGAGTACCAGAGGCCCAATCGGGAAGGTAGGCAAGTAAAAGGGGTGGTAATGACTCCACTGGTCCATGGCAATCGCTTACCATCAGGTGATACCTCTTCTAGTCTTCTAACTATCACATAAAAAAAATTACTTGATGATTTTATTGTTTGGCGCATTTACGATTTTTCTTATTCTAAATATTTTTTAAAACTACACCACACTTCTCTTTCCATCAAACCTTTCTAAATTTTTTTATTCTATAAAATACTTTGAAATACAGAGCAGTGGGAAACAGACAGATGTATAGATAACAGCTTCCTCCCCACACAGAAGGACAATAAACGTGGACCCTCGAAATTCCACTTCCCTCTCAATCACGTGGATGGGACCACCTGACCTGAGGAAGAGCCACTTAAATCTTATAAAAAGATCAATTAAAAAGGAAATCAAAACAACTTATTAATAATTTTCTATTTATAAATGCGGAATTCCTTGAAGTTGGCCACAAATGGTATTTTTTCCTAAAACTGTGGCGTAAGATAAATTAGTAAAATAAAATTAGTAAATAATTAATTAATTGACATCGCGTCCGTTGTACCTAATTGCAAACGTAGGCTCTCCTTTTGCTTACTGTGTCACTAAAATGTGGGAGAGCCACGCTTAGGCATGAATGGGCCGGCTCGACCGGAGTGATACCACTGCCTCACAGAAGACCGGCGTGAAGCAGCGCCTGCGCTGTGTTTCGCCGTGTGAGTGAGGTTACCGGAGGCCCAATGAGGGGAAGGGGAAAAGGTTGGCAGCGCACTTGTGACTCCACTGGTGTTGCTTACCATCAGGTGATCCGTCTGCTCGTCTGCCACCTCTCATTTAAAAAAAAAACTATATAAGAAACTTTTTTTTGACACAAATTGGTAGTAAACCTCCAATTAACAGGCCAGCCGATCGAAAACTGAAGAGCCGAAGTGACGCCAGAGTTTGCTATCGGTAAACTTTGTTGGTCTTAATGTGGAGTATACGTAGTGATGCCAAAGTTTTTCGCCACACTTTTAGGAAAAACTGACTGTATGTAACCACTTTTAACATTCCTTTTTTAAAAAATAGGTACCTTGACAAATCAACACTTTAAAAGTAACTAATTCAGACAAAAATACCAAAAAGATGAGTTTACCCTAAGCTTTTGTACTTTGCTTTGCTTGAAAGCTAGACCGCCGATATAGTATTTACACAAATACAATATATGATAATACTGTTAAGCTTTGTAACCTACTCTGCAATAACATGTATTTTATTTTTATTATTTTATGAACTAAAGACCAACGCTAGACCACAACCTCACCTGATAGAAAATGCCGATAAGATCTAGGATGTAACTCGTTGACCTAGAAGATGCCTGTTCTCTCCTGCCTTAAAGATGTCCAGATTTTATTTACTATACGTCGTAGAAAAAAAAATCTGATTTGAATACTATATTTTACTGATGTATCAGCTTATCTCAAAAGCTCCTTTATACCTTACCAAAAAAACATTCCCCGTACACTGATCTCTAGACACTAATTAATTTATTGTCACGCGCAGGATATAATACAGGAAGTTTATTGTTTATCCTACGCTTACTGAGAACTGTGACTCTCCGTGGGGTCAATCGGTTGACAACCCATGACTGGAAATACTGGGATTGATGGGGATTCTGTTTTATGTTATAAGTGACAAATGAGCTGACGGATAACCTGATGATAAGCGATTGCCGCCGCCCATCGACACCCGTAACACCAATGGAGTCATCGACCTATTTTAAACTCATCTTCTCTGGATTGGGCCCGGTTTTTTTATGTCATAGGTGGCAAACGAGCAGACAGATTGCCTGATAGTAAGCGATTATTAGCCGGTATTGGCAATCCGGCTCGAAGAACCAAAAAATTACGTTAGTGAATCAACTTTGATGTAATGGGATGTATTAATATAATATGGAAACACCACTTGGTTTGGATTTTTAAAACTTTTATGCCTAAAACGTTGATAATACCTTCTTAGTTTTCGTCATAAAAGCTACTATTGTGTAGATATATTATTAAAAAATAAGGCGTATTCATAACTAGAAGAGATTGCAAACAATAAACACGGTAGGCAGCGGCATGACTGTTCTCCGGCATTGTTGATGTCTATGAGCGGCGGTTACCGTTTACCATCAGATGGGCCGCAAGTCTCGTCTGCCTATTTTAGGCAATAAAAAATAACAACTAAAAACTAAACATGATATTAACCTTATGATCACATAAGCTCAATAAAGCTTAATATCGTGTTTATGTTTAGATTACAATATCTAAATGAAATAACAAACATCAATTTATCAAACCAAATAGCCAACATTCACAAGCCATGCATCACAAAAATGCTTAGCTAGAAAAATACACAGTTCCCATCGGTGCGCCTACGCATTGAGTAAAAGTAGCTTTCCAATGCAATTGTCCCTATACAGGTACCCGAGACGCGCCAACAAAGAACTGCTGCAGAGAGGTTTGGTAATTTATGCTCGATGCACTATAGACTTTGTCAAACAGTTTGATTTTAATGGAGCTTACAAGACCTTAATGTGTTCAATGTAACGTTTGTAACGGAAATTGTAGCATAATGCGCGTTCTACAATGAACATTGTACTATTGGAAAGATATCGTTGAAACAGTGCGAAAGATGGTGTTTCTGCAAGAGGCAAGTAAGCGAGTCACATGATGAGAGGTGATCAGAGGTATCACTAACTCTGACTGGCCGCATTTGGTAGTGATCCTGCTTTATACGCTAAAGGTCGTGAGTTCGATCCCCACGCTGGACAAACATTCGTGGGATGAAAACTTTTATTTGTTCAGTGTCTGGGTGTATTGAAGTGTAATTCCTCTATTGTCTGATATTTGTAACACAAGTGCTTAAATTACTTAGCACGGAATCAGGTCAATATAAATGTGTTTTTTATGTCATAAGTGGCAGACGAGCAGACGGATCACCTGATGGTAGGCAATTGCGATTGTGTGTTACTGGATTTTTTCGAAAGGAGTTAACACTCGTCTCTTGAAGGTATCTAAGTCAACCGTCAACTACCTCTGCAGCTAAACTGTTGTTAAACGTCAAATAAATTCTGTTCATGTATCCAATATTAAACTATATGACGATAATCTTATTTACACGCATGTCTGAGGAGTTAGGTTTTATAAATACTCGTTTCGTCTAGCGTCTGTTTGTTCTTCTCATAAAACAGGTTAAAGTAGCTAATTCAATAATGAAGACACTATGTAGTGATGTGAAAGTTAATGACTCGAGTGACGTAGGAGAAAAATGTGTATGAGTGAAAAAAAAAATTGTTCAAGTAACCTCAAGTTCTCCGGTCTTGAATTCCTATAAATTTTTGAGAGCCCGGTTGAACTGAAATTTTTATTTATTATTTACGTTATTGTAACACAGTATCTTGAAATTTTCAGGTGCTTAATAAGTACTCCGTTTATTCTACTTTCTTTTTTCTTTTTTCGCCTTCTATGCGTGGTAGTGGGTCACTCAAATGAGTTAAGTTTTCTATTTAAGTTTTGTTTTGTGAAAAATAGTCAAACAAGCTGCCTGATGCTGATAGTAGATGAACCGCCGATAAACACCCGTAACACGAAATTTATCGCAGATACGTTGCCTCATTTTTTGGGTAATGAGATAATTGAGGGGATCGAGTAGTAATCGAATCATGTTCGACAAAAATGTTTCAGTCAGTGACTCGATTCACTTAAGTAGTAAAAAACATGAATTACATCACTACTAATTGGTGAAACAAATGGTAATTAGACACATTACAGGTGCATAATTAGAATTCCATTATGAATGTCAATGCGCTCCAAACTGCCTCATACTAGAGACAGTTACTTCGCACATCTACGATGTTAATGGAAAATTCATCTCCATTGTTTGACCGGTTACGAACAGCCTGTTTTGCAAGTGACTACTATTATCGTTTGTGAGTTGCATACCGAAACATTTCCTTCATCAAGAGAAAAAATGAATTAGTTACTAATACAATGACTATCGTCATCATCATCATAATCGCCATTTTAGTCAATAATTATTATTTTACTTCATCACATACATTGATCTAACTCCGAGATAGATAGCTCAAGCACCTGTGTCACGAATATCAGAATCAAAAGTGGAATTACAAATATATATCTTTAATCCTTTTCTTTTGTAAAAGCATACTTATAATACATAGAAAACACCCGGACCTATACAAGTCATGTTCATGCACATAAATATTTGTACTGTGCGGGAACCGAACCCGCAACCCTTGGACCAAAGGCAGCGTTCACTACCACTGTTCGAAACGGGTCGTCAAAATGATAAAGTACACTTTAAGTACCAAATTAGGGTAAAATTATTTAAAACCATTGTAAAAATTATTTATTGTAATCTTTTACCAAAGCAACTTTCAAACGAATTTCGAAGTGTTGAGTAGCGTGCCATATAAGAGGCCTAAGTTGATAGAGGACGTATACAGATAGGCTAATGATGATAACCAAGCAAGATGTACTTTCCACACATTCAGAAATTTGCCCAATTAAAACCTTCAAGTTGTTCGATCACATTTCCACCAAATAACATCTACCGTTTGATTAATAACCATGGAAACAAACCCCGTAAACTCTATTCAGAATCAAAACTTAACGTATTCGTCTATGATCACAATCAGTTAAGAAAACTAATCCGCCTATTAGTATTGGAGGGTCATCGTGACACTTAAGTCCTCAGAATACTCAGTCACTAGTGAGGTGATAGGTGGGGATTATCGATAGGTTTGGGACAGACACATCTTTTAGATTGGCCACTCGATTTGAAAAGTACCAAATAAATGTGTAGCGCTTTTTGATAGGAGACAGTTTCCATAAATGCAATATTTAATATTTCGTTTGTAAAATTTGCGTACAAAACTACTCGCCTACAAAAAGTAGCGAAAGTATGACGTCAGAATTTTGTAGTTTTTGTGTGAAAACTGTAATTTTTAAATTGTGATATTTCGAAAAGTTTTAATGCTAGCCGAATCATTGTTTCACCAATAAATAATTAAAGGGTTTTTTAATTACAAGTCATAAAAAATGTCCTCATGTGTATTGGGTTATCTAAATATAGATAGATAACTCCTAAATCTTACAACGGTGGTCCATATAACATAGGAGAATTTATTTCTCCTCCCACCAATGGCAATTGAATTGTCGATGTCAAAATTGTCGATAGTACAAAATCCTTCCCTATAAGGTAAAAAGCTTGACATTGGGGCGTTTCTTTGAATCAAAAGTGGGTATTAACCTTTAATTACTCGCACGTAGCTACTTACATGCTTTATGAATCAATTTAGGTGTTAAAGACACCCGAAATTATTAGATGAATAAACGCAGCTAAACATTTAGAAACCAACTTAATATTATGAATTAAGATAATTTAAATACAAACGTACACATTAATATCCCGACCCGTTTGGATCAGTGGTAGTGATCGCGGCCTCGGTGCAAGGGCTGCGGGTTCGATCCCCGCACAGTACAAACATTTGTGTACATGAACGTGTTTTCTATGTATTATAAGTATGTATTTAGAAAAGAAAGGAACTATTATGTATATATATTGTTTTAAACATTTATGGTAACTAAAATTAGAATAGTTATTTACGAGATTTCTACCATGTACTTTATTTTTGAGTTTCCGATATTTCGGCACGGTTGCAATCGCCATGGTCACGGAGTAACTATTTTTTTGCGGGTAAGTTTATTTTTGTAATCCCACTGTTGATTCTGATATCCGTAATACAGGTGCTTGAGCTACCTATCTCGGAGTCAGATCAACGTATTTGACGTTGTGAAATATTTATTTATTTAATATTACACTAAAACGTGGCTTAAGAACTGGGCCGTACAGATGGTGTACAACGTAGGTTTTTTGTTTAGAATAAAGTCCTAAACACTTTAAAAAAAAAGTTAATTTCAGAAAAAAAAATCTACATCTACGTGACGGGGTGATACGAGGCGAGACGAAAGCAGTTTATAGTATGTTGTTTTATTTCTTATATGAAAAAGTCAATGTCAGTCGGTCATACAATGATGATTAAATTTCATTAGCATATTCATTCTACTGAACTTGGGTCAGTAAGACACCTTGTGCGTCATGTAATGTCAAATCACGTGTTAAATATTGTTACAACGGGATACCCAGACACTGGAATGTCCGGACGGTAGGCTTTGACGCGGCCTGCTTGCTCGCTGGGACCCCTCCATGGGAGTTAGAAGCCGTGGTGCTGACCACCGTTTACAAGAAAATGGTGGTCAGTAGGGCAGAGGGGGAACGCCTCTGCCCCGTCGAGAGGGAAGCCGTACGGAGGAGGGCTCAGAAGAGCCTCCTGAGGCGGTGGTCCGAGTATCTCACCACCGCTCCGTACGGCCGTAGGACCCTCGACGCGCTCGCCCCGGTCCTGGACCTGTGGCTTGAGCGTCACCACGGCAACGTCTCCTTCCGAATGGCGCAGGTAATGACCGGGCACAGTTGTTTCGGTCACTACCTGCACCTAATCAAACGGGAGGAGACGCCTTCCTGCCATGCGTGCGGCGCTGTCGAGGACACGGCACACCACACCCTGGCGGAGTGTGTGTCGTGGTCTCGGCAGCGTGATGCGCTGGTCGCGAAGGTCGGCCAGGACCTCTCGCTCCCTAGCATAGTGAGAGCTATGCTAGTGAGCGAGGTGGCCTGGAAGGCCTTCGCTGACTATTGCGAGCACGTAATGGCAGCGAAGGAGGCGGCGGAGCGCGAGCGCGAAGCAAATCCTCTCGCTCCCGCGCTCCGAAGGGCAAGGAGGGGTAGGAGACGCCGAACAGATGCGCGTCTCGCTCCTCTCCGCAGAGGGAGCCCGCTGGCGCATGGTGGGGGGTCACCAGCGCCGGCATTGCACGGGCTCCCTCAGCAGCCCGGTAGGGACGGCTCAGTTTTCCCGGCCGTCCCTACCCCCTCTCCTGGCCAGTAAGCCGGGGGAGGAACCGCCTGGCCCGCCGTGTAGGCGGGCACCGCCCGGGGAGGGTCGTGGTGCCCGTATGGGTAATAGGTTCGTCCTACAGCCCACGACGCCTTCCCATTTAAGGGCGATGAGGGAAAACCGCTGGGGTTTAGTCGGTATGCCTCTGGCCGGCTTCTCGTTAGGAGAAGCCCCCGCCAGAGGAGAGCCCGACATAACCCTCCTGCTCCCCAGCAGGAGGGTATGCATAAGGCGCCGCCACTAGGCGGCGACGTCGGCCATTGCACTACGGGCCGGCGGCATTCCCCAGCGAGAAGAAAAAAAAAAAAAAAAAAAAAAAAAAAAAAGACACTGGAATGTACAGTGGCGGACAGTTCAAGCTATACAAAACTGTCAAATTTCCTCAATCGATTTCGAACTCAATGTATAACAATATAAGGCGGGATACCCAGACACTGGAATGTACTTACAGCACCTATTGGTACCGCTTCAAACGACTTGCCATAGCATGCTTGTCAAAAGGGCATTATTCCAATACCCCTGAGTTCCTAACTAATTATGTTACTCGCTAATTGTGAAAATAATCCTAAAAATGACGTGTTGTAGGAACTACTGTATTAATCAATTTGTTTTTAGTCTGCTCACAATACAGTTGTGGACTTCAGAATTCTTCAGGCTGCTGAATAAAGAACATTTTTACCCGACTACGGCAAAGCAAAAGGAGGGTTATGATTTTGACAGGCTATGTATGTATGTTCATCTGTTTCCACGTAACTTCTAAACTAGTTATCATATTTGAACAAATGAGGTGTCGTTAGAAGCGTCTTGGTTGTTTTCTAGTTATAGGCAACATGACGTCACGTTAAATTTATTACAGCGCCCTCTAGGGGACTTAAAGTAAGGAACTAAAAAAAAATTTGCTGGACGGTACCGTGTGGGCTATCAAATGAAAGAGCTTTTTAAGCACATTTCAGATATGTAATTACAAACCTAAAAATATGTTAAATTAAAATAAAGTTTAAAAACTAAAACCCGACTACCAAAAAAACACGATCTAAAAAGTACAAAACAAGAAAATTGTCTCTGCTGAAATGATTATGCCGTATCGCCGTGGTCGTATGCCACCTACTGTAGCAAAACAGATTCATTATAATAATAAAATAAAATCAATGTGGCGGCGATACGGCATAATCATTTCAGCAGATACAATTTTCTTGTTTTGTACTTTTTAGATCGTGTTTTTTAGGTAGTCGGGTTTTTTTAAATATATTTATCGATTATTATTATTTCTATTGGTCGCCCTGTTGGTTTAGTGGTTTAAGTACCAAGCGATCTCGGGGTCCTAGGTTCGATTCCCGGGTCAAGCAAACAGTATATTTCGAATTTTTAAAAGCGTAGTGATTAAGCCTAATCCCAACATAGTAGCGATGACTTGATTTCTATGGTAGAGGCCTTTGCCCTGCACTGGGACCGTAATAAGCTGATACTTTTTTATTACTTCTATTACGAAACATACACAGTAAGTACCTAATACAAAACAATGTGTTGTTTATGTAGTTAAACATAAATACCTACATGTTTATACCAATTAGATTACATTTGAAATTAATCCCAGTACTTAGGTATTTAAAATATTGTAGATAGACATAAGCTTACTAGATTTAATTAATTCTTTTACTATAACTATCATAGGTTTCAACTAGAATATTATCAAAATGTACAAATCTTCTCTGATATTTTTGACATAAAATAAAGCTTATAAGTAAATAAATAATGAGCTAAGTTTGATATTTTTCGATCAAATGGAGTCGTATGAGTCAAATCAAATTTTCCTTGTTTGCTTTAATAAAACCTTTTCTGACCACCGAATCATAAATTTTCGATGGAAAAGGCTCGTACTTTTATGAATAAACATATCAAAAAATTCACACCGATAATCTGTTTCATAAACTTTAGTATTGGTTTTTCAAAACCTACTAATTATAAGTACCAACTAACAAATCAAAAAAATATATGATAGGTACATACACACATCAAAGTATACAAAACTGTCAAATGTCTTCAATCGATTCTCACCTTAATGTCAAACACGTTCGGTTCAATTTCAATTGAGACATTTTGACTGATTGTAGTACCCTGATGTTGTGTGGCTGTCTGTACCTACCTCCCCAAAGTTTAGAATACTCAAAAATCTTTCATTTAACACTGACTAGAGTTTCACAATATTTGCAACATACAGAACTGTCAATCCTAATAAATAAATAATATTTCACAACATCACATACACTGATCTGACTCCGAGATAGGTAGCTCAAGCACCTGTGTTACGGATATCAGAATTAACAGTGGGATTACAAAAACATACTTACCCGCAAAAACTTCAGTTACTTCTTCACCATGGCACTTGCAACTGTGCCGAAATATCGGAAACTCAAAAATAAAGTACATGGTAGAAATCCCGTAAATAACTAGGTATTCTAATTTTAGTGACCATGAATGTTTAAAACAATATATATAGATAAAGTACCTTTATTTTGTAAATACATACTTATAATACATATAAAACATCCAGACTAACACAAACAGACATGTTCTTGCATGTCTTGCATGACAGGTCCTCGAGCGGAGGTCATGTACAGAAAATCGTAGCCGTGGCAGGCCCCCCACCAGGTGGACCGATGATCTGGTGAAGGTCGCGGGAATCCATTGGATGCGGGCGGCACTGGACCGATCTGTGTGGAGAACATTGGGGGAGGACTACGTCCAGCAGTGGCCGTCTATTGGCTGAAATGATGATTATGATGTTCTTGCACACCAACGTTTCTAATGGGATCAAGAATGTTTAAGAAGCGCGTTTTTTCATAGCAACGTATCAGCAATCCTTCCTCTATTCCGCTGATCTATGGACGAAGCAATAATTTTGCTTGTTTGTCACCCCAAAAGTCAGTGGTATCAAAACTCTTAAGACGATCCGCTACCGTAACGCGACATACCATATCGTAATACCGATTAAGATTAATGCGAATACCCGCCCACCGAGTAGCAATGGGGAAAAAAAGTCTACCGTCAGTCGTCTAGACGTTTGTCGTAACAACGGTAACGCGAGCCAGCTCAAACTTCAAACAATACTGCCCACACGGGTCGCCACGTGATGATTTCTTAACGTGCATTCTGAATAAAACGAACCATTGCATTTGTATCAAAATATTAACACCTACAACTTTGAAACACTATTTAGGAGCAAAAAGGTTACTGACTCCTGTCATATATATTATTTTAAGATTGTATCATAATAGGAGCAAAAAGGTTGGTGACTCCTGTCTTAGACATTAGTTTAAGGAAGTCGGGTTCTATTATCGTGAACAAATAAATGATGCGATAAACTGATATACCTACCGAGTTGCGCTAAAAACATCTATACATAGGTCATCCTACTATTAATTTTTAGATTCTGCTAGTTGATAGATTCTTAATGTGCCAATAAATAACGGTCAAGAGCGTGTTGGGGTGACACAAAAGTGGACTCAAGGGCCCTAGTAGTGTTCGAGCTTTGTGACAAAGACTTTTAAAAGTCTTGACTCACGCTTGACGCCTTGAGTCGACAACTTGCAAAGTTATCTACATGGAGTTGCATTTAGAGCATACTATTTCCGCAAAATAATCAAACGAAATATGATCATAATAAAAATAAGCATAGGCTTATAGGAGATAGCTCCTAAGCTAAAAAAAACTCTCCAAAAAGACTCATCATTTTCTTATCCAAATGGGTGTGTGTGGGGATTTTTAATCTACCACAGAAAACCGAATTTAGATATTCATACTTTCGTCCATACAAATCGCTAAAGCGACTTCAATGTCGAGTACTCAAGAATCAATCCCTCTATATACTTGAAGTGTGCGTATTTGTGTTCTAAACATATTTTTCATAAAGCTTGTGAAATCTATCCCCGGAGTTGCAGAAATCCTAATAGGCTTGTGTTTTTTGATACTCCGAGGACTATGCAATATGACAGAAGCTGTTTGACAGTGTGCTGTAGAATTTTTAATAATATTCCTAAATAGTTTGATACATAAGAGAATTGAATAGTAGAGTTTAAAAGTTCACCTAAAAAAATGGATCTTGTCGAAGACTTTTTACGATCTCAAACAGTTTCTGGGTCATAAATTCTAGGTCTATTTTAACATTAAAGGCCAATAAGTACGTTTTCAATGGCATGACTAATGTTCCTAATCTGATTGATTAGAGTGTTTTTTTTTTATTTATATAATATTTCCATGCATATTGTATTGGCTAAACATGAATATTATTTTATTACTGTGTAACTATTTGTGACCTTTTATACCATGTTTTTAGCAAATAAATTAATTTGAATTTGAATTTAGGCCCTCTGGTATTGCAAGTTATTGGGCGGCGACAATCATTTACCATCAACACGAACTATACGCCACCTAGTTCATAATAAAGAATTATCTATTAGTGACACTTAGCGCTACTGATAGATTTACTTCTATGTATATATGCATCGTCACAGACAGTATTGTTATGAATTAACCTATTGTCTCCCATTTTGGATTCAGTTGAACAATTTTTGTGGGCGGAACGAATCGGTCAAGGGTATAAATATTTCGTCTATATTGTTTATTATGACTTTTCTATGTAACAAAGGTCACAAGTTTCTACAAAATATATTTTGTCACATTCCAATTATTTTACTCTATACATGGTGTATTGGTGTATTGAAAAAATTTCAACTTTTCATACAAAGTCGTGACTCGTGACGTGACTTGGTCATTTTGTATGGGGAGTCGAAAAAATTTTCGATGAATTTCGAATAGTCGTTGCAAATGTTGTTCAGAATGGTTGGTAGAAACACGTGCTTAAAGGGATGTAAATAGTTCACAGATACACCCGTGTATAATATAAGGTTTATCAAGGAAGACTACAAATACGAAAGACAGAAATTGTGTCAATATGGTTCACAATTTTTCGGTGACATACACTACATTATACATATTCAATTAATTTTATTTTTGAACTTTGGACCATCAATAAGTCAATGTAATATCCATAACAAATTATCTGCGGAACATGAAATAATGTGACATTCCATCAGATTTAGCACATTGCCGTGACTTTTTTGACAAACGTGTTACAACACATATGTATATTCCATGTTATGATCAAATATCAACCAGCAAATCACAATATTTAGTTAGATCACGTGAAATCTACATTCGGTGAATTACCTAAGCTACATTATTAAGTATAAGTTTCGGCTCAGCTAAATGCGAGATAATCGCGAACAAACATACATATACATACAGGTCAGGCACAGGTCAGGCTCTGTGGAGCTGTTTAATATCATACCAGGGTCACCATTCCACAATCGCACGAGTAGACGCCGCGGCAAACTTCACCAATACTACCTGGAACCAATACCTTCCAGAACTCTTCGTTTCCAGCGCTCCTTTTTACCACGCTCGTGCAAACTCTGGAATGAGCTTCCACAGCCGCGGTGTTCCCTGATCACTATGACATGTCCTTTTTTAAACGAGGTTTGCAAAGAGTTCTTCTTTCACGGTAGCCAGCGGCATGACTGTGCTCCGTCATTGTTGATGTCTATGAGCGGCGGTTACCGTTTACCATCAGATGGGCCGCAAGCTAGTCTGCTATTTTAAGCAATAATAAAAGGTCAAACTGAGTACTTCCTTCAAGGAAACAGATTTCTTAAAAAAATGATTTAAGTTGTACAAGATAGAACAAAGGTGACAAAACTGATACCACAAACACTTTCAAACTCAATCTCATCTCAGCCTGGGCCCGGGGTACTCTTGGACCATGATCCAGGATTCGGGAAGTATGGCAATGCTACAATGATCGCGGATGCATGCTCAGACTCCAACCTACGCTATCCCGTATGGAAGGCGCGTCCAACTTTCTTGTGTTTGTTATTACAATCACTATCAATATTTCGAACTATTGCGACAACATTACATACAGATAAAACGTAAAAAATAAAGTGGAAAAGATAGTGGATTGTGTAATTTATAATTTCTAGACAAGCTTATTAGGTCAATAGGAACACCGAGGCGGCTAAGTCAACGAACTATTATCTAAAGTAATCTGAAGGCACTTACTTTAATCTATCCAGCAGATTATGTTGATGAAAATTTGTGTTTCTACCGTCCTCGAGCTAAAGGCGGCTATACGTCAAAATCACATTTTGATTTATAGCTAAAAAAATGTTTTTGTAAGGAAAGGGAGGCACGAATTGAATAAGGCAGTCAACTGATGCCAAGAAATCATCGCTCCCCATAGACATTCACTACACCAGAAGCTGACATTACCAAATTGATGTTACACTTTACTTGAAAATAATGCATATAATAATATATTATATCTATGAATACAGCCATATTTGTTTACAAATAATAAATATAGCCAGGACTTATAACGATGACTTTTAAAAAAGTAAATTACCTATACTGCTTGATGTTTTTCAAACATATCACAAAAACATGATAACTGTTTTGTGTTTTGGTTGCTATGTCATATCCATAGGTAAATTCGTAAATAAAGCATTTAGTTGAAACAATAACATTAAATTTATATTCTTGGAATGCCATGTAAAATTTAAAAAATCACCTCGAATTAATAATACTGGCATTCATATTCTGAAAAATGCAAATACATTTACAGATATTTTTATAATAGGCATTAAAATGGTAAAATAGCCAATTGTCATATAGCCGCCTTTTTGCTTGAGAACGAAACAGTATCTAGTAGTCAAGGCTTATAAAGACATTTATCGAAAATGTTTATTCGTTTATTAATACAAATATTTGCCATCTTTATACCGCTTTTCGAGATAAATACATCTAAATACATCCGTGAACCCTTTTAAAACGTCATACTCGTAACCTATAGTTAGTGAAATTATCTCTTACAAATATATACATATAATACGTTTCTTTCGTAAAAACATACTTAAATAATACATAGAAAACACTCAGACCAATACAAACAGACATGTTTATGCACACAAATGATTGTACTGTGCGGGGATCGAACCCGCAACCCTTGGACCAAACGCAGCGATCATTACCACTGTTCCAAACGGGTCGTCAAAAAATATGATAACAAAAGACTGAATGAATGGATTTTCTAGCCCGCATCATATTACTATTAGGTTAGGTTTTTATGTAAACTAACAAAAATTAAATAAATCATTTTAAAAATGAGAGACATAGCCTTAATTATAAAGAAAAAAAGTTTATATCTTTAGATTTTGAGGATGTTTGTCTGAATCTGTCGCAAGCCGAACCATGCCGTGATCAACGTACGCGCGCATGTACGAGATATCAATATATTTTGTAGCTTCATTTTACTCCGAAAACCACAATGAATACGACCGAGCGAAGTGGAGAAGTCGAAACAGGAAAGCGGACCCCAGGCTCCGACTGCTTCCAGGACGCAACCGAGTCAAAACGTTGAAATGATGATGATGGTGATTTTACTACTTACTACCTACAAGATAACACCAATTAGCAACGCTACCAGCGGAAAGCACGTCATCAATAGGGTTAAAAAAATCAAATCGACTAGGCAACGTGTTTTGCACGACATTTTTACGTACACCTTACCTACTTGCTAACGTTGACAAGAAGATGATAATCATAATAGGAAAGTAGCAAACGTCGAAGCACTTCTGTACAAAGGCAGAAACAGGTAATGAAAACCACGTAAAGTCGTAAATCGAATAGTAACTAGCCACTCCCGACCGTCCGAAGAATTTAACGGAACGTATAGACACGTTTTATGTCCTTTACATTGATGAGCATGAAGCAGAAGAGGTCGTAGGGTCTGTTCGAACGGACGTAAGGTACTGATCACATGGAACTTTGAAGCTGAGTTGGTAAAGCCTAAGTTTTAATGACTTCATACCATAATTTATGGACTGCCTAAGAATCTATGTCAAGACTTTCAGATCAGAATCCACAACATTTACTTAGGTGTAGGTACCGCAAAAACGTTGTCAAAATTAGAAAAAAAACCTTGTTCATAAGACTCTTATTAATCTATCTTACTTTTCTGTACTGTTCAGGTTACTACAATTTTTAAAATCTTAATTGATTTAGAAATAACCACGTTTGACATTTTAAGTCGATTGAAGAAATATCTAATTTCTTCAATCGACTCGAAGTACATTGTGCATGTCCTTACATTTTATAATTCATAATACACTTGTAGTCTCTTTATTGTATCTGTGACGTAAGTGTCGATATAACTGACCAAGCAAATAGATATCGTATACGTGCATATATCTACACCAAGAGTATATACCTACTATGCGTTTCTTTGTATGTTTGTTTACTGTACATCATATTTACCAAGCTTAACACCACCTTAACGTATGGCATAAATTTGTTATATGTTGAGTGCCTTAGTACTAACATGCTTAATATAATGACTGGAAGCAACTTTAAAGTATCCTGTAAGTAGGAACACATACTGTTATCTCATCGTAAACCAAAGAAAACTGCATAAAACTTGAATATTTAATAAAATTTGTAATAAAAAAGTGATTTATAAGTGGATATTATGCCAATGGTCTCTTAATTAGGTAATTCCTTTATAAAGACCTATTAACACTTGATTTTATTATATGTCATAGAACATTGATTCGATTTATTTGTTATTTTAGGAATACTTTTATGATTATTAAATACGATTAAGTATCACACAATAACAAGAACATTATCTTGTGATATTGTGCCTGCCAATTTACTATTACTATAACTTGACTAGTTTCATTTCAGGTAAGCTTTAGCCATTATGATTTGAAAACACTTAATTCTATCGACAAATTAAACAATCCTTATCATTTAAAGGGCTGATTCAGAAATAAAATTACTTAGAGTACGAGTCCAAAAAAAAAAACAGAAAGATCAGTTTAAAATTGAAAATACATCATTAATATTATGTAAGAATCTACAATAATAATAAGTCTGAATAGTAAAGAATACACACACATACAAGATCAATACAAAAATTTCGGAAATATGATAAAGAGAGAAGAGTACTCACGTGTATACAGTTAGTATCATCCAGCACTGAAGTCGCGCGCCGGGAAGCCACGTGACGTAGCGACCAGTCAGCGCACAGTCGATCCAAGAGGCAATATAAAGCATACCACCGCAGTGGCGTGTCCAGTACTACCGCACTAGATCTCTGTTCCCTTTCGTACAACTGCTATTGGTAACTTACTATTGCTACAACTTGACTAGTTTAGTTTCAGGTTTGTTTTAACGATTTAGATTTGTGGGCCGAAATTTTTTAGACAATACCAGTTTCAAAACATCTACTTATCTAAGCACCGGCTGTCGTCAGCCGAGCTGAAGCTAATGTCCTTTGGTGCGAAAGAGATGACTGAAGTAACTCTCCTTAGAGCACACCCCAGCATCTTTATTTAATAACGGTTTTTAAAAACGCGGTCTTATCTTTAAAAGTTACGGTTTAACAGTCTTCTTAGCGAGATGCGGTCAAACACGCTATTTCCATATTGTTCCTGCAACAAAAGAAATAAAACTTTACTTGATGTCACTAACTCTTTAATCAATGTATAAACAAGTGAGTCAAACAGTCGGCAAGAAATCTTAGAAGCCACCCAAATCGGTAATGCAAAGCTTTTTAAGGTAAAGTCATAAATAAATCACACCTTCACACAAACCCCAGCCCCTTTTGTTTAAACGCTACCAAGACGTACAAAAAACTTTTATTTTTCCCGAAGCTAAGATCGAAAAAATCACGCCGCCCGAGGATTGTGCAAGATCACAACAGAGAATCATTAAACAATTCCCGTGCCAAGGATTGAGGTGTTTATTATATCGTCCACGTTCGTTCCGAGTGTTTCTGCAAAAAATCAAGCGTCCAGGTAAACTGTGTTTTTTGCAGTCACTGGAACTTATTATGCGGGATTTATGTCACTTTTTGTTGCGTCCAAGCTAATTATTGTTATCTCTTTTCTGCTGACCATCGCGTCTTCTATAGAGCAATAATGGGCCACTAATTCTCGTGACACCTTCGGAGTTAAAGCGTCAATCGCCTTACGTTGTGCATTGTGTACTGAACAAAGCCACCCGCAACCTCTACTGTACCTTTAACGTTTTTATTATTTGCATTGTCGATATTTCATTCATCACAACCGTCCTTAGCTTCTACTTAACGACGCGCTATTTTAGATTTTACTCTTTAGTGTTAATTAATGACTTCTGCAATTTTCGCTTCGTTAATTACCGCATTTGCTGACTCATTCAATACGTTCGCTCGCTAATGGCCTAACAAAAGTTTTGGAAATTAAATTTTGGAGGAGTGTATCGGTCCGTCAAAGAGAAAAAAGTAACAATAAAATATCGAATTTAGAACAACAATCCGGGCGCTGCGTTATTATTTTAGCCAACAAAGTAGAAAACCATTTACAATAAATCATTTTGAATGCTTTCTTGGTCCGCATGCGTGAAGCGGGCGACGCAAAGGGTGATTTCTGTCCGAGTGTACATAAATAAAGGTGAAGGTCCTGAGTGCGGATCCCAGGTACGTTTGAAGTTGCAAACGTGGACTTTATTCGACTAGAAACGGTTTAGTCGACCTAATATGTCAAAATTCTTGAATGAAGCTTTTTTTAATCTGCTTTCCCCTCGCGCTGTCCTTTTGTACCTCTATTATTTAAAAAAAACATTTGTGTTTTGTTGCCGAGTACGCTTCGATAGGATTTGGCAAGTCTATATGACGCAAGGAAAACAATTGCTGTATTTTCTTAAAACAACATCTAAAACTAAATATATCAAAAATTTCATTCAATTAGCTTTTTTTTTCAAATTAAAACATAAAAACCATTGACTGGTTAGGTGAGGCAAAACATTTTCACTATTTCTTGATTCACAAGTAGCCAGGAATATATCAAAAATTTCAATCAATTATCTATTTTTGCACCAGAAGTCTAGTCTAGTCATTAAAAGATTTGCTCTATCTGATCAAGTCCTCTTAAAAAAACGGCTATCATTAAAACATTTTACATATATTTTATATCGATAGCAAACGGTTACTTCAGCCTTTGAAACTTAATAGATTGACGTCACATAACAACTGCAACTATTTAGGCCACTTCCAGCTCCTATATCTCCTCGTCAATACCTCACACTTGTGGCTTTCAGACCACACCGTAGAATGTGGCCGTCTCGGTGTTTGCCGAACTATTAGGCGCAGCGTAGCGGTCTGGTCACATACTACGCCTATTTCTATTGTAATGAACAACTGGCTCATTTGAATTTACCGGCGCAGGAGTGTGTCCCGTGTCAATTTACTGGAAGCGCGTAGCCGTGAAATCGTTGCTCCATATCATTAGAAGCTAATATTCGTGGCTCGTGGTTCTAATCCGAGCATGCATCTCTGCATTTTTCGAATCTATATGCATATTTCTACTATTAACTTGGTGTTGGCGGAAAACATCGTGCGGAATTCTACACATTTCGGATAGTTTCTGAAATGTGTAACCATAATTTAGTTCGTCTAGGTGAGACGGCAGTCGTTTCATTGTAATTACCAAACTCCCCGAATCCTGAATCCAAGTGTACCTAATTACAGGCTAAGAGGAAAAAAAGTGTTGTGATGAAGAAGCGAAATGTAAGTAGCTTAAAAACTTGTATTACGGATCAGACAACAGAGGAATTGTGATTTCTAATCCTACTGCATTGTATGTTCTGTCTAAATTCATGCACATCAGTTTTTGAAAAATAATAGTGAACTAATAAACTGTTTTGGTATTTAGATCAGGCCAATGTCCAGAAGTGGCACAATGATACAAGATAAGATAAATTAATGTAAGTAGTTGAGTACTTCAATCTATGTAGGCTAGGTATCAAAAAGTGTCGTGTTAGGAATATAAATTGGTACTTTAATGTGATATACCTACGTTATGTATGAATACTTGAGATAAGCAACATTCCTTTGCACGAAATAGAATATTTTACAACATACATGTACCTCAAGTGGCATTGGGCGGGACATATAGCCCGAAACACAGACTCATGATATAGGGAAATGCTGCAGTGGAGGCCATGGGATTAGAAAATACCTATGGTTAGGCATCAAATGAGATGGAGAGATGTAATAGTCTGCATTCAACTACAGTGTCTAAGGTTCTAAGGGGCGAAGGCCAGACGGCAGTCGCTTCATTGTAATTACCAGACTTAATCCCGGATCATGCTCCAAGCGTATCTCAGGCACCGAAACAACAGCTTTGGACGCAACTGGAAATTACACGCCAAGATATCGTTTCTAAATATTTAGTCCATCATGCCGCGAGCTTCACGAGACGATGCTCGTCCAGTCTCTCGAGGTGACCAAGCCAGCGAAGACGATGTTGCCAGAACCGACCGATGGGCCGACGCCCGGTAGGAGCTATCGCTGGAAGGACGTCGAGAATGATCTGCGAGAACTTCAGGCCGGTGACTGGCGACAAGTAGTGGTGTTCTCTTGTTTCGGAAGCCAAGACTAGTTTCGGGTCGCTGAGCCAGTGGAGTAAGGAAATATGCCGCGAGCTTACATTGCTCTACACAAAAGGCAGCAACGGAGGTCGTTTCCCATCAAAGTTAAATTTTTAAAGCACAACCTCCGGGTTCTCCAAGGAGGTAGTCTATAATCTTAATTGGGTAATTACTACATATAGAAACCAAATTGCAGTTTGACCTTAAAATTTAATCCGGAAATCCAATCACCGCTAACGTAAGCAGTAGTTTCGAATTTTTTCGACTTTTTCGCCAAAAAAGAATTTCACATTTCGAAACAGGTTTTATGTTTAGAGCTTTTTCGCAAACACTTTGGGCCGCGAGAGTGCATGCCTGGGTCCCATAATGCACAGCACACGTAATGTGCGAATCGTTTCACACGCAAAATAAAAAAAGAACGTGTTTGCTCTTACTTGAGATGAGACATATCTTAAGTTAAGGCCTTGGGGTTGCTAGAACCAGGGTCGAGATTTTTATAAACAATGATTGCATTTCAGGTATGCCGTAAGCGTAGGCATTCACAGCTTAGAGTTGTACTTGCAAGAGCAAGTACAGTAAGCAATTCATTATTTTTTTCTTTTTTCAGTTCCAATCTATTCTGTTACAGATTAGATTACGAGTTTTTCAAATAACCTATAGTGCCTAATATTTGACAAACTCATTGTTTTTAAGGGAGAATGATATTTATTTATTTCATCATCATCAGCCCATTTAAGTCCCCACTGCTGGGGCACGGGCCTCCCTCAATCACATGAGGGGTAGTTGCCATACTCACCACGCTTGGCAGACGGGTTGGCGAGGATTTATTTATTATTTAATTATTCTTATTGCACAAGAAAATAAAGTACAATTGGCGGACTTAATGCTGTACAACATTCTCTACCAGTCAACCATTAGACGATGCAGAAATATGTATGACGATAATACGAGTATGTAAAAAATTAAAATATTAAAAACCATTAACTGGTTAGGTGAGGAAAAACTTTTTTAAGTTCAAGTAAACAATATTTCACGTCAGCTTACATGGTTTTAAATAGGCTTGTACATTATCTTTTTTGTTTTCAATAGATCCATAGTAAATTCAAGACTCGACCTTAGCAAAAAATTATACAAACTCTCCAGATTAAACCTCACCACCAACTTTAATATTAATATATTTATTTTAAATTAATATAATAACCTTTTAACAGTTTGAAACTTGACCTTTATATGGCTACTTAAACAAAACCTCACACGTAAATGCACAAATAATATGCTAATCAAATTTGCAAGATCATAAACTGTCCAGCGGGTGGTCTTGTGTCTTTATAGAACCAAAACAGGCTAGTAATGAGTTGGTTTTATAATATATGAATCAAATCGATTTATGAAAGAAATTAAATGTACGATTATATCTAACCAAAAGAGTTTTTTTTTATATACATATGAGAGGTGGCAGACGGATCACCTGATGGTAAGCATTCCGCCGCCCATGGACACCCGCAACACCAGTGGAGTCACAAGTGCGCTGCCAACCTTTTCCCCTTCCCCCCATTGGGCCTCCGGACCTCACTCACGCGGCGAAACTCAGCGCAGGCGCTGCTTCGCGCCGGTCTTCTGTGAGGACGTGGTATTACTCCGGTCGAGCCAGCCCATTCATGGCGAAGCGTGGCTCTCCCACTGTTAAATTGAGTCCAAAGCGTAAATTTAGAAAATCTACTTTATTAATTAATTACGGATGGAAAGTGATGGAAAGTGACAATAGTGTCACTTTCCATCAGGTGAAATGAGGTCAAGTGCAAACCCATTTAATATAGCCGTGTGGTCCCGGCAGAGTAGAATAGGCCACCCTCACTCTTACCGAGGTGTCGTAAAAGTCGACTAAGGTAAAGCTGCTGGCATGATCATCAGCACCCAGAGAAGGAAAACTCTGCATTTATATCTAAACCCTCGCCAATCCGTCTGCCAAGCGTGGTGAGTATGGCAATTACCCCTCATGTGATTGAGGGAGGCCCGTGCCCCAGCAGTGGGGACTCCAATGGGCTGATGATGAAGTAAATTTATACTCACAAGGAAATTATAAAATTTATAATATAATATAAAATTTATAAAATAGTGTTGGTATGAATTACTCAAGTAATATAAGCACTGAACGCAAAGACTCGCGGCAGACGGAAGAATTTTTTTTTTTTTTTGGAAATACTTATTTATTACCTAATGAATAAAATACTTTACCCTCTTCCGCCAGTCTTTACTTTAGTATATCACCGACACTATCGACAGTATCGATGGCGAAGTTGATATCCTGAGTGCAACAATAATTGAAACGGAAATCGCAAAACACCTTCCACAGAACTAGATATTAATCAATGCCAAATCCACACACTGCATCCACGTTGTTTATCCACCGACACCATCCATCTATGGAAGTGGTGGGAATATAAAACCCGCCATTAATCATACCACTGGCACACTAGAGTTGACGTTTGAAAAAGTTAGACACTTGTTTACGAGTCGCTGCACTGTGCAGAAAAAAGCATTCTACGAGTAATACCAAGTGGGGTGACATGTCCTTGCTCCACAGATTTTTTTATGTGATAGGTGGCAGACGAGCAGACGGATCACCTGATGGTAAGCAATTGTCGCCGCCCGTGGATACCCACGACACCAGACGTCAAATCGCCAGCTCGTATTTTAAAATCTAATTTTATTAAAAATTAAGTGTTATTATTGTAATAAACAAAGTGATTCGCCATAAAATACCTGAAAACATTACGGATAATTGTTAGCAAGTCTCCGCTGACAATATTTACCTGGATAACTTATTATGACCATCCGACGGTCAGTGTCGTTGCAGAAAATTTGAACCGACAACGGATAAACCGGGGGAGTATTGATTTTTTAATTATTTATTCAACTCATATACGATATTGTGTTAATTCAAGAACCTATCCAATCCAACACCGTTGTAATTCACCCAATACAGTATTTAATTCGAGGTTATTTATCTATCTTACCTACATCAGATACCTACTTAGTACCTATAAAACGACTAACACTACACTAATACTGACACTTTATCTCTTATTAGCCTCTGCAATAATAATACAATTCGCTAAACCCGACATTATCGGAACAAGACGGTTCTCCATAAAGAGATTTGTCAAATTCCATAACACCGACCTGGTTTTCTGTCTCCCTTTACTTGTAATCAAATAAAGTGGATGATTAAACACCTGACCACGAACACTAACAAATACCACTTACTATCTTTGGTTTGCATTGAACATTGTAATGAGAGATAATCTGTTACCCACAAAAAATAATATCTCCACACATTAGTTATATGTATGTTATGTTATTTGAGTAACTAGTTCATTATTTTATTAAATACCTAACAATAATTTTAGTCCACCATTAATCTTAAAAAACCTAATAAATACTTCTTTCACTTTATAATAATATTTAAATTGTAGGTACCTACATTGACCTACTTAAATCAGCTGCTTGCTGAAAGAATTTGTACCTACCTAAAAAATATTTGTGTTATAGGTCAAATACTCTTTTTTTAACCGGTTCAAACGTTTGTTGTACACTTAATTGTAAATAATTCCAGGTATGTCGGGTAGTGGAGCTTACCCTAAGAAGATGACTCGGAAGGCAACTTCCCAAGAATTAGAATTTAAGTTAAAAAGGGCCCTTGAGGAAATAAAAGAGCTTAGGGAGGACAACACCCAAATCCTCAAAGAACGGGACGACAATGAAGAGGAATCTCTTAAAATTATAAACAACAACACCCAACTTAAGTGTGAACTGGGGGACCTCCATGCTCAGCTTATGGATGTCTTGATGCAACGAGATCAACTACTTGACACCGTGGCCAGCTTTGACCAGTGTAGTGAGACCTACGAGAGGGCTCTGCTACGTATCCAAGACCTTGAGGTGGAGCTAGGGGACGCCAACAAAGTCATACAACAGTATGAGGAAGACAAGAGGTGTCAAGAGGCATTACATACCCACAGCCTGTATGAAGAGTTGATCGGGTCACCAGCTGGGCGGGGGGCTATCCAGAGTAACAACTCATGTCTGGAGAATGATAGGGTTAAACTAGGCAAGAAAAATAGACTTAAGAAATATGTCAAAATAAATAATTATATTAAGAAAACTGAAAAATTAGTTAAAAAACAAAAATGCCACCAGAAAAACATATTATTGAGAAAACAGCGAGTAGACCTACTTGATAGTTTAGAATTATATAGTAAGAAGTTAGATGAGAGTAGGCATAAATATGAAAGAGACACACAGGAGCTGCAAGCTGACATCTCGCGGCTGCATAGGTCATTACAGCGTATGACCGACAAATATAACTCAGCCCAAGGACAAATAAGCGAACACATCCTCGCTGCGACCCGATTTATAGAACAGTGTAACTGTCAGCATGGTACAGGGCCCGGCATCGCTGACCTGCAGGTGGAAGATGAACCTCCGCTTCTGGACCTCACTACCAACAATAACTTATTGTCATCAGTAATGAACAATACTAATAATAATGTTACAATTTTTTCTGATAGGATTGGAGTTGGTTGTGGACCTCTTCTAAATGAGAAATGTAAATGTATGGTAACAAATTATTGTATGCCTAACGCTTCATTAGAGCAAATTATTGACAAGATGAGTAAGTGTACATTTAGTAAGAATTCAATAATCATACTAATGATTGGGAATTCCTTAGAAATAAGGAAAAGAGATTTTCTTCAGAGATTCTCAACCCTTTGTGAGCTTCAGGTAAAAAAAATATTTTTGTGTGCCTTCCCTTTTTCTAGGTACTACACACCTAGCCAAAATAACAGTATTCATTTATTGAATACATTATTATACAACCTGACCTTTAGTCATAGTGACAAATTTGTGTTTTTTGACACAAATAAATTTATAGATAATAAGTATTTGTTGACTGGCAAAACTTTTTATTTGCCTGATAAAATTAAAAAAGAAATAGCTACTCTGTTAGCATTTAATATTAATAATTTGATTACCCGAAATAATTTTATTCCATATGATTTAAATTACAATGTGAGACAATAGAGGAATCCTCTTGCAATCCAATGACAAAAAGAAACCCTAAAAATCTAAACCTTATTCATCAGAATATACAGGGTTTGTCTGGCAAATTACTTGAATTGGAATTATTTTTAAATAAAATGAATGTCCATGTATTATGTATTACGGAACACTGGTTAAGACAGTATGAATTAATTATTAATATTGACAACTATAGCGTCGGTAGTTCGTTCACGAGAAAGTCTGCAATCAGAGGCGGGTCACTAATTTTATTAAATAATTCCATTAAATATAAAGAACGCAAAGATGTCGTTTCACTTTCACTTGAGCGAACTATTGAGCTAGCATGTGCGGAGTTTGAACGACATGTCATTGTTTGTGTGTACAGGCCTCCATCTGGGAATTTTACTTCATTTGAATCCATTATGGAAGAAGTATTAAGAAAAATATGTTCATCTAATAAAAAATTGGTTGTGTGCGGGGATTTTAACATCAATATTTTAGATAATTCTCAGAACTCAGTGCGGTTTCTGAATCTTTTCAGATCATTCAATTTATATCATCTTTTTAACGAACCCACACGAGTAACCCCCACCACAGCTACTTGCTTAGATAACATATTTTGTAACTGTGATGTATTAGACAAGTCCATAATAAACTTCATAAACTCAGATCATAGTGGACAACTAGTAATGTTTGAATACAGTCATGCACCCTCTTCATGTAGCTTTGTGTGCAGGCCAATAACTGTAAACCGTAAAGAAAAATTTAAAGAAAATATTTCTAGAAAGGTACCTGCATTATCATGTCACGATGGAAATGCTAATCAGCTTTATAATATGCTTTTTAATGTGGTTGAAAAAGAATATAATCAGATTTTCACTAAAAAAACAATTAAATTAGATAGTTCTAAAACTAAATTCAGTGACTGGGCCACTACAGGCATCTATAAAAGCAGAAAGAGGCTGTTTGAATTATATGATATCAAAGCCAATTCTGAAAACGCTAATTTAATTGAATATGTCAGAACATACTCAAAATTATTCAAAAAAGTATGTGCAATGGCAAAATCAAATTATTTTAAAGACAAAATAATAAAAGCCCCTAATAAAAGTAAAATCTCATGGAAGATAATAAATAAAGAGACTTGTAAAAATAAAACAAAAGACAACAAGCTCTCTCTTAAAATTGATGGCAAATCACTTGTTTCTGACTCTGAAGTAGCAGAAACATTTCAGTCTTTCTTTTCTAATATACCAGTCACAACAACCAATCAATTGAATTCCAGTCCACATCTCGCTGCTTCTCTCCTCAGGTCTCATGTTGATAAGTGCAACACGCCTTTTAGATTCAATCATGTCAATTCTAATATAATTTTAAAAACATTCAAAGAATTAAATATGAAACCGACTGAGGATTTATGGGGCATCTCGGTAGATATAATCAAAAATATAATACATTCTATCGCACCCCACTTAGCAATAATATTTAATAAATGTGTTGACGACGGTCAATTTCCCGATATGATGAAATACAGTAAAATAATACCGTTATTCAAGTCGGGTGAGAAAAGTGACCCGTCTAACTTCAGACCTATTTCTATACTGCCTGCTCTCAGCAAAATTTTTGAAAAAGTAATATTTACTCAGTTATTGTCTCATTTAAACCTGAATAAAATATTGCACAGTAAGCAATTTGGATTCACAAAAGGGAAATCCACTACTGATGCTGGAGTGGCGCTTATCAAACATGTATTTGATGCGTGGGAGAAAAAGCGAGATGCTATTGGAATATTCTGTGATTTGTCTAAAGCATTCGATTGCGTCAATCATGAAACATTGCTAATGAAGTTACAGCATTACGGTGTCATTGACACCTCACTAAGTCTAATCAAATCTTACTTATCAGATAGGATTCAGAGGGTCAATGTCAATGGAACTAACTCTTCTGGCGCCCCTCTAACCATGGGTGTGCCCCAGGGCTCTATATTGGGGCCCTTGCTCTTTTTAATCTATATAAATGACCTTCCTTACTATACCAATGATCTATGTGAGATAGTGTTATTTGCTGACGATACATCCTTGATTTTTGAGGTTGATAGGCAAAAGAAAAATGTTGACGAAGTAAATAACACACTCTCTCAAGTACTACAGTGGTTTACTTATAATAACTTGGTTCTTAATTCAAAGAAAACAAAATGTGTTAAGTTCACAATGCCTAATGTAAGGCAGGTCAAAATGAATATTGTCATGAATAACGAACCTATCGAAGTCATAAACTCCACAGTTTTTCTAGGTATCACTCTGGATACAAAATTGCAATGGAGCCCTCATATTGCTGTCTTGGCAGGAAGACTTAGTTCAGCTGCATATGCAGTTAGAAAGATAAGGAATCTGACTGATATCGAGACAGCGAGACTGGTTTATTTTAGCTATTTTCATAGTCTGATGTCATATGGTCTACTACTGTGGGGATCCGGTGCTGACTTACAAGCCATCTTCATTTTGCAGAAGAGGGCCATCCGTGCCATCTACGGTCTTAGATCACGTGACTCACTTAGAGAAGTATTCAAGGAAATCAATATTTTAACCGTATCATCTCAATACATTTTTGATTGTATTATGTTTGTACGCAAGAACTTGCACCTTTACTCGCAAAAATCTGATTTTCATAGCTTTAACACGCGAAATAAACATAGGCTTGCTGTCCCAAATCTAAGACTTCATAAAATTGGAAGTTCATTTGTAGGATTGAGCATTAGAATGTTTAATAAGTTACCTCAAAATATTATTGATTTACCGGTACATAAGTTTAAGTTGCATGTAAAAAACTGCCTAATGCAGAAAGGCTACTATAAAGTAGAGGATTATTTGAATGATAATGATTCCTGGACATGTTGATCTCTTCGCCTGTCCTCTAATGTATAATTCATTTCATAATTTTTCATTGACAATTTATCTAAACGATATTGATTATAAGCATTGTATATCATACTGTCACTGTAATCATAATTTGTATAAGAATGAAAATTGAAATTACCATAATATTTGACATTCATAAATGTTCTTTATTGAATAAAGACATTTTTCATTTTGAATGTATAAAAATTGATTTAGATTGATTATTCAATAATTGACAAGATGCTAACCACCTACTATTGTACACCTCGTCCTGCAGTTTATTAGTCTGGATTAAGTAACTACTACTCTTTGTGACCTATGAGGGGAACCTAAGTAGTCATGCTCACTCAAATGTCTCTGAGGTGGTGGCGCTATGTGGCGGGTCATTACATTCCCTCTAATATGGTTGAGTGAAATGATGGCTGACACGTACGTCATACTTGTGAACAGGTGCCACCTTTGGGGACTGGTCTGCTTCGGTTTACCTCATAATATTTATTTTATTATTATTTCCTTTATTTTATTTTGTGTAACAATTAAACTGTATGGCTTGGTATGATGATGACACAACATTGTATGAAAGTTTGGCGATTAAAAAGAGTAACTGGCGAGTTTCTTGCCGGATCTTCTCGACCAGAAACAACTTTCCGAGCCGGTGGTAGAATCGCATTATGTTTATTTATTTCTTTAGTATATTTTATGTATCAACATATATATGTATTAACATGTAAATTATACATAAGTACTTATAAATAGTTTTAAGTCATTAAAATGTATGACGATTTGTAAGTGCTGTGTACAAGCCTATGCAAATAAAGAATTATTTGATTGATTGATTTGAGTGGAGTCACAAGTGCCCCCGCAACCCCCCTTTCCCCCGGACCTCTTTGTCAGGTTCGGCCGGCAATCGACCCAGACCAGAAGTATGAAATGTAATTATATGTAAAAGAGGCGGCAGATAATTTAAAGCAACTTCAGTGGTAGATATTTTCAAATCAAATTAAGAACAATATAGAGTCTACACTAACAAATAATTCATCAGGTAGTTCAAAAACCAGTGTTATGACATTACATGCGTAAATCACCTGATTTTCCCAACCTCTAAGGGTTGCGATACCTACGGTACCCTCACTCACGCAGCGATACACAGCAAAGTGCTCCTTCACGCTGGTTTTCTGTGAGGCCGTGGTATCATTCCGGTCGAGCCGGCCCATTTATGCCGAAGCGTAGCTCTCCCACGGTCAAAATTACGTAAACCCGAAACTGGCGGCCTACAATGAACCTGAGGTTACGACCTAATCGAAGTTTCCTTCGCTTTTACAGGGACTGTGTGTCTCCTTTGTTTGGATGCGACAGGTATAGCCTTGTGTGTCAACTGAGGACCTACAACAAAGTTGTCCCGTAACGATGGAATAAACCTGTCTCATTCTACCAAAAGAAACGCCAGGCGTATGTAAAATGGTCGGAGATAAAGATTGTAGGCCCTCAGAGCTCGACAATCTTGATGATCTTGACGGCGCGGTGGCTATGGATCACAACCGAACCAAGGTCCTGGGTTCCATTCTCAGTCGGATCAGTTTCGGAATTGAACTTTTCTTAATTGACTCGCGTCTGGATATGATTGGAAGACCCCTTTTAGAACCGTCTATTAATCACGTGAAACTGAAAGGGGGGAAAAGGGGTTCATACATATCACCATGGGGCAGTTGAGAATTTATATCATTTGTGAAAAAAAATGTACCTAAGTTTTCGGTAAGAAATTCTTAGTAGCAGCCCGGAGTCTGGAAGTTGGCAGTCTTGTTCCTCCGTGCCTCGGAAAGCACAGTGTCACAGTAGCGTCCCATCAGAATATGAGGGTAAGAGAATAGACAGTACTTGTTATTGCGCACACCTTTGAGCACTATATGTGTTGCGTACGTGGCTGAGCGTTGAGATTGGCCGCCGTAAGCCGTAATCGGTTGGAGGATTTTATTATTATCATTTGTAAATATTTATTTTCGCATATATTATATCCTTACTCCTGGTAACAAGTTTGCTAATGGTAAGTCTGGTCACTTTTAAGAAATTAAATATTTTCCTCTAATATTGACAGGCATTTATCTGTTCACATCGGTGCCAGCCTAACACCTGTGCTACTACGAACAAAATACGTGGCTACGACATACTTTGTTCACTTTGGTATCCGGTAATTGCGTCTACATAATGTCCACACTTGTCAATACCAGGTAGGAAATGAGAAAACGCAACGAATTATATTGGATGAGGAAATTGCTTTACCTTCCACCGAACAACATTATCAAAAATCATTCTGATTTTCACCTAATAAAAGGTATGGATTTTTAAACCTATGTGTACGAGTAAAACATCTTGAAGAGCCTAACATTTCGGAAATTATTCTTAACCATAATCCATTTCGTCTGGTTCATGGTTATCTATGATAAGACCATTCTTATCAAGACGTGTTATTATAGCTAAGAGACTGCTATCAGTCTCTTAGCTACACGTCCCAAATCATGGATCACGGCCCATAATAAATAAATCATAGATCGTACCCCGAGTTTCGAATTGACAACTTTGGACGTTACTGGAAGTAACGCACAGGTGACTAATTACCGACGTTTTCTAATTACCGACATAAAATCTTAGAAAAAATAATATATCTAGCCAATGGCCAAATTTTATGCACAAGCAATCCCATAGGAAGAATACATGTGAGTAATAAATTATCCCATATGTAACGTCTGAAGCGCCCCATTACAATAGTCTAGCTGGATTTATGGCCCAAAAACGAATCGGAGACTTGAAGTGTTTTATTGAAATTGCGTTTGCACCCAGCACCCAGCGTCTCCGCGACGCGACGCAGTCTGGATGCACTTTTTAATGTATGGATGGATTATACGCTGACAGCGAATGGTACCTCTTTACACACAATGTATCGGTAAACATTTGCATCCTTTTAACTACTCTTCTACCAACCATTTGTTCTAAAAAAATGTTTTGGAAATTCGCACAAAAATGACTGCCTCGATGACGTAGTGGTTAGTGGGTCGCACTCTAAAGCAACGGCTGCGCATGAGGTCCCGATATAGTATAGATCTTAATACTTCTTGTGAATTTAATACTCTTTGTGCGGTGAAATCTGTATAAAGTGCCTAATCACAATTCACGAAATACACACACGCGCACTGAAAGCGAAGTCTCACTAATAGACTCCTGTTTATATATTTTCGGCACGGTACCTTAAAAGCTTATTGTGAACAATTATAATTAAATGTTGTTTTGAGTGACAAGCTCAGCATAGCAGTTTTGCATAAAATAAGTATTTTACACCGTGCTACTTTCTTACGGAGGGCATTATACTGATGCAAACAACATTTTCCCCCAAGGAACATAGGATGTAAACTTAAAAAAAAAATCACTTATCGGCTGTTCAGTTTTGTTTTTTTTATGATATAGGTGGCAGACGAGCCTCCGGATCACCTGATGGAAAGCGATTACCGCCGCCCATGGACACCTGCAACACCAGTGGTGTCACAAGTGCGCTGCTTACCTTTTAACCCCGGTACCCTCACTCACGCAGCGAAACACAGCGCATGCACTGCTTCACGCCGGTTTTCTGTGAGGACGTGGTATTACTCCAGTCGAGCTGGCCCATTCATGCCGAAGCGTGGCTCTCCCACTGTTTGTACGGGAAGATGGTTTTTTAAGTTTATATAAGACGGTTAAAATAACACGGTGTATATTTTTTTCTAAAAAAAATACCGTTGAACACTATATGAAGTATTACAAACTAGTATTTATAGACAATTCCGGTATATCCACAATAGCCCGAACTAAACGATGTCGCGCACAAAATCCGAACAAAGTTCCACCGGAGCGTAACTGTCGTTTCTTATAAAGAGGTAACGTTGAAGACATATCTATTTTAAACCGAAATGCTTATATACTTGGAAACTTCCAAACTCCAAGCAGTTACAAAGAAGATACGTTCCAACAACAGTTCAGACGGGGTTGTTATTCTGAAAGTTATTTTCTGAGAGTCAATAACACTATTCTCCAGGACGTATGGGAAAACAACTTTAGCATTATTCCGAAGGTATGCAGTCGGTTACAGGCGTAATAATCTATTGCTAGTACGTAACTAAAATCGAACTTAAATTTCCGTAGATTTTAGTACGATTTTAGTAACGTTTTGCTTATTATATTTGCATAACCCAAAGGTTGACTGGCAGAGAATGCCTCTTAGCATTAAGTTCGCCTATTGTATCAAAATTTATGCAATAAAGTTTTAAACAAATAAATATTAATTGTTTTAGCCTTAAATCTTTTTGCCTCGCCCAGTGGCCCAGTAGTTGACTTGTAGAAAATGCTATACCTATAGCATTAAGTCTGCCTTTTGTACCTCGTCTGAACAATAAAGAATAAGTAAATACATATTATTATGTCCTTTTCGGCCTACGGCATATTTGGCCTCCTTAAGGTGACGGGTATGGCACACTAGTGACGCCAATCGATTTTAATTTTTAGCTACTAAACCGGATCCATTTTAAACAATTTCGGGGTCACAACCTTACGGCAAACACTAACACTATTTATTAAATAACCATGCACAAATGTTGGGTCCAACGCGTACGTGAAAAATTGATAACCGCCAAAAGCGGCCACTTTTAGCGTGAATATTTTTTTCGCGTACGCGTTGGACCCAACATTTATGCATGGTTATTTAATAAATAGCATAAGTGTTTGGCGAGAAGCTGTAACCCCTAAACTGTTTAAAATAGATCCGGTTTATGATTATAAGTTTAGTAGCTAAAAATTAAATTGGCGTCGCTAGTGTGCCCTACCCGTCACCTAAACCGATTTGTTATGAGTTTCTAGAAATAATCTGGTACAAAGTATCACATTTATAGTGCGTAGGTATGCTAAATCTTGAAGAATCGATTTTCACACAGTTTACTATAGCATAATTTATAAGAATACATATATTTGTCTACAAATAGTTTGATGACTTTCACGTCATTTTCTAGCCGTAAGATACCTGTAACTATCACTTTCAAATTATGAAACATTTTTTTCGGAATGTCTTCAACTACCTAACTGTGTTAGTGATTATAAATAAGTGAAATTATGGCAAGAATAAATCAACATAAAAAGACCCGAGTGATCTAAAATATTAATTTTATTACGTGAATGGGCACATCCAGCCAGTGCTATTAGAAATTAATCATTACTCTCTCGGCGCCCGCGCATATGTATAGGTAAATTGTTAGCGTAGGGTGTCTGTACGTAGACCTGACTTACTTCTTTAGTCTATAAAGGTGGAATTACGTACGGAAGGTACGAAAGGTGCTTTTCTCTATCTATACAATATTAGACCTATTCGTATGAAAACACTTACTCCTTTTTAAAACAAAAATATTACAAATACTTTAAGTAAAAACATAACTAAGAATAATAACTGGTTCGATCCCCGCACAGTACCTACAAACATTTGTGTGCATGAACATGTTTGTTTGTATTGGTCTGGGTATTTGCTATGTATTATACGTATGTATTTACAAAAGAAAAGTATTATATGTATATATTTGTAATCCCACTGTTGATTCTGATATCCGTAACACAGGTGCTTGAGCTACCTATCTCGGAGTCAGATCAATGAATGTGATGTTGTAAAATATTTATTTACTGTTATTATATGTAGACCTTAATTGTTATTCTATGTAGACCTTAATTGATTTTAATACCCACAGCAAGAGCTAGGGAAACCACATAGTTGGATATCAGATGAGTATTTTTGTGTGCAATCATTGGTATGTTCGCTCACAAAAATACCCATCTGATATCCAACTATGTGGTATATGGCAGACGTTGTCTATTTTTTTTTTATTGATTTGACTACCCTCAACAATTCTATTACAGCATAGGCCCTGTTATCCTTGATTGTGTCTATTTTTACTAACTTGAGTCTGGAACAAAGCTATTTACTATGAGACAAATAAACGTCGGCGCCACTTTTGTGGTTAATGTAATAAGTAAGTTAGTACCTATATTAAACCAATAGGCAGAATTACATCACCCTGCTCTCCTGTGAGTGTAGTAAATGACTAAGAAAATAAGACGGGATATGTACACCCGGCGTCACGTCGAGTTACCTTGTTGACCTCTGGACCGTCCTTAAGTCTGGGACACAAGTGCTATTTTTCCACTGCAGGGGGGTAACTTGATCTGACGCTGACTGTACTTAATAAATGCACAGTACCCACTTCGAGACTACGAGTACCTCCTCACACAAGAGTAAAAAGTTAAGGGTAGTTAGTAACCAACTATACTCGTGAGGGTACCGGTAACCGGAGGCCCTATCTAAGGTAAAGGGGGGCTTAAAGGTTGGCAGCGCACATGTGACTCAACTGGTGTCGCGGGTGTCCATGGGCGGCTTACCATCAGGTGATCCGTCTGCTCATTCTATCACATTTTTTTTCAATCGATTAACTAAAAATATAATTACTACATATCACTTCACTACTTAGTACAAAACAAAGTCGATCGCGTTCTGACCCTGTATGCTTACTTTAAGGTGACGGGTAGGGAACACTAGCGACGCCAATCGATTTTAATTTTAAGCTACTAAACCGGATCTATTTTAAACAATTTCGGGTTTACAACCTCTCAGCAAACATACTATTTATTAAATTACCATGAACAAATGCGGACACAACATTTGTACGCGATAAATTGATTCACGCTAAAAGTGGCCGCTTTTGGCGGTAATCACTTTTTCGCGTACAAAAAAGGACCCAACATTTGTGAATGGTTATTTAATAAATAGTATAAGTGTTTGCCCAGAAGTTGTAACCCTGAAATTGTTTAAAATAAATCCGTTTTAGTAGCTAACAATTAAAAACGAATGGTGTCGCTAGTTAGGCTACCCGTCGCCTTAAAACTACGCAACGGATTTTGGTGCGTTTTTATTTAATAGATACAGTAATTCAAAAGAAAGGTATATATGAATAATCGTAATAATAATACACAGCACTGCAAAGACCTAGCCGGAGCCGGGCGGCACAGGACCGATCTGTGTAGAGAACATTGGAGGAGAATAGTCCAGCAGTGGACGTCTATTGGCTGCAATGATGATTATGATGATGATGAATGAAATACATGCATATTATTGGACCCTTGCGAAGCCGGGACAGGTCGCTAGTATTAATATAAAAACACGTTTATTTTTGAATACTTGTGTTGAAAACTGCAGAATATATGAGTCAGTCAATGTTTTCTACACCTTTTTCTGTCTGTCTGTCTGTTTTGCATACACGCCAAAACTACTAATTGATAGGTAGCAAACGAGCAGACTGATCACCTGATGATACGCGATTCCCGTCATCCATACACACCCGCAACACCAGTGGAGTCACAAATGGGCTGTTTTTTTACTGACTGAACTGATTTTAATGAAATTTAGTAGTGGAGTCAAAAGTGCGCTGCCAACCTTTAAACCCCCTTTCCCCAGGATTGGGCCTCCGGTACCCACACTCACGCAGCGATACACAGCACAGTGCTGCTTCACACCGGTTTTCTGTGAGGCCGTTTGTCAATACATTAAACATTTTCTGTTGATAGAAAAATGAGTATGTGTCATTATTTTACTTACAAAAGTTTTATTTTTCAAGAAGCAATACGTCATAAATGTTTCAGAATGGTCATAAGAGATTATTTAACTATCCGGAGATAAGGGATCCGACATTGATAAACATTATGCAATTTTATTTGTTTTGCATTTAATCATAGAGTATAACTTTCAGACGGCTTGGTGTCACGCAAATAAATATTTAATTGTATTTATGATTTGGTAATAAGTAGATTACATTTTATTTTACAGTCTTTGTTGACACTAGATATCTTTATAATGTGGTTATTTTAGTAACAATCAAATACTTACCTATAGATTTTGCTCAATAGTGTACCTAGTTTCTCGAAGCGCATTTTGACTGTTTATTAGCTATAGTTTAGTTCCTGCTCTTCTATTAGCTAACGTTTCTAACTTACGCACTTAGGGCCGATTAGGCCAATCTTATTCCGATACTAAATCTACGATATACTTAGTACTTTCATTCTATACAAATCTGACGTTATACCATAGATTTATCCACGGTTTAATGGTTTAATTTAGAGGTCGAATCGTGCCTAAGCGATTTAAAAAATCTGTTATTTATGTATTATGTAGAAGACGAGCAAATAGAGGGAGAGAGAAAAAAACCTATACTTATAATATTTTAAACTTTCGCGTTGCATTATACAAATGATTGGTGTACACGGGACAAAACGCGGTTATTTTATATGTGTAAGTACATACTCGTAGTGGCATCTACTCACAGGTTGACGTTTCGACCGCGTTACAACGGTCGTGGTCACAAGCGGTCTCATATATAAATAACCGCGTTTTGTCCCGTGTACATTAATTATTTGTAAATAAAAACCTATATTACAACTGAAATCATACTCGATGTTAAGTCAAGATGGGGTCTAACTAAGGTGAACCAACCCCATCTTGAGCCTAACCATGAACAATTTTAGTGTTTACAAAATACTTCAATTTTATTCATTCAATCATTTCCAAATCACCTCGCACCCGGTACACTGCATCATTAGCCAACCAACCAACAACAATTCAAAATAACCTGGAGTAATTTAAAATTACCTAGCATTGTTATATCTCAGCCTCTCCTAAATGTTTTCCCGACTTTTCTTCATTCCCACTGAACCCCTCAAAAGTCTTGCATTATGCAATAACATCTAAAATATTAATCGCATAATTTTTGCATAAACCATTATTAAACTTCTTTTTAGGAAGCCAGGCAAGTTACAAAAAATACTTATTAGCTTAGTTTCTCATTTAAAAAAAGTAAAGTATCAGCCTATAAACCTGTCCCACTGCAGGGCAAAGGCCTCCATCATAGAAATCAAGTCATCGCTACTATTAGGCTTCATCACCACGCTTGCTAAATGCGGATTGGTGATCACAAACCCTAGCTATATTCGAAAAATTCGAAACATACTTTTCGCTCGACCCGGGAATCGAACCCAGGACCCCGAGATCACGATCCTAAGTCTAGTGGTTTAAGTTTCTCATTATTTCAATAAAATTATTTACGTTGGCCTCTGAGTAGTGAAATGAGCTATATTTCTTTATAAATACAATAAAAACACATATATGTTCATTTTATGTGTAACCAACCGATTATATAAGATTGAAATTACTTTTAAATTGATTTACGAGCTGCCAAACAAATTGAGTAGGTAATATTAAAATAATAAAATACAGCGCACGTATTTATATCTAAATGTACTAAAACTATCGGAGATCACACCTATACGTATTATAATCCTTGAAGGTCATTAATTCAATTGACTGAAACGTATAAAACATCAATACGTATAGTATTAATCCAAGTATAGCTGAAAATGATTAAAACGGCTAACAGACTTGTGGCTCTTTGCACGGCATACATTATTAAATATATTTTTTAAAATAACACACACGAGCGGAGTTGCGGGTTAAATAAATCTTCCGAAGGTTTACTGAAACTGCACTTTGTCAACCCGAAATAATCAAGAAAATTGTTTTTTTTTTATTATTTTCTTTTTTTTTTTCAACACTTAATATCGTCCAACCGATTACAGCTACGGCGGCCAATCTCAACGATCAGCCACGTACGCAAAATATATTTTAGTGCTCAAGTGTGTGCGCAAACACAAGTGCACTCTCTATTCCCTTACCCTTATATTTCGATGGGACACCAGGCTGACACGATCCGAGGAGGGATTGGGCGCAGGACCAACGGCTTAACGTGCTTTCCGAGGCACGGGGGTACAAGACTGCCAATTTTCAGACTCCGGGCTGACACTGAGAATCTTAGCGAAAACTTAGGTACACATTTTTAGCCCGACCCGGGGATCGAAACCCGGGACCTCTTGCGCAGCCGTCGCTTTATAGTGCGACCCGCTAACCACTACGCCACCGAGGCAGTCACACTTATTTGATTGCCAGCTACCTTTATTTAAATAAAAATAAATTCCAACAAAATCACGAGAGCAGTCGCGGGCTAAAACTTGTTCAAACTAAGTGGTGGCCGCACCGTTAATATAGCGCGGGCGCACTTGTCGATGCGTTGAAATTGATGGCCCTCTACCGCATTAGACTCTACTGAAACTGATCAACATTCATTAGGTCGAAGTAACATACGTCGCCTACTATGATACCCATAACCTAACACTGTGTTAAGGATTTTAAAAACTTACTAAGTGTGCGATAAGTAAATACATAACTACGATTTATTTACCGCGTCCCTGAGAATAATTGAAATGCCGTGTGGTCGTGTAGAATAGGCCACCCTCACTCTTACCGAGGTGTCGTAAAAGGCGACTAAGGTAAAGCTGCTGGCATGATCATCAGCACTCAGAGAAGGAAAACTCTGCATTTATATCAAAACCCTCGCCAACCCATATGCCAAGCGTGGTGAGTATGGCAATTACCCCTCATGTGATTGAGGGAGGCCCGTGCCCCAGCAGTGGGGACTCAAATGGGCTGACGATGAGAAGAATTATCCCAGTACAAAGATGAGCTCTTGTATGGAAATGTAGAGACGGGAAAATTCTGATTTTTATATTTTAAATATCAGCTAACTATTTTTTTTTTATATGATAGGTGGCAGACGAGCAGACGAAGCAGTTGCCGTCGCCCACGGACACCCGCTACACCAGTGGAGTCACAAGTGTGCTGCCAACCTTCAAACCCCCCTTTCCCCCGGATTGAGCCTCCGGCACCATCACTCACGCAGCGAAACACAGCACAGTGCTGCTTCACGCCGGTTTTCTGTGAGGCCGTTGTATTACTCCGGTCGAGCCGGCCCATTCATGCCGAAGCGTGGCTCTCCCACGGTTAATTTTAAATAAAATTCTACTTACATACTTTTTTTTATTAAATACAAAATAAATTAAATTAAACTACCAGAGCAGGTTCCTATTTACGGCTGAAATATTGACGGTCAGAAAAATTATTACCGATTATCGATAGTCAATTAAACATACTTATTTCACTAAACACCTGAAATATGAGTGTGAAAAATAAATGACTAACAAAATTAATTAAGATCTGAAGTAACCAAAATAAAATTAAAATATGTCCGGATTAATTTAAGTATAATATGTTACACAAACGGAACGTAGACACAAGATAAGCGTAAAAATTTTATAAATACGTAGAACCGGTTAAATAATTAAAACTAAATTATTACCACTTCTTAAAATAAAACATAACGTCCCTACTCAAAATGGTCACGAAAAGATATTGTCGTTTCGTTTAAATCAAAATTAATCAATTAACACAGCGAACTCAACTTTAAAAAGTTCTTTCCATTTGCATTTAACTTGACTCACATAAAAAAATCAACGTATATAAGTTACTTGGGAGTAACTTTTTCCGGAAAAATACCTACCTACTGATGTAATCCTCTTAGATTAAAGTTGCTAAGTAAGCGACGCAACTTTGTCTAAGCAACCACAATCAATGACACACTGATAACTTTCTGCATTTCCGTACGCTTTTCCTCATACACTTCATCTTACGCAAACAAAATACTATGCCTTCATTATTCAACATCTCAAAACTTAAAAAAATAGAAAATATAAATAAAAAAACCAACCGAATTTCCGGAGCAAAATAATCCAAATGAAAAATCGTGCACAAAATAAAAAATACACTTCACACCAACATAATGTTTCGCACACAAAAAAAATCTTAGCAAGCTGAACGTCTAACGCACTTTGACACAACACATAACTTTACCATTTGCCGCCAACTGTTGAGACAATTATCCAAAAACAAAATTAAAATGTTCGATATTTGAATTCGTTCGCGGGTTCGAGTTTCGCGGTTGCAAGGCGCGTGGGTCCCCCGAGCGGAATTTCGGCTATTATGGGGAGGATGTGCGCATAGCTGTGGCTTAGATGAGACTGTGGCGTGGTACCGCGGCGGTCCAACTGTATGGCCGGAGTCGACTTTCGCCCCGACCGGTCGCCCTACAGCTCCAGCGACGGGTGACGCATCCAGGAACATTTAATTCACTGTATTTAAAACAGAGACTAATTTTTCTTGACATTATTTTCAACCTATATTTGGTTTTAACACTAATGCACTATACTTGGTCATATTTTTTCTATTCGACAAAATAGGGGTAGCAAACCAAAAGCGGATGGACTTTGTTGACACATTTTTATTGTGATCACATTCATCTATTGTCGTTCGGTGTTATATTGTTCGGTTCGGTTGCAAAATATTCAAATTTGCAGTATCGGAAGTGCGTTGTCATTTCCAAAAATTGGTCCCATTGAAATGCAAATAAAATGGCAGGTAAAATTTTAGGGTTAGGGACTTCAACCGTCATTCTTAACAAATTGATGATATGCTCGTAAAATAAAATATATAATTTTTACGTTATTATTTTAATTAATCACCAAAATCTTTCTGGTTTTTTGATTTATGGAGTTTGATTAGAATCTTATATCCGCAGAAATATTCTGGAACTTTGACGTGCATAATTCTCTGTAATTACCTTACTTAGTTATATTTCAAATATGATCGGTAAATTCATTAAAAGTATGACAAGTCTTCTTTTAGGAAATTGACACATACGAATAACCTCATTATAGCGCCAAATATAGTCCAACCAATTAAGGAAAAAGGTCAGTAGATGTAACCAAAATGTAACTAAATGATATATATGGAATAAATCTTACAAAATATCACTATCATAAACCCTATCAATTTAGCTGAAACACTACGCTTATGAATTATACGAGTGAACATAATATGAGTCCATAACTAAAATTAAAATATGTAACCGCAAAACCACTACAGAAAATAGGAAAAAATAGGCTTATGTCTAAGGCATACATAATGTTTGATTTTCACTTACAGATAAAAACTTAATATAACAAGCTTTTAGTCAAGTGAATGTGATAAACTTTTGCGATTACAAAGTTTTTAGTTTACATTACATTTTCTGTAGTTAAATCGGAATCTTTCGAAATGCTTCCTTCCTGTCATAAGGTTTACGTTTCTTCAACCTTAGCAATGTAACATAAGAAGATATAGGTTTCGAACCCAACACCTTCGGATGACCTTCGACGTCAGCAGCAGACTGTCTCTATTTACCTGAAGCCAATATTTGATTGGCTCATTTAATTTGTACCTCAGTAGATTGTCAATTGTCATCTAATAAAAACAAAATTATGTTTTTCGTTTGTGGCTTTTTTGCATTCAATGAACGCACTGAATACAAAAAAGGAATCGAAAATAGTATTATTGCGTATTAGTACCTTAAACTAAAATATTTTACTATAAAAGCTTCTTAGAGCCTCATAATATTACCACTTAAAGCTTAAAAACATCGGTTTTTCAATGCGAGTTCGCACTTCCAGAACACTGCCGTTGTAAAATCAAAAAGTTATTTGCTCTATAAACCTCATGTTCTCAACACAATATCCTTGCTTGCAGCGTTTCTCAAACTATGACTCGCATGACCCGCAGTGAAAAACCGTTTTAATATTTTGTTGTACTGTCTCAGATTAGGGGCTTCGAAATAAAATATCTTCATACGAGAAACATTTGGGGGTTATAAGTTAACATCCCAATCCTTATTACATAATTGATCATACAAAGAATTAAGAGCATGTGGCTGTTCATAAATGTATTCCCAGAATAGACGAGCCAATAGCAATTGAAATGCAATGCTACACATTTATACCAATGTTCAATATTGTTACTCAAATTCTTTCCACTTTATCTAATTCTCAAAACGCATTCAAAATCAAAATCTCTTTATTCAATGTAATTCCATACAGAACATTTATGAATGTCAAAGATTACATAATCTACAGCATTGGATTTAGATGTTACTACACGAGGCAAAAAGAACGTGTAGGTATTTGAGAAATGTTTCATTTATATCAAAAGTCTGACAATGTCATTATAACTTCGTGGAATGTCACTGATAAAGGCTCCTTTTTATCAATGCATCAACAATGTGAAGAAATTTACTTTTAGACTTTATAATGTTCGTTTAATAAATGTCATGTTGTCACGACTACTAGGGCACCACTCTAAAAAGGTTGAGAATCACAACTGGTACCTACCAGGACACCAGTAACTACGTTCCCTGTAACCTAGTTCCAGACGTCCGACACGTAACACTCAGGAAGCGGCTGGCGCAGGACGTACCGGGTTGACTGCCTGTTTACAACTGTTGTTGCTTGCACAGTTCGTAGTTATTGTTCGGCATAAACACTGTTGTAGCAGTCTGAGGATTACCAGTAGAGCACTCATCTTAGCGGGTAATTCCTTGTTGTGTCCAAAACTGACGCTTGGGAGTCCGGGGTACGCTTGTACAATGATCCAGGATTCTGGAGGTCTGGTAATTACAACATTTATGTTATGGTACTGGTATTTGTGTACTTTCTTTTGTTTGTTTAATAAATATGATGCTGTCACGACTACAAGGGCACCACTCCATAAAGGTTGAGAACCACAACTGGTACCTACCAGGACACCAGTAAATGCATTCCCTGTAACCTAGTTCCAGACGTCCGACACGTAACACGCAGGAAGCGGCAGGCGCAGGACGTGCCGGGTTTACTGCATGTTTACAACTGTTGTTGCTTGCACAGTTCGAAGTTGTTGTTCGGCATAGCGATACACTGTTGTAGCAGTCTGAGGATTCCCAGTAGCAGGATATAAAAGTTTCGCCTAGCGCTCTGGTAACCTCCCATATTGTAGTGACCTCGCCGGGTCTATAGTGAAACCTATATTGTATTATCAACCAATTATTGTAGCCTTTGGAAGTAATAAATATATTGAGTATTGAACATTGTGAACAGACACTTAAGGCCAAACAGTCATCATTCTAGCATGTCTATCCCAATTGCATCCCAAGCTCCAAGGTAAAGCCATGTTTCGGCATGAATGGGCTGGCGTGACTGGAGATATACCTTGGCCACACAAAAAATCGGCGTAAAGCGGCGCCTGCTCTGTTCCGCCAAGTGAGTGAGGTTACTGAAGGCCCAATCGCTGGGGAATGGGAGTTAAAAAGTTAGCAGCACACTGTTCATCGACTTACCTTCCCCTGGATAGAGCCACCCTTAGCATTGGTATTAGAAGTTAAACCACTAGAAATCTTAACACTGTGATTGGTAAGTGTTGCGTAATGAAATAGTCCTATATACATTACATGATTTGATTTTGCCTCGATCGCCGTCCACTGCTGGGCGTAAGTCTCCCCCAAAGAGCGCCAATCCAACCCGATCCTGAGCAGTCTGCATCCAGCTCACACCAGCCATATTTATCTAATCGTCAGTCCATCGTGCTGCAGGCCTCGATAAGTCATTAAAATTATAAATTAATCAATACCTACGCACTGTCTAAAATCAACATGGCTGATCGATCATTACTAAGAAATTATTATTAGGAGGGGGAGAGGGGTCACAGGGGATTATGATCCTCCCCATAACGGTGATACATATTGTTTATATTATCCAACATTTGTTCTTCTAAAATGACCACACCTGGGAATGTCTAACCCCGACACTAACATCAAGACAATACAGTGTTAAGCGAGTTCATGTCTGTGAGTCCAATGTCCGCTATTATAGGTGAATAGAATAGAATAGAATACTTTATTTGCATAAAACATGGTAATATACAGTTCTTCTTAATAATAGTAAGTCCACATGTTTTGCAATATTTATATTGCATGCAAACATTATATAACCCATACCAAATTATAATATTAACGTCTTAAATGCTTCAAATTAATTAATAATTAATACAATTTAGATATTTCATTTGTATGTATATAAATTGATTCATCAAATAGTCGTAATAAAATTTTTGCTGCCTTCAGCAAAATTCCTCCTTAATTTGCTCCTTAGCCATTCATGTAAAACCTTTTTAAATTTAACAATCGGTAGATTTTTTATCTCGAGTGGCAACCTATTAAATATTTTTATGCCCATTGCGTAACAGTTGTTTTTATAAAGTGTGATTCGAGGTGCAAAATCAAGAACTAACCTATTGGGATTCCTCGTATTTCTGGTGTATATTTCCGATGCTTTTTTTAAATAAGTATGTATGTTGCTTTACAAAACAGGAAATTTCGTAAATATAAAGGGATGGCAAAGGTAAATTATTTAATTTAGTAAATAAGGGCTTGCAGCTCTGCAATGGATGTGCCATACATATTGCTCTAATGCATTTTTTCTGTGTAATAAAAACTCTGTTGATCTCAGTGCCATGACCCCAGAGAATGATGCCGTATCTTAAGACTGAGCTTACATATCCGTGGTAAGGTGTCTTTGACGTGGAAATAACCACTCAATAATATCAATAAAATAAACCCTATTAATAAAGCACATAATATAATTAAAATTAATTAATAGTTAAAACGGTAATAAAGCTAAAATGTAAAAGAGCCCAGGACTACTTGAAAGGTTGCATTAAAACTAGAGAGCCATAAAATACCAAGGGCCAGCTACTGACTTGTGAAGCAAAACCGAACCCAACGCTGGATCCATTAAAAATAATATTCTCAATAATAAACATTAGTCTCAGGTAAAGGGTTCCTTACTTATTATTTGCAATGTAGAACCTTATATTTTTCCCGCAACTTCGTCTGCGTGGAATACTTTAACATTAATTTTTTTTTAGAATCTTGGTTTACAAATGATTGATTTTTCGAAGTTCCATTCTAACTTAAAGCCTTTTCTAGACCCTTATTTTTAGTACAAACATTTTAACGGTTTGGTAAGAACATTATTTTTAAGAAAGATTGGTGAAATATGAAAAAAAACGCCTCCCAATACAAATTGCATCATTCACATCACTTTTGTATAAGAAGACCCTTTTTTTTAGTATTTCACCCGATATTTCTTAAGGAAAAATATTAATATTCTAGTATATGAAGTCTTATAATTTCTTGCAAGAGGCTGATAATACAGACGTAAGATCATAGAAAGACCTATGCCATTTTTTCTTACGAGGAGGAGGGGACAAAATCTAATAAAAATCGTCTTACGTGCAATGATAGGCTTTAGGGACGAGTAACAGAAACAATTGATGCGTTAATACTGTGTTTATTACGAACTAAATCTATCTTATAAACCTAACAAAAATGGCGAGGGGAGTCACACACTACACCTCCCCCATTTTTTAAAATAAATTTATAAAATTATTTTTTAAATTTATTCGGATGAATGTCCCCATATTGCTTTGCCTAAGACAAAGTCTATCACTACCAAATTCATCAAAATCGTTGATATGATTAAGGCATAAAATTATAACACACAGACAGAGCTACTAGTAGAGATCATGCATGCAGCTTACCAATCTGCAAAGATTTTTGAGGCGTTTTTTCTCAGCCATCGTCGTCATGGTTTTAGTAAGATATTTTGTATATATTGGTTCACCTTAGCCTGATGGCAAAGGCATAAGCAAAAGGAGAGCCCACATTACAGCTATAAATGACGCGATGGCATAGTTCCTTATCCGTTGGCACTGCCATATAAAAATGTGAAGGAAATTAATTTGCAACTAAATCAATCAAAGTCACATCTCATATAGTTTATGATGGGACAGCTTGTACAGATGAGAGTCGAAGAACCATCGTAATTGCTGTCGGGTCACAAATCTCGGTTTCTATCCGATGATAACATGATCTGCAAAGATCAAGTTAACTGTTGTTACACAACATATTGCAAAAGACGACCAGTAACTGGCTGATTGATTGATGAAGACGTTAGAAAATGCATAGTATAAAGTTAGCCAGTAACGGGACTAATGTTTCGACTAACGCCGCTCCCCCTGTGAAAATGTAGGGCTAATATTGTAGCAGACGCGTAATTGTTTAATGTAGGTACACAGTGTGTTTAAAACGGGGAGGAAAGTTGCGTGGAGCTGTCCGGCCGTATTACAGCTGCATATTTTCACCACCGTACATCACGTCAGGACACCATATTGACAGATCAATTGGGAGGATTTTTTTGCACCACAGTGTGCTTCTCACTATACTTCTTAACATGTACTGTAAACTGTGGAACCAGCAACAAACTGGTGATCTTCAAGAAAAGAGTGTATTCCTTCCTTTCTTTCTTTCTTGAGCAAAATCTTTTCTTGAAAGCCACGAGATCGCGAGTTCAAAGATTGGCAGCACACTTGTGAATCCACTGTTGTTACAGGTGACCAGTTAAGGGCCATCAGGCTATTCATCTGCTCGTCAGCTGCCCATCAAAAAAAAAACAGCGAATGCACGAATCAGCGTACCGTCCCCCGCCCCAATTTTTTCTCCTGTTTCTTGAGTATAGAGCCATTGGCTTTATTGATACTGTGAGAAAAGTGAATCTTTTCTACGCCTCAAACTTTCCCCGTCGCGGAACCTTAAAGCGGTTGATTTTGGCGCACAAGCTGGTTATAAATAATACAGCGAACGGTCTTTTTATCAGCGATCTGTGGGTTTAAGTGGCTGTCGTAGGCAGCCGTATCGGATTTCTGTTTATTACAGCTACCACTGCAGAAGCCGAGTGAGATGTCCGAGAGATCAGATCGGTATGATAAGACAACTGAGCTTCATTATCAAACTAGTTGTTTAGTTCGAGTTTAGCTGGTAGCTGGATGTTTTCCTTGCGTTTTTCTTTTACTGTTGTTGTGATATGATATGAAACATTAGCGTTTTGCTTTGGTCTGCTATCATATTACAAATGTTGTCGGGTTTCCGTAAGTATTTACGGTAGGGTTTTATGACTTGTTCTTCGGCTAGATAGGAAGATTTGTAATCTTTTTTTCATGTGGTAGCAGACGGATCACCTGATGGTATGCCGCCCTTTATGGACGCAAAATCTGAGGAGTCACAAGTGCGCTGCCAACCTTTATACCCTCCTTTTTGAGCCTCCGGTACCCTCACTCACTAAGCCAAACACAGCACAGACGCCACTTCAAACCGTTTTCTTTGAGGCGTGGAATCACTCCGGTCGAGCCGGCCCATTCTTTCCGAAGCATGGCTCTCCCATGATTAGACCGATGCTTGAAAATTCACTGTTATTGCATTCATAAAGAATACGTTTTACATTAGACTATACCACCTAAGGTAATAAATATGATTGTTGTACAGAAGTGGATACATTATGTCTTCCCTGCAGAGTCATACTAAAGCACCAGACAAAGAATTGGTTCAAAACAAGTCGCAATTACCCCACAACGAAGAAATTACTCATCCTTCTGTAATAAGGACAGGACTTGAGCTCATTCACAAAATTGTACAATATGCACTTTCAGACTTATACCGAGTTTTTATGAAATAAAAGAAATAGATACAGAAAACTCATAGAAAGATTCTAATTTAACTGCTAGAGAAGTAACCACATGCCATCAACAAAAGTACAGTCAAACTTAAGAAACACTAACCCGCCTTTGCTTCTACAATGATACCATTCTAATAGAAGAAGACTGAATTTCGAGTGACCGATTATCTGACAAATTACTCATAGAGTCTATAGGAATAGATCAGCTTTCTAGTAGTTTAGTTTTACTCGTAGATACTCAAAAATAAAACGAATGAGTTAAACGTAATGCTGTAAAAATATTTTTAATGTCTCTATTAATACAGTTTTCTTTTGATAAACATTTATTAAGAAAGAGCGGCTACAAATATGTCTAATAATTGTTTAGAATTTTAAATTATTTTCTCTAGGACTAATATTGAAATAAAATCAAAAATCAAATGTTTCATCAAACACCCGAAGTTTTGTTCCAGCATTCGAACAAATGTTGAACAAATGACAGCTGCGAAGTGAGCCAAGGGCCGATTAGAATATAGGACCACCCTTCACGCCCCAGATCCGACGCAAGGGGTGACTGACGCGACGCAGGCGCACGTCATCGATCACGGCATGCGGAACTGATCGATTATTTGTTTGTCATGATTTGCACACGCGTTTGAATAATATAGAACGGTTTTTTAGGATTCCAAACTTCAATATGACAGACGGATCCCTTATAGGATCAATTGTGGGTTTGCCTATCCATTAGTAGATCACACCCCATTTTCATTCTTTAGATTTGTAGAAGACTATGCTTTAAAGTGGAGTTTAGAGTAAAGAGGACGCCCATCTGCAATGCTGAATGATGATCTAATAATTCTCACAACATCTCATACGTTGACCTGATTCCGTACTAAGTAGCTTAAGCACTTGTGTTACCGATATCAGACAACAAAGGAACACAAATATATACTTAAATACATATATTACACCCAGACACTGAACAAACACAAGTGTTCATCGCACGAATGTTTGTCCAGGGTGGGGATCGAACCCACGACCTTTGGCGTAAGAGGCAGGGTCACTACCAATTGCGCCATCCGGTCAGTCGACTAATAAGATGCTCTGGTGTTGTCTGGATGCTGTTTCGAAAGGAAATGCTTTTTTTACAATTCCCGTTCGAGTGCCTTCTGTTATAAAATAAGGTGCAGTCAAACAGACGTATCACCTGATGGTAAGAGATTACCGCCGCCTGTAGACACCTGCAACATTGAAAGAGTCACAAGTGCCGCCGACATTTTAAAAAGTTTTTTTCTGGTTATATAGGGCGGGATCCATTTATTGGCATTATGTGTTTTGTCCTAAAATGGATTGGCATAATTTATTTAGCATAATATTAATTTGGCCGAATTTGGTTTTAGCATAATATGTGCTGTGGCATAATTATTATTTAGCATAATGCATTTATGCATAATTTTTTTTTTGGCACAATTTTTTTTAGGCATTAATGTTTGTTTGAATTTGAAAAATAAAAAAGTATTTCCTATATTGTTTAGAGTAAAAGTAGGTTAAGGTGCGGTGGGGCGCCCTTAGGCCACCCGTAAACCGCCTTAACCATTTTAAGTCATTAAGACTTAAAATGGTTAATTATTTTATGCTTAATCATGTTTATGCTTATTGCATTTATGCTAAAAATATTATGCTAAAAACTGTTGTGCTTATTAGTATTACCTATGCGAAATTATCATTTGTAGTAATTACATTATGCTAACTTATTTTATGCGTAAAATTTTTATGCTTCTTGACAGTGAACCATATAGAGCATATAACGGTAAAATAGGGCAAGATACATCGACTTACACAAAACGATTAATACGCTGAAGTTATTTATATTATTTGACAATAATAAAAAAAAAACAAAAAACAAGCAATGTAGAGTGGTTGCCATGCGGGGCAAAGTAGTGTAGAACGTTCTACAGCACGATGAACTGACGATTGAGAAACGACTGTGAAAGATGGCTGATGTAAGTTACTCGATGCAGACAGTACAGAACCGGCTTTGGCATAAATGACGCTGGGGAAGAAGTACATTCAACAGTGGACGTACGACGGAACGGCATAACGCCATTTTGGAAATTGTTCAAATAAAATAAAACTTTTTTTAACTTTCATCATCATCGGCCTGGTAGTACCCACTGTTGGGTATAGGCCTCCTTTCCATTACGCCAATGTACCCGGTCCTGAGCCGCTCAGAACCATGTAGTCCCCACGATTTTGGTGTTGTAATCGACCCATCGTGTCACTGGACGGCTTTCGTCTGCCAGTTCTAGGACACCATTCGGTCAGGATTTTACTCCACCTTTTTACTTTACATTTCCAAAACTTTAAAAAGAAAGGGCTTAGATCTTAACTGTTGTAGCTATGATATACCATTATAATTATTTACAGAAATAAACATTGTAAAATGGGGACCCTAACCAAAATTAAATTTTTAATTTGTCAGAATTTGTTATATGAACCATCAAAATCGCAGGTGTGGCTTGCTCTAACAAAAAAGCCCCGAAGGGTGTAGAAGGAAGTGATACTGGTTTTTGTTTCCTCCCCACACTATCGATTCCCGCTGTCACCGCAAAATAGTGAGGTGACTAGAGTCAAATTTCTCTTAAGTGACCTTGGAAAACAGTGCATTCGAATGAAAATTTTACATCATCTCGTTATGAGTAAACTCGCCAATACCTTCTGACCAACGCGTCATATAATCACCTGTGACATGAAGAGATTGAATGTCTAAATTTCTTTTCTAACGTCTCTTCCCTAAAAACATTTCTGATTTGCTAGGGGGACCCTAGCCTTAGATGCTCATGGATGACTCAATTGAAATTATAAAAAGAATTCGATTCGAAAATTATACTCGAATCCCATCACTACGCTGCGGGCCGGGATCGACTCCCGGTTGAAGCACCCTGCTTTCTGCCCCCGGTTTGTATGAAAACAATTTATCTTTATTGCAAAGGTTGAATGCGTGAATGAAAGTCTTAGCGCCCCTGTTGAAAAAGATTAGGAGTTTTTTATCATTTGGTAACGTGGTGACGGGTTGGGATGGCAAATAATGATGCATTGTTGATGGGGATGTTAATAAAGGCGCAAATTGCTATGGTGATAAAAAAGATTATTCATCTAATTTATTACTTACGTCATTATGTTGTTTCAACGTCTTCGATCCTCGTGCGTTTGATTCCCAGTTGCGTCCAAAGCCATCTGACGTTCGTAACCCTTAAGATGGGGCAACCAGACCAAGTGGGTCACGGTTACATGTTCAGAATCATTATGTCAAATATTGTAGGTATCCACATTTTTAAGAAACTATCCGAGACGTACAAGTTTTCTCAGATGTTTTCCCTCACCGCCGAGCTAAGGGTAGAAATATGCACATACCCACGATCCCCCGTATAGAAGGCGCGTTCTTATCCACTGAGTTACCATCGCTCATTGGTTTCATTGCTTGTTTCGGCGTCATCAATGTCGAAGTCTAATTGACGACTCATGTATGGATTTTTGAAATCTATTGCTGATGATGTTAGATTATGGGGCTCCCCGATTACTAGAAGAAAAAACCGTGAAACATCTCTTATTGGCCGTTATCAAGTCACGAATAAACACGTTTTTGTGTGATAGGTGAGTGGCAGACAAGTAATATTTACTTAGTATTTTTCTATAGTGACACAGTATATTGGCTCTTCTCAACCTGATGGTAAACAAGAGAAGAGCCCACGTTGCAATTACAACGGAAGCGATGTCAGGCATGACCTCAGTTGGGACTGCCATGCTGATTTCAAGTATCAAGAAGTTATCGAATGTACCAAACTGAACACATATACAAACGTTGACAATATACACAATTGCACACCATAATAAAGTAAACCCTAAACGCACGTGCTAGTAATAAAACTAATAATATTCAAATCAAAATCAAACAATGCAACTTTAATCTCAATTAAGATATCACAAAGGCGTTTTTGGATGAAGAAATTCAAATTTTAATTAAAAACATTAGTGTGCAAACTGCCACCACCCCACGGGATGACGGAATAAAACTGGCGAGCTTGTGCCAAACCGGTCCCCGTTTGGGTACCGTGAATAGAAATAAAATCGTTAGGACTACTCATACGTATGAATAAAAGTGTTTTATACATACAGGGTGTATCTGTGAACATTTACATCCCTCCAACCACGTGTTCTACCAACCATTCTGAACAACATTTGTTCTATGACTTTTGGAAATTCGCATAAAAAAAATTTAACGTTTCATACAAAAAAAATTTCGACTCCCCATACAATCGAACAAATTTACGACGAATTTCGAAAAGTCATAGAACAAATGTTGTTAAGAATGGTTGGTAGAACACGTGGTTAAAGGGATGTAAATGTTCACAGATACACCCTGCATAGGGAAAGCACAAGTTCCATTATTTAAAAAGCTACAAAGAAACCACTTCCCAGCTTAGTTGGTTCCACTGTATGTAGCTTTGTAAGGAACCAGAAAAACTTAAAAAACACTATTTATAAGAAAATAACAGTCAAATACAAAAAGAAGTGAACAAGAAAACTTTTTCATAAATTTAATAAAAAGAACATTAAACAGACATAAATATTTTCTTATGTAACTTTCATAAAATTCTAAGACGCTTTTAATGTGTAAAAGAATAATATTTAGCGTAGCTTAGCCTAATGATAAAAATATAGCAAAAGAACAGCCTGCATTTTACCAATTTTTGCGATCCGATCCGTTCGCAAAAATTTGCAAAATGCAGGCTGTCCGACAGGCAGGTCCGACTAAGCACTAGCATGAGATAATATTTAAAAATATCTATCAGTTCTCAACACTATACCATTACCATTTAATTTTCAGCAGCTTAACGGGGCGTTTTATGACAAAACGGCAAAAGTCTTTTAAAAAGTAAAATCTTTCTACTATTTCATACGGAACCCTCAATTTCTCCGCGAGCCGAACTTGTATCAACCAGTGTTTTCAATGAAGCCGTAACGCGTTTGTACTATAGCTATTGTTAACATTTTAATTGGCATTACCATGACTGGATTACCATAAGGCAAGGGTCACGATTTAAATACATACCACGCTTCCTACCTAAATTAGAAAACACAGTAACGCTTGTAAGGGAAATCTTTGTGACACATGCTTTACGCTTCACCATGCTTAAATTGGATTCTGATGTTGGTACTAGGGAAAACGCCCGTTGGTCTAGTGGTTTAAGTACCGGGCCGTGACCTCGGGATCCTGGGTTCGATGCCCGGGTCGAGCAAAGGTCGCACCCCTCGCATAAGTGATCTTACTTCGAACCATTGATTTTATCATATTCGAAAAGCACGTTGAAGGATACATACGTGGAATTTTTTTCATATTTTTCTTCTCTAATTTTGCGAAGTAATCGAAGAAATTTCACATAATTATGTATCTCGGGTTTGTGATCACCGGATTGGCATTAGGCAAGCGTGGTGATTAAGACTAATCCCATCATAGTAGCGATTACTTGATTTCTATGATGGAGGCCTTTACCATGCAGTGGGACAATGTATAGGCTGATACTACTGGGGAACAAATCAGCTGATGCAATTCAAAGGTTTTAATTAGTCTTCCACAAATCGGTTTAGAAACTATACTGTCACTTATTTGATAGTTAACCAATCGTGTTTGGCTATAAGGTGAGAATCGATTGAAGAAATTTGTCAGATTTGTTAACACATGGCTGTCTGTACAAAGTGTCTGTGTAAAGTGTACCCCGCATAGAAAAGTGTTTCAGCGCAAGGATGAAGAAGTAAAAGTGCTACTAGATTCTCAAAGCGCAAATATGTACCGATGCAAAAGTTAGTCCAATTTTCACTGGACATTCGCGAGCCCGGTCAAGGTCTGTTTTGCATAATTTTATGCATTCGTTGCCAGTTCTTTCTACGGTTTTGCCAAATGGGTTAGGCGCAGTTACTTTATTGTTTAGGGTGCGGTTGTCTAGTAAAAAGAATAATAATAACGATGTAACCGCAACTCCGTTTTGGTTCATAGCTTTTTCGTTAGTTGTCTTTTTGGTGGGTTTTATTATCCTCGTACTACTTGTATTTCTAACATTAAAAAAATAAAAGCACAGCGCTAACAAAGAGTCAAATAAATCTTTGCTTTTGTTGTAAGGCGTAAAGAATGCTGATTAGCTTAACTTTGGATATCTATATGAGTTTTAAAAAAGTTATGACTGTTTTGGTGGGTAGTTTATGACGAGAACTTTAAATACTATAAAAGTAACCACCACAGTGCGCTTCTCACGCCTCTTCCTACCGCGCGTAGTAAAACTATGGAATCAGCTACCAACGATGGTGTTTCCGAACAGATACGACCTGGTGATCTTCAAGAAAAGAGCTTATTCCTCTCTTAGGAGCCGGCAACGCATCTGTGATGCCCCGTGTGTCGCAGATGTCCATGGGCGGCGGTAATTCACTTACCGTCGTGAGCCGTCTGCTCGTTTGTCTGCCATAATGTAAACAAAAGTCTAAGTACTGCATTTCGCCGTAGTAGATCTATAGATGCGTATGGAAAACTGGACGATCGGTTATAATAATGTATCAATTAATTATCTTCAAGCAATCTCTCAAACACATTTATGACAATGCCAAATGAGGAATTCCACAGAACTAAAAGCCCTTGCTGGGCTAAAAATTGAATGTATTAAGAATAATAATTATTGTTTGGCTGAAGGAGTATTTCCCGACGGCTACGATTTAGGGATCTTCAAGGAAAGAACGTACTCTTTTTTAAAAGGCCGGCATCACATTAGCGATCTCTCTGATTTCGCGGATGTTCATGGGCGGCGTGGGTTACTTTCCATCAGGTGACTAGCTTGCTCGTTTGTCGCCTCTAGCATAAAAATAATAATATTCGCTACGTAAATGGATAAAAATACCAATTTATATATTATTCTCAACTGACAATCTAATTTACATAATTTAATATCCACCGAAATAAACACGGGTAACATATGCAGTTAAATCTTTATTAAAGTCTTTATTTTCGTATGCAACTAAATCAAATTACTAATAGACCGTTCGGATATAAATTTCTGTTCCGATGCAATAAAATGAACGAAATGGTATATTAGTGTTTGGGCAATAAATTACACATTTATAGTGTATCAAATGCATGTAAAATCTCAATGAACGGGAATGCTCGGAGTCGAACAAAAGAGTTGTGAAATACTCGTCTCCAACAATAGGTAGATGTATTATCTATAGGGGAACCGGGCACTAAATAACGTAATATACACGGAATACACGAAATACTAAAAAGTTCATCGTAACCGTGGTATTCACTTTCTGTCTTTATCTTAAGCTTCAATATTTTATGTTACGACAGTACAAGCGTTTGATCTCCACCACACCTGATGTTAAGTGAAAATAATGTCTAAGGTCATGCTTGTCTGAGAAAATCATTTTCCATATTGCCTTAAAGAGGCGGTAGTGTTCAGGAAGCATTAGTATAGTATTCATGTCCGAAAATATTTTTTTTATTGTTGATGGGTTTGCTCTTGGCTTCTCACTAAACTCTAGAGTTGAGAAGAAACCTACGATGGAGCGAGCTTAGCCTATTAACTCTAGCTTTAAAAGTATCCACTCCTTGACAGTGCGCATTACAAAGGAGGCTGAAAAGCGCTTTGTACACAATCGAGGAATATTCACCAAGAAAGTATGATATCCCCCAGTTCGCCTGCTTCTCGATGGTAGAAAGGGGATGGCGGAATGCATTCATGCAGCTTAGCAGCACACTCCCCGAAGTAGTCCTCATCACCGATCAGTTTCTTGGCTCTGCCTTCCACTGAGTCTATTTATTTAGTAGGACAACAACCTTAATTGACAATACTTGATTTTCCAGTATTTCTATTGCAGATAAAGGGTCACCTTATTTGTGACGGTCATCTATCAAGGGTGCATACATTTTGCTCACATCAATCCTTGCATGGTCTTTGATACAGTCAATTGTATTGATAATGTAATTATAAAAATGTTCTTGCTTTCTTCCTATCCTCAGTTATGTAGGTATATATGGTTATTAAATGTAATGTCCCATTGACGAGGTCCTCAGCGAGCAAAGGGCATGACTGGCATCTCATGAGCACTCCTTGAGGATGTAACTTGTTTTTAGATACAATACAGTTTGCGACTGTTCATATACTGATCGATGTTACACCACTGTAACTATGAATTAGTCTTGTAAGGAAGTGAAATTGAACTAGGTTTCTAGGATTGACTGCATGCTTGAGGCTAAAAAGCTTATAAAGGTTAAGGGCTTACGTATTCGTTTAAGACATTAAGTCGTTTTGATATTAACAATTTTAAAATCAACTGTGCCATAGGAAATATTAGAAGACCTTCTCAGCAATAATGTACAGTTTAATAGCTAATTCTTTTCTTCATCTGACCTATTGAAAAGTCAATAATTACTTATAAATAATAATATGTAATTATAAAGTAACAATTATTTACCGATGCCGTTTTATGAGATAGGGGGCAGACAAGCAGACGGATTACCTGATGGTTGGTTCGATGGATCACAAGTGCGCTGCCGACTTTTTAAAAAGGAAAACGCTCTTTTTTGAAGGTTTGAAGGTCGTATCGGTCCGTATTACTTACCCCAGGCGATAGTTCATTCCATAGTTTAGCATTTTCTTGATTTTGTGACTCCTTTTCGGGACTTATAATAATGGCTATGTTCTTTTATTACCAATTTAATGTTACGTACCTAATATTTTCTTAATTGACAATTTTTCGAGCCTTCTTGGTGAGATCGTTTTTAAAGTAGTCATCATCATCAGCCCATTTAAGTCCCCACTGCTGGGGCACGGGCCTCCCTCAATCACATGAGGTGTAATTACCATACTCACCACGCTTGGCAGACGGATTGGCGAGGGTTTTGATTTAAATGCAGAGTTTTCCTTCTCTGGGTGCTGATGATCATGCCAGCAGCTTTACCTTAGTCGCCTTTTACGACACCTCGGTAAGAGTGAGGGTGGCCTATTCTACTCTGCCGGGGACCACACGGCTAAATTTCTTCACATTTTCAAAATTTAAAGTAGTCTGTTATAGTAAAAACTCAATACTTTACCTTAGCTAATCATATTTTACAATTACTTATAACAATTACTACTATTGCGATTATTATTTTTGATTTGACTGCCTTATTGGCGCAGTGGTAGTGCGTCGCACTTTAAAGCACTTGCTGTGCTTGGGGTCCCGGGTTCAATCCCGGCTCGGGAGAAAAATTGTTCCTGAGTTTACTGTTAAGAAATTCCGCAGTGTCAGCCTAGAGTCTGGAAGTGGGCGGTCTTATTTTATTATTATTTAAAACTTTATTGCACAAAAAGATACAATAGGCCAACTTAATGCCCAGAGGCAGAAAGGTCATGCAGAAAGGACAATGGTGCGGCGAAAAGAGGACTTATGTAATTATTACAATTCGTCGTAGTCGTCAGGTCGTCAATTACAGCGTCGGAAAACACGTTAAGCCGTTGGTCCTGCGCCCAATCCCTCTTCGGTCGTGTCACACTGGTGTCGCATCGGATTATAAGGGCAAGGGAATAGAGAGTGTACTTGTTTGCGCACACACTTGAGCATTATAATATATCCTGCTGCGTAAGTGGCTAACGCCCTGTTGGTCTAGTGGTTTAAGTACCGGGCCGTGATCTCGGGGTCCTGGGTTCGATTCCTGGGTCGAGCGAAAAAGTATGTATCGAATTTTTCGAACAAAGCACGGGTTTGTGATGACCAATTCGCATTTGGCAAGCGTGGTGATTAAACCTAATCCCATTATAGTAGCGATGACTTGATCTCTATGATGGAGGCCTTTGCCGTGTTTTACTGTTTATAGGCTGATACTTTTGTAAGTGGCTGATCGTTGAGAATGGCCGCCTTAGCCGAAATCGGTTGGAGGATACTACTATTTATCTTTATCTTTATAATTTTCTGACGATAACTTTAAGTCCCAAGTCATGGTAGCCGACAGTCGCGCGCTATGGTGGCAGGGCTCTCGACATTCCAAGATAAGGGCTTTCCCGCGAAACAGCTCTCAACATCTATTTCCGATAACCATTTGTATGGAAATGCGTGTTAGCCGCACAAGCCGCTTTGCTGATTTTTTTTTATTTGTTAGGTGGCAGACGAGCAGCCGAATCGCCCGATAGTAAGCGATTGCCGCCGTCCATAGTCACCCGCTACACAAGTGGAATCCAAACTATAAACTCGCCCGGATTGGCCCCTCCGGTACCCTCACTCACGCAGCGAAACACGTGCTGTGTTCGCTGCTTCACGCCGGTTTCCTGTGAGGCCCTGGTATCACTCCGGCCGAGCCGGTCCATTCATGCCGAAGCGTAGATCTCCCACGGGCGAATTTTGGTGGAATTACATTAATCTTGTTTATACGGACGAAAGTAACATAAAGGACATTAAAATAAATAAGGGATAGTATCAGCCTATATACTGTCCCACTGCAAGGCAAAGGCCTCTATCATAGAAATCAAGTCATCGCTACTATGATGGGATTAGGCTTATGGGCTTAATAACCAAGCTTGGGGCAGGGTCAATGACTAAATGTAGTCACACCCCAGAACGATTTTTAACGAATGTCAAAAATGAACTTATTTTTCGACTAACAGCTTTGTTACAATTTTGGGAGCTGAAAAAAAAAATGTTTACAGGGCATGCCACCGTTTTGGGGTGTGACTACATTTAGTCATTGACCCTGCCTCATACGCCAAAGGTCGTGGGTTCGATCCCCATCCTGGACAAACATTCGTGTGATGAATACATGTGTTTTTTCAGTGTCTGGGTATAATATAGGTATGTATTTAATTATGTATTTGTAATTCCTCTGTTGTCTGATACCCGTAACACAAGTGCTTAAGTTGTTTAGTACGGAATCAGGTCAATGTATGAGAAGTTGTATTGATTATTATTCAAACAATATTTTTTTTAATTTTTTTATTTTAATCCCAAAAAATTTAGGTTTTATTGATTTACACGCCCAAAAAGATACTAAGGCAAACACTATAAAATTTCACCTTCGTAGGCCAGTTCACAAAAGAATAATATAACCACGACGCGGTGTCAAGGCTAAGCTAAGTGTAAAAAAATATATGCTTTTCACAGACGTTCTGGCAGTGCGTAATAACTTTGTACAGTGCGTTGCTAGCCTGTGCAACAGTTCCGAGACTTTGTTGGGGCGAATAAACAATCGAATGTCAACACTTGAAGGAGCGATGACTCTGAGCCGACGCGTCCGACTGGACGCACAAACCAGTTATATTGTACACTGTCGATCATTTAGTTAGCTATTTCCTTTGAGCGGAACTATGGGCTGGTGTGACACAATTACAAAATAACAGTGGAAAGAACAATAGAGTAATAAATGGAAACATTGCAATTTATAAACCTATAAATAAATTGTAAGTATTCTTAGTTATGAATTCTAGAAATGTCTCCTTACCAAAGTCATCTATTTTAGCAATTTTAACTTTTATCTTACTCTTATTATAAGACTAGCAAAAAAAGCACGGACCTAGAGTCTGTAGTTGTAACATTATAACATCACTAAATATAGAAAAGAAATCTATGTGCCAAAAGACTCATGTTGTATAGGAGGGCAATTGAAAAGAGGGAGAATCGAATTACTGGTTTTTTTTTTGGATTGAACTGAATGCGTAGATAATTATAAAGTTAAAGACCGGTATTTTGTTAAATGATTATGCCTGACTGTTAATATGACTACTTTCTGCTTTAATTGACATTTGCAAATTACAGTCTCATGAAGGTGAGAGGAGCAGTACTAGTGTTCATAAAAAAAATGAATTGCTAAATAGGTACATATAACTATCACGAAAAACGAACAAAGTACTAAATATCTACGGAATTGACTTACGTTTTTAGATGTCCATCAAAACAACGATTACATTTTTCAACCGTTTTTTTTTTATTTAATTGCCAAAATTTTATAGGCCGATTTTATTAACTTTATAATGGTATGTGCCACGCATATATCTACTTGACAATGGTGTGGGCCGGTCATTCAACGTAAGCAAATAATTTTCGAGATTAGCCCGACACAAGAGCCGCGGAATTTAAACCACTAATTTTATCGATATCGAAATTTACGGAAAGAACAATTTTCGTGATAAATATTTGGGAATAATAAAATTAAGTGTATATTTTTAAGCAAATTGCCTAGTTATATGGAAGTTCTTTGGTTGTGGAGATAATTCCTTGTAATCTGGAGATTACCGCCGCCCACTCTGGTTCTCATGGTGTGGTTTATGAGTAGTGGTGTCGGTAGTGTCCCGAGAGTTGGGACAAAACTTTTCGAAATCATTTTTTTTTCGATTAAAATAAAAATATGGCGAACTTACGTAAATCCATATTTAACAAATAATAATTTAATGGTCTGATATTTTTTTATGGCTAACACAAATGCAGAATGAGTTAAATTCTTGATATAAAAGAGTATTCGGCACATCGGTACGCTACCATCATCCAAAGATGACAAACACAACCGGGACAAACTCAGATGTTATTTCCGGTTGCTTACAATGCCATCCCTTTGGAGACCAGGGTATGCTTGGACATGTTTCAGAATTTGGTAAGGCTGATAATAAAGTGACTGCCATCTGACCTTCGCAATCGATAACAAGGGAACCAAATTGACTTCGTTTGAGTTTACCTCATAATATTTATTTACTTAATTCCTTTATTTTATTTTTTGTAACAATTAAATTGTATGGCTTGGTATGATGATGACACAAAATTGTATGAAACATTTGTTGTGTGACGATTTATAAGTACTGTGTATAAGCCTATGCAAATGAAGAATTATTTAGAGCCGTGGTTATGACACATCGGGACGATTGACTAAATCATGGTTCAAATATCGGGACGCCTACACTTTGCACAAATCATGACCACAACACTCGCTATCGAGATTCACAAAACTAATCTATTACGATTACCATTCACGTTGCATTTGAATGAGTTTTATTTTCGTCAATTTGAATTTTGAGTTTGCTATTGTCGTCAGCAGACCTACTATCCGCTGTTTATGAGACTTATATTCATAGGGTTATCTATAAGGCTACATAATTTGCTTCAATGATACCAGTCAATGATTGACTATGCTATGTTTGTACAGATGGCAAACGAACAAGCGGATCACCTATCGCCACCGTTCATGAACATCTGTCATGCGAATGCTCGTCTCTTGAAAATCCCTAATTCCTCTCTGCATCCAAGCCCTTCCATAAAACTGAAGTTCGCGGCCTTGTACATGTGACCTAATGGTGTTACAGGTATACATGGGCGAAGGCAATCGCTTACCATTAGTTAATCTATCTATATATAAAAAAGTATCACTTAATAGATTAATACAATACTAACTGGGACTAAACTCACATTTGTCCAGGGTGGAAATCGATACCTCGAACCTAGAACCATTCGTTCTGTTTCTGCGTGATGGTAATTAATCTTAACATATTTTAGAAATATGCCACTAATGTAATCAATATTAAAATTCTTAACAACTTTGTTATCTGCGTTTGAATTACATACTAATAACACTATACACTCGGTTCCGAATAAAATATTACAGCTTCGCGCCACATACGGAATAAATTATTATCAATACGTTTTTATATTGTTTTATAGCATGAAAGCTCAGATACGTAGATATAGAGTTGACGTGACGCAATAGGCTTTGTAGGGTTGTGCCTACTCGGGTTAGTTTTACCTCAATTCTTGTTTAACTGCTAACCACGACTTGAGTTACCCGAGAGCTTTAATTTCGTTCTTGCATAATTGCTTTAAATGTAAACAATTATGCAAGAACGAAATTAAAGCTCGGCCACGGTGAGAGAATGGAGTCTGATCGAGCTGAGAAAAGAGCGTACCTGGATAGATCATTCGGGTAGCACCCAGTAAGGCGCCCCAGGTATCGAAGGATAGAACAGGTCGAGAAGGATTACGGTCACCTACAAGATCAGGATTGGCGACATGTGGCTGAGAACAGAACGGGACGGCGAATTCTCGTGTCCGAGGCCAAGATTGGCTCGCTGAGCTATCGTAAGTACTAAGTAAATAAATTAACGTGTGGATTTACGCAACTGGATCTGGCTTGCCGCAGTACAAAAAAAGTTGCTAAAAATACCCTTTTGTTTTTCATAAAATGTAAAAAATAATTTATTTATTCATTTCCAATAGAAACCCAAAATGAAATATGAGTTACAGCTGAATAACTATATTTATGTTTAATGGAGATTTAACTTGAATTAATTTGAGTTAACCATTGGCTGGTTTCCTGTATTCTACAGCAGGAGCAGTAAAAAAATAAAAAAAAAATAAAAAATAAAATATTGTTTATTTCAATAAAAGTGTACAAACATATATCTTTGTGGCAGGTTACTCCTTGTAAGCAAAAGATGCCTGTGTCAGGAGCCACCGCTCTTCATTTCTTTACTTACAGTTTAGGGATAGGTACACATATTATTATTACTATATTCTATAGGTAACTTAGACGGTACAATACAATACTTTTATATATGTGTATGTGTGTATGTGCGTGCATGTGTGCGTGTGTGTGCATGTGTGCGTGTGTGTGCATGTGTGTGTGTGAGTGTGTGTGTGTGTTTATGTATGTGTTTGTAATCTACTAACGTGCCTAAAACTTAATTAATTCTTCAGTCTCGTCATAATTTTTGTGTTTTAGCCAATCCGTTATTTCTTTTTTGCATTCGTAGTACAGTTTACTATATATTCCAAGCTCTTTATTAAGTAGATTATATAGTTGAGCTGCTCGCTTGCTGAACTGCCTACTTGCGAATGCAGTCTTGGTTACCGGTATTTTAGCAGCAATATCCTTCCTTCTTTTCTCCATTATGACAGGATCATATTGTAAGGCGCTGTGTTTTCTCAAGACTGTGAGTACTAAGTACAGTTGTCTGACTGTCAAAAAACCTGACATTTTATAAAGCAGTTCTGTGGAGAATGTAATTTTTTTGAAGTACATGACTTTTATAAGCCTACGCTGAGCACGTTCTACTATGAATAAAACGTGTTTTTGCCGCACCGCCCCAGATTGGTATGCAGTATACCATGACCGATTGCGCCAACGATATGTAGATCTCCGTAAGTATGTTCCTGTCGGTACCTCGTGATCCCGCCACCTCTCTTGGCACCACATGTCTAAGGCTTTTAAAAATCCAGATTAGTTTTCTAATTCTGTTACTGACATATTCGAGATGCGGGTACCAAGATAGTCGCTGATCCACGAGGACACCTAGATATTTGGTCTGTTCAACCCTCTGTATGCTGGAGCAACTACAGTTTACTAGCGCATCACAGTCATGTATCTTTATACTGAGATCTCTGCAAGGCTGTGTGTCATTATAAATGCTAAAACAGATGTAGTTGGTCTTTGAAGTGTTCAACGTAAGGATATTACTATTTAGCCATTTATTAATGCGCTTCAGTCCCTGTTCAGCATTCTTCTTCACATCTTCCCATGTTTGACCAGAAAAGACTATCGCAGTGTCATCAGCGTAAGAATATATTTTAGCATTTCCTAGCTGCATATTGCAAAGGTCATTGATGTACACAAGGAAAAGCGTCGGACCCAAGACGCTTCCCTGTGGTACGCCATAGGACACCTCAGCACCATCACTTACGTAATCCTCTAGTTTTACATATTGCCTCCTATTTGACAGGTAATCTCTAAAAAGCTTAAGCGGTGTACCCCTTAATCCAATCCCCTCAAGCTTGCGTACAAGGATAGGTACAGAGACTGTATCAAATGCCTTTTTGAGGTCAACAAATACAGACATACATTTCATTTTAATATCAAATAGATCAGTTACATGAGAAGTGAGCGATATAACAGCATCTTCCGTAGATCTTCCCTGTCTGAATCCGAATTGGGACGGTGATAGTAAATTATACTTATTCAAATAATTTAGTAACCTAGTATTTAGTAATTTTTCGATAATTTTGGAGATCACAGGAAGTACCGAAATAGGCCTGTAGTTACTAATGTCGTCTCTATCCCCACCCTTGTACACTGGCGTTATAATAGCCTTTTTAAGAGCTTGCGGGAATACTCCTTTGTCAAAGCAAAGGTTGGCAAATTTTGTAATCACTGGTACGACCTCGGCATTTGCCATTTTAAGATATGCTGTTGAGATATTATCCCAGCCCGGAGCACTTTGTGTTTTTAAGCTCATCAAAATAGAATTGACTTCATTATGATCTGTGTGCAATAAAACAAAAGTGTTTAATTGAGACTGGGAAATTATAGGATTAGTATTAAGCGTATCAAGCGAGGATCCAAGTTTTTCGGCTAGCTGCTTTCCTATGTTCGCGAAGTAGTTATTGGCAAAATTAGCCGAGGTCATTGGATGTGACTTAAGGTTTAGCAACTCAGTATTTGTACTATTATTTTTATTTGTATATGTGATGCTTTTTATATTTTTCCATAGCAGTTTGTTATTTTTAGCGCTTTTATATAGTAAGTCTCTCTCATATTTCCTTTTTAGTTTTTTAATTAGATTATTGCAATAATTACGATATCTTAAGTAAATTATTTTATTAATTTCATTAAAGGGTTCCTGTCGAGCTTTCTGTTGCAATTTATTTCGGTTTCGTATACATTTTAATATCCCTGGCGTAATCCATGGCTTCATAATTCGGTTTTTTCTAGGGATAGTACAAGTTATTGTGTTTTGTTTTATTGACTCAGACAACCTATAGATTAGGCTGTCTACTAATATATCAGGGTCATCACAGAACAACAGTTCTCCGATGTTAGACTGTTTAAGATACTCCAGGGCCTTATCAAAATCAATTTTAGTTTTAGTAAAGTTTTTGTTTGAGAAGTTTTTTGATTTAGATAAGCACAAAAACGCTGTGAGGTGATCCGTAATTGTAGTATATAGAATAGCTACAGTTGCTCTTTAGTAAGTCACTGAACTCCATGAAACTCAAAACGTAGCCCATTTTAAACGAACAGAAAACGGAACTTGTATACAAAAATCCTAGACTAATATCGGTGGTAAAAAATCACTCCAATATCACAACATTTTCCAGGTAATAATTTTATTTGAAACTGTAGTCTCAGTTTAGACTTTAGAGATGTGCTGAGAAATACGTGTTTTAGGGTAATTTTGGACCTCCCACGATAGTTTCTTAACTAAATTATACCTATATAAAGTCAGTACCTACAAGTTAAAGTACAAAAGTGACTAGAGATAAACATCACTACAGTTTTGTATCTGTTAGTATCGTAAATGTTATATTTGATGATAATTTCATATGGATGCGTTTGCGCACGTCAAGCGTATTGGAGATTATGGGTAGATAGAATGCTCGGGAAAAATGCTTGAGATACGGTGTGCTTTTGTGTTGTTGGTGAGATAGTTCAAATGTCTGGAAGTATTCTGAATAAAAAATCCATATGATAGGAATGTGTTGTATCACATTTGTTAGTATTATATGATGTAACTTACTTAATAAAAATATTAAAAAAAAAACATGTGTTTGCACTTAATCTTCTTCTTCATCAGTATTCTTTCGTCTACCGTTGAAAATATGCCTCTCCAAAGCATTTAGCACGAGTTCTGGTCCATAAGATACGTGCATGGCTTCGTAGCACAATAACATTGTGTAAATATGGTTAATTCCAAATTGCATTTTGGCCAGACTATAAGTAATACACACATAGTAAATAGTTTAACTAAGGCCGCTGGGCGAATTTTTACTGACTCTACTACTCTAGTTTTTGTGAATTTAGATAATTTTATAATAATTTGGTTAGATCTACAGCTCAAAGGTTCGATCTTCTTAAAATATCTAACATATGATGATTTAATATTCATGCTTGCGCAATGTCCTAGAATGCGGTTCTAAGTATGTCAATATGTGTGTCAAACATTCTTGACGATAAAATAATTTATTATAATAAACACTTCAGCTAGCCTTTATTGTCCTTACCTAGGTAATTTTACAAAATACAGTATGTTACCTCAACAGAAACTTAAAATGTTATTTTATATTAATAAAAAAAATCTTTAATTTCTTTTTTTATGCTAAAGGCGACAAAAAAGCAAACGACTCACTTGATAAATATTTTATGGGTGCAATAAGTAATCACCGCCGCCCTTGAAAATCTGCGAGATCAAAGTGGTCGCTGAAGCGTCGTCGGCCTTTTAGAATGGAGTACATTATTGGCGAGTGCAAATTAAACTTAGTAATAGGATCCTTATTTTAATAAATAAATATTTCACAATATCACATACATTGGTCTGACTCCGAGATAAGTACTCAAGCACTTATGTTACGGATATTAGAATCAACAGTGGGATTACAAATATATACGTATAATATTTCTTTTGTAAATACGTAGAATACATAGAAAACACCCAGACCAATACAAACAGACATGTTCATGCACACAAATGTTTGTACTGTGCGGGAATCTAACCCGCAACCCTTGGACCAAAGGCAGCGTTCACTACCACTGTACCAAACAGGTCGTCGCTAAATATTGTTTATTAATAGGACATTATTGATGATAACTACTAAGCAGGGCTCGAGATCAAACAGTGGATGTCACATGTGACACTAAAATTATGCAGCTGTAACAATTTTCGATTTGAGACGATTTATTTTAATTAGAATAGTTATTTACGAGATTTCTACCATGTACCTTATTTTTGAGTTTCCAATATTTCGGCACTGTTGCAAGCGCCATGGTCACGGAGTAACTTACTCCTTAATGTTAGTGACCATGAAAGTTTAAAACAATAGATTTATTTTAACTTTTACTTTTAACATGTTCTGTAATAAATTCCCTCTGTATTCCATTTTCTTATCTTATAGTTATGATTTATCGCTACTATGATGGGATTAGGCTTTATCACCACCCTTGCCAAATGCGGATTGGTGATCACAAACCCGAGCTTTGTTCGAAAAATTCGATACATACTTTTCGCTCGACCCGAGAATCGAACCCAGGACCCCGATATCACGGTCCGGTACTTAAACCATTAGACCAACAGGGCGTTTGTTGACTTGATTTCTATCAGTCAGTTCATAGGCTGATACTTTAGTTATCATTGTTTAATCATTTAAACTTTGCTTTCCATAATATAAAGAATAAAGCTAAGAACAGACACTGCTATTTTTTCTATTTTGTATCTGAAATTCAACCTGTATGTTTATGATCAAATTACGTTGCATCAAGTGGTGCTTTTGACCTAGAAAGTAAATACGTCATTTATTACCGGTAATCCCCATGCAATATTACATTGAAATTAGCCAACGCTTATTAGAACGCAATAATATAGCCCCATCGTATTGATTGTACGCAAATCGAAGTTTGATAACACTATCTGCGCTGGCGCACTTGTCTTATAGATTGCATAACATGTTGCATTTAGGGGTGTGGCCTGAATTCCTGATATAAGTGTGCTTCAGTTTTTATTAAGTGATTGATGGCCGACGATCACCTAATGATAAGTGATCACCACCGCCCACGGACACTCGCAACATCCTTGGAGTTACAAATGTACTGAACACCTTTAACCCCCCATTCCCCCCGGATTGAGCCCCCGGAACCACTCACGCAGCGAAAACCATCATAGTGCTACTTCACACCGGTTTTCTGTGAGGCCGTGGTATCACTTCAGTCGAGCCGGCTCAATCATGCCGAAGCGTGACCATCCCACGGTTAATTTAAGGAGCCGCGTATTCGATCTATCCGTTTGTCATAATTTATGTTTTGTCAGTTTTTGTGTCATTATCATATCGCAACGCCGAAAATCTAGAAAAGATCCTGCCAATTTATGAGTGGTGTGTTTTAAGTTAATGATAAAATCAGCACGTGATATTTAAATATTCCACTAGATAAAATAGGGGAATCACAGTATCGTCATAATGATAGGTATTAGTTAACATAAATCTTGATTATACCAAAAATAGGCCATAATTTATTAATTGTAGATAAAATTCTTAATCATAAACAAATGGAATAAGGATTTCCAAAAACCACATCCAATTACGATAGAAAAATACTCTTTGTATTTGTTCAGACTCCACCATAGTGTTGCCACCATTATCGATAATCTATCGATAGTTTTGACATCATGTCAATAAAATCCATAGCTCAGGACCAGGCAATACTATTCATGAATATCGATAGTATCGTTGCTTGTTAACAAAAACTATCAATAATGTAGATTTATCTGACCATTGATAGTTTACCAATTTTTAATAGTAATGTTAAGAATAAGTGGTTTTCTAAGAGGGGTAGTAAAAAATAAGCGTAGTAGCTATGTCACATCCGATTCTACTTAAATTATCTAATAATATCCTCCAACCGATTACGGCTACGGCGGCCAATCTCAACGATCAGCCACCACAACGGGCAGGACCACCGGCTTAATGTGCTTTCCGAGGCAGGGGAGTACATGACCGCCGACATCCAGATTCCGGGCTGACACCAAGGATTTCTTACCGAAAACTTAAGTACAATTTTTTGGCCCGATCCGGGAGTCGAACCCGGGACCTCTTGCGCAGCCGTCGCTTTAAGATGCGATCTTCTCACCACTGCGCTACCGAGGCAGTCATCATCATCATCATTAAATGATCTATCATAGATGTGAAGGCATGTATGTAGAAAAAATTGACAGATTGATTTGAAAAAATGATATCAATATTAACGACAATTGTTTTGTTACCTACATCGCTACAAAAAAAAACCAAGGTAGCGATCGTTATTATCGATAGTTTGGCAACAATACTCCAAAATTGCAACGTCTCCATATATGACTTTCCTCAGGCAATTTTCAACTTAATTCCCACCAATACAATGGAACAGTAAGGCAGTGTCCAAACACTTTTATCTGTCTCCACCCGAACTTGAGATTCTCGTTCGCTTTTCATCAGGTGAAATTAAACTACACCACAAGAAAAATATCCAATTAAGATCCTGTTTTTTGATCCGTTAAATTTTAACCTTTTGTTAAATTAACTATAGTTCACCAAACCAAAGTCCAGCCTTAGTCCGGCGTATTCCATGTAACATAACTATTGGTCAAGCTAACTATTGCTCAAAAACCATATTTTAGCGATATTTGACCATTAGTTACTTCTTTAACCATAAGTTCAATTTAACTATGCTTGCCTTGTTAAATCAAGCAAAAAAAAAAACACGATAGTTATAATATGGTAATATTTGTTATAAATTCAAATATTAGTAGGTACTTTTGATACAATGATAACATAAATAAACACCCATGATAACCGTTGACAATTTTGATTCATTCATTAATGTGATCCGTTACAAGACTAAGGGCAGAGTTCACCAACACTAAAACAACGATAATTCCACTTGTTTTAACCACTGATTACTATTGTCAAATGGTGATTACCACAGATTTAATAATAGTGCTCTGTGGTGATTACCGTCGTTTGGAAAGTTGGTGAACTCGGCCCTTACACTTAAAGCATATCGAGTAATTTCTATATGAACACAAATATTTCTAATGTCAATGCAAATGAGAGTTCACTTCCAACAACCCTTTTATATTTACAACTTTGATAGCCGCTAAATAATTCAGAGGCGATATAAAATTATGAGCACAAGAAATTCCTAGATGACCTCATAAAGCAGTGCTCACGGGTGGCGAGCCCTTAGACCTCATGGACAGCATATTAAAACGCGCATTTAGGATTTTACGAGCCCTACTTGAGATACGCGAGGGCACAATAGAATGATGTAACTAGACCACACAAATGGTGCTTGCTTTTATTTTCTAGGCTTAACTATCAAATAGCTTTTTATAAGGTAAAGGGTGGCAATCGCGAAACGGTACAAGCAATATTTTTAAAAATATGTAATACTAAATAACATAGAAAGTATAAAATGCTCCGATCTGTCAATCTACATCTCAGTTTATCGACAGATGAAAATGAGCATCACTGTGCTAGGAAATAATTTCAGAAGTGTGAGAGTTATTGTATCACAACTTTGAAATTCGAAGAAGTTTTTGCTGCTTCGCTTTTGGTCTTACAATAATTGACCACAAACACCTTTAATATTATTAGTTACTATTCAAATACACATAAAATAAATGAAGTTAAAGGTATTATTTTTTTGGTTTGGTATAGCAATTTTTTGCAATTTATTCTTAATTAAATAATAGGCTTAAATATTCATATCCATTAAACAGTTTTATCTTACCGACAGCAAAATATTTATAACAATATTTCTACTGGATATTGTACAAAATATATTGATGAAACTCGTCTGCTCGTCTGCCACCTATCACATAGAAAAAAACTATCGTCGGCTCACGGCGAAGCATAAATCACTTACAAAAATTCTTCGACATACCAAGGTCTCCGGAAGCTTAGTCGGTAAAGCAGTTGCCCGGTTAGCAAAAGATCGTGGGTTCCACCTGAAGACTGTCGAAAAAATTTTAAGTGCATAATTTACTTACGTTAAAGGTAATTTAAATATTCACTAACTACCACACTCAAGAGTCGTTGATTAACTTATTTGGCTACTTAAGAAAAAATATTGACACTTATTTTGATACGCACAAAGATTACCGATACTAATATTAATGAACATTAGCTTAAATGACGTCTCTGAGTGCGGCTATTAGACACATTTTGAAATCAGAAATCCCATAATCTAGTCATCTATAAGGAGGGTGAACACCTTCCAGGCAAACGCGTAACATTCAAGTAGATTATTATCAAATAGACCTCATCGTCACTCTTCATCAGGGGAAATTATAGTCAAGCGTTAGCCTATACTCGTAGTCTATAAAAAATCCCTATTTCATTATAAACTCCTGCGTACTTCTAAACTGCGCAGATGGTTAATATAAAAATAAATTGCATTTAATTCTATCTATAATTTTATATTCATCAACAATAGCTATCTCCAACTAAACACAATTTGTCGCTCATCTCATTCAAAATTCGTCGCTCATCTAATACAATTTGTCCCAACTAGTCACAAATCTATATCAGGACCTCCCAATTTGCGAATCAATGACGAATCGATTTACCTACATCACGGCCCATTCATCACACCCCACGACCTGACATCCAAAATGACCAACTTACACACTAAATAAATAGGAAACGAATAAATTCGCACCCAAATTGCTCTATTTCCTGCCAAATCGATGACTTAATTCGTCACGGAATGGACGATAATTGTTTGAATTCGCACTTCAGCTAACACTCGAAAATATACCCTAACAGGCTCGGAATTACAAACTATATTTCAATAGCGTTAGATTGGAAAGATCATTCAAATAATCGAACTATTATTGTCGGGACTAAATGCCAAAATAAAGGATAAAGGGCGCTAGTCCCATTATGAGGAGTTATAACAAATTCCAATAAAAGGAACTTATTTGATTGAATGCCGGCTTTCACCAGCTGGCTCAAGGTGTTTGGGGATTTTTGTCACGTGTCCCCGACAAAAGCGATAAATCGTGTTAGTCATGATTATTGTCACAATACACGTCAGACGGACAATATATCACTATTGCATTGTGGTCAATCGGATGCGACGCTATACGATATTTCAAATTTTCCGATTCAGTGCTTTTCATCCCCTCGTGTAGAAACGCAGTAAACTGTAAACTGTTCGAAAATGTGTCTGTCGACCTATTAATTTACTACCTGATACTGTAATAACCTAATCCAATTAGATATAATTACTTATAGCTGTAATATTTTTGAAAATTACTCTAAAGAAATGAAAAATTGCGTTAATTAGGTAATTAAATAAGAATCGATCAAAGATAGCAATACACGTACAGGAGTCAATAGATTTTTTTTTGGTCAATAGGCTAACACTTATCCACAATCGCACCATTAATTGGGGTTATTTCGCAAAATTGTAACGCTACAAAGAGCTTACGAGTAGAGCACATAAAAAAGATATGTGACTCATCTTATTTCTGCATTAAATCATTAGGCTTCTTGTTAGCGTCCATAGAAACATGGGCTTATGTTTCGCTTTTTATTGAATAATGAGGAGCCAGTACATTCATCGTCCACTTGTTCTGTTCACTGGCATTCAGAGATCAGTACCATACGTAATCTTCTATGTAGGTACCTGTATCTGTCATCAAATCATCCACTTCAATATTTTCAATTTTAAAATCAACATAAACTTCTAAAAAACAATAAGTAATACATAACCGTTAAAACAATCACAATCTGTGTCGAAAGAAAACTAACTGTTAAACTACACATAAGTAAGACTGACATAATAAACGGCAAAAGCAGTTAAGTGTATAATTAATTAGCATCATTGTGGCCGATATAAAGCTTAGTCACTCCGTGAGGAGCGAGGCACCATCAATAACCAGGCTTTGTGCTGATAATGAGACAAAAAATATGGCACATTGAACGCGGGAAAAAACTGTGAGCTAGACAGCGTGCCGCTCGCGTTAGTACGGCAATAGCGACGTGGAACTATGAAACAATGGACGATCAACAGAATGTTATAGCTAAAATTCATATTATGCTAGTTGGGCCACGTTTCAAGAATGAAGTCATATCAGGCTGAGAAACCGACGGCTCTTTCTCGACTTCCCAACATGCAAACAGCAAGCGTGGAAATCCCATCGAAGGGAGGTGGGTATGCATACGGTGTAGCCACACTGCACACTGACGGATTACGAGCGTTTTCAAAGCGTTCACGCCGCGCATGCGCAACGGATGATATGAACGCCGCGGAGATAATATGTCTGAACGCCGTTTTTGTTTTGTGGCGGTCACGCGGAAACACGCCGGCGCATCCGCGGCGTGAACGATGCGCTGCCGCGACGTGGTCGCTGCATCGTCGCTCCGCTTTGAAAACGCTCGCAATCCGCCAGTGTGGCATCTCACTAAAGGAAATCGACCTATTGAACCTCGGGCCTCACCAAAAAAAATTTGTCACTGAACTCAAATCAGCTAAAACCGCCGGACTGGCAATAAGAGGCTGAAGTCAGGCGTTATAATAGAAAAATATCGTATCTGGCTGAGGCCAAGATACACTTCAGGTCGTTGAACAAGCACAGAAAGTAATAAAAATCCAGTCTCTTATAAGCAAATTCCACTCTTAATATTAATGATGAAGACAATGATAAGATTAACCAAGACGATATTGATAGATCAAAGAAAAGTTTACAACCAGTTTCCTTCACAGAAGTACGAGTACTGAGTTACCTAGAATATCTATGATTACTAAATTGACCTCCACTCAAGTATTAAAAGATAAAACATATGACATTATAATTAGTCAATCAAAGAGACAATTTTATAGAATATTCATCATCATCATCATCAGCCCATTTAAGTCCTCACTGCTGGGGCACGGGCCTCCCTCAATCACATGAGGGTTAATTGCCAATTACTCACCACGCTTGGCAGACGGGTTGGCGAGGGTTTTGATATAAATGCAGAGTTTTCCTTCTCTGGGTGCTGATGATCATGCTGGCAGCTTTACCTTAGTCGCCTTTTATGACACCTCGGTAAGAGTGAGGGTGGCCTATTCTACTTTGCCGGGGACCACACGGCACGACACATAGAATATTCATTTGAATATAATCCTAAACAAACTTAGTACTGGAGAAAGTAAGGAAACATTCTCAGAACACATGGACCTAAGACACCAAGTATAAAGACTTATATTGGGGAGACACGCAAGATCTCTGTTACTCATGGGACAAAATTCTATATTAGCACAGTACTTCTATAGGTAATCTATTGACAGGATTAGGTCAGGTCATGATAATAAGCAAACCATGAAACAATATCTACCAAAATAACAAAAAAAAAGCATCGGTCCAGTTGCCGATGATCTCAAGGTAAATTCCTCTAACAACAATGGTCACAGATATTTGTCTAACTAATGCATACATAATCCTTTATCCGCAATACATTTATTCATGAAACAAAGCACTCAATCATTGTCAACAAACAAATATATATATGTATTGTACATATCCATGAATTATGTTAAAAATCAACCTCGAATTATTGATCATTTCCTTCCTTGTTATTAATACTCGCAAATTTCATTTCTAATTCAAATCCAATTCAATATCATTATTGTATCGTAGCTCCATGACGCTGAACATCTGGATAAATCAAGGTCTGAGAATTGAGGAAACCAAACTAAATAGCTCATTTAAAAAAAACTAATAAGCTATTATCTCGATACCATTAAAGATCATCGCGGGCAAAAAATCCAATGCAAATATTAGTAGGAGAAAAAAACCAATCGTAATGATTGTGTCGAACTAGATCAACTTCCTTAAGAGTACAGTTAGTAAAGAGTACGTTGAATTCGCTCGGAGTGAACAAAAACCTGTTCCTCTTTTGTGATTATGAGTTGGTAATTTCTTACAATTATCTCTTTGAATCATGTTTATTTTAGAATTTAATTGGCATAGTAAATATAGGACGTGGTTACTTTTGAAATCAATTTAAATAAGACACAGAGTATGGATAATGGAATGTGCCTTTTGCGTCGTCAACTACTCCTACTACTCACTGTTCTAGGCAAGTTTGCTTTATCATTACTACTTAACCTTAACCGAAACCGAATTTCAGCAAGGGTCATACCGTGTTCATGCCGCCAAAACTGAAACTAAACCGAAATTCGTCTTCATGCCGTAACTGGACCGAAACTGAAACCGGCTATTGCTAAGAGTTTCGTCGGCTGATTTATCTGGTATTCATCTTCTCAATTTTTCTTCTTCCTCAATTCGGTTGGTTTTCAAAATCAGGCGTATCTGCCCTTTTAGAAGAAAGAAAATGACTCATTCGAACTAGTCAAGTTCCTCCAAAAATTCGTTAGCATATTCTGATGTTAGTGCCGGATTCCCATAGACTGCCTTGGTTTCACAGGTAGTTTTCCCGACAGTAGACCGCTCCTATGCAGTCCAGCAGTAGGTACCTACATGCGGAGTTGGTTTTGACCTTAATTTTTATGTAAGAAGCATCACTTGTTAGGTAATCGCAAGTTAAGCATTTCTTGAGTTCAACTAAGTAAACCAACATTTTTATTGAACTCAATTGGGTTACATTAATTAATAACGTTATAAGGCATGTCCCACTATTTTAAAGAAATAAATACGATAGCAACTAAGTACCCTGTTAAAAAACAAAATAAAACTTAACATTTTATCGTCCAAATTTTCTTTTGTTTAAATGTAATCACTTAAGAATATCTTATTTATGGCAATCATGAGTGAGAGTTCCATAAATTTCTTTAATCATATATCTGCAGAGCTATAAATTCATGGTATTATTGTAGACACGGGTTTTGTCAATGTATATTTTTTCTTCAGACTTCGTGGTGCCATTATCTAGGTAAAGAAATATCACGGAGAATCATAATTTTCAATACTTATTATTGGTACATTTTTACTACCTTTTGGTAGTGGTTTTAAAGAATAAATTCGAAGAGATCCAAAGGAATTACGGGCTGACGAGTAGGTATACCTGTGTCGCAATCTTTTTTTAATTAGTTATACCTACCTACATATCTAATAATGATAAGAAAAGAGATGTCACAACTTCGTACCATATCACTGGTCAAATGTTGTTAACTTTGCAAATCTGCTAAAGTTATGTTTATTAACATATACCTAACAGAGAATGTACTAACTAACGATGTTGTTATTGTTTTCGTGTATCATGATCGCCATTAAACGAGTCAAGTCGTGCGCAATGTACAGTCAGCCCCTTAAACCGGTAATAAGCATTTCATCGCTCTCACAAGAGCCGAATTAAAATTGATTGATTGGCGACATAAAATTTTAACGCGGCGACCTGTACATCAATCACGTACAGTCGGCCTGGTATGCTGCTGAACGGCCGGCAGCTTTCAAGTGGGAATAAACACCTGTGCTTAGCTGGAGGTAAACGACAAACTATATCTAGGAGTATAAAATAGGTTGACCAATTATATTAATGTCTCCGCACTCCGACCGGGCAATGATGGCTGGGGCCTTAGGTCGTTATGTCTAACTGGACATAACGACCGAATCGGAGTTCCTCTTCCTTTCACACGTCCTGCATTTCTCCTTTGTTTGGATGCGACAAGTAATATTCTCGTTCTTTAAGGGACGTCTTCGCGCTAAGGTCCCTGGTTTCTTATTCGCTGGATCGACTTTATTAGAAAATCAACGCAGTTGACCGCAGTACAGTGTACTCGCAACTCATAGAGTCGACAAAAGTGAAGATGCATCTTGGTCGTGGTTGTTCTCAGAGTTTACAAGAGTAACCGACTAAGATGAAGGTATAAATGTAAACATTAGCGATCTCTCTGATTTCGCGGATGTTCATGGGCGGCGTTGATTACTTTCCATCAGCTGACTCGCTTGCTCGTTTGTCACCTCTAGCATAAAAAAACTAGGCGTCGAGTACAAGCGTGAAACTACTAGAGACAGCAGAATATCTCATGTTAGAAACCAAAACTTACCCAGATTAAATGTGCCTATGAAGTAAAAGTGGATCATAGTTACATATTCATAAACAATATACCTATCAATTGATCATATCAAAAGTTTTCATAAACTATAAACCGAGAAGTTGCAGGTATCCTTAGGATATCTTCACTGAACGCCGAATGGTAAAAAATAAGCGTCATGAGACTTATTACAAATTGAGACAATATCACAATACGACCGACCGATGAGATCTGCAAACCTTCAAAAAATTAGCGTTTTCCTTTTCTAAAAGGCCGGCAGCTCTCTTGTGACTTCTTTGGTGTTGCAGGTGTACAATGGGTGGCGGTAATCACTTACCGTCAGGTGATATGTCTGCTCGTCTGCCCCCAAATAAAAATAATACATTTTCATAGTCCCCAACTAAGATCCCTTGGACTAGGGAACTCACGGAAAAGTACCATCAATCCAAAATTGCCCTGTGTTCGTACAATATGGTCACCCCATTGATATACGCCTATAATAAAATTAACTACATCAAAGATATTTCCCTCATACACTTAATACGTTTCTATAATAAACATTAATCTAATGATTTCAGATAACGCTTGGACTAACAATGAATACTTAATAAGGTCCGATGAAAATTTAATCGATTATTTGTTAATCTCATAACCTCGATACCAAACTTCACAAAATATCGATGAATACCATTACACCTTGTATTTATAAACTAGCACACCGCCTGTGGATTTTCTTTATGATATTCAAATATTAACATGTAAAAAAAAGATTGAATATAAATACTTTATGGTTTCTAATGTGTAAACATTGAAATTAACATAGAGCGATTTTTTATGGAAACTTAGCTGATTCAATTAAAAATTTGGATGACAGTTTTATTTTTTATTAAACCACAGTTGAAATGGACTGTAAACATGTACCTATATGTGGGACGAAAACTAGCGAGATGCAATATTAAATAGCCACTATCACAGTAGGTATGGCTATAGATGAAGAAACAAGATATTTTTCTATGGACAATATTTAAGATCGGCATTTTATCAATTCATTAATGGATTTTGAAACATATTACAACATGTTTTATTGGTAGCACTTACTGGGATCGAATTCGGGAGACCCCAAGCGTAGCCATCGCTTTTCAGTGTTATTCAATACGCTACGGAGGAGATCAGTATACGTCCCATTTTTTTATGAACAACGCTTGACCACTATCTCACCTGATGGAAAGTGACGATGAGGTTTAGGGTGTAACGCGTTCGCCTAGAAGACCCCTGTTCACGCTTGCCTTAAAGATGTCCTATTTCTTTATATTTTATTTTTATACTGTACTATTATTAACAATACCTACATTGCAGGCTAATAAGAATATTTAAAAACTGAAAAATATGCTGCCAACTGCTACAAATAATAAAACCCTAAACTAATGTTAACAGTTTTCCATCCCTGTTTTATTTCGCTGCTTCGAAATAAATACATTCGTAACAAACAATATTTTTATTATACCTCTGTTTTAGTGGCATCTTACGACTTTAAAGTACAGTTAGTTATTGTATTTTGTGGACTGCAATATAGGGCTTGTAAAACACTGTCTTTGTTGTAAGCGAGTTCAAGTATTGACGCACTACGATTCTCAAAATAAAAGACAGTTTCAACATACAACCGGCGTGAAGAAGAGTCTGTGTTTCGCTGCGTGAGTAAGGATTCCGGAGGCCCAACCCGGGGAAGGGGGGATTTATAGGTTAGCAGCGCACTTTTGACTCCACTGATGTTGCGGATGTCCATGGGCGGCGGCAATCGCTTACCATCAGGTGATCCGTCGACTCGTCATCTATCACATAAAAAAACTAGTGTTTACGCTACGACTAGGGGGAATTTACATTGGTCGATAAGTCAGTCCTCGCCAACCCGTCTGCCAAGCGGGGTGAAGTATGGCAATTACCCCTCATGTGATTGAAGGAGGCCCGTGCCCCAGCAGTGGGGACTTAAATGGGCTGATGATGATGATGATGATAAGTCAGTCGTTAGCTAGGGCTAAGCATTAGGATGCAGGCCTTCCTGCTCCACTTCATTCTATGCGGGGCTAGAGCTACTGACCGCTCACTCACTCATCTAAACGACTTTTAGTCTTGCTACTAGCTGTTCTTATACTGTAACAATACTTCATGTGGGTATATTTTCTGTGTCAGCGGAAAAATACATTCAACTATGTTTGCTCGGAGCTGAAAATATTTTATGGTAACTGTGACTTGGGACAAAGTCAGGCAGGGAACTTTGCAAACAAAAAAAGAGAAGGCTTGCTGATTTCTTTGATTCGAATATTTTTGTGTACCTATGTTTTCGATTAGATATCTTTTCCCTCTCCCTCCAAAAACAGCCTGTTATTGCCGTTTGCGTCCAAACCTGTCGGTTTGGAGACCGGAGTACGATGGACCAAGATCCAGGATTTGGGGAGTCATTACAATGAAGTGACTGCCGTCTGATCTTCGCAACCTTTTAACATCCCTGGTTCCCCAACCGGACCAACCGAATCTTTGTTACACATATCAAAAACTACCCGAATGTTGCAGGTTTTCTCACGATGTTTTCCCTTACCGCCGGCCTAATGGTAGAAATTCAGAGGCGAGCTCGGATTCGAACCAATAACCCCCTTTAGGAGGTGCGCGTTTTCATTCACTGAGCTTCCATCGCTCCTAATAAAGTCGGAAATCGGTCGGAAGTCGGAAAAGAAATTCCTGAGGACTACGTAAGCAGGCCATTTGAAAGCTAGTGCTCCATTTGCTTACTTTTTTGAAACCTTCTCCCTAGATATGTGTCCCCGTCGTTCAATTTTATAACCACACTATCACTTAACCCTAAACTAGCTCCACACATCGGAATCTGGACACAGAGACCTCTTAATTGGTCTATTCAATCCAGTAAATGGAAGCGAAAAACAAATAGCTATCGATCCTTAATTAAAACACTTCCGTTCGTAGAACATTCCAAAATAGGTCTTATGCCGTTGAAATACAGTTGGTTAGACTTCGAGGTGACAAGCCAGGTATGCGCCAGACAAATCGTGTTATGGAGCGTGAGATTCGATTTTTGTGAATTTTATCGGCGTGTTTGCAGCGTTCGCTTCCTTCCTACACCCTGTGACGTCACTCGGGCTTCTTTAACTTAATAATGTCTTTGGTACGGTCACATAAAAGCACATTAATTTATTTATATTAACATACCTAACTGAAAAAAATCGTTGTATACTCGAAGCTTCAAGTGCTTATGTGAATAGGTACATTAAAATTTTACATCGTGTAATGTGTTTACTCTTCATAGAAATTTCTTACTCGAGTGACCTGACACGCAATTGGACAGTTTTTATGAACTTTTGAACTTTAGGCACCACACGCAGCCAGGACACAATGCCTGATTTCGGTCAAACCGGCACACCAGGGGACGCAGATTTTTAGGGAGTTAAGGCAGGACACGGTCGGCTAGCCGCAACCGGCCAACCACACCCAGCCCGGTGTACACCGCTGCAACCAGTATAGGATATTTAGGAAAGGAGGGATTGCTGCTTCGGGATGAGCGTTGATGAGATGAGTTGGGCAGTCTGCCTTTGAGGAATTTTCAATCTTTATGTAGCTGTCCAGGTTCTTCATGTTTCTTCATGTCTCACTGTCAGTTTCGGCGATGTTGAATTCGCTCCTGGTTTTGTTGTAGTATTTTATATCTTGAGACGTGGATCTTGTCTTCGTGGTCTTCAAATTTTGAATCTTCTCACTTCTTACTTTAGTGCTGTATCTTGGACAGTTTTTATATTAAAACATTCTACCATATGTAAAACACTAGATAGTTCGTTTTTGTTGGAGTCTGTTGGCACATTATGATAACCAATATATCTCATGATAAGATCTACTTTCGACGGCGTACCAGTGACAACTGCCAACCATCTGTCCAACTCCAACAAGTGGAGGCTATTTACATCTGTTGTATGGTTTGTCGTATGACTGCCTCGGTGGCGCAGAGGTTAGTGGGTCGCACTTTAAAGCGACAGCTGCGCAAGAGGTCCCGGGTTCGATCCCCGCGCCGGGCCAGAAATTTGTACCTAAGTTTTCGGTAAGAAATTCTTAGTGGCAGCCCGGAGTCTGGAAGTTGGAGGTCTTGTTCCCCCGTGCCTCGGAAAGCACGTTAAGCTGTTGGTCCTGCGCCCGATCCCTCTCCGGTCGTGTCACAGTAGCGTCCCATCGGAATATAGGGGTAAGGGAATAGAGAGTGCACTTGTGTTTACGCACACGCTTGAGCACTATAATATATCCTGCGTACGTGGCTTTGTCGTTGATTGGCCGGCGTAGCCGCACATAATCGGTTGGAGGATATTATGGTTAGTCGTAAGTTTATGTTATGGATGTATCATAGAAAATTGAGGGCGATTCTGTCGACAATTTCAACAAATTTCACCACTGTGAAAACTAGTTTTTTATGTGATAGGTGGCAGACGGGCAGACGGAACACCATGGTAAGCGATTGCCTCCGCCCATGAACACCCGCGACACCAATGGAGTCACTAGTGCGCTGCCAACAACCTTTAAACCTCGCTTTTCGCCGGATTGGGCTTCCGGTACACTCACTCACGCAGCGAAACCCAGCACAGTGCTGCTTCACGCCGGTTTTCTGTGAGGCCGTGCTATCCCATCCCATCCATATCTCCCACGTGGGTCTCCTTAGGTAGGTCACCTTCTCTATGTTATAGGTGGCAGGCAGAACTGCCACCTGACGGCAACACCATAGGAGTCACAAGTACGCTGGCAACCTTTAAACTTGCCTTTACCCCGGATTTGGGCTACCCTGACTCACTAGCTGAATCACAGTGCAGACGCTGCTTTACGACGGTTTTCTGTAAGGCCGTGGTATCAGTCGAGCCGGTATTCTTGCCGAAGCGTGGCTCTTCCATAGTCAAATCGTTTGGCCACTTTGAGAAAGTGGCCAAATTTGAAATAAAACGAATATCACTTATAAATGGCATGGAAGCAATCCGAGCACACTCAATTCATAAAGTTTTGGACCAAAGGACAAATGAACAATGTACGAACGTACTTTTCCAAGGAATGCGTAGCATAACGATCCAAAAAAAACTTTTGACTGATTGATTACAGTTCTTCGTTTCAAATCGTATCTTTCTTACAATGACTTGTTCGTTGAAACGACGAGTTTGTTTAAACAAGTCACAATCATTATTGTGAAGTAGGTAACTTGGATTTATCTTTTTCGTTTTAAGGGTTCCGCACCTCAAAATAAAAAAAAACTTTCCTTATAAGATCACTTGGTTGTCTGTGTGAATAGAATCTTCTATTTAGTTTGTAGTGTGAATGTATTAAATCCTTAGTTCTGTAAAGAATTTCAATGAGTACACACAAATTAAAGTATCGAGTGAGATGTCACTTGGCAACTAGTTTTGGACTGGCAGACGAGCAAACGGTCGTGATGGTAAGCGATTGCCGCCGCCCATGGACACCCGCGACTCCACTGGAGTCAAGTGCGCTGCCAACCTTAAAACCCCCATTACTCAGGATTGGACCTCCGGTAACCTCACTCACACATGCAGCGAAACAAGCACAGTGTTGCTTACACGCCTGGTTTTCTGTGAGGCCGTGGTATCACTCCGGTCGACCCTATGATGCCGAAGCGTGGCTGTCCCAAAATACAAACTACTCTCACAGCAAGAGCAAAGTAGGAGAAACTCATTACTTGCATGCACCTGTAACCTACGCAAGATAATAAATAGCGCAAGCAAAAAATCGCAAGTGCAGAGGGAGCGTTTATCGGAACTTTCCTCATCAATATTTCAGGCGACGAACGAATGAATGAGCGGAATGGGCGTCGAGTCAGCGATTTCGAAAATAGTACACAGCGAATGTTACAACACAATTTCCAATAGGCGGGCGGTTAAATTGAATTCGTTGGTTGGGTTGCTAGGCTTCCAAATTTGTTACAGTTTGTGTAACATAGCGCATTCTCTCTTATCTTGTGGGATGTTTTCAACCCAATATGTCAAAGCTCTAAAGAGACTCCAATATGGTAGGATACCAAACACTACCTATCAAAGTGACGGAACAGCGTGTCCTCCAAAGTGCAGAATGATTTTTTTTTCGAGGATAATGAGGTGAATATGATCATTGTTTACATTTTACAGTATCATTGCATCACCACAAATATGCTTACATACATTACATATAAGACTAGTAAAGTTGTAGTTTCCCTACAAATGACATAATATGACCACTTCTCAGTGTAAAAGTTACTGCTACCAGCTTATTCAATCCATTGGATGCGGGCGGCACAGGACCGATCTGTGTGGAGAACATTGGGGGAGGCCTATGCCCAGCAGTAGACGACTATTGGCTGAAATGATGATGATGATGATGACCAGCTTATTATAAATCGCGATTTTAAGTTATTACCGTCCTAAAGTTCATGTCATCCCATTCCAATACGCAATATTAAAAGGGGCTGGCACGAACTTTGTTCCGGGGCTATTCATTAGTTCGTGATTTGTCCACATCAAAACATGATTCAAGATTCCACATCAAAATATTTTTTTTTAGTACCTAAATACCTTACAGTAGTTATGGATACTAGTATAATTACAGTCAGTTTCTCCAGCTAACTTATCTTGATGCAGCTGGAGATTGCATATATCTCCACCAGGTTTAGATTTAAATTCTCTTAAAGATATTCATGGCAACACCACATCCGGGCCAACTGTACGGGTCGGTTCATTTGCTAACTGAGCCTCTTTTGCATATCCATTCTTTAGGTGCATTTTCGCTTGAAGCGCTCGCGTGTGAAAAGCAGTTGGTGGAACATGGAGAAACTGAATAAACAGGTCATTTTAAATGAAACGGAAATTAATGAACAATGATGACAAAACACAAGCATATTCACGAATGAACAATCTAATTAATGTTTGTGACTTTACCAAGTACACTAATTCTCACTAAAGAAAAAACTCCCTGCCGAGGTCTATTTTTCCTGACCACTATAGTCTGGACATCTTTAAGGCAAGAATGAGCAGGGAGCTTTAAGGAAAACGCGTATCATCGTAAACTGAGATACTGGTCAAGCGTTAGCCAAAAAATAATAATTTTGTAACGTAAAACTGAAATCCAAAATCAAGCATGTTTGTCAGTAAGTAAATCGTAGAGATCTATGAGTATAGCCAAAATTATGTCACCTGCGAGTTCTACCTACCACACAAAATTGAGAAAAATATTTGCTCAACTATGTTTGAAAAATAAAACCACAGAGTTTACACGGCAACAATTCTTAAACCGTGTAATCGGAACGAGAATGTTACAATGTAGAACACCATACACTGCCCAGGAGTAAAAGTAACTTAAAACAGAAACTAAATTATGAATAAGAATGCCGGCTACGTCAATCCCCTTGGATTCTTGCCAGAAGGCAGACGTAACACGAAAAAACTATTGCCAGAACGTTAAAGGTCAAGCATTAAATTTAATCTACTATTTTTCTCTAACAGCGAGTAAAACGGTATCTCATTTGCAATAAAAATGACGGGAATGAGAACTGAGAAACAGTCCCTAAAATATTTGATTGTTTATCAGATAGTCTCAAAGCTAAACGTAAATTGAGTCTGTTATTTAGTACTTGGCTAAAAGTGGACCAAAATAATATACGTTGAAATTTAAATTTTACATTTCACTAAACCTTTGACAATAAATCCTTATATCCCAGTCCAAAATTGAAAAGAGTTACTTAATGTAATACTTAATAAACCACTGAGAAACTTGTATATCTTACTAACTTTTGCCCGCTACGCTCGCATTAAGACAAAACGTAGCCTAGTGATAGAAGCTATGGAGGTGATGAAGAGAAGATGCTCTATCCCATCGTTCAACTATCTCCTCTTAAGAAATCATGTTAACCCGTCGCTCCTTCTGCCGTGAAAACCAGACAGACAGATTTTAACATTTATAATATTAGTATGGATATTACACCGTAGATCATATTTCCTAAAGCAGTAGCAGTCGCTGAATAATCACATAATATCGGACCTAAACCACCTATTTAAATTAGCAACAATTACTATACCCACTAATATCTATGTCTCCAAGTTTCCAAAGCTCAAATTAAATAGCAATTCATTTTCACTTTCAAATTCACATTACCAACATTGTCGTCGTAATGCAATTACCAAATCAGGTGGGTGTTCTATCGCCAACCAATCCGCAAATCGATAGCGTTTCACAATACTAAACGAACGTTATAAAAGTGGAAAACATGAATGAAGAGCTCCACCCTGGAAGGCAGCCAAATGTCGGGACGGGAGGAACCCACGCCGTGTTCCGTCTGGAACACAATCTTGGAAAGGTTAAGGGTGACAAAAATAATGTAATCAGCCACTTTATGACGTAATAGATACTTGTGGATTAGCAGCAAACATACTTAGTATTCTGACACATTGGGGATAAACGTGATGGACTCGAGGTTGTAAGAAACTACGAATTCATAGGAGAGGCGGCTGAAAAGACATTTTGTTTGTGATCTGTGTTTTTGCTGCGTGAGGGGAATGAAAGGAAATATTATTTTATTTGGTCGACATTGTCATAATTTTGCATCTTAATGTTAGAAAGAAGCATAAACCTTACTTTTTTTTTGCTGACAATGAAAGTGTTTTTGCAGTCCTTGGGATATAGAATTTAACGGTCTATATGTACTTCATATAATGATGGGTAAAACTTATGGGCAGAATCCTGGACGTAGGATAAAATCGTGGTTGCAGAACATGCGGGAGTGGACCAAGATCACCAGCGTGGAAGAAAACTTTTCCGTCTCGCAAAAGATAAAGAGAGGTTCAAGAAGCTGACGGCTTCAAGACTGAAGAGGCATCCGAAGAAGAAGAATGTACTTCGTAGTAGATATGACTGGTCAAGCAACAATTTCTTTTATGATAATTACAGTATATTTATTGATTTTGACGTGTCAGCCTGTTTGTTGATGTTCGGGTATAAGTCGATTCTCCCTCTCCGGTCGTGTCTCACTGGTGTCCCATCGGAAAATGAGGGTAAGGAAACCAAGAGAGTGCCTCCAAATACCAAATAGAAGAAGCTGCTAGTGTTGCAGTACGAGTGGAGTGAATTTCCCAAGATTTTTCTATCTTGTGTGTTGTCTTGGTGATCAATCACAAACCCTAGCTATGTTTAAGCTAGGGTTTGTGTTCACCTACACCCATCATACTCGTAATAGCGATGACTTGATTTCTAATATGATGAAGGCCTTTGCCCTGCAGTGTGACATTTTATAGGCTGATACTTTTTTGGCTTTTAATAAAAAGCAAGTCGGAAAACTAAGATAAAAATTAAGAATTGGAATAAATAATGCACTTAAAACTTTTCGACAGTATTCGGGTGGGACTCGAACCCACGATATTTTGCTAACCCGGCAACTGTTTTACCGACTAAGCTACCGGAGGAATGTCGACAAATTTTTGTGTATGCTTTTTGCTTTGCTTCTTAATGTCAAAAAAAATTTAAGTGCATTATTTACTTAAGAATAAATTGTAAAAGATTGCTATACCCAAAAAATTCATAATTCAAATATTTCAATTCAATTCAAATAATTCTTTATTTGCATAGGCTTGTACACAGCACTTACAAATCGTCATACATTTGAATGACTTAAAACTATTTATAAGTACTTATGTATAATTCACATGTTAATACATATATATGTTGATACATAAAATATACTAAAGAAATAAATAAACATAATGCGATTCTACCACCGGCTCGGAAAGTTGTTTCTGGTCGAGAAGATCCGGCAAGAAACTCGAATAAGAATTGTAACTCTACTTATAGATTGTGTTTAGCCCGTGTTTTGCAATTAAGATCATAGGATTTAAAAAGTACAATAAAAGCAAAACCTACTTGATTACAAAGTAAAGATAAACAATGAAAATAAATAAGATAGCTGTTTCCTTTACACAGCAAAATTGTGTACCAAATCATTTCCCCCAGAGCGGGAAATGAGACCACAGAAGTTACGATGTGGAAAATCCGTGAAAGTTTCTTTGCCGCTAAATTGCGACGGATGGGATAGGCGGACGTCACACAATGTTTATTAACAATAAAGTCTATTGCAACTGGTAAAAGAACGGCCAAGTTACTTCAATACAAAGTGTATCTGTGAACCTTTTTTGACCACAATCTCACCTGATGGATAGTGACGATGAGGTCTACTAGGACGTAACAGGTTTGCCTGGAAGATGCCTGTTCCCTCTTGTCATAAATATGTCCAAATTGTAGTGGTCCTGAAAAACAGGGTACGGTAACCTCAGTACTTTCAATTACACTATCTTTCTTTTTTAATTTAGAGAAGATCACCAAAACAGAAGTGATAATCACATGTCAATTTTATTATTAGGTGATCTACCATGAACATACTTATACTCAGCCTTCATTAAACTTGTAGGCACATTTCACAAAAGTTGATAACTTAAAATTACATTCATATAGAAAAATGACCGTGTTCGCGCTTGAACCTGGCAGCGATAATGCCGTGCCCCGAAACAAAGCGAGAGATTTCATCAATAATGTACAACAGGCAGTTTATGAGCCGGCATTCGAGTAATCACTATAAATCTTCCGCAAAAAATAATATGTTCCTTCTTATAATGACGTTTGTAGAGTGAATATTGGTATCTTTCCAATACGGAAGATACGAATATTCACACTTGTGCACTTTTTCTACTTTTTATTTTGGTTGGCAGCGCACTTGTGACTCCACTGGTGTCGCGGGTATCCATAGGCGGCGGCAATTGCTTACCATCAGGTAATCCGTCTGCTCATCTGCCTATCACATAAAAAAAAATATGGCCACCCTCTTTCATCTACATCTCCTGTAATACCTAGTGTTGAGATTTCATTTGGTTATTTTTATTGCAATAAAGTATATACATTCATTCATTCATGGTATTTCCAGTTCATAATTCACATGATATAAATGGGAGCAATGGTAGCTCATTGGGTAGAACATTGGGGGAGGCCTATGTCCAGCAGTGGACGTCTATTGGCTGAAATGATGAATGGTAGCTCAGTGGTCACGCGTTTTCTTAACGGGAGGTCGTAGGTTCGAGTCCGAGCATGCAACTCTGTTTTTTTTCTGAAATCTCTGTATATTTCTGCCATTAAGTTCGGTGGAGAGGAATAAAATCGTGAGAAAACCATTACTTTTCAGTATTGGAAACGTGTAAGATTCAGTTGCTCTCGTTCGCTTGTTCCGAATGATCGACATTCGATTATTAGATTATCATCACCCTTAATAATCTAATAATCGATTGTACTATAGATAGTATCGATACTATCGATCATTTTCAGTATTTCAGTATCGATTTAATCGAGAGTATCGTCAATTTAAACGATTACAATCGATTATATGGTCCAAAAATTAAAACCGATTTAATCGACAGTATTCCCACACTAGCACATGTTTGTTGATAAACCGATATTTTTGTTGGGTCTGGGGGTCTGTGGTACCTAATAATAAAATTGACATGTGATTATCACTTCTTGGTTCCTGGTTTCCAGAGTACAAGGGAAAACCTTAGTTTGGGACCAGGAATGTATGTGATGTTGTTAGTCTCTAATTATTTGTTTTATATTTTCTTCACAGCCTCTTCCATATCTGCCTTATCTATGGTCCATACGTCACAAGGCCACACTATGGTAGCCGCCCGGCGCCGCCCGCCCCCGCTCATGACTAAGCAGGATTAATACGCTGCGAAGGTACCTACCCGTTGCCTACGCACTGAAACCGAACGCGTGGGCGTACTCGAGAAAATTGATACAGGGTGCTATGGTATATGAACCACTACAAGCTTTTGCTAGAGAGGAGACGAGAAACACCTGCTTAGAGTTTTTTTTTGGGGGGGGGGGGACTTCATCTTGTCACATACATATGGGGAAAAAGACGGGATGTGGGACTCTAACCTTAACCAGTACCCCTGGGTTGTCCATCTCAATTCTCAGTGCATTCGTAGCTGGGTACAGTTTTACCAATTTTATAAGTTACACCAATGTACCTGCGCAGAAGTCTCATTTTCGAAAACCTCGTCAAAATCTTAACTAATCACAACGCTCCATTTACGCGCGCCAAAAATTACAATTTCTTATTGGTTGATGCGCCAGCGCCATGTTCGGAGCCATTGTGGTTAAGAGATAGATAGCATTCTTCTCTGGATTTTTTATATTTTAATCTTAACGTAACGCAATAAATATTTCAACTACTTTCGCAATCGTAATCAATCGGATTTAGCTAGCTCTACTGCGTAGACAAATTTTGCTGATGTAACTTATAAACGTGGTACAGCTGTACCTCAAAGCCGGGCGGTACTATACAGTACCGCTAACTGATCGTACTTGCAGCTCCACCTTTATCCAAAATACGTATTGCCATATTTTTATATCATAAAAGGTGACAGACGAGCAGACGATCCCTAATGATAAGCTATGCCTGACGCCCATGGGCAAGACCAGTGGAGTGTGCAACCTTTCAACTTCTCTTCCCCCTGATTGGGCCTGCGATACCCTCACTTACTTGGCGAAACACAGTGCCAGCTACCATGAAAGTCCCTGATGCGACACATATTGCCATATTTTTATATCATAAAAGGTGACAGACGAGCAGACGATCCCTCATGGTAAGCTATGCCTGACGCCCATGGCAAGACCAGTGGAGTGTGCAACCTTTCAACTTCTCTTCCCCCTGATTGGGCCTCCGATACCCTCACTTACTTGGCGAAACACAGTGCCAGCTACCATGAAAGTCCCGGATGCGACACATAACCGCGTACCAAGCAATCTGATAGGCAGCCGAATCATATTGTGCGCATCCATCACACGATCCACCCGGAAGTCTTCCCTCCAGCAGAATTACCCTCTTTAGTTGCTGTACGACCTGCTCGTGCTCGGACGCTAGATGACCTTAGATTTTTTTTTCTTTTTGAATAAATATTTCACAACATCACATACATTGATCTGACTCCGAGATAGGTAGCTCAAGCACCTGTGTTACGGATATCAGAATCAACAGTGGGATTACAAATATATACATATAATACATTTCTTTTGTAAATACATACTTATAATACATAGCAAACACCCAGACCAATACAAACAAACATGTTCATGCACACAAATGTTTGTACTGTGCGGGGATCGAACCCGCAACCCTTGTATCAGAGGCAGCGTTCACTACCACTGTTCCAATCGGGCCGTCGAATTATTAGATTATGTTATTATGATTCAAAGTGGTAAGATTGGCGTCTTGTAGTGATGGTAGCTGATCCACTATGGGTCATGGAGCCATATCGGTACAAAAAAGTAAGTTATAGTTATATTATTAGTAACATTGAGTCACACAATCTAGTATCAAACTTTGTATTCTCTCAGTGATTAGTACTAGTTTAAGATGGTAAGTATCGGGGGTGCTAGGAACTGCACAGCCGGTCGTATTAGTCTTTTTTTCCATTAACTCACTGAGGTAAGTAGATGTGTAATGGCTGCCTAAAACATGATTTACTGCTAGTTTAAGCTATCAGATAACAAACATTTTATTCATTCATGAAGTGAGCAAGCATTTGTTTGTCTAGCTCCAAATCTGAAAACTCAAAAACACCATGCAGCGATAACAAGAACTTTCAGAACGACGACAAACATTACCCGATCGATTTACCTAAAAATAAGTCTCATAGCGTTAGCCCGACTTGAACCAAACACCCTATATATATCCGTACGCTGTACCCGGCGTCGCTATGTCTCAGTCGCGACACACTTTCCATTGACGGGGATGCTGCCCCCTCCCCATTGAACCCACCCCCACTCCGAAAATATCCATGGCTGTAGAACAGGAGTACTGGACAACAAGAATAGGGGTTCCGCGACTATTTTGAACAGTCTTTTCCCATTTATTCATATGAGTTTTCAAAGTTCACCATGTTTCAGATAATGATTTTGGACGTATAATCATGACTCGGCAGAGGATTAAAAGTTGTCATCATTGTTTTATGTGAAATGTTACCAGAGGATCACCTGGTGGTTAGCAATTGCTGCTGTCCATTTACCTCTGCAACATCATTGATGTCATAACTGGGTACTGCCAACCTTTCAACTTTTCCAAACTCCACTTATTAACTTTACCGAAGTTATGGTTCTAATCTTTGCTATATTTACTTACATGTTCACACTGTTAACGGAACCCTGATAAAATTGCTAAAACTCACAACAATGAACTAAAATAAGCAGCCGAAATGGATGATGCTGCAAATAGAAAACTCACTCGTCATCGTCCATTCAGCCAGTGATCCTGAAATTCTTAAGTCGATTACTCCATTTTTGCAAGCATAAATTACGTGGGCGTTATTGTTAGTGGAAAATTAGGATCCGTAAGACACGATCGAGATGTATGACCCATCGCGATCAGTAAAATACTATTACATTGCTACTACATCTGATGAATGGAACTGGTAGTGGAACTGTTTTGAGGGAACGTCGTCGCCATCCAATCTTGGATTTAGGCATCTCGCCCATTGTTGTACCTTAGATATCAAGTGCCGGACAATCCAATTTCGATCTCCTTGCCATCGGCTGTCATCCATGGAGGATCATCTTCATCGTGCTGGCTCTTTCGAGATCTAATCTTGGATTTAAACTTCTTCCCTCTTTTTCCACTTTAAGCGAATTTGTGCTGGATCCAATCTCGACTTTTGTGCCGTCGGATATCATCATCCACCCGGGTATGCGATGGTCTGCTGCACCTTTTAATGTCCGCTCTGGATCTCCATCTCAGAGCTAAACTTGCGAAGAGAAACGTATTCGTTTCGCTGATATCCATGTTTTTAAGGATAACTTAAAAATAAATCACAGGCAGCTCTGTTGCATAATACGATATGTTGAAGATTCCGCAGTAAAAGCGATTTACGCGATGTTCAAAGTTGAACTCACGTCGAATACCCTTGGCCACGTGTCGACAAGAACACGTCTTTTTCCTCTAAATACCTTTTATAAAGTAATAATACCTCTAAATATCTTTTATAGGTGAATACTAGACAACCCCCTATTTGGTGATTTTAGGCATCAGATCATAGAAACAGCTTCACCACACTCTGTTAAGGTGACGGGTAGGGCACACTAGCGACGCCAATCGATTATAATTTTTAGGTACTAAACTGGATATCTATTTTAAACAATTTCAGGTTAACAACTTCTCGGCAAACACTTATACTATTTATTAAATAACCATGCAAAATGTTGGGTCCAACGCGTACGTGAAAAATTGATTCACGCCAAAGGCGGCTACTTTTGGCGTGAATCAATTTTTGGCGTACAAAAAGGAACCCAAAATTTGTGCATGGTTATTTAATAAATAGTATAAGTGTGTGCCAAGAGGTTGTAACCCCGAAATTGTTTTAAATAGATCCGGTTTAGTAGCTAAAAATTAAAATCAATTGACGTCGCTAGTGTGCTCTACCCGTCACCTTAAGAGACTGTGTTCAAACACGGTCGCTTTTGTGTCATAAAAGTTTTAATCTTTCTGTTCAAAAAAAATCTTAGCTCAATAACTTTCAACCTTCACCAGGTCAACTTGCGGTCTTATTTACAAAAGGTCACCTAAAACCAAAACAGCATGAAATTCCTCGACCCTTCAATTTCAAACTCTCGTGTGATAAAAGACTCAAATAAGGCTATGTTTGAATGGCACGACATGAAAGAGCTCTTTTTAAACATTCTGTGACCGGACAAAACGCTAAAACTAATTTATTGGTCACGCGTAAGAATGCCATTCAGCGACCATAAAGTACTGGAAATGACCCGCGTTCATGATAGTAAATAAATGTAGGTACTGAAAGTCAAGCAGAATTTGAGTACCTACTCTCTTATCTCACTTATTTATCAAAATAATATGATGATGAATCATCAAATATAACAACCTTCCATGTATACTCGTAGTTATACAAATTCGTCAATTATCTTCAACTGATTATTTACGTTAAGGTGACGGGTAGGGCACACTAGCGACACCAATCGATTTTAAATGTTAGCTACTAAACCGGATCTATTTTAAACAATTTCGGGATTACAACCTCTCGGCAAAAACTTATCATCATCATCAGCCCATTTAAGTCCCCACTGCTGGGGCACGGGCCTCCCTCAATCACATGAGGGGTAATTGCCATACTCACCACGCTTGTCAGACGGGTTGGCGTGGGTTTAGATATAAATGCAGAGTTTTCCTTCTCTGGGTGCTGATGATCATGTGTCAGCAGCTTTACCTAAGTCGCCTTTTACGACACCTCGGTAAGAGTGAGGTTGGCCTATTCTACTCTGCCGGGGACCACACGGCCAAACTGAACTTATACTATTTACTAAATAACCGTGCACAAATGCGGACTCAACATTTGTACGCGAAAAATTGATTCACGCTTGTAGTGGCCGTTTTTGGCGTACAAAAACGGACCCAACAATTGTACATGGTTGATTAATAAATAGTATAAGTGTTTGCCGAGATGTTGTAATCTCGAAATTGTTTCAAATAGCTTATTAGGTTTTGTAGCTAAAAATTAAAATCGATTGGCGCCGCTATGGTGCCCTACTCGTCACCTTAATGTCAAAGACGTTTGCTTCAGTAATTGAATTAATATCAATAGAGAAAATTTGACAGACTGTAGTAACCTTATTTTGACTGACCTATCATTTAAAATCTATTTTTTTTTTAAATATATAATGTATACAGGTAAACATTTACATCCATTTAACCGCAATCAACCAACCAACTATTCTGAATAACATTTTGTTCTATGGCTTGAAAATTAGCATTAAAAAATGTCAATATTTCCTTCCTACGATATGGATTCCTTCAAACGAAGCGTGAAGAAGCGGGCCAGTATGGCGGTACCAACGGAGGTGCTGCCTTAACATTGCTTCCATTGTAATTGCAACTTGGGCTCTTCTCTTGCTTACCATCAGGCTGAGGAAAGCCAATATACTGTGTCACTATAAAACAAAGTCAATCACGTCATTTGGGCATTTTATTTTGGGGGAGTCAATGATGTCAAATAATGTTCTTCGAAATGGTTGGTAGAAGACGTGGTTAAAAGGATAATAATACATAATTTTTCTTTTGATAAAGATGTTTTTGCATTCTTTAGACAATCCGTTGGGACACTCATGCAAACATGTCTAGAGGATTATCCTTTCACTAGTGCGACCAACTTTTTGGCCTTAGGCGGGACAATTCCATGAAGGTATATTAATTTTTAATCATACTCACCTGATCTTATTTACTTTATACGCCGTTATTTTTTTATCGTTTACATTTCGAAAACCAAATATATCATCGTTTTAGCATGTCAGATCAACAAAATAAGCGAAAAAAATACAGCTGTTCCATACATTAATACCGGGTGGAAATACTATTTTATTTTATTTCACATATTTTGTTGATATAACATGCTAAAAAGGTTTCCGGGATGCAAACGATAAAAAAATTACAGTGTATAATAAACTTTGAAAGGCAATGTTCATGAAAATTAACTCTACTAAATCAACTTATACTTTTTATTGCAACTTTTAATTGTATGCATCCTCCGAACCTATACTGGTGTATATGTTACAGTCATAGTGATTAAATAGCTATTATACATAATGACTGGTCATTATAGATAATGGCTAAATTCACTAGTCAAAGTAATAAATTAATCACTTTGTCTGGACATTATACATAATAGCATGTCAAAGTTAGCCAAAGTAATAAATACGGTCTGGCCGACTTGTTACCCCTCCCGCTCTTCATCCCGCTACCGCGTGGCGTGATCGGCATCATTTCGTGGCTGACGCAATAGTGTTTGTTGTCGTCTAAAATGTCAAACCTCATGTGTAACTCAAAATGTCATAAGAGCCTTACTTGTAAGAATAAATAATAATTATGACCTGGTTAATTAATGTCACTTCGTTTTAAAAACTTTATTATTTTTGTCTTTATTGGGTGTTGATCCCTGTGTTTTTATTTTTTTCTTTTATTGCCAGTGAGCTTTAAATTTATAAATTAAAGTTAAATAATTTTATAACAATGTTAATTGACGTGAAATTACTATATTATGTTATTTTAATTTTTTAAATAATCTTTATGATTACATTGTTAAGGCAAATTGAAATAGAATTATATAATCTTAAATGCAAACCTACATGTTTTATTACATTAACCAAGTTATCGAAGATATTATATATAATAGCTAGTTAATGTGACTAATTTTGTGTCCATTATCACTTTAACCAAACTGAGTAGATATTATGCATAATGGCTAGCCATTATACATAATATCCAGATTTATTACTTTGTCTGTAACATATATATTCTATCAATACAGTGTTGTTACTTACCTTCATAATATCTTAACTTTTATACTACTTATAATCCATATTTTCCCACCTAAACCAAAACGTGTAGTGACCCTATCTGTGACATCACGGGACGCGCTCACCGGGCCTCTTCAAAGACATGAATGGACCGGATGATAAAAAACACACTTTAAACTGTTTAAAGCTTTTGTCCAGCTATCGGAACTTGAAGGGTGGTCACAAACGCTTATATTTGTTAAATTAGCTTTTTCATATGCGTTAATTTTATTCATGTTATCATAATAGGAGGGGACCAAAGTTTATTAGAATGTATAGTTTAATTTTAATATCGCACCTGGTATTTCACATTCTGTGAATTTTATTCATAGTTATTTAATAAATACTTATATTAGGTAGATACTCTGACCTCTATAAGTATTAAATTTAACTTCATATCACCTGTTATTTAGAATTTTATTAATTATTTGTATAGTTCTTCTTCTATTCGGGGCGAAGCCGTAACCAACAAATCATTTTTTTTAACATTAGAATAGCCAAACGTTTGGCCACAATCTCACCTGAAGGTAAGTGATAATGTGACCGAGGATGGAGCATTTTTTTACCTGACTACGGCGAAGCTAAAAGGAGGGTTATGATTTTGACTTGTATGTATGTATGTATGGTTGTTCATCTGTTCCCTCATAACTTCTGAACTAGTTATCATATTTGAACAAATAGGGTGTCGTTATAGGCGATATGACGTCGCGTTAAATTGACTACAGCGCCCTCTAGGGGACTTAGAGTAAAGAACTAAAAAAAAATTTTGCGTGACGATACCGTTTGGGGTTTCAAATGAAAGAGCTTTTCAAATATGTAATTATATTTACAAAACTAAAAATATGTTAAATAAAAAAAAGTTTAAAAACTAAAACCAGACTACCAAAAAAACACGCAATGCCTATTTATTATTATAATGAATCTGTTTTGCTACAGTAGGATACGACCACTGCTATACGGCATAATAATTTCAGCAGAGACAATTTTCTTGTTTCGTACTTTTTAGAGCGTGTTTTTTTTTGGTAGCCTGATTTTAGTTTTTAAACTTTAATTTTATTGAATATATTTTTAGTTTTGTAAATATAATTACATATTTGAAAAGCTCTTTCATTTGATACGTCAAACTAAGTCATTAATTCATCAGGGTTATTGATCGCCAATACTTTTTTTATAATTTTCATTTATTTTGGAAATGAAACAAACATATTTTAGGATATGTAGGTACTCAGGTTCTTTTATGTACCTAGCAGTAGCACCAATCCTTTTCGTATTGGACTAAATGATAAAAAAAGACTTTTTGCCCTTAATAGTTTTAATTAACATGCATTTATATACATAACACACACACGCACTCCCTCCTCTTCACACACACAAACATGCGCACACACACACGCACATACATATACTCACTCACACCCTAAAGACGCACCTAAACAGGCAAACATACACATGCACGCATCAAACTATTAATAAAAGAAAAAAAAGTAAGAAGCCACTAGTCTCCACGACAAAAGGATTCTTAGTGTGGAGTCCAGCGTTACACTATATGTACCTAGATGATACTTATTAAATCCCTAATATCCTTTCATTGTAATAGCTTAGCGTATTATGTATCTCCAGAATAAATATTTTTATTTTATTATTTTATGTAAGAGTGAGGGTGGCCTATTTTACTCTGCCGGGGACCACACGGCGTATGACGTAAAACGTAGCACGGAGGTGTCGTAAAAGGCGACTAAGGTAAAGCTGCTGGCATGATCATCAGCACCCAGAGAAGGAAAACTTTGCATTTATATCAAAACCCTCGCCAACCCGTCTGCCAAGTGTGGTGAGTATGGCAATTACCCCTCATGTGATTGAGGGAGGCCCGTGCCCCAGCAGTGGGGACTTAAATGGGCTGATGATGATGATGATGATGATTATTTTATGTTAGACCAGTATTGACTTTAAAAAGAAACTGATTTTCATATTCCCTCGCTGAGTACGGTTTCTACTCTTCACTTACTCGTATATTCGTTCCTTATTCTGTCGCTTAAAACCTTTCCATCTCCCACTGACAATCAAGCCCAAGCGATATGTGTCACCCTTGATTAGGCCTCACTCATCACTCAGATTACTATTGCCCAGTTAGAGCCAAAGTAGGTCGTATTAGGCAGATAGTTCGCCAATCAGCACGGGCCGGGAATATGTCTGCTCATGAAATGCTCGTTTTCGCAATACAACGCGCGTTCGGGGTATTATTTACGGTTGCGCTGGGGTGCCCAACATTGTGTCCGTTACCCTAAATATCGGGGAAATGTCGCCAGGGTGAGGCTAATTATTATTTTTATATTAGAATAGCCGTGTGGTCCCCGGCAGAGTAGAATAGGCCACCCTCACTCTTACCGAGGTGTCGTAAAAGGCGACTAAGGTAAAACTGCTGGCATGATCATCAGCACCCAGAGAAGAAAAACTCTGCATTTATATCAAAACCCTCGCCAACCCGTCTGCCAAGCGTGGTGAGTATGGCAACTACCCCTCATGTGATTGAGGGAGGCCCGTGCCCCAGCAGTGAGGACTTAAATGGGCTGATGATGATGATGATTAGAATAGCCAGACATTTGGTAACAATCTCACCTGATGGTAAGTGATGATGATGGATCATGTCTGTCTAGTAAACGTCTACTCACTCTTTTCTTGAATACGTTCAGATCATATCGTTCAGGGAACACATCTTCCGGCAGAGAGTTCCATTCCTTAGCCGCACGCAACATGAATGTATATTTGAACCGTTTGGTACGAATTGCCGGTATTTCCACGACATAAGGGTGGCAACCCCTTCTCCGTCTTGAATCCCGATGATGAAAGGGACTACAACAGATTAAACGCCTAAGTAAATTCATACAACATTTCATACATCGATCTGATTACGTACCAAGTACCTATTATTTTATAAATCCTCGTGCCTATTTCTACCATCAGCTCGACGGTGAGAGAAAACATCGTGAAGAAATATGCACGTCTCGGATAGTTTCTCAAAATTATGGATACCTACAATATTTGAGATAATGATTTTGAACATGTCACCGATCCAGTTGGTCTGGTAAGATAATGATTCTGAACATGTATCGGATCCAGTTGATCTGGTTCCCCTGTGTAAGGGTTGCGAAGGTCAGACGGCTTCCCGAGTCCTGGATCATGGTCTAAGCGTACCCCGGGCTACCGACAGCTTTGGACGCTACTGGGAATTACAGGAGAAGGTTGATTAAAAGTTAAGTGCTGGCAACACCGGGTTGCGCAATAAAACTGAATGTATGCAAATGACACGGGCGCGATTCTCCACAGATTCATCTTGTAAGTCCTCTCCGGGAATGGCTACAAACGCGCCGGCTCGCTAAAATGGCGCTGTTTACTATCACCACAAAATATATTGACACGGAACGCCGGCTACCGCCTACATCGCATGCTAAACAAGCTACGTACACATACCTACATACACGCGTACGGTGTACACGTGTGTATCTCCTTACTGAAACGTCTCAGTGATCCGACTCAGTCAAATGATACTCTGTTCGGAATCTCTCCGAATATATCATTCGACTCAAATGTATCGCGTAGTCTCAAATACTAGGGATTCATATATGTTTGTTTAACCAGTATCTACATCTTAGTCTGTGGTTACCTAACCTTTGTTAACTAAAACTGTGATATAAAGTGGAAATTTTGTAATTTTTTTTTGTTTTAAACAAAGGTCCACCACAGTGCGCTTCTCACGCCACTTCCTACCGCGCGCAGTAAAACTATGGAATCAGCTACCAACGATGGTTTTTCCGAACAGATACGACCAGGTGATCTTCAAGAAAAGAGCTTATTCCTCCCTTAAGAGCCGGCAACGCATCTGTGATGCCCCGTGTGTCGCAGATGTCCATGGGCGGCGGTCATTCACTTATCATCAGGTGAGCCGTCTGCTCGTTTGTCTTCCATGATGTAAAAAAAAAGAAGTTCTATGTATAAATCTCTAGGAAAAATACATTTTGTTTTAGGTAGTGCAGTACCTATGTGTCCATGTCACGATAAAAAAAAAGTTTTAGTTTTTACGTCCGTAGTGCATACAAAATGTATTTATTATCTAGTGTGTGCTCCTGCTCTCGCTCGTACTGAAAATACAGTGATTCTTGTAAATAGATAATGGCCCAAAGATTTAATCAAGCGCCATTTTACCAGGCCGAGTTTTAACTCCGTGATGGCGCATACAGACCACGATTAGCAACATGTTCACTAAAGTTACACAGCTCAAGGAATGCAAGCTCTCATTGTTTCCCCATATTTTAACGTTTTCTCGGCAATAAACCGCCAAACGGTGTTGCCAGACGGGTTTTATGAAAAGTTACCTAAAGTAATTAAACGGAAAAGTAGCAACTAACCTTCTTGTGAGTTTTCTGTTGATAAGCTTACAATTTATTATGAGGTCCTAGCTTAATTCCCCTATTGAGACCAGACAGTAATTCCAATGAAATAGAGAAACGGTTCTTTATACAATTTGACAAAGTTGTAGGTAGTATAGAAGTCCTATAAGCTTATTACACTATAGGAAGTCTGATACTCAAATATTTTATAACAGATTTAAAAAAAGCACCTTGTAGTAACTATTTCTAAAATCACCAAAATCTTAAAGACTCAAATATTACTTACGTCAAAAGGTTACAAAAATGAACTACAACGTTGTAGGTATTGGACTTCAATTGTTTTATTGGACCGCAAATTAAGTGACTGCTGTAGGACGTCTGGTATCATCATCATCATCACCAGCCTGGTAGTAATAGTATAGGCTTCTGCTACTGCTGAGTATAGGCCTCCTTTCCTTTACGTCAATGTAGGTCTTGAGTCGCTCGGACCCATGTATTCCCCACGATTTTGGTGATGTCATCGACCATCGAAACTGTACGACCCGGATTTCGTCTGCCGGTTCTAGGATACCATTCGGTCAGTATTTTACTCCATCTGCCATCACCGCGCCTAGATAAGTGCCCTGCCCAATTCCACTTTAGTACCATCACCCTAGGTACCTAGCCTATAACTAACACTAATTATAGCAGATTTAAAAAAATGCCCATTAGTAACTTTTTCTACAATCGCTAAATCTAAAGAGTCAAAAGTTACGTAAAAAGGTTACAAAAATTAATTAATGGTTGAAGCTGCGCATCAATGTAGGTAGGTATTGGATTTCAATCAACTTGTTGGCCCACATATTAGTAACTGCCATAGAAAGTCTGGTACCTAACAAAAATTATAATAGTTATTAAAAAAATCACGTAGAACCAACTTTTGTCTACCACCACCAAGATCTTGGTCCCCGGCAGAGTAGAATAGGCTACCCTCACTCTTACCGAGGTGTCGTAAAAGGCGACTAAGATAAAGCTGCTGCACCACCCAGAGAAGGAAATCTCTGCATTTATATCTAAACCCTCGCCAACCCGTCTGCCAAGCGTGGTGAATATGGCAATTACCCCTCATGTGATTGAGGGAGGCCCGTGCCCCAGCAGTGGGGACTTAAATGGGCTGATGATGACGATGATGACCAAGATCTTAAAGAATCAAAAGTTACGTAATAAAGTTACAAAACTGAACTTCTGGCAACGCTACGCAACGTTGTAGGTATTGGACTTCAATCAGCTTGTTGGTCTGCAAATTGAGTGGCTCCCATAGGAATGCGCTGGGCTGGCCGAGTAGACTTTTATGGCACGTTAAGTGTGGTGGAACGGTGGTAGAAACATTCTTGCATTCATTGGAAATTAAGTGGTTGAAACCGAAATGTTCCACAGGAGACATGAGACTGAGAAGCATTGAATGTTAATAGATAGTTAGTACCTAACATAATTTAAGACTTAGGTATAAGGACCAGTATAGTTAGCGATCTTCGTTCAACATAGGTAGATAGGGGAGGTCTACGTTGAACAGTATCCATGGCAGAGCCACGTTTCGGCATGGCCTGCGCTGCGTTTTGCCAAGTGATAGAGGGTACCAGATGCCTAATCCAGGGAAGAAGGGTTTGAATGTAGTTAGCGCACTTGTGTCCACAGATGTCCATGGGCGGCGGCAATCGCTTATCATCAGCTGATCTGTCCACTCGTCTGCTACCTATCACATAAAAACAGTGAACGACGATTGGCTGATTAATAAATTGATTGGCTAAGTCGAAAACAACGTGACCTGTCTATCTTGATTTCACTTGAATTTAAACGAAAAAAAATGTAACATGTCCCAAAACTAAATAGCTTATGAAAACCAAACGTTATCGCATGTGTACGCTTCCCGTAAGTAACCGCTTTCATTCCACACAAACTACAATTTATCAAAAAAATAAACCATTTTATGTCATCCCGCACACTTTCCACAGAAATTCGCAAAGTATAATGGCATAATAGGTACATACGATGACAGTGCAGACTTGATATGGGCAATAAACCGGCGAATAACTTACACTACGACAATTACAACTGAAATGCATTGCGAATGAAAGCGCTGCACGCAGAATGGGTTGTCTGCCTCTTTATCAAATGGCTGAATGAAACATGATTTCTCATTTATTAAGAAATGACGTATGATCTTTAATTTTAAGAATTAACGTAAGCTTTAATAATGAAGTTTATTAAGAAGAAAATGTAAGAATCTTCTTACTTTGTTATGAAAAACACTGTGCCTATCTTACCATGGTAATAATATACCTACTGGTTTATTATTACAATGGTACACCGTGGTCACAAGTGACTGCTTACACGGCTGCTGTAACGTAGCCGAAACGTCGAACAAAACATGTGAGTAGGTACATACATAATGTTGTATCACATTATAAAGTTCCTGTTAATCCCCGTCTTAATTAATTATAACTAGTTATAATGCAACGCGAAAATGTAAAAAACTACCTACAGGTAGTAAAAAAGAAAGCGGATTTCATTGTTTTTACAATTTACTATTCTTTTAATTAAATATTGACGTCAATCTAGACGATATCACTCAAATGGTTTTATGTCAACTACTTAGATTTCTCCACGCACTAGTCCGGCTCTTCAGTTTTCGACTAATCATCGCGGTGATGCCAACAGACTAAAGCCAAATCGAATGACGATCACACACTTATGAGCAGTTTGGTGCGATTATCGGTAAAAACTCTGGAGTAATGAATCGATACTAACGATTAAGTTGTCAACCGATTTTCAATAACCTTCGGGACAGACGCGGTGCGGTGAAGGTCGCGGAAATCCAATGGATGTGGGCGAAACAGGAGCGTTCTGTGTTGAGAACATTGGGGGAAGTATATGTCCAGCAGTGGCGTACTATTAGCTGAAATGATGAGTTGAGCTTCAATGCCCATCTTCAGCAACCTTTTTGATATTACCTAATATGACAAATGAACTGCAACACGCGACATTCAAACGCACAAACAGCATATGAGTTACGACGGGGCGCGTCTCGGTGAGCAATTTGGGGTTGCGTCGACTGCATCGGTTGGGCTCGGGCCCGTGCCAAAATTGCCATCTTTCCGCTCCGTGCCCTCTGCCATGCGCTGACGAGGAGGCCGGGTGATGTTAGTTAACCCCAGATTAACAGAAGATTCAGAGAAGAGGTTCAGTGACATCCGAGCCTTCGTAAGAAATCTGAAGTGGAATTAGGCTAGACGTCCCAGACGACCAGACGACCAGTTTCTATTCCGTCACAGAACTACACGCGCCGGACAACGCCGTCACCGCTTCACAGTGGAAAACATCCCATCGCGGACTATATGGATTCCTTTAAACAAAGCAAAAAGAAGCATCTCGCGGGTCAGTATGGCGGTGCCAACGAAGGTGATGCCTTGACATCGCTTCCGTTATAATTGCAACTTGGGCTCTTCTCTTGCTTACTATCAGGCTGAGGAGAGCCAATATACTGTGCCTCTACAAAAAAAAACGTACAACAGGTACGCGGAACGCTGGCTGGAACGGATATCTACTGGAGGTCGAAAGAAATTATTCGGACAACCACAGATGCAGAGGAAGGACGATGTAGCAAGCTGTTGGGGCACAAACTAGATCTACGTAGGTTGGTGAAAACAGATCTGAGTGGAGAAGATGAGATTATAATGCATAAGATTATACAAATATACTATAAAGTGGGCTTAGAAGATGATAAGATTAACGATTATACACGTTAAACTACATTTTTTTTAAGAAAAACCAAAATAAGCACGTTTAAGTGGTAGTTGACTGGGTGTGTTGGCTATAGAACCACAAACAATCCACATTCGAGATGAAAAAGGATGGATCTATCCGTAGGTACTACTTATAGCTATGCTGGAAACCCGCGCCGCTCAGTTGTTTTCAACCGTTTGCCATCTGACGTCCACCACTCACTCGTAATATGTATTTAGGTTTAATAGTAAAACCACTATTTTTGGAAATAAAATGGGAATAAAACACATCAAAGACTGAGAGATCAGGTACCTAAAGGTTGACAAGCTTTAATCAACTGACAACAGATAATTTGGATAAAGCAGACATCCACTTACCATCAAGAAGCCTTTCTGCTCATTTTCCTTCCGTTCCCAAAAAAAAAGAAGAACTCGTCTTACTTATCATCCACTACACCACGAGAGAAATTCAAGAGAATTCTTGAGCCCCGAGTCTAGGGATATCTTTGGGATCTACTTTCAAACTTACCATTGAAGTATAACCCTAAATAATTTAAGCCTTTTGGTCATTTTAACCAGAGTCGTTGTCACCAGCCCTCATTTAACAGCCTTCGACAAAGTTCATAGAACTCATAGGCTCAACATATAGACGTGTCTTCAAAAGGCCGCACTCGGCCCCATGTGCTCTTCGACTCTTAACCTTCTGTCGATGAGGGCAAGGTCTAGTTTGTTGGGGTCAGTGTTAGTAGGTGCAAATTCAAGTATCGTATCACAGCGCTGCAATGGCTTCCATCCAAATGTGATGTAATAACGCGGGCAAATCCAGGAACCAGGCGCGGATTTAGATTTTTTTATCCCTACTCTTTTTACAACCTTATAACATTTTCAATGTCTCAGAATTATAATAAAGGGCCAGGGGTTCGCGGTAACGCGATAAATAAATATATTTAAAGAAAAATATGTTCTTCGGTGATTTACTAAAGTAGGTAAATAAGGTATCTAAACCTAACTAAGTAATTAAACTGTAATGAAGTAGGTAAATAAGGTAGACGGGTATTTGACTACGCTCGAGATTTTACAAAATATAAATATTTTATCAAAATAAAGGTAAATATGTGCCAACAACAAAATTCTCAATTAAAAATATAACGTCATTAAAAGAATCATGAGCAAGTCCATTTTAAAAGTAAGAAATTATTAAAAAATAATTATACCATTGAATAACCCATACAAATTGCACAAACTATTATGATAGAACCATTGACATAAACGAACCATTTGATATAGCTACCATACAAAATTCAAATGAAATGGATACATAATACTTGCGTGTGACGTCACATCTTAGTAGCCATTTGTATGGAGCGTTTTGGGTTTGCCCAAAATAATGTGATTTTAAAGTTAAAAAGGTAGTTTAAATGAGAATCAAGTAATTCTTTCAACGATGTTTCTGTAATTGATAGGTGCTTATGATTACAAAAATAAAAAAAAATGTCACATACCGTATTGTCACATTCAACATTAATAATAATAATTACGTCACTCAAGGTCTAAACTGAAAACCAGCGCGGCATGCTCCAAACCGCTGCTACACATGCTGAGCTTGGACCCTGTTGACCACTTCCTTTTTTTTTCTTCCTTGGTCACTAGTTTATGTAATAACTTATTTTATTTGTTTTCTTTAACTATAATAAATAAATAAATATTTCACAACATCACATACATTGATCTGACTCCGAGATAGGTAGCTCAAGCACCTGTGTTACGGATATCAGAATCAACAGTGGGATTACAAATATATACATATGATACTTTTCTTTTCTAAAAAACACACTAAATACATACTTATAATACATTGTAAACAGCCAGACCAATACAAACAAACATGTTCATGCACACAAATGTTTGTACTGTCCGGGGATCGAACCCGCAACCCTTGTATCAGAGGCAGCGTTCACTACCACTGTTCCAATTGGGTCGTCGATTCTTTCTTATGTCGAACTATTTCTTTAATATGTATTACCGTGCAATATCTATTATTGTCATGTGTCCTATCCCTGTAAATTGTATGTGTACTTACTTAAACAATTTTTCATACAAACAAAAACAGAACACGTCGTACAAAGTAAAAAGGCATGCCAGTAGGTTCTAAGGCTGATTTACATAGTTGCGATTAACATAATCTACGACAAACAAGAATTTGGCTAATATACCTGATATCAGATTGTGTTGATTTTAGGAAAATAGAAACATCACTAAAGCACTTGTTTATGAAATGTTTACTGAAAATTAGTGTACGTAAGAAAATATTTTATTTCATTCCGTTACTAGTAAGTTAATTTTTAAGACAGGCTCAAATATTAAACTAGGTAGGGTCAGCATCAAAAGTAGCTTAACACTGTAGTACCATGTAAAAGTAACTGTTCTGTCTATTATACTTAGTTTCTAAGGGGTACGTACAAAATGTTACTTTGACATGGTATTAATGTGTTAAGCTACTTTTGATGCTGACTCATCATCATTTCAGCCAATAGACGTCCTCCATAGGCCTCGCCCAATGTTCTCCACACAGATCGGTCCTATGCCGCTCGCATCCAATGGATTCCCGCGATCTTCACCAGATCGTCGGTCCACCTTGTGGGGGGCCTGCCACGGCTGCGACTTCCTATACGTGGCCTCCACTCGAGGACCTTTCCGCCCCAACGGCCGTCTGTTCTCCTCGCTATGTGCCCTGCCCATTGCCACTTGGGGCATGCGATCCTTTGGGCTATGTCTGTGACCTTAGTTCTCCTGCGTGATGTGATGCTGACTGTACTACAGTAAAAGTAGATTTACTTTAATTAGATAAAAAATCTTGTCAATTTTATAATCAGTATTTTAGTAGATTGCTCTATTGTACAATTTGCATACTATGATAGAATCAAAGGTCAACATTTACTGCAAAAAAAGGTCCTTGACTTTTGACGCTACTTATCATTCACTTAAGAAAACACTCTAATCCGTTCCTGGTCTAAGTTGCAAGCCTCTATTGTGTTGAAATATATCAGGAATGCTCAATTTAATGCCGAGAACCCTCGCGAACAAATCGGAAAACGTTCCTAACCGGGCCTTCAATATTTTAATACGAGCTCTGAGTTTGTGGAACGAATCCAAGTCGGAAAATGTTAGCTCTGATGTTCTACACACCTATAGGGGATGCCGAATGCGGCTTTTCCAATTATAGATAGATAGATAGATATACTTTATGATGAAAAGCGATGGAAGTCAATGGATACGAACGCGCTTTCCACGCAGGTGGTCGAGGTTCGAATCCGAGCATGCACCAACGGTTTTTCCAAATCTATTTGCGTATTTCTACCATTACCATCTGCTCGGCGGTGAGGGAAAACATCGTGAAGAAACCTGCACGTTTCGGAAAAAGTTTCTAAAACGAGTAACAATGCTTCATTTGGTACAGTTCCCCTGTTAAAGTGTTGCGAAGGCCAGACGGCAATCGCTTCATTGTAATTACCAGACCGCCCCAATCCTGAATCATGGTCTAAGCGTACCCTGAGCTCCAAACCGACAGCTTTGGACGCAACCGAGAATTTCACGCTAAGATGAAGAAGAAGATAGATATACTCTATAGCACAAAAAACACAACTTAAAAAAGTAGGCATTACAGAAACTTAAATTTCGGATATTTGTACGATATGTTTATAGGGCCTACAAAGAAACGGCATTGTCGACCGAATCTTTCACTCGTGTCTCTTTTGTTTTAAGGCTTCAGGTATATTCTCGTTTGTTACAGTGTATCACTGTAACAAACTGTAAAAATTAAATGTAGGCCCACAAAATCTATATCTCAGCATGTAGGTTAACTGACAATGACTGACGTTTTTTAAGAATAGGGCAGCCGCGCTTCGGCATGAATGGGCCACCATCGCCTCACAGAAATCCAGCATGCAGCAGCTGTATGACTTGGTATGAGGATAATAAACCATTGTATAAAAAGTTGGCGATTAAAAAGAGTAACTGGGGAGTTTCTTGCCGGATCTTCTCGTCTAGAAATAACTTTCCGAGCCGGTCGGTGGTAAAATCGCATTATGTTTATTATTCTTTTAAGTATATTTTACGTATCAACATATATATGCATTAACGTGTAAATTATTCATAAGTACTTACTAAATTACTTAAATGTAAGGACGATTTGTAAGTGCTGTGTACCTACAAGCCTATGTAAATAAAAAATCTTTTGACTTTGACTTGACTTCGCCGTGTAGGTAATAAGGTTGGCAGCGAACTTGTGACTTCGCTGGTGATACGGGTGGTATTTAGGCAGTGACAATCGCTGAGCATCACGTAATCCGCCTACTAGTCTGCCACCTATCACATAAAAATGCCATCATCAAACTACAAATTACATAATAGAAATGATAATAATATTTACCATTTTTCTGAGTTAGATTTCTCTCTGATGATATACGTAAGTTTACGGAACCTTGTATGTCAACGTGTAACCTAGACAGGGCAGGTAATAAACCTTTTCATATTTTATCTGTATATTAAACACACCGATATTAGTTTTCTTAATTACTGAATCAAGGATCCTGATAAATAAATAAATAAATATTTCACAACATCACATACATTGATCTAACTCCGAGATAGGTAGCTCAAGCACCTGTGTTACGGATATCAGAATCAACAGTTGGATTACAAATATATACATATAATACTTTTCTTGTGTAAATACATACTTATAATACATAGGAAACACCCAGACCAATACAAACAAACATGTACATGCACACAAATGTTTGTACTGAGCGGGGATCGCACCCTTGCGGATGCGATCCCCGCTCCCCCTTGGACCAAAGGCAGCGTTCACTACCACTGTTCCAAACGGGTCGTTATGATATTAAGCTACAGTTACACATGCTTCTTTTCATGCTTAAAGCATGCTCAAAAATCGGGAGTGTGGCGGAGTGCTTCCCCTTTCTTTAGCACGTGTAGGTTTGCTTATTTTTTGAGCATGCTGCTATTAATAGATGGATAATGGCACGCTTATTGTTAACAAATGTGGACAGTTCATTTTGCATGCTCATATTTGGCGTTTACTTTTAAGCATGCATCAAATGAACATGTATAAAAGAAGCTTAAAATATAATTGTTACTATTAACAGTGGCTCTCTCTAATAGTTCTCAATATCCTTTCTATTGACAGATATCTTACGAGCGATTTAACTAGCACAAATTGACAAAAGAAACTACCAATTCCGAAGCTAAGAAAATTATTATGGGTTGCCAGGTTCACACACTCTGACCCAGTATTACTTACTTCTAAGTACTCATTCAGTTACTTATACCGAGATAGGTTTTATGCCGAACAGTCTGTTTGAGGTTCCGCCGTCCAATCGCACTGCGAATCGTAAACCTGTGGTCTCTACGTAACGTATCGACTTTGATTCGAAAACACCGCAAGCCGTTTAATACGTCACCAACTTATAAGTGCATTCACCAAAGGAAATTGCAAACAAAAATAAACTTTATTCCTAAAACCATAAAAGGTTAACAGTTTGCATTAAACGACAAGGGTGCTTTGTCAGTTTGACACGGAGAAAGGTATCGTGGGAGTCTGGTTCTTCAATAGTACAAATCGCATATTGTTAGTCATATTCAAGTGCTAAAGTATAAGCACTACGCAGCAACGTACCGTTTACAATTATTCAAACAGACACATCCGGGCAGCTAGGTGAGAATGCTTTAGATAATAAAATCTAATAAGTAACTTACTTGACATGATGAGTTCAATCTAAAGTAACATAAATATCTACTAACATATGGTTAAGGCGCTGTGTGGTCCCCGGCAGAGTAGAATAGGCCACCCTCACTCTTACCGAGGTGTCGTAAAAGGCGACTAAGGTAAAGCTGCTGGCATGATCATCAGCACCCAGAGAAGGAAAACTCTGCATTTATATCAAAACCCTCGCCAACCCGTCTGCCAAGCGTGGTGAGTATGGCGATTACCCCTCATGTGATTGAGAGAGGCCCGTGCCCCAGCAGTGGGGACTTAAATGGGCTGACGATGATGATGATATGGTTAATTAATCTGGCGCGCCCAGAAAATGAGGTGACTTAATCGGAACTACTTTTCGTCTTTAATTTCTTCTTCATCTTCTGACCTAATTTTATTATCGTGTACGAATCAAGTTTTGGTGTCTAATCACCTTATTATAAATCACTGATCTAAAGTTATGACCGTACTAAAGCTCATGTCATCCCGTTTCAACACGCAATGCTAAAAGGGGCGGGCACGAATTTTGTTCCGGGACTATTCTTAGTTATCGATTTGTAATAGGGGGTTAGTGTTTAAAAAAATTGGATAGTTCCTATAATAATGAAGGGACTACTAATGTGATAGTAAACTTTATATGGGACAATCAGGCAATTCAAGTCTGTAATGTCCTAACCAAACAAAATATCATGACTGCATACCAGAACCATCATGAACATTTTTGTGTTCACACGAAATCAATGTATAATGTATGTATGAATATGTATATATTCCTATTAAGGTTACATACTAATTTCTGTTTCAGACAGTATACCTACTTACTTTTGAAATTATTATTGGTTAGATAATGAAAAAGAAACACTTTCATTTGTATAATGAAAAAAAATTTCGTCCGGAAACCAATCAGTATTCAAATTTATACATGGTTACAAACATGACAAAAAGCTAACGAAAACACCACTAACTAACCACCACTAACCTAACAAGCAACAACTTTAACACAGAGAAATTCCAAAAGTAAACGTTCCGATGAAAATTGTATTTTAATCTCTGTAATGCTTTCAGCTGTAAACAACTTCAGGTGTAAACAACGTTATGATCAGTTGGCAAACAGGACAACTTTCATGATTACAGCTTTCATTTACGAGTAGGTACTTACCTATACAGATTTCAGGAAGTTTTGAATACAACATTATGAGCAATTTATTTTGGAATTATTTCCTTTGTCCAAGTCGTCCAAGTGAGAGCCAAGCAGTTAAACATTAATGTGTTTTTTTTTGGCCTACGCTTAACCACAATCTAACCTAATGGAAAGTGACAATGAGGTTTAGGATGTAAAACATTCGCCTAGAAGATGTAGACCTTTTTAGAGCCAAGTCCAATGGTTCTTGCTACAGTCGTGCAAGGACACAAGTTTTCGATGATTATAGCTTCTACCAGCAAGCTTAATTTTTGGAAGAATAAAGCAATACTTGCGCAGGCTGAAATATAATTCGTAATAACTTATTTATTGACAGTAAATTCATACGATCCTCAAATTGGTAGTGTTTGAAATAACAGTTGAATGAAGTTTTTTTTTATTGCGAATAATAGGCAGACGGGCATGCGACCCATCTGATGGTAAATGGTAACCGCCGCTCACAGACATCAACAATGCCGGAGCACAGTCATGCCGCTGCCTACCGTGAAAGAAGAACTCTTAATAAACCTCGTTTAAAAAAACTAAACAAATAGTCTGACAAATAGCGTGTGAAAGTGGTAGCTGTCAGGTACAAACAAGAAAATGTCAACACCTTAACAGGGTAAAGACTAATCCTTCGGCCTATTTGAGGCTGAGGCTGCAGTATTTTAAGTTTAGATATATTAAAATTAAATTTTAATTCATTACACTAATAAAAATATAAACATAAAAGGGTCCAAGCCGGGAATTCGCTGCGTCTAAAGCGATCGATACCTACCCTCGTCGCGAAACCTCCCTGTGCCCGAATTCAGGCTGGCACACACCCGGCTCGTTGGTCTAGTGGTATGATTCTCGCTTTGGGTGTGAGAGGTCCCGGGTTCAAATCCCGGACGAGCCCATTCATTATTTTAACCCAGCAAGGGGTAAATTTATTGTTATTCACACCCTTTCCGAAATATTGATCTGGTAACAATATAACAAGTTACTTTATTCCAAAGTTTCGCGATATCGGCAAAATATAATAAAAAATACTTTTTATAATACTAAATAAGTAAAATCAATAATATACTTTAGTAAAAAGTTAACAAGATCAACCCTCATGGCTTTATAGGCATAATAGTTGAAATTGTCATAAAACTTTTATTTGCGAGTTTTTTTAAAATTATATATTAGATTTAAGACCGCAATATGTAACATGTGCAATACATTACATAAATAAATAAAGGTTGGCAGCGCTTGCAAATGCGCTTCACTAGTGTTGCAGGTGTCCATGAGCGGCGGCAATCGCTTACCATAAGGTGATCCTTCTGCTCGTATGCCACCTATCACATTAAAAAAAACCTAAATAATATATTGGCTATATATGTATACCTATTGAGAAACAAACAGAATTTTGCATACCTTACGAGTTTCTTTACTAGATTTGACTCGTAGCATTCGTAGCATGATCGTGATTTTTGCGGGTAGGATGTTATACAACGTGTACTGTGCAAGTCTAGCAAATCTATTGTTTATACAAAAGGTAGGCAACGACTTCGCTAGTCACCTAATGGTAAGCAATCACCCACCGCCGTTCCAGACCTAAAGGATTTCCATCATGAGAATTCGGCTTATTGAACTTTCTCGTAGCAAGACTAGGCAAACAGCAGTAGCAAGAAGTATCCCTTAAACACTAATTATTACTCGATTTATCCTTACTTTCCCAAAACCTACCTACCCTCATACAAACAACATACCCTCTGTCACTCAAAATTTACCAACCCATCATCATCATCGTCAGCCCATTTAAGTCCCCACTGCTGGGGCACGGGCCTCCCTCAATCACATGAGGGGTAATTGCCATACTCACCACGCTTGGCAGACGGGACGCCGTGTGGTCCCCGGCAGAGTAGAATAGGCCACCCTCACTCTTACCAAGGTGTCGTAAAAGGCGACTAAGGTAAAGCTGCTGGCATGATCATCAGCACCCAGAGAAGGAAAACTCTGCATTTATATCAAAACCCTCGCCAACAACCCATGAAAAAACCTATTTGACCTGACCTTCAAAACTATTTTTCCCACAAACCCAAATTTAATTGATTATAATTGAAAAAAACCCTTCTTTCTCAAATTTTGCGTTTACGACCGACATATTATTTGCACTTCCGTGCCACAAAAATTATACAGCAATTACGTCACGGGCCACCATGCCTGAGGAATGCCATGGCGCCCTTTCTGGTAGACGGCATAAAGTAGCAAGTAGTTAAAGCGACGCTTGCGAGAAGTCCCACGTTCCAATCCCGGCTCTAATTTGTACCACATTGATTTAATTAGCCTTCTTTTAAATTGTCTTGCGCAAGTAGGTAATTGTCTTTGATGGATGGAAGTGTTAGAAATCGCCTTAGTCAAGTGGTTCAGCTGTGATGACGTGTGCTAGTGTTTTTTTTTTATGTAACAGGTGGCAGACGAGCAGTCGAAGATTAGAGAGATTATTATTTCATTGAATATTTTCATACATTTTCAAACAAAGCATATTTTTAAGGTGACGGGTAGGGCACACTAGCGACGCCAATCGATTTTAATTTTTAGCTACTAAACCGGATCTATTTTAAACCATTTCGGGGTTACATCCTCTCGGCAAACACTTATACTGTTTATTAAATACCAATGCACAAATGTTGGGTCCGTTTTTGTACGCGAAAACTTGATTCACGCAAAAGTGGCCGCTTTGAAATAAATTTTTCGGGTACGCGTTGGACCCAACATTTGTGCATGGTTATTTAATAAACAGTATAAGTGTTTGCCGAGAGGTTGTAACCCCCATATTGTTTAAAATAGATCCGAAAAATTAAAATCGATTGGCGTCGCTAGTGTGCCCTACCCGTCACCTTAAACTAGCGTCGCTGATGCGTTGCCGGCCTAACTAGGCACCGAGCAAGGATTACTATATTTTTTTTTATATGAGAGGTGGCAGACGAGCAGACGGATCACCTGCTGGTAAGCAATTCCGCCGCCCATGGACACCTGCAACACCAGTGGAGTCACAAGTGCGCTGCCAACCTTTTCCCCTTCCCCCATTGGGCCTCATACTACGTTTAATATATATATTTGTTTATGTCATAGGTAGCAGACGGATCACCTGATGGTAAGCGATTTCCGCCGCCCATGGAAATTTTGTGTTCTACCTACATAGTCCGGATGTGTCGCCAATACAACGATATCTCTCAAAGTCTAAATCTTGATATATCGATCGATATCTCTAAAATATTGATATTTTTAACCAAATTTTCATATTTTCAAGAGGGCTATTAGGGCCCTCTTTGACTTTTAGTGTAGATTAAATAATTGCGTACTGCCCGTAAGGCATTATTGTGTAACGCCTCGACTGCCTCGGTGGCGCAATGGTTAGTGGGTCGCACTTTAAAGCGACGGTTGCGCTTGAGATCCCGGGTTCGATCCCCGGGCCGGGCCAAAATTTGTACCTGAGTTTTTCTGTTTAGAAATTCTCAGTGTTAGCCCGGAGTCTGGAAGTTCGCGGTCTTGTACCCCCGTGCCTCGGAAAGCACGTTAAGCTTTTTTTATTTTTATACTATTGCATTATAGTAATTTTCTATAGAAATGAAATAATGATACCTAAAAAGGTATTAATACGAGTAAGCATAAGACACTGAACAATCTGGGGGCACGGTAGTGCCCCTGCCAAGTCGAGCGCGAAGCAAACACTGCCGTACCATCCTTTACTGGAACCATTTCGCCGCATTTTTAGGCTCCTATTTGAGAACCTCCAAATTGTACATATCTGGACCACTAACCACTGATCTAACATAAAATAGACGTACAGACAGACTTCTATCAATCAATAATTAGAAGTCCGTCTCTACTGCAAATATTTTTATACTCTTTATTTCAGGCTCGCCTATCCATAAGTATTATTGGAATACGCTCTTTTGGAGATAGATTGATGCAGTGATGTCGTGGAGCACCTGTTTTTGTACCCTTGTATACCCTTCAACGGCCAAGTCACACAACATTAGCTATAAACAATAAAGAAATCGCAGTAAGAAACCTTAGACTTGGCACGACTTTGTCTAGATTTCATTACTTTTTAGAGATAAACAATCAGCTCCATCGAGACTTGGCTATTACAAAATGTTTTTGGTGGGATGTACCATTACATACCTCCAAGACCTCACATCAAATGTCGATATTAAATAAAACACATTCCTATCTCTTCTCATTACCACAATATAATACATAGCGGATAAATAAAACGCTCCGAAGAAAATCCGTAAAGCAAGAATAATGTCCCATTAATGAGTCAAAGAAAACATCGAAGCTCAATATATTACCGCCTAATTACCTATAGATTATACTTATCGTGTGTACGACCCATGGGCGCAATACAATAAGGCGCAGTGAGACATCTCCAAACGATAATTTTATGGGAGATATAAATCAAGTTACTTGATGGTATTTGTGATGATTATGTTTACGATTTTTGTTACAGGACATAAAAAAAAACTAGCATCACGACAATTCGTCGCGCGATACCATCGCCTACGTCGCTGCCATTATTGCAAAAGGCGGCAAAGGTACGAGCTACTACCTAAAGAACTCTTCGATATCAATGACAGCTGGATGACCTACCTGTCTGTGTCTATTTATTTTGTGTGACGACTGATACACCGTATCTCACGGCCACAGCACCGCACTTATGACAGGAATAGGGACTTCTTACGCGGCTGACGGATTCTGTGCGTTTTAGTCGAGTTCACTGTTATCCCCTGCACTGTGCTTCGTACCAGTCTGAGGAATGTTTTATTTGACTCGATGAAATGTACGCCGTATTTACAAGTGTATTAATAAAATTAACATTCAACTCCGATGGTATACAATACACAAGTGCCAGATTATACCTTCAAAGCTGGATTTACTTGCCACACCACTTTCATGCACGTTTAAATCGATTTTCTATACCTAATAGTTTTGATTTACCTGCCTAATTCAGCTTTATATTAGTCCATGGTTTTATATACATAAAGTATGTACGGTAGCTAAGTTTTTTTTCTACTTACAGGTAACGTACAATTGATAGATTATTTGATAGATGACTTACCTATGGTTTTTTTTCGAACAGTTGTATTATATCACAGTGTACTGACTGCAGTGTTGCAATTTCATTGTACTACGTATAGTCGAGCCAAACTAATAAGCCACATTTGACGATTTTAAATTTTAGATTCATAGAGAGGTGGCCTACTAAAAACATCGAGTAAAGTTAATAATCGATATGTACTTCAAACAAACGTGAGTCGAATACTATAATAATAGAAAAGAAGTTATTTAGTACTTTTATTTGGAGCAATGTGCATCAGAATTATTGAAAAGAAAAAGGAAGTAGGTGCCGATCCTAGATATCGATCCGCGGCCAGTTTATTTCTTTTTCTTCGAAATCAAAGAGTTTATATTCTGTGCCATATATTTTTTTCTTTTAGCAATTTTTTTCTTTTATTAATGCATTTATATCTTTAAACAAGAAAATAATACGTTTTATTTTAACCAGATGAATATTCCTACACGATTAATATTGTATTCAATCGATTAATTGCGGTACATCACTAGAGTTTTAAAAAAATGGGTTGACACACACCAATATTGTACCAACGTTCAATTCTCTAGAAAAGTCAATTTTTAATAAGTTAATGAATAGTTTAACAGAGAAAGTAAATCGTGAAATTATCTTTTTTGTCTTTATTGAAATGAATAAATGCAAACATTATTTTTAAAAAGTTAAGAAATTGTGTTTTTTAACATACCTAGAAATATTGATAAATTCAATGACCGTTGTTACAAGGTTACGTTGTCGAATTTTGTCGAAGTGGCCTTTTATTTTGGCCTAACTATAAGTAAATATCATTCTGGTGGTTAACTAATGAAATAATGATTGAAGAATTACGATTATTGAGTAGATAATTTCGTACCTACTTACTTTAGTGGGGTCACAAACGGACTCTGAAAAATAAGAAAGAAGGTTCTGAATCGTGGTCCACCTTTTCAATGTAATTAATGAATTATGATTCCATTTCACTTTACTGCATAAATATTTATACGTCAGAGAACCACTAAAAACTTTTTTTATGTTAACTTTAGCTAGACACATACTCTCGTTTGATTACCTTTACTCCATCTTATACCATGCCTATGGTTTTTCGCCCGTTGTAACGTATTATGAACCGTATTATTCATTCAATAAACGTATTTTTTCTATAACACAACTCTCAAAAGGGTATACACTTTTGTAACAAAATAAGAACAACATTCAACGAATGAAAGTGACAAAATATTTTATAATCTGATCGATTCGATACACACTTTTACTTTTTATAATTATTGACAAGAATCAGCCCTTGCTCGAGTTGACAAAGCAACTGACATTTTTTATAAGATTATTTTAATAAATCGCTTCCTGTGCGACTATCGATTTTATTTCAATCGGTAAAGGATAGGTAAAGGATTGTTAACTTCGATCATATTATATCAATGATTGTAAATAAAAATGAAAAAACTTTTCTCGGATTTGAAGAAAGGCAGTGATGTGCTTACATAAGTACCTAATTAGTTAAATCTTTATATGAAAATACATTTCTAAAACTAAAACTAATACGAACAAAAAATTTACATTACCGTTAATAACGAAATCATCTTTCCTTCGAAAAATCAGGTTTATCGAACCTGCAAAGTCCTAACCAAGAATAGAATTAGGTACTAATTAAATGAAATTTGATAACAACCATTCAAAAAACCTATGGGAGATGAAGCGGCAGTGAAAACCATCAAAGAAAATATCAGATGGTTTCTCCTTATCTCAAAATCGAGATTCGAATCGTAAAACGGCTGTAAATTTCCTTTTAATTAATTGATACTTAGTAATCAATTAGATTGTATTGCCATGCCATTAATAACAAGGTACCCAAAAGATAGAAGTTGCTTCCAAACGGGTAATGACTGATTTTTATGGATTTGATTGTAAAAGTATTATTTAAATTAACGTTTTCTATATGGAATAGTAAAGAACACACCACGTGCGTGGAATGAATGGTGTGTAGGAACACACCATTCATACCACGCACAGTAAAACTGTGGAACAAGCTGTCATCCGTGGTGTTTCCGAACAGATACGACCTGGTGACCTTCAAGAAAAGGGTTTATTCCTTTCTTAAGAGCCGGCAACGCATATGTGATACCTCAGGTGTTGCAGATGTCCATGGGCGTGCCGTCCATCAGGTGTGCCGTCTGCTCGTTTGTAAAAAATGAACAAAGTTAGAATATAAGTAATGTGAGAAAAGGGATGAATGAATGAATGAATGAATGAATTTATTGACATAATAAAGCATACAATTTCTTAGTGACTATAGATACTTCACTAGGCTCACAGGCCTAATTTAAATATCTTTCATACATCTTTACCTACTGTTTTTAAGCACATAATATCTATAGGCGAAGACAGCTAAGTTTGTCGATCCGAACAGTTTACTGAACTATTCCCCGAATTTGGTCAAAGCAAAACATTTGTTTGGAGATGGGATATAATCTTATTGTTATTTTAACATCTTCTTTAAATCTATCATATCCTTGCGACAAATATATCAACCTAACGTTGGGTTGAATCTAACTTTCTTCATCACATTCTAAACGTATTGCCAAAAACATAAAGATAATTTGACCCAAAGGTTGTGTTGTATTAGTATGTGATATTTATTTTTTTAATCCTTTTCAAGCGTATATTTCTATGTCCTTTATCTAATTACAGATCACGCTACTCTTTTAATCAGGATATCGGTTACATTAGAATACTTTCATACGAAATATTTATAGCTTACCCCGTAATTACTATTACTATATCAATCCTACAGGCTGTTATTACCGGACAGCGGTAATTAAAACATGACCTAGTGTCACAATTCAGGCATCGGATATCTATCGATATCCGCCGCACGGACTCTTTAATTTCGTAGATGGTTCCCTGTTTATTACTCGTTCGTTCGTTTAATCGATACAGCTTATTAATAGATCCCTTTATTCGACAAAGATTAATACATTCAGAAAGGTGATATCGTACTCTTTGTATGTCCTTCACTTGACTTTCCCTTTATTTCTCAATCGAGTTCTCATATCGAGAAATGTGATAAAACAAAAAAACCTGAGGGCTAATTCTCGTGCACTCGACGAATTAGACATTTGTATTGACGACTAGGAAATCTCAAAATTCGACTTGAATGTCGAGTGCAGTGAAAATAGGCCTTCTGGTCTCTTAATCAACTGCCACATCTCAACCTAAAAACGACGCGGCTAATGCGCAGAAAATATCGGCCCAGATTAAATTATCAATACGATAAGAGATCTCAAGAGTACCTGATACTCTTTAGATAATGAGTATAACTAATCGATACGCATACTGACGTATGAAACTATGCATGGAATTAATTAACTGCAAAAAAAATCTGTTTTGTGAATCAGCAATTACGTAACATAATAAGTCTTACAAAACAAAAATGTATGGAATAGAATGGAATGGATGATAATTTTTTCGGTGTTTTGCTCCTGAATATATGCCATAAACATGTATGAGTAGTGGCGATACGTTTCAACATTAATAGAGACACCATTTACAAAAGTAATATAGATAGGTAGATAAATATCGTTCTGTGCACAAAATAAAATTAAATATTACAGGTAACCAAATATAAGTTCTAACACTTGCAAGGTATCAAATTAAAAACAAATCTTATATTCTATATTTCGTCTCTCAGAAGCTCAAAAGAATTATCCACAAACTGGTCGCCCACCAACTATCGCCGCATTTCACCACAGAAGCGACCCGCCGGGGGCGCTGACAATATCGGCCCAGATTGAATTATCGATCCGATAATAGGATCGCGAGAGTAATGCCCCTCTATATTGTTCCAGCTACTTTAATTATCGAAGATATCGACCCAACTTGTTTATTAAAGCCGGCGATATTGAATTGTTGCTTGTCTAGTGGGGTTTTGTAATTCTTGCCCTGCGTGATGTAAGTTGTACAAGCTATATGCAGTTTTAGTCAATTTTGTATAACAGCTTGCAAAGCCTCAACAATAGCTTTTTGTTGTTTAAGGCTCTGTGTGTAGACATAAAACAATCAAACATCATTACACCAAGATCAAAGTAAGGAGCGTATAACGTTATGTTATGGGAAATATTTATGTTTCCGGATATTATTAACGAAAGAACCACAAAATATAGAATTTTGCAATAACATAGTTCCAAAGTTTACAAATAGCTAGATGGCACTGAGTGCCGATTACATTGCGTAAGTGTTTCATCTGTTCGGATTACCTATGAGTGTTGTCGTTATAGACATTACCTTTTCATATTACTATAGATTTGATTTCTAATACCTATAATACCCAGAGCAACCAGCACCCAGCGAGCAAAGGTTTGTCGATACATGTAAAATTGTTAATACATGTCATCAAACATAACAATACCGATATACCTAAGCTTTGTCAAAAAAGTTGTATATAACACCGGCTTCTGTAAGAAAAATGTTGCACATGATATCAATTTCATAGATCACGATCGACAGCGTAACTGACCTAGACCCTCGGATGAATGCGCCTGCGCCGATAACGATCAAAGTGGCGCCCGAGGCGTCAGCGACTGTCACCAACCTAACGAGACTAATAAACTCCACGTAATGGACATAAATTAAATCCTCGTCCACGTCACTCAAGCAAAGGACTTGAAGAAATACGCTCGGAAGCCAGGTAGTTAAGATTCGAAACAAAAATTAAAGATAACGTAAGTTGAGATGTTAAATTTTATTGGGAGCTAACAAAATGGAACTAATTTACGTCCTTTTCGGTCGTAAGACAGAAATTAATCGACGGCACCCATGAATCATTGGACACAGATACCGTGAGAATTTTAAGTTAAAAGCTTCTGCTTTGAAATGCAGATAAAATCGTACAATACATACGCTAAACAACGGAACACACATTTGCACAAGTAAAGGAGAGAACAGTCAAGAATACAAAAATTAAAATTTGTAAAATATTCCTAGAAGTGACAAACACAAGATTGAATTATGGAAGAGAATACTATACGAACATGAAGCGCAAATCGCTTCCAAGACCTATATGTTTCTGGAAACTATTCTGTCTATCAAAATTATTGTTCCAAAGTCTTAAAACTGTTAGAAAAGCAGTGAAATGGAAAATAAAAATTTAGTGCTAACCCTAACTCGAGCTAGAACAGAAAAGCATCCTGTAAAACAAAACGCAGTTACTACGCGGCAATCGCTCATCGCGAATTGTCGGTGGCGGAGTACCACACGCGAGCATATTGCAATTCATTACAGCCGTAGAGGATGGTTGCAGCGCTCAGTGGTCGCGGCAAATTGCCGCAGCACTCGTAATCTACGCCAGCAGGCAAACAATAGAGCAATAAATGCGACGCTATTCGAAGACACGAGAAAGCTACCACCGTATCGACAACGAATAAATCAGACGCAACCTGGAGCGTTACTGCGAACCCCGGAAATATATAGAGGAATGTTGTAAAACAAACACCGGGACATAAGTCAATTTGCTGTTACATAAAATATGGAGCGATTCATAGAAATTTGCCGCTGCCTGTGTGAAGTTCACTTATCTGCCTCATCTCCTCGCTGATTTATTTGTAGAAACCGACAGGTCAACGAAGAGCCGGCTTGCATATCGTTTTAGTTATCTGCAATTTACTAACAAGGCGAGTTTTGAGAAAAAACCCTAAACTTTGTTATAGAATTTTACGAGCCAATTTTTTTAATACTTTTACTCAGAAAGTTTGTATCTAGATAGAATCGAGAGTATTACCTATTACCTTACCCTATGATGGAATCCTGTTCGACACTCATGTCACGAAACTTTTTTTTTTCATTATAAGTATTTATAGATAATAACTATTTATAGATTATATAGACTTATTTATTATTTGCTTTTGCATTGCATCGTTCTTTAATACTCGTAAATAAGATGATTTCATTCATCCTCGCACTACATATCATTCGGTAGCAAGACAGTTTATCAGAAACATTCTGTTTCTGTCATATGAAAAGTAGAATACAATACATTTGACTCTACTTTCAGTCACAATACAAAGCCGTTATCATCAAACATGCTCCCAATTGTATTGTGCAACTCAAATAGTCTACAAATGTCTCTTTTAATGTATTGATCTGGTAGCAACGTCGCGTCGGTTTGTTCTACGTTTGTTTCCATTTTCCAAATGATAAGGCGCACTGTTTTATTACAGTTAAGACTTAGAGACTAGCCAAGTAGCCACACAACGTTAGTGAAACGCGCGCCGCCGGCGCTTTATGACAAAAGAAAACTATCGCCTAGATGATTATATTAAGTTTTTTTTTGTTGATTATCTCTTAACGGGAGCGAAAGTAGCTCTTTAGGTTAGAAGGTGCTACCCGACGAGAGGTAATATAAGAGTATTTAATTATATTATTGTAAGGTTTCCACTGTGCAGACTTTACATTTCCCAATCGACTGTTGAAACTAAATAAAAACGCTCATATAGGTATTCATAGATGATGTTGTGCAACAAAGAGTTCCGTAGATGCCCTCCATCACGTAACTTTTATATAGAACCAACAAGAATTTCGGTACAATTAACTAAAATCCCAAATACTTCCACGAGATGTTTCGTAAGAGATCTCGAGGTCATCAGATCAGGTGGACGGAAAATTTGTTTTATTGTTTCCCATAAAGTTAAAAATACAAAAATAACTTGAACAGATTTTATCATTCTATTTGTGGAACTCTGAATATTTTAGTCTCGTAGATATAATATGATGCAAAGTTACTGAATCATTGTTTGATAATCACTTTTGTCGTACCAATAAGGAGCTGTCATTTTTTGTAAGACGTCGCGAAGATTTTTTGTTCGCACAAAACCGTCTAGTGTCGCGCTTGTAGACACGAAAAAGCACGCATATCTGTTATTCAATCGTACTGAATGTGTGTTGTTTAAATATTGATATTGTTAAATAGACCTGATCCATTCAAATGGTCATGTTACTTGGTTTTACATTCTTGTTTGTTTCTAAAACGATGCGAATATCAAAATAAATGCGTTAGATTGGGTGCACTTAGTATATGGGCGGGTTTTATGTTTTCCTTCAATCTTCGTTTATTTGCTACTGTCAGCTTACTGGAGGTTTGAGATTCCATCTAATATGAAATTTTATTTAAGTTTTAATTTATTATTTCAGAAAATACCTTTCTTTAGAAAGATGGCGGCACACTTATGACTCCTCTGGTGTTCATGGGCGGCGGTAATCACTTACAATCTGGTGATCCATCTGCTCGTCTGCCTTCTATCCCATAAATAATGTAACGGTAACACTTTCCACATACCAATTATTCAGTTCAGTATAAGATGGAGGTATCTGCCCCGTGATCCAGATTTTCGGTTGTTGGCTACAGTCGTGTCTATAGCAATAATTATATTTTCCCAGCTAAATCTTACTACTAAAACAACTACAGTGACGCAAATGTGCGCTTCATTTACCTTATGTATGTGACAGACAACAACAATACAACATTTCACTATTTAACCTACATACAATTTTATCTCTTTACATACGAGTACCGATGATGACGCGCGATCCGTCATCATCGCAGGGCGCATCGCCGGCGATAGAATCACGCGCACGCGCAGCCTACGTGCTCCCGTCGATGCGTCGTAATTAGACTTGTTCTCATGATGCCACGTCTATGTCGAATAGACGAGACCTTACGATATGACTGCCTGCACCGACTTTTACGCTGTCGAAAAAATGCGGGACAATAGGCTTGTGTCCTATTTTTTACTCTTGTTGGTAATCGAAGAACCCCTCAAAATGAAAACATCGGATTGAATGGATTTGTTAGCTTAAAATAGACTTGCCCAAAACGCTCCATACAAACTGCGATGCGAGGCGTGACGTCAGCCCTCACTAGTTTGTGCGCATCGCGAGATAGCTTTGTTCGTTAGATATATGAAATAGTGCATTTATGAAAATGGTTTCTTAAATAAAAGTTGCCATAAATTAAATAAGATATCAACTGCGATATAAATATTTCGTAAATATAAGACTTAAAATTTACTTGCCTATCTTTGCCTTTGAGGGCTCATAACAAAGAGAATACATAAGGTTTCAAGCTGAAATTTGTACTTTTGACCATTATTTCTCAATGCTATTTAAAAAATCTGCTAACCTCTGACCTAGTACACAAGCCTATTGAACACAAACTGGAGATAGTGAAAGACGTAATAAAAAATATGTGTTTTGTTTCAAAAAAATATTTTATTATAAGTTACTTATTTCCATTTTATTGACTGTTTCAAAACGACTATTGCAATATTTCATAGGTATAAAACACCATAGAATAAAAAAGTTTAATAAAATAATTTGCTCAAATTGCGAAACGTGAAGTTAATCAAATATTTACATAAATACTATTTTCCAGCTGAAAATATACAATACATCTGAATTCATTAATCACCTGAGAAAAATATGTCAATAGTCATGTCTATAGTCATAAGATCTGTCAGAATCGGAACTGTAACGATCTTTCTGGATGTTATCCCGTTCATTGCTGCTATTGCCTTGTCTTACCCCGTCATAACTTCTACCATACAAAGGATGTCTTACATATCTACCGGGGCTATCATCTCTGTCACCACTTTGCCTGCATTCGTCTCTCCACGACTCTCCGTTACAAGCATACTTCTTTTTCTTATTCTTACTACTTCTGCTGGAAAGTCCTTCTGGAGCAGAGTTAGTCGATTTATCATCTCCATCTATGGGTTTAAGATTAGTGAATTTCCCGAGGTGTGGGGGCGGCGGTTTGGAGCCGAGTAAATGAGCTAAGTAGTTTTCTCTCTCGATTTGGTATCCGCGAGCAAGTTGAAATCCTGTAACAATATTCATATACCTATAGTATTTTTATGTGATGGCAGAAATTCGCTTCCTATCACCTGATAGTAAGACGATTGCCACAGCAGATCAGTGGAATCACAAGTGCGCTACCGACCTTTATAACTCCTCTTTCCCCTGGATTGGGCCTCTGGTAGTACCCTCACTCACTTGACGAAAAACAAAGCAGGTGCTGTTTTACATCGGCTTTATGTGAGGCCGTGGCATTACTCCGGTCGAGATGGTCCATTCGTATCAAACGTGGTTACGGTTAATTTAATGGCTGAAATGTTTTTTGAGTTGGACTATTGGCTAGCGCTCGACCACAATCGCACCTGATGGAAAGCGACGATAATTCACGTTTGTCTAGCAAATGACTGTTCACTCTTGCCTTAAAGATGATGGGAGAGCTACGCTTCGGCATGAATTGGCCGGATCGAGCGGAGTGATACCACGGCCTCACAGAAAACCAGCGTGAAGCAGCAATGTGCTGTGTTTCGCTGCGTGAGTGAGGATACCGGAGACCCAATTTTGACTCCACTATGTCTGTGGCTATGGGCGGCGGCAGTCGCTTACCATCAGGCGATGCATCTCCTCGTCTGCCACCTATCACATAAATAAAAATATGTATATGATAATTAATCATCATAATTATTATTCAATAATAATGATAATGATAATTAATCATTATTAATATTTAATCATTATTATAGAACATCCTTATTGTACTTTCTGTGGTTGTTGTATCATACTTGTATTTTGTTTTGTGTCATAAAGAATGTCTATATATCTATCTATAATGATGAACTTACTGTTAATAGCTTCCTTGGCGTCGATTCCCAAACGGTCGCGCATGTACCGACACACCATGTACCCGGTACGGTTCAGCCCGTGCGTGCAGTGGACGCCCACAAGAAAATCTGCAACAAAATAATAAACATGTAAAAAAATGTCCTCGTCAGTGTACTAGCGCCATTTTTGCTTATTACACCGTGCTTATTTGAATACTCGATAAGCTTCTCGAAGGTGCCATACTAATTATAATACCATACTAAATATAATATATACCTTACTAAATTACGGAATTTCGATATTTCTTACTGTTTAAGACAACCGGTTTTTGTTATGCTTACAAAAATTGTACAATTTTTTTTTGTTAAATAATTGAAAAAAAAACATTTTTTTTTCATTTTTGCAACATTTTGTTACTTTATTTTGACTTTTTTTTCTTAATCTATATAGTATAAAAGGATAACCTGAGTGATTAAGGTATTAAGTGACTAGGAATGCACCCACAGCCCAAACAATGGACAACATTTCATATTTTTAACATGTCCATATTGTTTTTTTTATATGAAAAATAGACATAAAATGAATGGACCCATATTTTTTCTTTTTTCAAAATTTGTCAATTTTCATGCATAAAAATAATTATTAAAATTCTTTATATTCTAAATAGACGTAAGCGCCAAATGACGTCATCGGACGGCTGAATACAGCAATATTCCTTTGCTTATCATTGTTTTAATAAAAAAAAGGTACTACTGTCAAAGGTAAATAATACTAGTGTCAACATTGTCAACGTCATTCATACATTCAACGTTGACAAGTTGTCTTTTTTTTGACAGTTGCATGTCATGGGTTTGGCATTTCGTAAATTTAAAACTATAATGTGCTAAGCAAAGAAATATTTTACATTCTGCCGTCCGATGACGTCATCTTACGTTTTTTAGTTTTTAATTTTTTTCTCAGTAAATAAGCAATATAAAAAATTAATAAATATATATTCGCGCATCGGAAAAGTAAATAAAGAAATGGTATTTTTTGTTTCAGAGCTTAGCAATTTTGAAATGTTGTCCATTGACCCTTAAAGGGGGTATAATAGGGGATGAGGTGCCAGTATGGGGGGTTGATTTATTTTAAAGTAATAATCTTGAAAATCGCTATACGTTCTCCTTATTTTAAATCAAGAACAAGTTGTTTTAACCCTTTTATAAATTCAACCTAAGGGGGTAAAAGGGGGTTTGAAGTTTGTATGGAAGTCCATCACCTTTGATGGTAGGAAAGTGAAAAATTGTATATACGTATAATTGAAATAAAAAGTAATTCAATTAAACATTTTTGGGAAATCACCCTTTCAGGGGGTAAATTAGAGGATGAAATGCAGTATGGGGACAAGACAGTTTAAAAGTAAGAATTTTAGAATCGATCTGTTTTTTAATAAAAAAAAATAATTTAAATATAGACTGTAAAGATACTGTGCAATTGTTTAGTAGCGATACTAATTTGATACAAACAGCAAAAAGTAATATAAAATATGTTTTTAAACATAATGATAATGAAAAATAAACTGTACTGGTAATTCTATCTCACATTATCATTTATTTATGTACATTAGTATTTATTTATTTATGGTTATTCATTAACACAGTCGTCACTCACAACAGGTCCTGCCAGAATACCAGCGCTGCCGTGGCATTTCTCGGTGTCGTGGCAGCACCATGCTGCGGCCAGGACCTGATTGACCTCACACTTCACACCCGGCTATTTATTTAGAATATTTTCATTATATAACTGTGTATTTACCTACCTATCGTCTGTTCTCGTACTCACCTTTGTCTGTAGTTTTAATGTGTCAATGTTACCTATGTTTTCTAATGAGTGTTCATTGTTAAATTATTTATTGTGATGGTCAGTAAAATGTTTCTTTCTTTCTTACTTTATTTTGATACTATGTACTTTTTTTCCTTACCTATAATAACGAATGTACTTTATCTGCAAAAAAAGGTGGCAACCCTATAGAATCTTCAGAATAAACGCCTTCCCATACAAATTGCATCAATCAGCTGATGACTTTAGTATGGGGAGGTGATTTTATTTTGAGATTTGACCCTATATTCCGTGAGGGAAAATGTTTGTTATTAGAATAATGCCATTGAGAAGTTTCTCCGATATTCAAAAAGTTTACAACTAGAATCAAGGAGAATAATTTTGAAGCAGAAGATTTTGACACACGTCGTTTAAATATATTATTAGCAATTTGCACTGTCATCATCCTATGTCATTTATTTTGTAATTAGTCTGTAAGCCTTCTGTAAAACAATAAAAAAAAATATCCTAACTCATTAAGGCTGGATTCGACCGATCTTTGTCCGTGGATAAATCTATGATATAACGTGAAATTTGTATAGAATGACAGCGCTATACCTTAGAATTATTATCGCAATTAGGTTCGTCGAATCGGCCCTAAATTAAATAACAAATATGGCGCTAGTGTTAAAATTATACAGCGTTATATTAATTTTTTTGTATCTTTTTCGCCCCGAACAACAAAACAAAATCTTGAAAAAAAAATAATAGAAAGAAATTTGATGGTAATGTGTTATTTATTAATATAGTAGTGATTTATAAGTTATTGACATGCTGTTTACACATATTTTTGGATTTACAGTCTACCATGACTGCACAGTTACTATGTATTATCTATATTTTTTATCTACTGTAACTCTGTTGTGTGTAACTAATAAAAATAAATCTGAAGGACTACGCTAGTCATTGATATACACTAACTTAGTGTGACATTTTTCATTTGACAGGACAGACAAGCGAGGATGGTAAGTAATATTCAAAACCTTTTTATTATAAACTAGACTACGCCCGCGGCGTTACTCACGCAGTTTTAATCTTTATTACAAAAGTCTTCATTGAAACTTCAAACCCTCGCAACTACTCCTTAGGGGTTGAAAATTCAAGTCACTTTTTTATTAAAAAACGGTGCCCAACATCGATTTTAAAATTCTAACTTTTAAGCTGTCTAATCCCCATACTGCATTTCATTCTCTAACTTACCCCCTCAAAGGGTGATTTCCCAAAAATGTTTAATTGAATTGCTTTTTATTTTAATTATACGTATATACAATTTTTCACTTTCCTGACATTAAAGATGACGGACTTCCATACAAACTTCAAACCCCCTTTTACCCCCTTGAAGGTTGAAATTATTAAAATGTTAAAACAACTTGTTCTTGATTTAAAATAAGGAGAACGTATAGCGATTTTCAAGATTCTTACTTTAAAATAGCTCAACCCCCATACTGGCACTTCATACCCTATTATAAGGGTGATTTTCAAAAAACCGTTGAATGGGTTAGTTTTTATTTCAAATTATTAGTCTGAATACAAATTTTCACATTTCTAACATCCAAGATACCCCCCTTAAGGATTGAATTTTCAAACATCCTTTCTTATTGCTCAATTTCACTTTTAAAGGATTTCACAATTAAAGGAACCCCCTTCCCGAATTTCAAGTTTCTAGGGTCAGTAGTTTGGGCTGTGGGTGCATTTCTAGTCACTTAATACCTTAGTCACTCAGGTTATATATACAGTGTGAGTCTTCATAAAGTGCACATATTGAAAACACGAATACTATACTTAATTTTATCGACGGAAAAAATATTTAAAATATTTTTAAAAAATTGATAATTTTTTTATACAGTTTTAAAGATTATCTTTTGTTACAGTGACCTCCTTTTTATTTAAACGGTATTACTTTTGAACTAAAGAATCAATCAGAATAAAATAAACTTATTTCTAATTGGCAATAACAGGGCATTCTCACAAAATCAAACTTGAGGACAAAATACGCTCGATTGACAGTTTAGAGATTTTTTTTTAAAGAAAATCTTTTTTTTTTTCATCAATTTACACAATAATTTCAAAATATCTCAACAAAACGACCCCTTAACCTACTTTTTTTATTGATTCTAATTATTCTACATCATAATAGCTTTAGAAAGGTAAAAATACTATGCTTCTAACTCAATCATAACATTTTTTATCAATTTTTAAAGATAACGTCGTGTGCAGGGCCACGTGCCATTTTTTGGCAGGTAGAGACCCTTTTGAGTCATTGTTAGTGAGCGCGGAGTGGGGTGCGCGGGCAAAGAGAGCCAAACAAAGGACCTGTTTGTTGAGGACCCAGACAGACAGTCGCTCCGAATTATTCGCCGCTGCTAGTAGTATTTCTTTTTCCGTTCACATATCGCTAACGTTCGTTTTTTCCTACGCAATGCCGCGTCTAAGTGAATTCTCCCCAGCACACATTGCTGACATTCACTTTTACTATGGCCTGGGACGAGGAAGTGCTCGAGCTGCGCGTGACGCTTACATTGCTGCGTTTCCTAACCGGCATCCGGTGCCATCTGCCCGCAACTTCCAAGAGATCCACAGAAGATTGTCTATTACTGGACTTGGATTGAGTAGAGATCGCCGCGAGCCGCCGCAAATAATAATTGATGTTTCTGTCGAACAAGCAGTGTTGGCTGATTTATTTGCTGACCCAAGCATTAGCACTAGACGACTTGCACTGCGTCACGGCATTTCCCAAAAATCTGCATGGCGTATTTTGAAGAAGGAAGGGCTACATCCTTATCACTATCAAAGGGTGCAACATCTTCATGGAGACGTTGATTTTCGTCCAAGGTGCGTGATGTCTACTTGGATACTAAGAAAGATCAGAGATAACCCCAACTTCCCTAAAAGAATACTGTGGATGGACGAGGCAAGGTTTACGAGAGACGGTATCGTCAATTGCCGGAATTTGCACAAATGGTGCCCTAAAGGTGAAAATCCAAGGCTAAAACGCTCATCGACATTTCAAGTCAGGTATTCTTTAAATGTTTGGGCTGGTCTCATTGATGATATGTTAATTGGACCAGTGATATTACCATCAACATTGACCGGTGAAAGTTTTTTAAGACTGCTACGAGACGAACTTCCGGAGCTTTTGGAGGATGTGCCATTGGCTTTACGCGCACGAAACCGCATGTATCTACAAATGGATGGATGTCCTGCTCATCATGCAAGGGATGTGCGTTCGTTTTTAAACGAAAATTATGAAAATCGATGGATCGGCCGGCAAGGACCGGTAAGCGTGGCCTGCGCGTTCACCCGATATGACTCCCTTAGACTACTTCTTATGGGGGACCATGAAGCAAACGCGTTTACAGTACCCCAATCGACAGTGAGGCTGATTTGCGAGAACGCGTTATAAGCTGTGCCAATGCCATTAGTAATGACCCCGAGATGATAAGGAGAGCGACACAACAAATTGTGCAGCGCGCAACTTTGTGTTTACAACAAAGAGGGGGACATTTTGAAAACCTTATGCATTAGATTTTGTTACTGAATAGTATTTAGAAGCAGTAGTTATAAGCTAGATAAATAAATGATTTTAATTGAACTCTTGTGTATTATTTACAAACACAAATAAACGTCTGCTTAAAAGATTAATTGCCGAGAGTCCGGAAGGCGTTTTTTTTGTCGTAGTTGATAGAAAATGTTGTGTTTGAGTAACAATTGTACTATTTTCACCATAAATAGCCTGTATGATGTAGATTAACTTAAAGAAATAAAAAAATGTACATAAAGGGGGTGTTTTATTGAGAAATTTTGCAATTATCGTAAAAATTTGTAAGAAAAAAAAGTTTTTCGAACAATAAATACCTTATTCACTAATTAAGAACCCCTTTTTTCCTATAATTTTCATTTCAAAAGAAAGTCCTGTTATTTCCAATCAGTAGTAAGTTTATTTTATTGTGATTAATCGTTTAGTTCAAAAGTTACATCGCTTTAATAAAAAGAAGGTCACTGTAGAAAAAAAAAACTTTAAAATTGTATAAATAAATTAAGATATTTTTTTAAATTTTTTTATTATGTTTTTCATCGATAAAATTAAGTATATTTTCCCTGTTTTCAATATGTGCACTTTATGAAGACTCACACTGTATATAGATTAAGAAATATATATATATATATATAGATTAAGAAAAAAAAGTCAAGAAAAAAGTAACAAAATGAAACGTCTACTGCAAAAATTAATTAAGTACCCTATTCATTAAGAGGGTCTCCGCCTCGAGAATAGTATAGGGTTCCGTAATTGTCATTGGCAGAAAAAGACATTTCAATACCACAAACTGAAAAAAACCAACTTTTTTACTTCACTATGGAACCCCAAACGATTTTCTAAATATAACTTATTCAAGATTCGAATCACCATGTTAAACAGTTACAACCACTTTAACATTAGGATAACGTTACATACGCCATCACCCCATTCGGGGTCGTCAAAACCATTTGACAAATCTAACAAAAGCACTAAGTACGCGATCGATATCAAGCAAAGCGTAGAAATAAACGAAAACCATGTTTGTGTCTTCAAAATCGCACCGCAAACACCGAGCAGGGGACTGAGGACACAGGGTAAATAATAACCGTGAACGATCTCCGGACGGATCTTGAAATAAAACTATCAAAATTATTATAACGAAAGTATTCGTGAGAAATAACACGTTCTATTTTCAAACTTATTGAAATATTGTTTTCGTAGCATGTCTAGTGCTACGAATCTGTTCTTGGTGCTACGTTCATTGGTAACGTTGGTAGTATGTACACGATTTCGTAGTGTTCATGAGTAAATGCCAAATTATAAATTCGGTGCCTATTAGATTTTTTTTATGAAATAGGCGGCAGACGAGCAGACGTATCACCTGATGGTTAGCGAACATCTATTGGAGAGTAACTTTGTATTGGAAAAAAAAACAATATTTTTGCGACCTAAGTTAAACGAAATGTAGAACCTAGTTCACATGACAGCCTTTTTTAACATATGTTATTTGGATTCAAGTTTTGCTTTTTAAAATCTTGCTAGAGATGATTTTGACATGAATTGCGGCCGTGGGAGAGCCATGCTTCGGTATGAATGGGCTGGCTCGACCGGAGTGACCACGGCCACACTGAAAACCGGCGTGAAGCAGCACTGTGCTGTGTTTCGCTGCGTGAGTGAGGGTACCGGAGGCCCAATTCGGGGGAAACGGGGGTTTAAGGGTTAGCAGCGCACTTCTAACTCCACTGGTGTCGCGGGTGTCCATGAGCGGCGGCAATCGCTTACCATTAGGTGATCCGTCTGCTAGTCTGCCACTTATCACATAAAAAAATTAATGGCGTGTGCGAAATAAGCTTGTAAAATAACAAATCCTTTTTTATTTTAAATGTCTTGATATTTTTTTCATTTATTGTCTTAATTTCATTACAATTACTAAAAAACCGGTGTCGGCGTCAGCTGTTCCGTAAAAAGGTTCTAAAATCCGGATACCAAAGTAAGTAACTCAATCATCTATAATAATACGGTCAGAATCAACGAAGCGTGATAAATAGCGATAAAATCGAACTATTACTTCCTTGCCGATCTTTCTATACTATGTCGAGGGTCATTGACTCGCGCCCCATAGCGCCCCCTAGGGGGAGGGCGTAAGGGGCGGTTAGGAAGTCGCGGCCGCGGTTTGACACTTCCTCAGGAAGACCTTTGAAGTAGTACGAAAGATGTACCTACATATCTTGATGCAGCGACTACAAGCTTCTTAGAAATGAATGAAGCCGCCTGACGATAAAAAATTACAAAGTCACTTAAAAATATGTGTAGTTGAATCTATTCATATATGTTTTGAAAGGCTAATGAATGTTGTGATTTAATTATGACTAGCGTTAGCGACAAAATTACTTGATTTTTTAATTATATAATTTTCATAAATTAAAGAAATATAGCATAAGTAAAATATAAATAAAACTTTGTTGGCACTTTCACCTTAATAAACAGAAAGTGTTAAATATTTTTTTGAGCTGTCATTACTGGTATTATAAATTTCATCACACCATTAAAGGACAAGGAAATCATTCATCCTTTTCATTTTTACATTCCCGCCGTGAAAATCTGAATCCGATTGAGACAAATGTTTCTCCGAGATGCGGACCAAGGCTGGAGTAAAAAGAAACCACTCATTTTGACCCTTTTGTCTCCCAAAGTGTTGAAGATTACCATACTCGAAACATCGATGGCGATAAAGATCAGTTTTGTTTGGGACAGTCGTGTAATAAACGTGAAAAATCGCACGCGCCTCAAACGTTTCTTTAGCACGAGACAAAAAACGAGCAAAGACATTGTGTATGCAGAATTCCCACGACGCGGCCAAGAGGTAATGCATTTGAGGCATTACACATGCAAATTCATGCCAACCCGGCTCTGGACAGACAAAAAAACATTTCCATTTACAACAATCCATCAAGAGGCTTTCGCCGCAACTTAATTAACGAGTGAACATGTTTTCAATTACACAAACAAACAGCCTGCAATGATAATTGCAAAGGAGAACTCACTCAGGGATAATGTAAGTAGGCACTTGTTTTTAAATGAGACTTATTTAAAGATAATTGGGTTTCATGTGTTGTTCAAGGTTCAGGATAAAGAAATACGGTGGGCTGTGGTTCTTTGTATTCTGGCAACTTCATTCACCCTCTAAAAATCTTGACGCCCTAAAAATTAAATTATAGCACAAAGTTTAACTACTTAAGAAATAAGTAGAGAGACATTTTACTGTCACACGTTATCCCTTTGCATTTAATAGCAGCAGTTTGGACGTAATTTTGTGACTATACCTTGTATACTTTGTGTTCAGATTTCTATCACTAGCTCGGCGGTGAATGAAGACATCGTGAGGAACCTGCACTTCTCGGATAGTTTCTCAAAATAGTGAACTATAATCATAATTCTTTATTGTTACAAACTGTGGTTTACATGAGAATAGGTCTTACATTAGAAAAGGTGCTCACAGCTTACCTTTATAGGCATACAATAGGTAAAGTACAAAATTTAATTTGGTTATTTTAAATAATTATATATAATATTAGAAAAAAATATTCTAAATGTGTAACCGTGATCCAGTTGGTATAGTTCCCCTGTCTAATAAGGGTTGCGAAGATAATACGGCTGTCGCTTCATTGTAATTACTAGACTTCCCGAATTCTAGATCATGGTTCAAGCGTACCCCGGACTCCGAAGCTTTGGACGCAACTGGGAATTACACGCTAAGATGAGAACCTTGTGACGTAACAAGGAGGACATATAGCACTAACTATAAATATGTGAACTGGATTAAGAAACCCGAAGGTTAGTGAACGTCAAATCCTAATTAACAAAACAATAAGCGAACACATCCCACTAGCTTACTTAGCTAGTTACTTAGCATAGAAAGAGTACCATACAATTGTAACAGGCTCGATTGAAAATAAATACAACACCAGCAAACATGCACACGGGCGAGCAAACAGACAAAAGGTATCAAAAGAAGGCGTCACACAATTACAATAACGATATGTGATGAATATCATTATTGCGTAATAGAAGGTTCCGTCATAGATCCAACAAATGTCTAGAACAGGCGCCATCCAACTGGCAAATAAAAAATGTCCAACGCCCCGTGAAAATTAATGCTAAAACAATTTTGTATACAAAATCAGTTTGATCTCTTAAAGGTATTATACGATGGACACGTGATAATAAAAGTCACTGTTATATTTTGTGCCATCTCAGACATGACAGTCGAGCTTAACACCGTGACACCTATAATAACATGTAAAATGAACAGATTTGCGGTATATTAGAGTCGCGTATATAATTCTACTAATATTTTGATAAATTCATTTTTAAGGATCCGAAGATAAAATAAAAACGGAACTCTTATGAGATCATTTTCCTTTTACTTTTGTCGAGACCCCTTTTCTCATAGACCTGTTAAGTTATAAAGCTGAAATTAATATTAAATAAGTACTAAGGTAATTAAATAAGGTAAATGCTTCAGGCCATAAATAAATCAAACAGTTATGTCAACGCAATTAAAGGTACAGTCAAAGAACGAATAGGTTCGTCAGTTTCAAATTGTTTCGTTTGGTATGCTATGAGCACTTATTAGCTTTCGTAAATTTGTCAGAGTAATACCTATTGCACAGAAAATTATGCTTAACTGTTAGATCAGAAAGGTCAGATTTGCTTTTAGCAATATTGATTCCTTTTGAAGTAAAGAAAATTTAAAGTAAGTTCGCAGATCTTTTTAAAACGGTATGTTGGTATATCTGATTCTTGCCGTGCAAGCGAAAATTTACCTTAAGGTGATGAACCTTTTTATTCTCTGTACCGTGCATCCGTGTCATTCAGCATATTTTACGCTCGCTAGATAATAAAACATTGTTGGTTCTTAAAAGAAGAGTTTGGATCACTAGGTATATGACCTGCAGGAAAGTAAGTAAATCTTAATATATCTACCACGAAGAAGTCGCACAGCGCCGCGCGTACACTCCACTCGCTGTATCGAATTGCGGATCGATTGTCGACAATCGATGCATTGTGTCGACTCGTCTCGATATCGATACCGCCTACACGCGACCCCCATACATCGTAATCTTAATAGGATTTTACCACACGCGTTTGACTATGATGTCTTAACTGAGATGGAGACTCTTGTAGAACATGATGTGATGTGAAGTAACGTACACAATATTTTAGCGAGAGTATTTTTTGGCAAATATTTTTCGCAAATATACTTTCCAGTGGATATCAACCATTAAATCTAAAGACGGTTAAACAACAGTAATTATATTTCGGTAGGTACCGTAATAAAATAATATTTTGTCGCTTTATATTTACAACAAAAACTCGATCATTTTTGAATATTCTTAAAATCCATATTACTTTTATAATTGAATTATAATAATGTAAAATAGTTGCTGCACAAAATTTGCATGAAACATTTAGGTACACACTTTAAAAAATGTTTGTATCAATGTCCTACACACAAATGATTGCTCCCAAAGCTTTAAAAAAATTAATTCGTTTTTACCAATCTGCATCATTACTATCCACCGATATAATCTTGGCAATTACATCAGAATCGACTCCACCGTAGATTTAACCATTAATATCAATAGATCCTCTGTGGAATGTGGCAGCAGCAATTATTCCGAGTACATAGTTGTTGAGCACTTAGTACACATTGCCACATACTTCGTAGGCGCCTGCGTGGGTAGCGCTCTGATGATCAGATGACTGATTATCTATTTAAGAATATTAATTTTTATTTACGTGTACATCTTCAGTGGTATTTTTATGGTTTCCGTTCGAAACACCTTTCGTCGAGAAAGTGACTACTTGTACAAATATACAGATGCATCCTGCAATACCTACTCTAGTGATTATCTGGTAATTTCACAGAACTACAAAAATAGAAAAACTTTATCACTTTTAGTTTACTTTATAGACAAAAAAATATTGATCACAAAAAATATCACATAACACAAACAAAATGGAATAAGATTTTAAATAAAAAGCACGTCATAGCAGACATCTTATATCCTCATACAATAAATCGTTACATGAAATAAGCAAAAAATAACTAAAAGCATTATTTCTAAAAGGTAATATTTAATGACTTAAAAGAAAAACAGCCTAAGACATGAACATAATCTCAATGAATTTAATAGAGATGATGACATTGCAACAAATGAAAGTTTAGAGAAAGATAATAATTTCGGCAATTAAGCTCGTATTTCACCAACAGCTCTTAAACAACGTTATCACTCGATGAACAGAGATGCAGTACAGTGATATTAAAAACGTTACATTTAACAATAAACCTTACTACACCGACATAAGAGTCTGAAAGTTCAGATATCTTGACCATACAGTTCTCAACGACATTTGTCACTAAGATGCTGGTATAGTTCGGTCCGAAAGTGCAACTTTGTCTGGGAATATCTTACTCTGGTTGAAAACTGCTTCAAGCGCAACGATATATCTTAGAACAAAGTTGAGAACTAAACTTGGACTGAGTCATTTCTTGTGACATCAGCTCAATAATTTCTAAAGAATTTCAACTTATTTTCTTTACAATGAAAACTTCTAAAAATATCAGTACAAATACAGCAAAAAAATTAAATTTTAATGTTGTTACAAGTCCTCAATGAAAACTCATTAATGTCAGCATTATCTTTGAAATTGTAGTAAATTGTAGATTTTATTTTTTACCTCTAGAGGTAAAATATTGTTCTAACCCTTGATACTGTATATCAAGGGTTAGAACAATATTTATTTAAGAAAACAATAAGTATTTCAATTAAAAAAAAATCGAATGAAACCGTAAAAACCTCTTGGATATGTTAATTCCAAGAGTTCATACTTTAGTAAAAAACCAAATGAAAAGCAAAAGGTTAAACATAGGTTAAACCTATGAGTAGAATATAGGACTTCCAAGAAATTCTGGTAAATAAATAACATTCTGAACAATTGAGATATTCCAGGAAAATACTATGAAGGCTTCTACTCAGAAGTCGTACATAACGCAAATAAGTCATTTACCTGCTAACGTTCAATCATCTCCGGGCACAAAAAGTTGAACGATCTTACTTAACCAAGTTTTCTGAATTACTTAGTATACTTAATTAGCAAATACCCAGAAATTAGTTGATATACAAACACGTCATAGTAGATCGTTATTAATTTCTCATCATAATGCTATTATGTGACAAAGGCTGACATGTATGACCTCAAAATTACAGTGGAGCAACAAATCATGAGGAGACCTGGATACTTTAAAATTGAATTTTAATGCGTGTGTTAAGTCCCCTAACCCGCAAAGGGCTCGCGTTGAAGAGTTTTGCGATGCTCATTTGCCCCATGTGTCCCCTGACTGAGTATAGGCCGGTGCCCCAGCAGTAGAAACATTTAAAAGCTGGTGATGACCAATGAAAGTTAATTTTGTATGCGGTTCATACCAATCCTAGTTTGACACATTCCACCGGTTCATTTGAGAATCGTAATTCGAATACATTTTACTGACCCACAACTGCATGTTTATGTTCATACTCGTAAGTTGCAATTCATACACTGCACACTGCAGCTGTCGCATTGGTTGGAATATTTAAGCCTAAAAGACAGTCAAGTGTAGGTTGTAATAAGAATCTAAATGTTCTACTCATTTATGTAAAGATCATAATTGTGACACTCTCCAAAAAGAAACCGTAAGTAATATCTGACTTTGTACATTTAAAAGGTTTTGGTTATGTAGTACCTAATACTAAAACTGTTTTTTTATTACATTACAAATGAGCAGATGGCACACCTGATGATAAGTGATCGCCACTGCCCATGAACATCTGCAACATTTGAGGTTACTTCGTCGAAGTAACAAGTCGGGTTAATTTAGGAAACGGAAATTTCCCAATTAATCCTGGTCACATGGAGACGTTTGCAATTATCCTCAGCTTGTACTCATAGGACAGGGTACTCATATGAGACTAAAGAGTTGATCGATCAGTAAGAATCGTTAGGCACATTTATTTCATTCCTCGAACCCCAAAAGGCGTGTAAGACCGCGTGCGATACAAATCAGAGTACCTACATCGGTAGCAAGGCGGCGCGGTGCGGCGGTAATGCGACGATGTTCATATTTCACGCGGTATCGCGCGCCATCGCGGCCGAGTCTGATTTACACGATACCGCCATGATGCGAATGCCGCTACCAGCACTTGCGAACGAGGGTGGTCTTCAGATAGTCGCCCTCGGTGCAAATGATGAATAGTTGCACGAAAATGGTAGGTATCTTTGCTTGAAATTATTCACCTTCCGGCGACATCGATAGCGCTAGTGCCGAGGCTCCGGGGTCCGATTCCCAGTTCGTTCAATTTAGGAAACGAACTTTAATAAATTGACGCGTTTTTGGGTGTACTGGGAGTCGCCTCAACTAACGTAATATACTCATGGTACAGGGAATACCTCAGATTTCCAAGTTGATCTGTGAATATTATATGGCGCATTTTCATTTATTATTTGGAGCTTAGGTTGTAATTTATAAAAATATGCGCAGGTGTAATTGGGAGAAGACACGAAGATTTGAAGGATCGCTTAGATTTTCTTTCTACAAGTACAACATTAAATTACTTTAAATTACTTTACTACTCGCATACAAGTACTCACATACTAGTCAGCATACTGATTTTAATCTGTGTCTCCATATCTATTTGCGAAAATATTCTTTACCTAGGTATATTTCTCTATTGCTACTATAACCACCGCATTATCAACATTAGGCCAATACTGTTAAATACACTTAAAAGAAACCAGCTAAAATTATTTTAATTAGTTAAGTAACAATACTTAGTGTTGATAAATTGACCTATATCCAAGGGTATGAAGTAATCCATACCAAACCAGTCAAGTATAGTATACATCTCACTCAATCTACTTAGCGACACCGATAACCGGCCATTACTAACGAAAACGCCGACAGATACTAGTATGCTCACAATTAATTGAAACTACCCACGTAATCTAATAAAAGCTAGTTCTGGCGATCAAGACAAACAAGGGCGCCCATTGGTAATTAGAACTTAATGAACATTTGGAATATTGAGTCCGGCACCGTGAGAAGTCAGCCGATAAGTACGATTTGTGTCAATGTAATTAAATGTGTGCCTGCCGATTATCTTAGCCGCGGTGACCGAACTTACTAGTTTTGACTGCTATGAGTTATTGACGAGCCACTCGCCGTAGAGCCCCCGCGGCTCTGCCTCGACACCGGCGCGTGGCGCAAGTCGCTGACGCGTGTGGATCTCTGAACAGTGGACGCGCAACGCATTCCTAGTTAAAATCGGAGTGGTCTTTAATTGAAATCGTATGTTGAGTCCGACGTCAAAGATAAGGATGCATACTATCTTGTGACGTTTTGACGCAAGAGGCGCGTGGTGCAAATTGAGACACATTACAAATTAAAATAAGACGCACTCATCCGAATGACTATTAAAAATTAATATTTTATGAGAATTCTTACACTACAAGCACAAGGTTTCTAAGTATTCTTAGTGTCGTATTCTTATTCTTATTGTCAACGGACGACTGTTGTACAAGTCAATGTTATTGATGTCTTAATTTACAACGAATGAATTGCATAACGCAACATCCCAACAATAGTTGGACATTTTATAGCCACATTCACAGGCTTGACACATATGGCCATATTTATCTGAGAGGACGCGCACAATAGAATAACGATTAGTGACTATAAAGACTTGGCCCAGCGATACCCTTTATGGTGGTCTCGTAAAGTAATACAATTAGGCAATAGGGCGTGCATTAACACCTCGCCTCAGCCTCCTCACCCACGCGAAACGGCTCTAAAACCTCCAACGGGTCTTGAATTTAACCTACATCTACGTTTACAGTACACTAACCACACATGAGAACTAACAGCGCACCCAATTTGTAGAAACTTCGTGTTTAGACATATCAAGTGTATGAGCGATCTCACCTGCGGTCGACAAGCGGCGGCGAGCTCTCTTTACTTGAACGGCCACTAAAGAAGAGAAAACCGCAACAGCGATGTGAGTCCGCACACAGCGGCCGTCATTAGCCACGGCCAAAAGTAATCAAGCGCGTTAACACGTTGCGCAAACAAAAATTTGACTCACCGCAATCTTTTCCCAGGAACTCGTCACAGGTATCCATAAATCTGGAAGCAAACAAACCAAATTAATATCGCCGAACAAGGTCACTCCAACGCACTTCATGTAATGTACCTAAAGTATCGTATTATAAGACTCCAAAGAATTTAAATTGCCTCATTGAAAAGTAATAAAGCTTTGTCGAACATGGGGTCGCTGTACATTAAAGTAAGATCAACAATAAAATTAGTCGAGGTATTAGCTTACTAATCTCTCAGAACGTTTAGGTAACAAGAACAATAAAAACTTATGTAAACTGATAGCAAGAGTTATTTCGCCATAAAACATTTAATTGAATTTTACAGAATACGAAATCCGCCCGTCACGGGAGATGAAATATTATCATGTATCGATCGCAGCGTGTCGCCACGGTTTAATCGATTTTTTTTACACCTTAAACCGCATGATCTTTGGTTTCTGTAGGCGTTTCGGAATTACAAGGCGTTTCTGCCGACCGCGCCGGTGCAGCCTGCATTTTTCTGTCTTTCGTGAAATATGTTTGTTTTCGGCATAAATGATGCCTTCGGCGAGTTGAGGGGCTGCTGAGGGACTCCAATACCGCATTATTGGAATGTTTTCTAAAATAACTTGCAGGGGTGGTCTAATGATTTCGGTTTGTTTATATTTCTGCGCAGAATTTGTCCCTTACAAAAATATTGCACTCATCAAAAGACTCGAAGGCCGCTGATTAATATTTTCCAGAGGTATACGAGGGTCGATCATTATTGAGACTTGTCATGTTAATTTTTGCCGTGGTACTGCATACACCATAACCGTAAATAACATTATGGGACAGAAACTTCCATAAACGGCAGCAAACCAACGCCATAAACAACAAAATTCAAACAAAATTTACTATACAGTCCATCATCATCAAAATTAACATCTAAAAAGGTGCAAATGAGTTCTTTAACTAAGAAAGCGGCTTGTAAATTATTCAAATCTTAACTAATAAGTCTTTGCTTGAATGTTTGATTTATAGCAAACGGTGGCTATGAATTTAAAATATCTTTCAATGTTACCAATATCGTAAAAAAACAACATTAGGATTTAATGTCGTAAACCGTTGAAAATATAAAAATGTTAAATGAGGCGTGAAAAAATAGTGAATATTTGATCCAGCTCCAAAGTTGCCGGTTCACGGAATTTGGATGTTTAGTCCAAATAACATCTGCGAAACGAAACAACCCGCGACGTGTGGCGCCAAAGAGCAAACAGTTTAATTATGCATAAAGTCACGATTCTATAGAATCATGAACGGCTCTTTCTATGTTAAACTCATGTCTGCTGACGTCTCTAGCCAAAAATTTGGGAATTTTCTTTCCTCTACAGCGTCATCAACCACAACTTCAGTATGTGAAATTAGAAGGACAATTTTAATGAGATTTCTACAAGCCGCTACATAGGTAAGCCAACTGGGGAGGAACGTAGTAGACCGGCTGAACTGTATTATATGAATCATCCCTGTAAATGAGTATGCTTCTGGGAAGCTTTTTAGGATTCCGTAGCCAAATGGCAAAAAATGGAACCCTTATAGATTCGTCATGTCTGTCTGTCTGTGTATCCGTCCGTTTGTCACAGCCACTTTTCTCCGAAACTATAAGAACTATACTATTGAAACTTGCTAAATAGATGTATTTTGTTAACCGCATTACGATTTTTACATAAAAATTGGAAAAAATAAAAAATGGGGTGTCTCCATACTTGAAACTGAAACTCAAACATTTTTTTTATCAAACCTATACGTGTGGGGTATCTATGGATAGGTCTTTAAAAATGATGTTGAGGTTTTTAAAACTCATTTTTTTTAAACACAATACTTTGCACAAGATACGCTCCCAAGTGTTAAATTGTGTGTCCCCCCTTCTAACTTCTATAATAAAAGAATTATAAAACTAAAAAAAAAATATTATGTACATAATCATGAAAACTAACAACGAAAATTGGTTTGAACTAGATATAGTGAGTAGTTTTTTTTAATACGTTATAAACCGTAAACCGCAATCTTACTTGCTGCTACGGAACCCTTCATGGGCGAGTCCGACTCGCACTTGGCCGGTTTTCCATAGAAGCATCCTAGACGGAAAACCACCCATAACCGGCCGACGACAATTGGTTGGTCGAATAAGTTTAAAGCGCTAGTATTTATTTAAATAAATATTGATGAATTTAAAACATTTAAAGCAATTAAAGCATTTAAAGCAAAATCGCTTCGTAAAATGTCTAAGATTTATCAAATTTAAGATATAAAATAAACTTAGTATTTCTAAATAAATAGATTATACTAGTACCAAACTTTAGTTTGAGTAGGAGTAGTAGACGTAACCTATAACTATTCGGAACTTTAAGGTGACGGGTAGGGGACACTAGCGACGCCAATTGATTTTAATTTTTAGCTACTAAACCGGATCTATTTTAAACAATTTCGGGGTTACAACCTCTCGGCAAACACTTATACTATTTATTAAATAACCATGCACAAATGTTGGGACCGTTTTTGTACGCGAAAGATTGATTCACGCTAAAAGTGGCCGCTTTTGGTGTGAATAAATTTTCGCGTACGCGTTGTACCCAACATTTTTGTATGGTTATTTAATAAATAGTATAAGTGTTTGCCGAGATTGTTTAAAATAGATCTGGTTTAGTAGCTAAACATTAAAATCGATTGGCGTCGCTAGTGCGCCCTACCCGTCACCTTAAGTGGGATATACAATTTAATTAGTACTTTACTTATCTATCCTTAAACACAACTCGAAAGATACAGTTAAAGCATCAGGATTATAAATTAACATAACTTTCTCAACTAAATTGCTTTTACATGGAATTACACGTTGTCACGAAAGTTTATGAATAAATAATACCTGCCCGGTAATAATCGAATTCAAAGATATAAATTGACCAAAGGTATCATAATGTGGCGACTAAAAAATCATTATTTTTGTTGATAATATTCTCTTCCAATATTTTAATTAAGTTATGAGGTAAATTGTGATGATTAAGTAGATTGTGTGAGTAGAGATTTTAGTTTTTATTCAAGAAAACTTATCTCAATAGATGCGCCAGACCAATGGATCTTATTCATAAATATTAATTGAACATTTGTTAGCTACAACGGCGTTATATAGCAGTTTTCATTATGTTTTGGAAAATTTTGTACGATTTTTTTTTCGTTTCAAACAAAAATGTTTTTGTTTGTTTAGCTGACAAAGGTCTATTGCACGTTTATGAATAAAGCCCTATAGTCTAAAACTAGAACTTAAACATTCTTTAGAAAAAAAATCGCTTTGTGTTTTATTTAAGTGCGTTATTTATTAAGAATAAATAAAATTTCCAAAAACTGCTTTAAAAATATTAACTATCCAACATTCTATGTTCTATGAATACAAGATTTTTATTTAAGTGCGTTATTTATTAAAAATAAATAAAATTGCCAAAAACTGCTTTAAAAATATTAACTATCAAACATTCTATGCTCTATGAATACAAGATTGTTATTTAAGTGCGTTATTTATTAAGAATAAATAAAATTGCCAAAAACTGCTTTAAAAATATTAACTATCCAACATTCTATGTTATATGAATACAAGATGATTAGCGGGGACTGTCTCTTAGCACATCCAGACCCAAGATCACTGGGAAAAGTTTATAAAAATAACCAGAAAAGATGATCTCGGCAGATCCTAAGGTGAAACGTAACGTTTAACGTTACGTTTCACCTTCGTTGTTCCTGGTTTCCATAGTACAATGGAAAACCTTAGTTTGGGACTTGGACAATGCATGTGATGTTGTCTCAATTATTTTTTTTATTTAAACCAGTACGCGCAATATATCATTGGCAAGGTCAACCTGAACGAATTGAGACCATTCCAGCATTACAAGTCGAGAGTACGACAAGTGAAACTTTCTAAACATTTCCTGCCCTCTGCGGACGTCATTATTTAAAATCTGTCAAAACTGTGTATTTTATTACTTGGGCAGGCAGATCGAAGCGACGTGAATTACATGTTTTCTTATTTAATATTAGTGGCGTCTTGCGTTTGTGAGATAATTTATATCTAGCCGCGCTATCGGGCGGACCATCGCTCCTGGTCATAATCCGGGTATTTTTCATACGGCACGGAACGCTCCTACGCGACATCGTTTGAAAATTTATGTTACAAACTTGATGAATCGTTGCAATAACAATTGCACTTATCAATTTGTTAACTCAAGAGCACGTACCTCGTGGAATCTATGAACTATTCTTGTCATCTAATGGAACGAAAGACTAGCTTATCGTCATCATGTAGCCCATGTGTACCTACGTATCATCTTAGGGACATTTCAATTAAAAAGCCTAGTTTAAATAAAATATAATTTTCTAATGTTTCGATTATGACTACTTCTTCTTCTTCTTTGCCTGTTCCCACTTTAGGTGCGGTCGGCTATCCTTATCCTTCTGCGCCAGGACAATCTGTCCTGGGTTGTCGGGTCAGGTAGTTAGGACTTCTTAACTAGGTTGGCTGTACTGGTCCACTAGGTCAAGGGCGGCCGTCCCCTTCCTCTCTTGCCTTCTGGGATATCCAGTGCTTTCTGGACCACATGCTCGCTGTCTCTCCGCATGACGTGGCCGTACCATCTGAGACGTGTTTCGGTGAGCTTTTCCTGGACAGAGGTGACTTTGAAACTTCGATTATGACTACATAAATAAAAAATATGTAATATTTTTGTCTATGTAATATAAATTTATTTATGTAAGTCGGTCCAAAAAATATGATGCTCTTAAATCAAAATCATAAGCACTGAATAATAATTTAGTCAAATCCGAAACGCTATACTTAAATCAAATTACTTAGAAAAGTTATAAAATTATAGTTTGCCATTTTTGTGTAAATATTTTCATATGTTGATTTAACAATATTTTGCTCCTCCAAAAATACCTTTTCATTTTACTTTTAACTGGGGGCTATCGCGTATGAAATACCCGCTAGATGGCATGCCTGTGAACCAAGGTTCAACTTCAACATCATTGGCTGATTTATTCGTTACTTGACAATTTGACATATCACGTCTAAAAATACCCAATCACCTTAAAGATGGACCGTCAGGCCTATAGTACGCCATCTTGCGTTGCATTCACTATATGCATCATAACTTTTTTATTTCCTCACTTCTTTGTACAAGTCACTGTTTTTCCGCAGCTTTGACCGCATAGATTTCGATATATCGCCCTTTCACATAAGGTTTGAGAAGCTCCACGATTACATATTTATTTGTAATGAAATTCATAAAAAATGTATAACTAGTTAAATCGTGAAATTGAAACAGCTTTGTATTTGTACGAAGGATGATTTGTAATCATCTTACTTAACATGTCATTCCTGTTAGTGTCCAAAGCGTTCGCTTTAGGAACCGGGGTCCGCTATACTCGGAGTAGTCCAGTAGCTAAGAACACTAGCTATCTGTATAGAACAAATTATTATTAAATATTGTAATGTACCTAATCTAAAGCTTGTTTGGACTATAACACTTGCTGCTCTATTAAATAGGTTAAAATAAAAATTCTTGATCGAGTTCAATCACACATGGGACGAACTAAATCATGCTTTCACAACATCTTGCCGGACCGCACATACGCGGCTCGAGCGCATCCATCATGGTAGACGCGTACATGTCGCTGGTACCCTACAAGCGCCGAAAGGCCGAACCAGAGATAATAGGCGACACTCTGATACAACGCGAGATAAGGCGCAGGAGGTTCCCATGATCCACTCCGTCCTCCAAGGAAAAGGTGCTGAGGTTAAACGTGTACAAAATACTACAATGAAATATAATACATCCGGTACTAAAAACAAATGAGATAGACGACACGGTGTTGATAAAAAAGTTGTATTTTTATGAGATGAGGATTTTCGAAACTCGAAATTCCTCAATAGAAGATTCTTACAGATGAGAAGTGAACTGTACGCGGAATATCGAACGATAGATGCGACGCAATCCAAGTCTAACATCCATCAGTCAACTAACAGGTTATTTGATTGCCTGATATATCTGTGCAAATCAAACATATTGATCTAGAATTGTAAACGTTTGCACAGACTTGGCTAAAGCTTTACTTGTGAGGTCACCCGTTACCGTACCCGCTTAGGACATTAAAAAAACATTTACAACAGGACAATACATAGATCTGATAATATTTTAAGCTGACATATCTGCAAATATGCATATAAGTTTAGCATGAAAAAAGTGAAAACTTGGTCCCTTCAGGCATAATGAACCTACACTGATGAAAATAACCTATTGCAAACTGCAACGGTCTCTATTTCTTCTGCGAAGTTTCTGAACGGACTTTTTCATACATTCTCTACAAGCGCTAATTACTGGGTTGTGCTTTATGAAGAGAACATTTCAGAACTTAATTTGCAAGCATCATCATGTGTGCGTTGCATTAGGCAATTATTTTTTACCGCCACCACATGCACCATAAATATGGTGGATTCGTAATTTATTTCCAGCTGGTTTGCACATCGAGCGGCCTCACTTTACGGCGTGCGAACTGCTCGGCGGCCGGTGGCTGACTGCTGTCAGGAGGCAATTACTGATGATGCATAGCCAACGGTGGAGCTAATAATTCTAAACACTCAAGGATATTTTACATTTTAAAGAAACCGATTCATTAGAAAGTATTTTTTTTTTGCAGTATTTAACTGTAATATAATTAGTAATTACCTATTGTGACGGACAGAAAAGGATACATCGGTAAGGAGTGATACGTTTTTTTTTACATAAATAGGCTGAAACGCCAGAAAAACAAGAAAAAACGTCAAAGAATAAAAAATACTACAAAAAACAGAAAGGTTGCCTAAGCGGCAAGGAGGTCTGTCCTCGACACCTATGATAATATCGATCTAATTACACATTCAATAAATATTAATAATTTTTCTAAGGTCACTAATATCTATTCTGCCGTTATGATTATTTGATTTCGCATAGTATAGTAGATCGCATAAAGTATGTAAGACATTTGATGCGATTGATGAATGGAAGTTACTATAGCTTTGTGTATTATTCAATCAACAATATCTAGTTCAAAGTTTTGTTTTCCGTCATCTGATGCATACATTAGATGACGGATGCGCACGTGATTCGATGCTGATCACCGGCCCTTGACTTTTTCTGCTTTGTTTAAAAGAGAAGTGTTTGACATTGTCAACATCACGCGTGAGCGATGACAACACGATAATTGAACTAGTGTTAGTCAATATTGATATATTTATAAAGGTTATGCAAAATTATTCTTGGATAATGTAATGTGAAACGTTACGGGTTATAAGGGTCACGTCACGTGTTGTTTGAAAAGAAAACCTAATAAAAAGTTATTTTATAAAATAAAAGCACACAAAATTATACAAATAAGGAATATTCTTATCTACAAGTATGTACATTTATACAGGAAATATCGATAAACAGTTACACCATTTCTTCCGACCATTCTGAACATCGTTTGTTCTATGACATTTGGAAATTCGCATTAAAAAGTTTCGACTTTTCAAACACTACTTTGTTTCACGTAATTTGCTTATTTTAGGGGGGAATTTTTCGACAAATTTCCAAAACTCCTAGCACAAAGTTCCTAGTCCTAGCTCCTAGTTGTTCAAACTGGTTAGTAGAATTGATGTCACTATACACCCTGCATTATAAAAAGGTATCAAATAGCAATTCTACTTGTTCAAAAGGGCCCATAGCAGAAAATTAAGCGTTAGAGAATTATTCAACTAGTTTATATTTAAGTAGGGACCCTGAGGGCTTTGGGCGATAGCCGTCCCCAACCCTGAGTTACAGGATTGCAGGATGGGGAGACTTTGTTTATGCAAAACGGGACAACCGCAGGTTTACTAGCGACAGTTACAGTACGGTTGCTTATCTCGTAGTAAGGAAAAACCGAGGTTAGATAGATAGATAGTTAGAAATACTTTATTGCACAAAATACACAACTTAAGTACTAGGCATTACAGAAATTTTGTGTACAATTTCAGCGGTTTTATCGCTGAAAGCGATTAAAGGACATTTAATTGTAGAGAAGGGGTAGGTGGTGCAATATTCAATAAGGAAAAAAAATAAAATAAAAGAGATAAACTGTAAATGTTTAAATATAACTTATAACCCTAATACATAAATAAAATACAATATTATAAACTAATAAATAAGTCAAATAAAATAAGATAAAAGACAACATACATACACATAATATTATGAGATTCATATCAGAAAAAGACAAAAATAAGAATAATATGATAATCAAATGGATCTAAGATTGACCTTCGACTACAGGCTGTCGATAACAGGACGATTGTAGAAAAGTTAATGGGATGAGGAAGAGTGAAGAGGGTGTTGTAGTTGCAAAAAGTGAGTTTTGACTCGGGCTTTAAAAATAGTTAGTTGTATTCGTGCAAATGTGAACATCAACAATGTCCGATTTTTGGTAGATATGGCTAATAACGTTTCATTGTCGTTCATTTGACATGCCAACTTCAAAGAAGTTCCAATGTCGGAAAAGTAGCTGCTAGGTTTTTACATAACTCAAGGAAGTTAAAATGCTGTTAGTCAAAAGCAAACAAAATCTCAGTGTAAATACTCGAGATCACTGGGGAAATCGTTTCGATAATACTTTCACTGACATCATACAAACCAAAAAATATCAAATAGTACCTATTACTTTAAATCAACAAAACACATACTCCTAATAATAATGTTCCAGCAAAAATAATAAGAGCTGAATTAAAATCATCACGAAACTATAAAAACCTTGAAACTTATTTCCATAGCGCTAAGGAAATGGAACTGACATAAACCCAAGGAAAATAGTTCGCCATGATAACATGCTAATAATAGTAACTTACCTAATAAAATAGCCGGTAGAGAATCTCGTTCCTTTTCCAAGTTTTTGTGTCTGATGAGTGTACTAGCGACTCTCGCGGATAAACATCGAAAAATATTTTATTTTTAAGATATATTTACGAAGGAAGAAAATAATATAAGAAATGATCATAAAGACTATTTATTTGCATATTTTACTTAACTACTTTGTTTACAGACGTAAACAAAGAATCTTATGAATTATGATTTCAAGCCGTACCTAAAAAAAGAAAATGGACACTTATATTTTTATGTATGTGAGATAGGTTTATAGATTCCAAATATATTTTTGAGAAAATATGGGTATTTATTTGCATATTAAACAGTTTAACAGAACGAAAACAAAACAAATTATCTTCACTCTCACCCGTTCATTTTTAAGGTACCGAAGCGTAAAAAGAATGGAAACTTTATAGAACCAATTTATTGTCTATTGTCTTCCAAAAATAATATAAAATAAATAGTTAGATCTCCAGGTTCGTTGCGAGAAGGCTGATAATGATAACAACTCAGACCTGCGCCTCCTGATAATCAAACTTGTAAAGTTACGAAAGTGCTTAGCAAAGTTATTAGTACCACCGCTATCTAACCCTAGATTAATGGATCCACTTATATTTATATTTGTGTCTGATACAACTTTGCTAATTAATTAAGGTCCAACACAAAGTGGAAATATAGATATTGAACAAGTCAAACATAACCATTAATTTGACAAAGGCGTCGAGATATTTCATACAAACAGCTGTCAGCTCTTCTCGGGATTAAACACAATATATCAGGAAAGTTCAACACGAAAATCCCTTACATTTCAACTATGAGAGATAGATGGTGTGTACGAAGTGTGTAGGACCAAATTTTCGTCTGCATGGACAGTGAGAATAGGGTTGCCCAAAATTATACACAGATGGTAATCCATAAATGACTATTTATTCCGGCCCGGAAACCGGTCACAGGACCAGAAGAAACCACCATCTCAGAGAAAAAATGCTTTAAAATCATATACAGCGAACCCAACTGTGGGTTACTAATCTGTTAAATTTATTATTTCGATTCTCGCCCGTAGTGTCAAACACAATATGTTCAATGTGCATTGAAGAAATTTGACGGATTAAGGTAACTTTTGTGGTTGCTATACTTAAACATCAATTTTGTCCTTATACGTTGTAGAGGTATTTTTGAATAATATATTAATCCAAACACTTTCATTTCAAGTGTATACTTTTTTGTGTCAGCTGCACATCAAAGTATATTTACCTACCTAATCAAACGTAACAAGTAACAACCCTAATCGTCGTCTCTAAAAGCGAGCGCAGCTTATGATCGCATAAAGTACAGTCGCGCAAAAGAGTGATTGTTGGAAGTAGCGATTCAATCAGCACAAAAGCCATGACACCCCATCCAGCGGGATGTTTTCGTCGGGAAAGTTTCTCGGGTCGCCTCCGGGATAACCTTCGAGCCTTCGCAACTGTCTGCGGTCAATTCGAGAATGTAAAGGTGCGTGTATCAGGCTGTGGGAATTATGCCGGAAGTTAACCATTCTTTTTTCATGGACGACAAGTATCAAATCAAAATCATTTATGTTTAAAATGTTGATGAGACGAGACAACATAGCTGCTGTCAACAAATTAACCGATCTTATGTAGACCCAAGTTTATATCTCTACAAGCGCTTATAACTTTACAAAGACTGTTTTACCCACAATTTTTATCTCTTAACAAAAATATTTAATTTAGAAGTTTTATAATAATACAATACAACATCTCTCTACAAATGAACATCGCGCAGTGGGTAAATGGGCTGGAGAGTATAAAAATTCCTGCATCTCTAAGTAAACATTCTCCTAACCCCCAACAGCATCTGCGTTTTGCCTTAGCATCGGGATTCACGTACATTATCTTCGGAAACTATTTCACGTTTCTTATATGACACCAGCCTTACGAATGAAAAAGGCCACGAATGGAACGAAAGAAAAAGTCCCACAATGTGTCGGTGGAAACGCACAATAAAAAGTTATTGCTTTGAAGGATGTTTAAGATACCTCATTCATGTCTGAGAAGTTCCAAAGGATAAATTTCACGGCGCGATTCGGGCACACAGCTCGATCTATTCAATAAATATGTTTACACCGACGTTTTATGGATGTATTTTCTGTAAAACTATAAATGTTGTTGTTTAACATTTATACTATGGCCGTTTTATCTAAAAACTTTTAAGGATATCGCTTTATTATTTCATCTAGGGATACAATTGTATCTTACATTTGTATATTCTAGATTGAGCCCATGTGGTTCTTAAAATTTTCCACTCTACGTGTAAAGTGTGTTATATTCATAAGTGATGCTATCAAATGGACCGAAATTCATTATCTCTACTATTCTCTGTACATAAAGAAACCTATGACCAACCGATTCTACGTTCTGATTCTACTTTGGCCAAGATAGCAAAACCACAGGAATAGAATTGCAAACATATACCTAGAGATATTTTAGAGAAACATGAAAGATTTAATTCACATCTAAACTGCGAACAAATGACGCCTTTTGAGGAAAATGCCACAGCAGCATTATGTAATACGAATCGTCACATATGAATGGCATACAATTTATATATGTGTCATACAAAGTCCTCGTAATTTGAATTATGCGGAAAGCAGTCATCTAACTTCCTCGTCATCGTCGCTAAATTACAAAACCGCATACTTATTTGATAACTCAACCCATATGCGTTTAACACATGTATATTGCATCGTTCCCGTAATACGACCGCAAAATAATCAAGTACAAGGCACATGCTTGGGGTAAAAAATAGTTCTAATATCATCAGTATGATCCTTCTTTCTCCTACCGAACAATACCTACTCGTTTCTTTACTTCGCAGCGTCGCTTGGATCATGATAAAGGACTAAGATAGAGGAACCAGATCTGGTGATTATTACATGTTCAGAATGATTATCCCAATAATTGTGTGTATGATAATAGTCATAACGATTATGGAACATCTAAATCCAAATTAGTTAAATTCAACGAATTAAAGCTATTATTTTTGTCACTGCTTCAGGGGCGTGTAAAAAGCATTTCAATATAATTATACCAACATTATTGTAATTGCAACGTGGGCTCTTCTCTTGCCTACCATCAGGCTGAGGAGAGCCAACATATTGTGTCACTATAAAACAAATCGGGGAATCAGTTTACCAGCTTTTCAAGAAGTTAATATTCCGAGAAAACAAGCTGTTACAAACAAGTGTTATTAGTTTGGATAAAGCAGCTATTGCGGGTTTTGATGCTAAATAATCTATACTCATAATACTCGTTTTAACATAGTTCGGAACCACTAATGTTATGATGTTTTGACAAGAAGTAAAAAATAAAACAAAATTCAAAAAAGTACAAAGTGTATCGTGAAGAATCCTACATGAACTGAAGAATAAATTTTAAAGCGTACATAGTGAAGTATTCCAGCCCAAATTGGCTAGCTTAGTAAGTTTTTCAAAATTTTCTCAATTTCCACACATTTTTGATAATGAAAATATTTACTTACATTGCCCTTACTTACCCATATAACATACAAGAAACACGAAACGAATTTACCCTCCTTTTGTGTCTTTTTCGACTGAGCTTTTTTTTAGTTAGTCTGTAGCGTCCCACTGCTGAGCAAAGGCCTCCATTGATCCCTGTCCAATGCCCTTAATTGCCAATCTTGGACATACACACACTATCTTTTTCTGAGCCTACCTAGACGATTTTTATCCATCTTTCGGGACCCTTTCTGCACACATGACCCCCTCAATCCCATTTCAGTCTTGCAGATTTTCGACCGACATCTGCGATTCCAGTCTTGGACCGTATATCGGAGTTACGTTTTCTATCTGATATTTGAATGCCTAAAATGGTGCGCTCTATGGCTCTTTGATAAATCTTGAGTTTGGACTTCTGTTTTTCGGTCAACAATCAGGTTAGTGCTCCATAAGTAAGAATGGGCTTAATACAGATGTCGATGAGTTGGCAATTGAGCTATTTTATTATTTTAAAATGTTTAATTGTTGGTAGTACTCTTAAACGCCTCATTATGATTCATTTTCCGAATCCCATAAATTCAATGTTTATTATAAAATAGATGTTTTCGGTAGTAATCATGTAAAATTTCACTAGTATTTTAGGGTGAGTTTCGTAAGTGCGACTGTAGTCAAGTGAGCGGTGGTTTTCACACGGTACGTTTCACTTCGGAACTTTTTCTTTACGACTCACGGCTAAATGGGAAAGTGTTAGTAATGAGTATGTAGCTTAGGGCATTTTCCACAGACGATTTATGAATTCTATACTCAGCTTTAGACATTCGTTTTTATTCAGTTCATAAAAAAATTGTGTCATTCCGGAGTTTGGGAGTTGTCATGTGTAAGATGTTTACGATGTATTGTTATATGAGTATAAAAATAATATGAAAGAAATAAACTCAGAACCTCTACTAGATTATAAATCGATAGTGAAACTATTAGAACTCGTTAATGTATTTGCTTTGGAGCGGCCATTTTTGATAAATAAGAGAAGGTTTAGTTATTCATGTGGGAAACGGAACGTAGGTAAGAATGAGATGCATGATAGAAATACTAACGTGTGAAAGGTACAGAAAGAATGACGTAGATGAGTGAGTGAGTAAGGTGAACAGAAAGTATGGTGTATGAAAGAGATAGAACACGTCACCGGTGTGACGTAGGAAGATGGCGAGTTCTGTGGAGGCGGTGAAAACGTGTGTACGCAAAAGTTAAAATAAAGAAGAAATTGAAGAAAAGTAAAAGGTTTTATTTCGCTCACAATCCCACATTTTGGAGGCTCGTCCGGGATCCTCCTGGATTATCGGTAACGAACGATATCCAAGAGACGTGAGCGAAATATCTTCGAAGACGGGAGCACGTGGCGCGTGCAGACAAGTGTCGGCAGACGGCAATCGGCGTGAGGTTTCAAGACGAAAACGCGTGAAACGACGACGCAATCTCACGGCGGTAACGACAGACGACTGCACGAACCGTGTTCCGTATTAAACACGCCGCAGGCGCACATAGACGACGACGACCGCGTGGTGCCAGTCACCACCACGGAATCTCCAGGCGTGGCGGCGAAAAAGACTTTGGACTTCCTGCTGCGACGAGTGTCGGGTGAGCTGTTTAATCAAGACGACGACGACCACCAGCACGACTCCAGCAGCCAACACGAGGAGGACCGCCCCGAACATCACGACGACGACGACGACGACGACGACAATAACGACAGCGAAGACGACCAGGACGACAAGCACCAGTGTCACGACGACCGGAAAGAAGAAGCCACACCAAACATGGCAAATACAGGTTTGCAGAACCTCACCTATGTGGAGGAGGCGATCCCAAGATTCTCAGGACACGACAAAACGTACTCTGTGTCGAGATGGGCGCAAGAGATCGAAGATAACGCAGCGATATACGGTTTGACACCGGTACAACAGCTGATTATTGCTAGAAGGTCGTTGACCTCAACAGCGGCGACATGGCTGCGATCGGAGGCTCCATTCAAAAGCTATGACGAGTTGAAGAAGGCCTTATCTAAAGAGTTCCCGGATTCGGTTAATACAAAAGAAGTATACTAGCTATGAGTTGGAAGCGCTGGCAGTTGTTGAGGGAGTTAAGAAGTTCCGTAAGTACCTACTCGGGATTCCATTTAAGATTGTTACAGATTGCTCAGCATTCGAGATGACATTGAGAAAGAAAGACCTGGTTACCAGAGTAGCACGCTGGGTACTATTATTGCAAGACTATGATTATACTGTGGAACACAGATCAGGGACCAGAATGAGACATGTAGACGCCTTAAGTCGAATCAACTACATTGGAGTAATAACAAGGGACCTGCATGAACAGATAAAAAAAGCACAAGAAAATGATGAAGGATTGAAAGCTATTATTGAAATAGTTCAAGAAAAACCATATGAAGATTATTTTGTAGAAAACGGAGTACTCTACAAATCTCAGCAGAGGTTACTGGTTATACCGAAAGATATGGAAAATGATATTATCCGTAGAGCACATAGTATTGGCCACTTTGGAAAAAGGAAGATGATTGATTACATAAGTAAAGACTACTTCATAAAAGATCTAGTAAAGAAGATTGAGGACTTTATTCTAACCTGCATACCATGCATTTTAGCTACCAAAAAGGAGGGTAAACAAGAAGGTTTCCTTAACCCTATAGACAAGGAAGGAATACCATTGTCGACGCTACACATAGATCATATAGGGCCGCTGTCTGAAACAAAGAAGTTATATAATTATATCCTGACTGTTGTCGATGCTTTCACCAAATTTGTGTGGATTTTTCCTGTGAAAAGTACCACCACCAGAGAAACATTGGATAAACTCAAGACTCATCAGCAGTGTTTTGGTAACCCTGCTAGAATTATAACTGATAGAGGTACGGCCTTTACAAGTAATGACTTTAAAGAATATTGTGATAATGAAAACATTCAGCATGTGACTATCACAACTGGGATTCCACGAGGAAATGGTCAAGTTGAGAGGATACATAGGATTATTGTATCTGTACTTACCAAGCTATGCATAGAAGAACCTGGAAATTGGTATAAGCATGTTAGCAAACTTCAAAGAGCCATAAATGGTACCTATCAGAGGAGTATTTCAACGACACCATTTGAGCTGATGGTTGGCACCAAAATTAAAATGAAGGAGGACTCCCAAATATTACAATTACTTCAAGAAGAAAGCAGCGAACAATATCAAAATCAGAGAGAAGATTTGAGAGAAGCTGCTAGATCCCAAATATTAAAAATTCAAGAAGAGAATCAAAGATATTATAATAAGAGAAGGAAACAAAGTAGGAAATATCAGGTAGGTGACCTAGTTGCTATAAAAAGGACGCAGTATAGTACTCACGCTAAATTAAAACCTAAGTTTCTAGGGCCATATCGGGTAGTAGGTGTGAAGGGTATGGACCGTTATGAGGTGGCTAAGGTACATAGCGGGATAGAGGGACCTAACCATACATCCAGTTCCGCAGATCACATGAAAGCATGGCCTGGGAACCCTGACTGATCTCCTATTTATTATTATACCTAATGATAAGTGATAATAAGGTTTTAAGTGTGTTTAATTTTGAAAGTCAATAAAGATGTTATTTTAAGAGTAAGATTTTAGATGTTTATATAAGATAGATTTTAAGCCGTTTGCTAAAAGATGTTTTAATTAGTTTTTAATAAGTTTGTTGGAGTGAAAGATGATTATGACTGATAAGACTGAGGACAGTCTGATTGCAAGACGGGCGGATGTGGGAAACGGAACGTAGGTAAGAATGAGATGCATGATAGAAATACTAACGTGTGAAAGGTACAGAAAGAATGACGTAGATGAGTGAGTGAGTAAGGTGAACAGAAAGTATGGTGTATGAAAGAGATAGAACACGTCACCGGTGTGACGTAGGAAGATGGCGAGTTCTGTGGAGGCGGTGAAAACGTGTGTACGCAAAAGTTAAAATAAAGAAGAAATTGAAGAAAAGTAAAAGGTTTTATTTCGCTCACAATCCCACATTCATGACAAGTAATAAAAGCATAATTGGCTTCCTATGAACTTCAGCCCTTTTTAGGGTTCCGTAGCCAAAATGGCAAAAACGGAACCCTTATAGTTTCGTCATGTCCGTCTGTCCGTCTGTCCGTCTGTCACAGCCGATTTACTCGGAAACTATAAGTACTACAGTGATGAAATTTGATGGGAATATGTGTTGTATGAACCGCTACAAAAATATGACACTAAATAGTAAAAAAAAGAATTGGGGGTGGGGCCCCCCATACATGTAACTGAGGGATGAAATTTTTTTTTTCGATGTACATACCCGTGTGGGGTATCAATGGAAAGGTCTTTTAAAATGATATAAAGTTTTCTAAAAAACATTTTTCTTAAAGTGAACGGTTTTTGAGATATCAGCTCTCAAAGTCGTAAAAAGTATGTCCCCCCCCCCTCTATTTTTATAACTACGGGGTATAAAATTCTAAAAAAAATAGAGGTGATGCATGCTAATTAACTCTTTCAACGATTTTTGGTTTGATCAAAGTATCTCTTATAGTTTTTGAGATAGGTTGATTTAACTGTAATTTTGGACTTTGCTGCTACGGAACCCTTTGTGCGCGAGCCCGACTCGCACTTGGCCGGTTTTTCTCTTTAGATTTCTTTTGGCTCGTCTTAGTTTATCTCTATTTTACGAACCGAAATTGACTCTTGAATGTATAAAACCTCCCTAACGTAGAAAGCATGCATCTCATACACAACGCTTAGGTACCGCCGTAAGGTTATGCAGCCAATAAAGACGTGCTACCTAATTAATTATAGCCAGACAGTCGCATGTGAGACGATGGTGTTATATTGGCGTCACCCGCGACTCTGTCTGTCTTCAAACAATATTGATTACCTACTTACATTTGGTTTGCCCATATCATCCGAGTCAGACACTATGGTGTTTAAAAAATTTCGGAACAAAGGAGTGATGAAAGGAATTTTACTATTTATAACCTTAATAATACTTAATATAGCTAGAGGCTATACATCTTTGGATCCTAGCCCTTTCTATATTGTTTCCCCTGTGACCTCTAAGGAAAACTGATTTTAAGAAATTGTATACATTTACCTAACTAGGTAGCACAACTATGTTACCTTCGTTGGTTCAGAAACTCATAACTAGCACAGGTGCCTTAAGCTACCTACTTTTGGGTCAGGTAGATGTATGTAGGGTGAGGAGGGGGAGGAGACGTCGTCTCCCCCCTCTCCACGGAGCTGGTGCGTGGTACGGGGGCACAGGCGGGCATCCGCCCGGAGAATATCGTGAAGGGAGGCTTCAGCTGTATCACTATGATATTCCCCAATATGGGCGATGAGGGAGAACCGCAGGAGGTTTAGTGGGTATGCCTTTGCGTGGCTTCTCTTAAGGAGAGCCCCACATAACTCGGCCGCCCCCCGGTGGCCTGGTATGCATAAGGTAGTCGGCTCATGTCTTGAGCCGGCGCGGCATTCCCCCTGCGAAATTAAAAAAAAGGTAGATCTATGTGATCTTGCCTGATTTTTAACTTATTACTGTTGACTTACAGGATTTGTAGACATATTTTTAATTACTTCACTCGAGAGCAATCTTTTAGCCTTTTACCTGATTTAAGACGTTTGAAGTTAAAGTTTTGAAAAAGATGTTAGTTATGTAAGTACTTTGAATAAAGATTTTTAATAAATCTTTATTCAAAGTACTTACAATTAAATACATCATATCGTTTGTTCATGTTTTCTGCGATTTTGTTGTATGAAAATTACCAGGTGATCGAGATTTTTGCACTTAAGTGTATCAAAAATATACTGGTACAGTCATCATCATAACAACCGACCACACTTAAAAATGTGACCTACTAACGAATTAAAACCATGAGACTAATGACGAATACGGTATCATATTCAACATTTCACGAAACTTTGATCATTGCGGCTGACTAATCCTATAATTAGTTGTTTAGTGGCGTTTAGATATCATTCTAACAATTATAATAATTGTTGCTTCTACGAATAAACTCGAATATAAACAATTATTCATGAGTCTAATTCTGGATTATCACAAGTGCGGTTCTAACGTTACATCTGGATGCGTCATCGTGAATTAAGTGCCTTTTAAGGTCGGTATGCTTTACCGGAATTGTATGACTGTTTCTATGAATACAATTGGTTTTTATTTGAATCGCGAACTAGTTGAGATGAGTATTAATAAATGGCATGTCAATTTTCAAACCACAGTGTAATGTAATTTCAGCTATAATGTATAATTTGTTAGTTTTAGGTTTATTAACGTCGTAAGTTAGCAAGAGACGGGACGAGCACTTGAGCAGATGGTTATAACACTACTGCGATATCGAGATTGATCCTATGAACGATAACGGGATTATCCGATTAGCGCTTAATTCCATTCCTGTACGGGAGGAGCTTAGATCACGATCTAGGATTTGGAAAATTTGGATCTCCTTTGTATAACATTTTTCTATATAACATGCCCATTTGTAAATCAATTTGTTAGAAAAACTTGTCGGTCAAATGATATCTAATAAGTGCTACGTGGAAGCACCATAAGGTACAAATACGCACGTAGATTTGAAAGGTCCAGAGGTGCATGCTCAGATTTGATTTAACGACCTTACATTAAAATGGCAGATGTTATTATCCAAGAGTGATATAAAAATAAATTTAAAAAAATAGAATCGACATCATTGTTTGTGTGCAAAAATAAATATCTACCTATAACTAGTAGATAGCCTTGCGGATACGTAATAATAGCGCAAAAATAATATGCTTTCAGTAAAGACATTTCTATGTCACGATTTTCTCCTACACACAAAGATAAAGCATGAATTATCATAAAAAATAATTACAAAATAAATAACCACAACCTTTACATAATAGATCAATAACGAAATAAGCAGTAACACATAATAAATAACTATACAGATTCACGTAGGGATGTTACGGATATGACATTACGAATCCGGATGCGGAAACCGATCGAGTGCTTTTTTCTTAAATTTATTTAACGCAACAAACAGCCATGTACAAATATAGAATTATGGTAATAAAAGGCCGTGTGGTCTCCGGCAGAGTAGAATAGGCCACCCTCACTCTTACCGAGGTGTCGTAAAAGGCGACTAAGGTAAAGCTGCTGGCATGATCATCAGCGCCCAGAGAAGGAAAACTCGGCATTTATATCAAAACCCTCGCCAACCCATCTGCCAAGCGTGGTGAGTATGGCAATTACCCCTCATGTGATTGAGGGAGGCCCGTGCCCCAGTAGTGGGGACTTAAATGGGCTGAAGATGAAATAATAGTAATACTAAAGACCTCTAGTGCCTGTAACTATTTAGGTATACATTACTACTAAAATTGATTATATCGGTTTCGGTTTTAGTTTCAATTATGGACATAAAATTATTTCAGATTAGGCGTCTGTAATGTATCAGCCTTTACACTGTCCCACTGCAGGGCAAAGGCCTCCATCATATAAATCAAGTCATCTCTACTATGATGGGATTAGGCTTGATCACCACGCTTGCCTAATGTGGATTGGTGATCACAATCCCGAGCTACGTTCGAAAAATTCGCAACAAACCTTTGCTTGACCCGGGAATCGAACCCAAGACCCCGAGATCACGGCCTGGTACTTAAACCACTAGACCGACGGGGCGACCAAGATAAATTTAGTTTCCGCGCCCTATCGGAAATTTTTACATCCGATTCGGTTACGGTTACAAATAGGTTTTTATTTCGAATATCCGATAATTTTTGATTTTAGTTAAGCCCCATAACATCCCTGGTCTCACCGATGTCTCAATTATGTAAGCCCGTGTGGTCTAAATAATGATATACCATTTTAATGAACGAAAAATATAACATTGTCGACATTTAGATCACCAATTACTTGGAATGAAACGGCGGAACAGCAAGTAATATGTATGTTATTAGGGGTATTATAGAAAACCGACTATTTAATTCCTCGACCGATAGATTTAATATTGTTTAACGTTCGAATTCTTATGAAACGTAACATGAATAGCATTATTAGCGGATAACTTCATTATTATCTTATAGAAATTAGAACGGCCATTATGTGTTGCGCTGTGAGAAAGTACTACAGTAATTGTAAGTACCAGGTAAATAGTTACATTTCCATAGAGGTAATTTTAAACTATTGTGAAGGTAGAATGTGAAATCACAAAATAAAAATAGAGAAATCGTATCAATAAGTGAATAGCATGCTTAGTAAGATCAATTGTCTTTGATAAGTCAATAAAAATTAAGTAAGATGAGAGAGGTGGTAACTCAGTGGATGTGGGTCTTTTAAACAGTAGATCGAATGTTTCGAAACTTAGCATACGCACATAGGTATTAAAAACCCGAAGTGTAGATTTTTTAAAACCTATGTGCGTATTTTATTCGTCGATAACGGATAACTTCATTAGGAAACCTGAAAATTTAAGTTTGTACCAATGATCTAGCGGACAGTTTTCAAAATCTGTGGGAACCTGATGCGGAATAAATTATCTGCCTCCACGTCATAGACAACATTGACTAGACATGTAAGAAAAAGTAATAAATAAAAACAATAGTTTGTCATAATAAAATCGTCGTCTGATGTGCACGTTAATTCCTCAATTTTATGGGTTGTCACTACTGCCATAAAGTCAAACCGTCGAGGTAAAACTTAAATACCTACTAACCCGTCTGATAGTGACACATTGTTCACTTTGTTTGTCGATATTGTTTTTTCTGTAAATTGTTTTTCTGTATGTTATTTTTGTGAATTGTTTTTGTAACTAACATAGTTTCAGTTTTTCGTTTTCTTTTAAAATTACCATGTTTGGTCTCTTGTCCTCAGAGTGCTCACTCTTAGTCTGTGGCGTGGAGGATGTTGCGGAATAAATTCTTTTCCTCCACGTCATAGACAACATTGACTAGACATCTAAGGAAAAGTAATAAATAAAAACAATAGTTTGTTAACAAAATACCGTCGTTTGATTTGCACGTAATAATTTCCCCAACTGTAAAGATATTATTTTAAACCCCCCTTTGACATGAATAGACCGGTTTGACCGGAGTGAAGTCATAGACGGCCGGTGTGAAGCAGCGCTTGCGCTTGTTCTTCACCGAGTTAGTGAAGGTTCATCTAAAGGTTGGCAGCGCACTTGTGACTCCATCGGATGTTCAGGTTGTTCATGATAAGCGGCGGCAATCGCTTACCATCAAGTGATCCGTCTGCTCATCTGCCACCAAATCACATAAAAAACTTGTGAATGATGTGTTTGAGAAAATGACTGAGCGTATCAAGGAGCTCATTCTAAAACAATATGGATACACAAGCGATCTAAAAACCTCCAACATGTTTTGCTCAGACCATAACTCACAAACACAAAATAACAATAACAAAAATAGTGAAAAATATCTTGTATCTCCACTAGATCAACACTAAAATGCTTGAGGGTTACATCACCCCGTTAAAAGTTGGTCAAAAATATCCGTCCCCAGTATAGGTAGGACGGCTTAGTGACAGTAAATTTGGACAATGGCCGCTAGTCGCCATATTTATGTGTTTGTTATCACGCTAGGAAGTCTCCTATCTTACCCTGATTTACACTGCTCTCGTCCGACAAACAATCAACAATGTAAGAGTTTTAACACCTCGGTGAGATAGCGGGGCAGTAACAACGTAAGTGATGCCTAACAACCGATTCGATACGGTAGGCTTTTAGACAAATTGTCTATAAGGTACAATCTGATTCTCGCATCAATGAACAATAACTTGTAAAGACCATCTTATTAGTAAACGAAGTCATAATTTTCGGTATCATAAGATATTGAGGACAGTGACTTTTTAGGTGAAGTCACTAATGTAAGGTCTAAACTAAGTAATATTGATTTTCATGAGTGCGATTTTTAAGTAAATTGGTTTATCCAGAATAAGTAAAGACGTGAATTCTAATAAGTATGTAACAATCATGAACCCGCACGTGAATTTTAATAAGTATATATACAATTATGAAGAAAACAAATAACAAATATTCTTTACAATGAACTTCCGTACGTAAGATATTTACCTAAGCTATTGACCATTGACCAGCGATAAAAATAGATATTTTTTTTATTGAAACTTTATACAATAGTTGAAAATAAGAATGTTTACAAAAGTAATATCAAATCGTTTATAACCGATTAGTTCGTCACCTCCAAATTCTAACCAATCATAGTGATGTAATTAGGATCTATTTTTACTCGCACTCGAATGAAAAAGGTATTCGAATGAAATAATTACATATTCGAATAAATTTGCACTCGACTCCTACCAAATCGGTGACATGATTTGAACTTATTTTTTTTCATAACTTGTTAATAGGTACATACATCTGTTTCTCCTGGCAACATAGAGAGGAAGGCAGTTTCATTTATACAAAAATACTTTTAAACGGATCATCGGTTAGTGTATTTTTTGTTAAAGAAATCATAATCTATAATTAAGTAACTTAACAAAATTCAACTGGCAACATTGCTCGCATGACGGTTTCTCGAGTGGCTTATCACATCGAGCATTATACAATTTCAGTCAAATTACATCCTAGTGCAATTGTAACATAACTGAATTTAATCGAGTAGAAGAGAGCAAAATGTCTCGAATAATTCGACTCGCATCGCATCATTAACCAATGATCGGTTTTCCCGGCGTCTAAACAGTGAGCTATCGTTTAAAATACCTAATGACTTAATCCGGTGCAAAATTATCTCGTAATAACTCTCAATCATGCGTTAATTCAAGATCAAACAATAAAAAACCTAAAAACGATATAACGCGGATTTGACATGTGTACATGATATGGAATTTTAAGTATCAATATTGAATCATTAATAACAATATGAACTTTAGATACCTCTTATATCTAGAATATACGAGTATATATATTTTTGTATCTGATTGTTAAATTCTGATTCGAGTGACCTCGTTGCTAAAGATTAAGGCCCAATTTTATGATCCGGAATTACCTTTTGGTTAAATTAACTATAGTTAACTGTCTAACCAATGGTCAAAGTGACAGCGTCCAAGTGACGTAATTCCATGTAATATAACTATTGGTTAAGCTAACTGTTGTTTAAAAAACACATTTTGGCGATATTAGACCATTGGTTACTTTTTTTAACCATTAGTTCAATTTAACTACGGATAAAAAAATCGGCCCTACGTTAAGATAGAATTCATGTGTAATGAAACTAAAAATATAAAAAAAGAATAGTTTTTATGGATAGTTTAAACATGATGATGCTCTGACGTTTAATATTGGCGTCTATTCTCTCTTGCGTCCCAAGCTTATGCTTCAGAGCTCGTGGTCAGCTTTGATACTGTATGTATTACAGTATCAATATTAACTGAAAATATAATAGGTGATTAGGTTTTCGCCAGTTTTCTGATATCAGAAAATTCTATAAGTAAACCGCTAAACATCGTACGGTGCTCTAGTTGTCCTTAAAACCTTATTCGAATGATTTACACCATTATTAAAATGCTCTCAACAGCTCCGACCAGCTCAAATAGCCCATGATGTTAACGCCTATTACAATAGAAACAAAAACAATCGATACAATCGGTAACCATCGATACAAACAAGTCCCGAGGACAATAAAATCTCCTTTAAGACGTGAACAGTAAAAATGTATTAAAAACCTCCGGCGGTGGTCACAATTTATTGACGCGGTGATCGGTACACGGGGTACGTAATGACGACATGATTGTCGACAGTGGACACGGGGACGCGACCGGGTTGAAACACTGCCGTGGCTAGGGTTGCCGGAAATCAATACCAATCCGAGTCTGTGCTGTGTTTCGTGCGTGAGTGAGCGTGCACCGGAGGCCTAATCGGGAAAGAAGGGTTTAAAAGTTGGTTGCGCACTAGAGACTCCGCTGGTGTTGCGGGTGTCTATCGACCACTGCAATCACTTACCATCAGGTGATCCGTCTGCTCGTCTGCCACCTATCATATAAAACCTTATTTATGTCACACCTAATCTAATAGTCTAAATCTGATTTTGAAGTGGTTCAAACTGACAGATAAAAATAAATTTATAAGTGGTAGCTACAACATTTGACCGCATTTGGACTGCCTCATACGCCAAAGGTTGTGGATTCGATTCTCACTATAAACAAACGTTTCAATATAATTGTTTCTTTACTGTCTGGGTCGTGGCAGGCCCCCCACAAGGTGGACCGATGATCTGGTGAAGATCGCGGGAATCCATTGGATGCGGGCGGCACAGGACCGATCTGTGTGGAGAACATTGGGGGAGACCTATGTCCAGCAGTGGACGTCTATTGGCTGAAATGATGAAGATGATGATGATGACTGTCTGGGTGTAAAATATGTCGGTTTAATATATTAGAAACTAAAATATGTATCTAAAATATAAAAAAAGTCAAAGTAAAATATTTACAATAAAAAAAACTTTCTTTGACCGTGGGAGAGCCACGCTTCGGCATAATGGGCCGGCTCGACCGCAGCGATACCACGGCCTCACATAAAACCGGTGTGAAGCAGCACTGTGCTGTGTTTCGTTGCGTGAGTGAGGGTACCGGAGGCTCAATCCAGGGGGAGGGGGAGTTTAAAGGTTGGCAGCGCACTTCTGACTCCACTGGTGTTCCGGGTGTCCATGGGCGGCGGCAATCGCTTACCATCAGGTGAACTGTCTGCTCGTCTGCCACTTTATCATAAAAAAATATCATAAATATTTTCTCTTTGCAGAACTAAGAAAAACAAGATCGTTGCACTCGTCCAGATAACAGTCCTGCACCAGTGTACTGTAGTTTCGTTGCAGTCGTTCAAGCAACCCTATCCTGGTCATGATAAATTAATATTCTGTGTGGCACGCGTGTCTCAGTTTACACTGATCATCTCCATGGTCGGGGTGAAGGTTGTGGCATGCCAGAGGTAATTATGACTATTCGATTGTTAACACTCATTAATTGACAAGTTCTGGCTTACGCCTCAGGTAACCTGTAAGTTCGTCTTCGTTCTGGCAACCCTGGTCATGATAAATGAACCGTCTGTGGGGCACGCGTTTCGTAGTTTTCGCTGATGATCCCCATGGTCGTGGTGTAGGCTATGGCATGCCAGAGGCAATTCTGACTATTCGATTGTTAGCACTCATTAATTGACAAGTTCTGGTTACGCCTCAGTTATGTGGATACCGTTGAACCTATTGGAGGTTCGTCATCGTTCTGGCAATCCTTATCATGATATATGAAGCGTCTGTGGGGCATGCGTGTCTTAGCTTTTGCTGATGATCGGGTAGAAGGTGGTAGGCATGCCAGAGGTAATTATGACTATTCGATTGTTAGCACTCATTAATTGACAAGTTCTGGTTAGGCCTTAGGTATGTAGGGTCGCCATCGTTCTGGCAACCCTGGTCATGATAAATGAGCCGTCGGAGAGGCACGCGTGTCTTAGTTTTCGCTGATTATCTCAATGGTCGGGGTCAAAGGTATGTTGGCATGACAAAGGTTTATTGCCGATCCTCAATTAACACTCATCAATTAATGAAAGGTTGTTAGTTAAAGTATTTGTGATTGTTGAGTACGAAAATTTACAATTTTAAAAACGTAAAAATACTTTACATATCTATGTGATAGGTGGCAGATTGGCAGACGAGCAGACGGATCACCCAATGGCAAGCGACTGCCGCCGCCCACGGACACTCGCGACACCAGTGGAGTCACAAGTGCGCTGCCAACCTCCAAACCCCCCCTTCCCCCGGATTGGGCCTCCGGCACCCTCACTCACGCAGCGAAACACAGCACAGTGCTGCTTCACGCCGGTTTTCTGTGATGCCGTGGTGTCACTCCGGTCGAGCCGGCTCATTCATGACGAAGCGTGGCTCTCCAACGGTCAAGATGTTTAAAATGTTGATTCTCCCATCTCATCTCATTAAGACCCATTTCGAACAATGGTAGTGAACGCTGCCTTTGGTCCAAGGGTTGCGATCCCCGCACAGTACAAACATTTGTGTGCATGAACATGTCTGTTTGTATTATTGGTCTGGGTGTTTGTATGTATTATTAGTATGTATTTACAAAAGAAAAGTATTATATGTATATATTTGTAATTCCGCTGTTGATTCTGATATCCGTAACACAGGTGCTTGAGCTACCTATCTCGGAGTCAGATCAATGTATGTGATGTTGTGAAATATTTATTATTACTATTCATTTATTTATCTCGGCGTGTTATTTTTGGTTACATAACCCGATATACCCTTGGACCATCATCCAATATTTAGTGTCTGATAATTAAAATTAAGCCACTGTGGTGTGATCTTCGCAACCCTTGAACAGAGAAAACTGACCAACTGAATCATCGTTACACGTTCAGAATCATGATCACAACTATGCAGATAAAAGTATCCAGAGTTTGCGAAACTGCTCGAAACGTGAAGCCCAAGGCCCAGCCTGAAAACTAACTGCTGCTTGCGGTAGTTCGAAAATCAAAATCAAAAATCTCTGTATTCAATTTAAGTCCATACAGAAGATTTGTGAATGTCAAATATTATGTAATCTACAGCATATGTTGAGGCTGAGCTTTGTTGGTCGCAATTTAGTACCTATCTCTCTGTCCTGTTTTGTTTTTGTTTTGTATGTATGTACGTAGTGGTAAGTATTTCTTATTAATTAAAACATTATTTCTTATTTTCAATTTTTCGTTACGATTTTTATTCTATAATAGTGGCCTGCCTTCACTTCGTTTTGGGTCATCAGTTCTATATTAAACCAATAGATGGCACTTGGTATCAATTACATCGCGCATGCGCTTCGTGTTTTCGGATTAACTATAAGCGTTGCCGCTGTCTGTAGGATTTACCTCTTTATAAATAGTATAGATTTCATTTCACAGAATAACAATTTTTTTTCTGAAATGGCCTTAGCTAAGACCAATGACCAACCATAATTTATGCTCATTATAAATTAAGTTGTAGAAATAGCTAGATTATCGCGGTTAAATTTTATTAAATTGCTTTGAAATTTATATTCACTCAATAACAAAAGGTAGACCAAACCAAATACTTGCCTATTCCTAGAAATTTTAAAAGGATAACAAAGAATCCTTTTCAATTTCCCCATTAGAGATCGCCTCACTAGATGAGACAAGTATGTTTCCAAATTAGTTCTTGTGATACACATATCTGTCATTAGGAAGCTTCGTAACCACCCGGGTGGTGCATTTGTCTTACGAGAGCCAAAGAATAACAGGGGGGAAATTCTCGTACACTCGACATTGAAGTCGAATTTAGAGATTTCATTTGAATTGTCCCTCAGAAGGACTACGCAGTACTTGATAGACTGAATCGTTTCTCCTTTTGATTAACTTCAAGCTAAGATCGGGCTGTGTCACACAAATTATGATTATTGCCATAGTAAATAATTAAAAGATAGCTTGTAAAATCTTTTGTTCGCGCGTGACGGGTATCCGCGCTGTGAATGCCTTCCGGACTATCCTATATCTATCTCAAGAGTCAATAATATAATCTTAATCAATCTTCTTGCCCAACATTGTTTGACTTTGACATGGTCGCTAAGATTGCTTCAATAAAAATGCAAAAAAAAAACACTACAGAACCATATTCACAATGCCCCATACATTGCCCGAGACCACTGCCGGGTAATATTCATAACGACAGGCAAGGTAATTGGCATTAATATAATATTTCAATCATAATTATCACTTTGCCTAAATAAGCTGGCCCCAATTCGTAATGTCCAGGCATTATAATATAAACATGCTCTGATTCACCCGATCACTTAGGCAATAACATATAATTGTATGTACATACAAAGTTCTAGCGCAAATGTAGGTGACTATTTTGTGTTAAGTCGCCTTCTGCGCGTAGTTACATTGTGGCCTAACTCACAAACAGATGCAAGCCTCCAGCGATAACAGGAGCGAACCATCTGAGAAATGCCGATGGTTATTTATGGCGAGGTCCAGCGACGACGCGGCGCAGGCGCAGCCAACAAAACACCAGACAAATGACCGAGATAATCTCACTGTTACGGCTCTCGGCTTCAACAAATCATGCACTGATCTGTAAACTATGCGATGACAATGTTGTGACGTTACATCTTTCATCTACTTCAAACCATTCCAAAATAGCCATCAAAACATTATTTGATAAACCAAACATTATCTTCTTCATTAAAAAGCTTTTATATAACTGTGATAAAGGTACACTTAACACTTCTTCAAAATAAACAGTAAATAAAGTAAAACTATCAAACGGATATAGATTTCAAGAGCTGTTTATGTTACAATTTTATAGTGTCAAAATTTATGACTTAATAAAGTATGCGCCTGTTTTAGTTGCAGGGACAACTGTTACACGCGAAGCGACATCGGGGCAGCGACAAATGCCTTTCAAATTCCGAAAGCCATCGCGCGTGGGCGACAGACGCCGCCGAACAAACGTTCGATGCGACCAGGTTCAATTGAATCCGAAAGTACCACAGAACCACAGTACCACTACACCACCGGGCCTCAGGCGCGCCGCGCCGCCCACGCCGCGCGTCAAGATTTATAACATTACCCATATTCGGCCTACGAATGGCGCCAATTCGACGCTTCAAATTAAAATCCGCCGCGAATGCAAAACGATAACACGAGATGTTGCTGTTGATAGATAGCTGAGCCGTTTCTGATTTACACCCCGTGTCAGTGTGCTTGCAAATGATCACAAAGTTACCCGGCAAATTATTTCGAACCAATAAAAATGTATGCAGGCAAAATTGCTAAGTCGACTGAATTTTGTAGAAGTTTAGATGCATCATGAATTTTAAGACGCATATTTTGCCCGGTTGTAAATTTTGAATCTGCCACACATCAGTATTCACGACTGCAATTGAACCACATTCTGATTCAATGTCTGTAGCGAAGATTTTCAAGCTGAGTAGTTATTGGCGACAGATCTTCTACTTGGTTTGAGCTGAAAAGACGCGGTTAAGACCGTGGATGTCTCGGATGGGAAAGCAACTAATCGTATGTAAATATTGAGACGTAGGGACTTACTCTGTCACTTTTATGTCAGGAGGTATTATGCGACCCGGCATCAAAATTTTCTTGTGTAGAACGCCTGCTGCTTGTAGCTCCTACAACAAAATAAGAATTGTTGTCTTTCAAAAGACGCTCGAGAAAATATCTAGCTAATATTAAGTAACACAAACTAGTAAGACATCATTTAACCGGTGAGGAAAAGTTCATACATGATAATCCACCTGATGCGATCACAAAGCAATAACCAATGATTGGAATTAATTCAATGGCTGTATCAAAACAAGTTTGAAATCATTATTCTATAATTGAATGTAGTTGAGATTATAACAAGTAGAGCGTGAAAGACACGACACAAGACGTAATAATTAAGTGGTAGGCGAGAGTAATCCTGACAGTTGGTGACAACTATGACATATAAAGGGACCCTTATACAGTACGACTCACCGTAACGATCGATCTGATGTCAATCTATACTTGTTCATACTTATTTACACGTAGAGTGTAGAAAAAATCAAATCGCTGATCATTAGCCAATACACAGTCGATTCATTTTTACGATGCATGGTTTTTTCTAGCTATGTCCGATATTTTCTTCGGCAAATTTCTAACGAGCTTGACATACACTATCGTTTCGTAGTTTTAATTGGTCTGAAGCGACAGATTGCTAACGATGAATCGTACTGTATATGAGGCCATTTTTGCAGGGAGAGACGAAACGTAAAATCAAAATAATTGAATGCGGTGAGGCCGTTTAGAACGTTAATGCATTTTAGGTTTAACGAAATTGATAGTCATAGTTGTAAAAGTCATATGTATAGTGTAAACAGAAACCGTAAGCAGCCAATAACGAAAAAGTTATTAGGTCCAATGTTCTACGCTAGAAAACACTGCTAAACTTGAACACAAACAAACATTATCATTTTATGACTAATATTTTTGCCATAAACCTGACTAATTCAGCAGCAAAGATTGTTAGTAAAATATACTTGACCCGTTAAAATCATAATTTGTAAGTGGCAACACTGCTACCAACAATGGACGGTCATAAATATGAAAATAGTATAGAAACTGGTGTGGAGAATGCCAGTCGTAATATTAATACGTCCGAGTAACTGTTGAGGGTCACCCATCAGGGGATTAGCGTGGGCCCCGTCAGAATACCGTAAAAACTGAGAATGTGCGAAGTACCAGCTTCGGAGCGCTTCGTGGCTAGCGCGTCACTGAAGGTCGTATCAGTCCACTTTAAGTCATCAGCAAAAAGCGGGATACAATTGACAGTATTTACAAAAATAATTAAAAAAAAAACAGGAAAAAACACTCTGAACCGCATTCTATATAGGCACAGGCGGGTTTTGAATTTCGTAAATTGAAATAAAACTGATAACGTGTCGGGAAAGAAAGTTTTTTGGAATACAATAGCTTAAGCATGACGTAGAAAAAAGACCTCCAGACTAGGTAATTTTTCTTTAAAAATAAGGTTTTTCTATGACCTGCTATACCAAACTAATGAGAAAAATACTAATTAAAAAAACACAGACAACGGTCAGTTACTTTCTTTGCAATTTGTTTAATCTGCAGGGGGAACCAAATACCTAAAATTTTAAAAATTGTAGCCTCCGGGTCATTTCAGATATTATACTCTCGTAGGTTGTTCTCAGGGGTTAAGTCTGTCCATGAAAACCCAGGTTTACGATCAGATTATGCCGCAAGATGAATGCAAAGCAATCAGACGCACCTTCGAACAAAGCATCGTAGCGGAAAACTGACTTTCTGTCGTAAAAGCGAACATAACTTTACTGCTTCCAGGTATTCTGAACAGGAACCATCCTGGGGATAGCGTTCAGAGTCCAATTCGTGTCAATTATGGACCAATTCCAAATTGGATAAACTCTTCTTAGAATTTCAATGCTACAGCTTGGCGTGTATTGGGTGGAATATTGTTTTCTTTTCAAAAGGAAAATCAAGGATATACTTGTGAGTAAAACGAGCGAGTAAGAGAGCGATGGTAGCTCAGTAGGTCAGAACGCGCCTTCCAAACGGGGGAACCGGGTTGGATTCCGAGCATACACCTCTGGATTTTTCAAATCTATATGCGTATTTCTACCATTAGCTCGGTGGTGAGGGAAATCATCATGAGTAAAAACCTGCACGTTTATGATAATTTCTGAAACGTGTAACCATGATTCAGTTGGTCTGGTTCCCCTGTTAAAGGGTTGGGAAGGTCAGACAACAGTCGCTTCATTGTAATTACCAGAATCCCCAAATCAAGAATCATGGTCCAAGCGTACCCTGGGCTCCAAAGCGACAGCTTTGGACGCAACTGGGAATTAACGCTAAAATGAGGATACTCGTGAGTAACACAAACAGGTATACCTGAATTTGTTTGGAAATACATACATATCAGAAGAGCAACAAATTACTAACTAGCAAACAAGGGCACGTTCCTAGAGTCTATGGTTTAAATTACCCCAATAAAAAAATACATATCAGAATGTTCTTACGCTTAACAAATCAGAATGTAAAATGCAATGTAATATTTTAAGAACTTTGAAAATCAAGGGATACGCACAAAGTGTGTCATATTCCTACCAAAACTGTAAGTGTTACATATTACCTCCCTAGATACTGGCAAACGATTTGCAAACCAATTTAGAAATGAAATAAGTGAAAATGACAGAAAAACGTAACAGACATGCGTGGTTTTCTTCTAGCAAGCTTCTATGTAAAACGCCTCGTCAGAATTATAATATTTAGTATATTGATAGACGTACCAAGTTTCGAGCAATGAGTAATGACAACGGTAAGTGTCGAGTTTTATGCCGGAATATTCTTTGGTATAAGTTCCGACAGCAATTAATACTTAAACAACTTACAGGCTAGCCATCGCGAGTGTCAGAAGGATACTTTAAATAATAATAAAATGTAACTCAGTGCAGACAATGAGAACTATTAAGTAGCATTAGGTTGACAAACCAATATAAATTTAAAAATGTATTTACAATCACTTCAAGCTACCACTTTCAATTCTTACTTGGATATATTAATAATAAAGCAGCCAGAAATGTGCATAGTAAAACATAACAGTGATCAACTAAGTAGGAACTTTTAATAAATATCTACATATACTTACTCAGTATTATTTACGAGACACGTAAAAATGTACAGTAACAATAGCCTATGTTTGCTTTAGCCGATTTGACGTACAATAGAGTTGGAAATTTTAATAATCTCTACAAGTATATAATATTTTAATGTATTACAAGATTACAAGCCCAACACCATATAGTTACCATGTAATGTCGATTGCATTACTATAAACTTAGATACACACCTTTGGATCGTAGTATCGGGCCGTATTCGTCAAGTCAATAACAGCACCCAAGTTGGGTATCGTACTCAATAGTGTTTTAATGTCCCATCTGAAAATAAAGCACACCGTAGCAGTAACAACACTTACACTCGATCTGGTAGTTAAACGATGGCTATTACGCTACTTTTATAAGAGGCAAGAATTTTTAAATCGAGTAAATGAATCCAAATCGATTCATTTAAATAAGAAATTCGATATCGCGTCGTTATCGCTCCAATGCATCCCCATTCCCAGCATCACATCGAATTAACCGTTTTATATTTTCAATTATCATATCATCATTACCACGAGGGTCGCAGGGTCAATCGCGGTACTGTCAGTTTTTCAATTTGCAAAACGTCCATTGGGAACTCTGCAGTGAACATTTAAAAACATATTTATTTCATTTAATATGAGCTTTATTGCATTTGCGCAAGAGTGACGATCGTACAAAATTATGTAAGTGAAAGAGATATGCGTGAAATTGATCCCGGCTTTAGTATCGCCGCTGTGTTTTGAAGTTTATTCCTTACGCACTTTCACTCGGGCATTAATGCGATTTTATCATGTTGTAACATGAGTCCTGTCATCGGACATAAACGATTATGTGAATAATAACAGGCGGTATACTTATCATGACATCAATTAGTCTGTAATGCCATATTATAAACTCTATCATTATAAATTACCTGATTAAAAGTATTTTAACTTACATTTCTGTTATTTCTCTATTCCCGGTTTGTTTACTCTGAAACAATAAAAAAGAAAAATAAATAAAATTACCAGTATAAAGTCAGAATCTTGTTAAGATTACACTTTAAAAAAGTCAAAGCATAAGCAAATAATGACTAGTCGTTTCTTATGGCATTAACGCTTGTGGCCGCGTCGTGTGAGACAATACCTCTTTGAGAGTGCCGAGAGGGCAGGCGAGCGACACGCGGTGATAAGGGCGCAGATCAATCATCAGCCCTACCGGACCGGAGTCAACGACCTGCCCTCGGGCCCACCTGACGGGATCAAGTTTTGGACATATCCCACGACACACGTTCCAAATTAGACGATCTCATTATGTTAATTTAATTAAAAATGCAACAAACGAATTTCATAAATTGAATTAAATATAAATACAGTTTCAAGAGTAACATTAAAAAAACAAAACCGTTCTCAATCGACCGCGACATAAATCTCAAAACCCATTTCTCGGGCACCGCAGGCCAAAATTTTTGGTTAAAATTTTCAATTTCGCCTAAAATTAAGTTAAATAAAATGTCAGACCCTATAATAATAGGTTGTTAGATTGCTCATAATTTATCGACGGTGTTGACATGACGCAGAATGTATATCGAGAAAAAATACAAAAGCGCCAGGAGGTGTGTCCTAAGTGGGGTTAATTTTCAATTTGGATTCGCTGGTGGCCTTTATAAATAAAGGGAGGGTGATTTAAATAAATTCACCTCGGATGATACTGAGAAATGTGCATAAATATTGGACATTGCCACTTGATCACGACTTTGATTAACATTTTATGTGATCGATTAAAATTAATCGGCGACATGAGAAAGTTGCCAATATCTGCGCAGACGTCTCTGTCGCGGCGGTACCGAGAAGCAATCCTACAATGAATTAATTGCAGTACAGGCTGACAATTGTAATGAACCGCGGTAAATCTTGTATAAAACAATTCATTACAATCGTTATGAAATGTACGTTAATCGAACAATTCATAATATGTAGGCAATATATACAACTTACAACGGGCCCCTTACGATGAAAAAAAAATACTCGCATGAAATAAATGCTATATACAAGTACAGTTTTTTGCGTAAATAATTTGGAAAAACAATGCCATCTCATCGGTGGTATATACCGCGACTTTCAATTAACTTTAAGGCACCGGAACAAATAAAACGCCGCCGGTACAAAGGAGCTTATTGGAACCACGAATGTCGGTGTTAAAAAGTGTGGTGGCAAACAAAGTTGACCTGACCCAAGGAATACAATCGAACCTACAAAACTCAATGCTGAACTTGCAGCGACAGGAAAAAATTGTGAAGTCAACCTACATACAACAAAATACGAGTTTTTAAAACTAACATGTTAGAAGATGCTACTTAATTAAATAAAAATATCTATTACAAATGCACAGTAGAAATTCACCACCGTACTACACGCCGTAAACTAGGATTCCACCCGTACCATCTGGATGGGTGGAGGCCCACCACCGTGCGCTTTACGCGCCATTTTTTGCCACACACCTCATTGTAGATTCAACTTTCCGCAGCGATATTTCCGAACCGGTATGACATTGAGATTTTCAAGAAAGGAGCGCATACCTTCCTAAAACGCCGGCAACGCATTCTCAACTCCTTCTGGTGTGGCTGATGTCCATGGCGGTGGTGATTACTTACCATCAGGTGACTTGCTTACTGGTTTGCCACACTTTTTCATAAAATAAAAATTGCCACAATAGGTATAATGTTCTCAAGAACTTCTTAACTTTTTTTAGCGCAGTGGTAACGCCTCCGACCCGGAGTGCAATGGGCCGACGTCGCTGAACATAATACCTATGGCTGACACTGCCCAAAACACAGACAAAATCAAAGAAATGAATATGATAACAGAGAAGTAGAGGCAGAGGATAAAAAACGGTTATCTACAAAGATTCCCAAAAGGCTGACAATCTGAATAACCACTACATATTTCAATAAGCGCATAATCAAATATGCTACTAGAATTCATTAATAATATCAAAGTCAAAACAATTAGTGATCGAAAATATTTAATGATTAATGCAAGCCGCTCTAAATTGATATTACTAAAAACAAAACAACTACAACTGAGAATCGTGAACTTAACGAACAAAAAGACTGACCGCACACCGCAACATTACAAATTGGCATTCTGCAATAGTGCAGCCCCAGAAACCTATCTCGAATTAAACACTAGCCACACGAACAACGCAATAAAACCAATGAGATGATTCACCAATCATCTCATAGTCACCACTACTACTATTTGAGCCCATTTTTACTCGAGTAACATGAGAGAAGATCTGACGAAAAAAATGGGTTGTATTTAACGTTGCCTCAAGATTAATAAATTGCTAACCTAACCTTTTTGCACATTCTATATTCAGTATTTTTGGTGTACAAATAGGTCATATTTAGAGGGTTGGTTTAATATACTACAAAAAAAATTGTCTTCTTGAGCTCAAAATCCAGAGCTGGTTTCAAAGAGGAGATATTTAGGCTCTGCAGTTCCTTAGAGTATGCACAGTGCGTATGTTATTTTTTTATAGACGCACCGATGCGCGATGATGTGTATGAACGTGATGTAGTATACATTTGTGGATATTGAAAACTAACTTATTTATTAGTTTATAATACTGTATTTTATTTATGTATTAGGTTAAAAGTTATATTTTAACATTTACAGTTTCTTTTTTTTTCTTATTGAATATTGCACCCCCTACCTACCTTCTCTACTATCAAATGTCCTTTACCCGAAGGTTGTCTGGTAGAAATCGCTTTCAGCGATAAGATCGCCGAAATTGTACACAAAATTTCTGTAATGCCTAGTACTTAAGTTGTGTATTTTGTGCAATAAAGTATATCTATCTATCTATCTAATGTTACCACCATATTAATATTTCACAACATCAAATACATTGATCTGACTCCGAGATAGGTAGCCCAAGCACCAACAACAACAACAACAACGAATGCAACAATTTTACTTAATCATCTACATGGCGATGGTGGATGCAACTTGACAATCTCTCAATTCTTTTTGTGTACCTCATCTGACCGGGAAAGCCATCATAGCCGTAATTTGTACCACATGCAGAGATCATAGTGGTGTGTGAGATTCCAACTCTTACCAAAACCCCTGAAGTGTTCGTCTCACTAGGATACCCAAAAGACGGAAATAAATAAGCCGTACCCCTAGTAAGCTTCGCCGCTTATCCTCCCCTGGCAACACATTTCCTTCGTTATCAGACTGGAGCACCACACGTTACCAGGAGTCGCAGCGTATGCAACGCTCTACAGGACCTCACCTCTAAAGGAAATTTCCTCGAATTAGCAAACTACTCGAATGAAATTATGCAACGCTTGATTGAACCAAGTAACAATATATGACTCGATTCGCATCACTATTTATGATCATAAATAGATACCATTACTATATTAATGACAATCGTAACTCTCAATCGCAAGTCGGTTTACACGCACCGATACGCACTTCCATTATTGTAATTTATAGGCACTTTTTAAATATGGTCAAGAAACAAAACCAAGGTGATTTTAAAGTATTACCAGTCCTAAAAGTCATATAAAACAGGATGGTTTTCATATTAATTCATCGGTTAATTTTAGTGAGAACCGAATTGTGGTTTTCAAACTAATAAAATATCTCATAATAGCTTTTTGCGTCCTGCCCGTCATGACATACGGAGCCGAAACGTGGACACTTACGGTACTGGCTGGTCCACAAGTTAAAGGTCGCTCAGCGGGCTATGGAACGAGCAATGCTCGGCGTCTCTCTTCGAGATCGAATCCGAAATGAGGTGATCCGGCAGAGAACCAAAGTCATCAACATTGCTCACCGGATTAGCAAGCTTAAGTGGCAGTGGGCTGGCCATATAGCCGCAGAACCGACAACCGATGGGGTAAACGAGTTCTAGAGTGGAGATCGCGTCTTGGCAAACGTAATGTAGGGCGCCCTCTGGCTAGGTGGGGGGACGATCTGCGCAGGATGGCTGGCAAGAGCTGGATGCGAGAAGCCATGGATAGATCACAGTGGCGAACAATTGGAGAGGCCTACGTCCAGCAGTGGACTGCGATAGGCTGATGATGATGATGATGAATAGCTTTTTAAAATATATTTATGAAATATCCCCATATATTTAATTGTAGATGAAAAAATGACACAATTTCCAACTTAGGAACTCATGATGGGTAGCCAAAATAAAAATATATATTTAAACGAAATATCCCACCAACGTTGTAACAAAAACATGTCTAATTGTTATTGCGGAAGACACTAACAACTCAGATTCATTAACAAACATCTTGCAAAAATATTCATTTTAATTTGGTTAAAGGTTGCGTAGGTACGCAATAAATAATTGATTCGTTAACCTATCAGTAATGCCGACAAGGAGATTTAAATAACGAAAACCAACTATAAACCTTCGCGCGAATGGAAAGAATCGTTAATAAAATAATCAACAATGCACCTTAATAAATCGCCGATTGCCCGCTGACAAAAACCATACAACACGACATGAGGATGGTATTACTTACACATGTCGTACACAGCAATAAAAGTAAGTTTGTCATTTTTACGACACACCGTACTGCATTTGCAAACATGAGGGATGGGGTAAGCGCCACCTGCGGAGACATGCCTGTATCGAGCTAAATTAAGTGAAAGATGACCAAATCTTCAAAAGTGAAACGTTCACAACTTTATCTCATCTGTAATGTCAAAAACATAAATATCAATAAGCATTTATTATTTTTTGTAAGTCCGTAATAACATCTTCCATTTTTTATTGCTCTTCTAAATGAGCAATCAAACTAATCCAGATCAACCTTGACAGTCACTTATGTTAAAAATCATGACTGTATGAACGTCAAACGAAAAGAAACAAGATTCGAGGACCTCCCATCAAATTACAAGTGGCAAGCTTCTGACTTATCGCAAGATCGCGTGTCGACAAAACGAATAACACCTTCGCACGACTCGATCATATTTGACAAATGCGGGGATCAAATAATCGCAAATACCTTCTGAATTACATCCAACAATAACGGACTTTTTCAACTAGAGGTTAAGGATGCTTTTAATACGACACTTGTTACAGCAAATCATGAGATAGTGATCGGCATATGTAAAGTAATGTTGTAGACTACATAGTAAATATAAATTAATATATCTATAGGCACGAAATATATATTTTACTTACAATGTCATCGATATCAGAGGGACGTTACGCAAAATCGAATTATTACTGTGAGTCACCGTAAGGTTCTACTAGTATTAGATTTCAGTCGAGCAGTGTTCGGGATACAAATCCAGGCAAAAGCAGATAGAATTTATAAGTTTACACGAAAGGCCTTGTTACTGCTTCAGCAATCTAAACCAAATATTTCGCTAGCTTTCTCCATTTGTTCTCTATTATGTATGGTATATTCTCATTGTGCAGGGACCCAGCAATGGATGCATGCTGTAGTTATGATCTTGCATTGATTAATATTTTATTTAATTTTTAAACCATAACCGGTTCAAAGATGTTAACCGGTACAACGGCCCAAACTAGATTCCATGCTAGAATTTCATAATGCATAGTAATGACGTTTGATAATATTCTAAAATATTCATATTTAGCATTAACAGGCGTGCAACATTTTAATTATTCAGATTCATTGTACATTGTTAAGTGACAAAAATTTAAACGGCGCCGCAGTCTATAAATCATTTATAGGGTAACTGTTTCGAAATTTCAAAAATGCATAATCACTAGTCGAAGTCTGAAGAAATTCAAATTTAATCTATTAGGGTGTAAGATCCAGTTTAGAGTGTGTCTGACAGGGCCTGGCTGTAGAGACCGCATTGCGTTGTCATCATGTTGTTTTTTGACAATCATCTGATCCGTTACGTCGTTTATTCAAAGGGGTAATGATGGCATAATTGACAGAGGGCAACTATTGTTCCTATTGTGTTCTATTGATATTTGGGTTTTGTCGCCTTGTAATGGTGGAGCATTCCGAATGTTTTAGGGATCGTTACAGGCTCATTCGGTTTTGACACTGATGCGACTGCTGCGGTAGACTCAGAAAAGGTGGGGTTGCCGTATTCAAATGTATCGGTGAACAGAGGTACTCATTTTATTTTATTGCCAACGCTATCTTGTAGACAAGTGTTAGAGGTTGTTGAGAAACAGTTTAGGCGTCGTTACTGATTCTAGCACGTGGTAGAGTCGTTGACAATTACTTGATAATTGCAGTAGCTTACAGGGTAATAAAAATAAAAAGCGGCAATCAAAAAAAGGTAAATAAGCTCGTATAAATTACAAAAGTTTGAAAGTCGTGCCCAATCCGAGGAACAGTTTTACCATATCGCACCATATATTTCCATTCGTTAATTGGGGAGCAAACTCCGTAGAAGTTCGATTGACTATTGATATTGAAGACATAAAAGTTAACAAACCATAATTGATTAACGGCCAAAGCAACGGTTGGTGTCAAAATAATTGATATGTGGCTTGTTCCGTATGCGGGCAGTATGGTCTACACTAACCCTAGCATCGTGTTTTACTAATAAAGAGATGAATCGTCGATGTTATAACATTATACGGGTATTCTAATAAGGAGATAGCTATGACATCTAAAAATTCTACATTAATAATAATTTTATACAATAATCATTTGAAATGTTCAGATGTATCCATTTATTCACACTTTACAACGATGGCACTCAAACGGTACATCATTAACAGTATTATAAGCAGGTTCATCGCATGAGAACATGCCGAGATAAGTATCGAAATATCGCACGAGGTGCTACATAAACAAGCAAAAGGAACGACCTGTTAAAATCTGATTCCGTGTTCGTTTCAACCGATTAATCGAATGAATCGAATGAAAAGCCAGTGTATCGGATGTCGGGGGCATTTATCGCGCCTAATTGCGACCACCGCGCCGAAATTCGGCTTCAACGAGCTGGGTGGCTTGATGGGCCGAAGTGATACCTCGAGTGACCTGGCCTCTCGCATTTGCCGCAGGATACTCAAGGAATTTGAATCGATTACATCACATAAACTTACTGATATATCCATCTTCCATACATCAATGAACATTATTTCTGCGACCAAAATATCTTTTGAAATTGTGTACGGGTCCCGCGGAAAGATGTTATTATATCTTGAAGTATCTTTTGCAAAATTAAATGATCTGAAAAATAACGTTATTAACTTCTGACAATGTTACAAGACCGGAACAAGGTAAAGCATTCGCTTAAAGATATTTACGAGTACAATATGCGAAGCTGGTTTGCGTCAGTGCAAATTACCAACATCATTTATTACAACGATTTGTGTGCAGTGGGTATCGCCGATAAAAGAATTCAGCAAGTCGTAACCGTATCTCAAGATAACTCAATACTTAATGGTCACCCTACATGATATCGCTTTTCGGGTGTTGCGAAATTAAGAGTTAATTGTTTTCTTTTTGCGCACGCGCTTAAATCTCGGGGCAAGATTGTATTTTATGACAATAAAGAGAAGGGTCGTCCGGAATCCGCTCAGATAAGAGCCTATTAAGAGCAAAATTCATTTGGCATTTTATCTGTAGCGGAACCGAGTAATACCGAAAATCTGTAAAAACAGATTACAACACCTCAACCGAGAGTAGGTACAGCAAACAAAGAATAACTACTATAGATATTATTAGGTGTGTACATTTAACTTGATATTTGCAAGTGTTATTTATACAGATGAAAATTTCTTGCGATGGGGTTCTAAAAAAGTTTTACTGAACTTTCTTAGCTCGTTCACGATCCTTGAAGTGAGAAGTTGTAAGTGTTCTTATGTAAAAACGAAGGAAATCTTTTATTAACTTAGGAGTCTATAAATTGTTTTAATGATATAGGTGGCAGACGAGCAGACGGATCACCTGATGGTAAGCGATTACCGCCGCCCATGGACGCCTGCAACACCAGTGGTAAAAAAAAACGCCTTCAAAACCACTTTTACACTTTTTAGTTTTTTTTCGTAGAATTTTTTTTCATGCCTTTTAGTGTCATTTTTCGGCAGCACCTAGCGCTTCTTGTTTTAATACTCCATCTCAGAATAAGCCCCAGCTCGGTACCTTGTCAGACCGGTGAGAAGTAAACTAACAACTACAACGAGCTAAGGATCAATTTCCCACTGAATCATCCACCACGTGTTATTACAGTAATTACAGCCGATGATAGCTTGTAAGTGCTGATGTAGGAAGTTCAGAACAGTGACGACACTTTTCTTAAGCATACACCTATGAAGGTAGCTGTCTCCGGTGCTAATAGCCATAATAGCTAGTAACTATTACAGGCAATTACAAATCTAAACATAATTACAAGCAATACATGGAAAACTTTAGTCAGGGATGAGAATAATTATTATATGTTTTTAACATACCTGCCAAATTTAACACGAAACGAAACACCTACCAGAAGCAAGATTAAAATAACGATGATTATTTCAAAAAAACATTCATCATCATGAGCCCATTTAAGTCCCCACTGCTGGGGCACGGGCCTCCCTCAATCACATGAGGGGTAATTGCCATACTCACCACGCTTGGCCAACCCGTCTGTGGCGAGGGTTTTGATATAAATGCAGAGTTTTCCTTCTCTGGGCGCTGATGATCATTCAAGCAGCTTTACCTTAGTCGCCTTAAAAAAACATTACTGTGATTTAATTAGCACTACATACTTCACTATCAATATTAAATTTGGTCGAATGAGTAAATACATACTATATCAATTTGATAAAATTAAATAAAAAAGGGAACCAATCATTTAGCAACACCCATCAAACGTTGCGTTCGTTTCGACACCATTTGTAAGATTTTTGATGGCCTCAATAAAATAGACAACAGAAGTGTCTGCGAATTGTTAGCAGCTGATGATTGCATTCCAGCAACTGACCGTATACCCTCTAGCCCTTCCTCAACTCATAATTCCGTGAAACCGAATCAAAACAAGACGGTCAAGAAAGCTGATTACACGGTGCTCCCACGATCTCATGCCCTGGCGGCTTGTAAGGTACGAAACTTGGCGCGTACATGTCAAAAGATGTAATTATGAAGAAATCCAATCAGCGGCCTCGCAGACCGGCGCGAGCGACGACGTTGATTGAGCGATAAATTTATTGAAGATAAATCACCCTTGCGACAAATCGGTAGCAACAATGAGCCGTTTATTTAATTGGACATTATTAACAATCACACTTCAACAATGAAAGACATAAAACATTTAAAAACCAAACAGTAGTAATGAACCAAAAATGTGCTACGAGTACGTGTCAATCAACACACACCCAAACAATATAAGACTACAGACATTGTAAACGAAACTAGAAGAAACCGAACATGAGAGATGATAAAGGTACTGAATTCTCTTTAAAGATATAAAAGTGAATTATAGAAGTAAAGCCTTAATGACATCTTATGCATATTGCTTGCCCTGAATATACAAATTTAGTGACGCTGTTCAATAAAGGTGCAGTTCTAACAGCATTTGCATACTGTAAGTCAATACAGTAGTTTACGGTAAAGAACGCCTTACCATAATCTAAATAGCGCGGTATTGAAAACGCCTTTTCTTCTTTACAATGGACAATGTTAGGACACGCCTCGTCCCCATTCCAGATGAGATACCGTGAAACGTAGTAAACGCAAAGTCCAGATACATGAAGTGAAATTGCATTTGGATTAAACATCATTCGCACAATTTGCATCAAAATGAACCCGATCGATGTAACTGCTACAATCACAAAGTTAATATAGCCAGAAGCTCAATGTATGTATTCTCTAGCTAGGGTACATAGAGGTTGTATGGGTAAACAGTTACAACCCTTTAACCATTACTATTTTGAAAAACAATTGTTTATTCTACGACCTTTAGAGAGTCATCCAAAATATTTTCGACTCCCCATACAAAATGAAACATGTCTCTAGACCGAATTTGTACCAAAAGTTGAAATTTTTATGCCCAAAAGTTAGTTGGTTGGTTGGTAGAAGAAGTGGTTACAGAATGTAACTGTTTACCGATACTAATACATAATATTGTGTCACAGAATACGAGCTTCTTCATCTTAACGTGTGATTCCCGGTTGCGTTCAAAGCTATCGCTTTGGTGCCCAAGGTACGCTTAGACCATGATTCAGGTTTAGGAGTGTCTGGTAATTACAATGAAGCGGCTGCCGCCTGACCTTCGTAATCCTTTAACAGGGTAACCAAATCAACTGAATCATGGTTACAGGTTTAGAAAACGTGGAGATTTCCAAACAATGATTTCCCTCACCACCGAGCTAATGGTAGAAATAGATTTGTAATACCAAAGTGCATGCTCGGATTCAAACCACGACCCCCGATGTGAAAGGCGTGTTCTTATATACTGTGACAGCGTAGTCACAGAACACGACCGTACGTTCAAAATTTCGAACGACTCACTGTTTTGATAACTTTAAGTTTCCGTTTGCAAAGAAACTAAGAGTCCATTCTCGGGATTTTCGGGAGGAACACATGGCGAATGTCGCGTAGTAACCATACAAAAAATATGTTTTTGTAATATATCTTCGTTTTTAATTAATATTACAAGCACGAGAATAGCGCTCCTGAGAAGCGCGCTTCGTTATCGTATGTCTTGCTTGATACTAGCTATATTTGTACTGTGCTACAATGATTCAGATTATTTTCACTGGTGGCGCCACTCAGTCGCCGTATTTCAGGTCATATTTCTGATTCAGGATCTTTCTCGTGACCCCACTGACTCTTGTATTGTCATATCGTTTATTTAATGATGTGCAAAGTCAATTATTTGACCTCCGATAACAGGATGAAATAAAGAATTTAAGAGTAATAAATCTGCCAGAGCAACTACCATAATATATACTTTTGTTCGTACGGACTACACAATCAAATCAAATGGATTTAGGTATACACATTTTATGGCTTAATTTAACTCGCTTAGGTTTAAGTCAATGACAATTTTCAATTGTTACATACCTCATGCTAGAGATTCAAGTATTAATAAATGGCATAGCGACTTCAGTATTTAGAATCTAAGATGTTGCTAAAATACTAAAATTAATTAGCGCAGTGCTAATATTTGTTTATTTTTATGCTAGAGCCGACAAACGAGCAAGCGAATCACATGCTAGAAAGTAATTAACGCCGTCTATGAACATCCGCGAAATCAGAGATTTCGCTAATGTGTTTTCCAGCCTTTTTAAAAAAGAGTACGCTCTTGTCTTTCCTAACTTGTAGCCGTCGGGAAATACTCCCGCAGTCAAACCGTTCCACAGAACTGAAGTACGTGGTAGAAAGTTCCGCGAGAAACGCACAGTATTAGTCCATCGAGATGATGGGGATGAAATTCAATCGCTTGTATGTAATTTTCAGTTTAATTCTTTAGACTCACTTATTATTTGCTGCATGCAGTAATATCAAATCCTAAAGTAATATAAGGACATCAAATGGCGGTAGCACTAAATTATAATAAAATATTTACACAATCAATATCACATTGAATGGGGAGACAATACCACTCATCCTTAGAAGAAGTCAAAATAAACACATTATTTCGTCTACAAAGCTACTTTCAAAACATTACCATACGATTCATAACTTGAGGAAAATGTACGTCTTAAACCGCTATTCAGCGCAGACGACATTATAGGCGAGCACAATAAATTCAGAAAAATGTACCCTTTGATATCTGTTGACAATGTGACCGCGGACAAAAACATCGTACGTCGAGTTTTAATGTAGCTCGTGAATATGCGAATATTCTTATGAATAATAGCGAGATGAATCTGTACACGACTCTTGAAATACGACGTCCCTCCGAACAGACGCTTTTAATGTGACGCAAAGATCTCTTGTAGGCGTACTGATGGCGCCTCCATACACTACTATAAATTCTTTTATCAATAATGGTTAAGCTTGAACGCAAGTTGAAGCGAAGCTAGAGTGAGGGAGACTTCATAGTTGAGAAAATAATGATTGAAATTCAGTTACAATTTCCTAAGTTGAGCGAACAACCGTCTGATCAAATTATGCTTAGTCCAATGACGAGTAAGAGCGATAAAAGCATGCTGAAGTTATAGTTGAAAGGCATCAAAATTGTTTCAAGTCACTAACTAGCGCCCAAATTCTGAACTTACTTCCTCCGATGGCTCAGCGACCCAAAAGGAGTCTTGGCCCGATGCGAAACGAGGTGACGCCTTTTTTCCCGGTCTTGTGCAGCTTGAGGCCAATCTCCTGCCTCTAATTCTTGCAGATCCGCGTTCACTATATTACGCCACGCCCAATATGGACGCTCAACTAGCCGACGACCAGTAGGTTATCCGAGTTATGACTTATTGGTGTCCCGATGTAATAACATTCTCAGACGTTTCTAAACTTTGGAGCTGCTCAAACATCAGGCTATCCCTTTTAAGTCAACTTAATAACAGACACATGTTTGCAACTGCAGCTTTCAATTGAGAATTTGGGTATTCTTCTGCATGAGTTGTTGGTGGCTGTTACTGTTACTATTCGTCAGGTCTGGTCACAAGACTTAACACAATTTGATCAAGTGCACTACAAAAACAGACTTCTTGCGACAATTTTACGAGTTACTACACCTTGACGTCAATAGAGCATCTACATCAAACGACTGAGCTGAATTTACGAGAATGCTAACCTAAAACAGACTGTTTTGTGTCAACATGAGAAACATCGAGAAAGTTGTAGATACCTGTAGAAAAATAAATCAAAGAAATGATATGAATTATAGACAAGACCTTAATTAACCCAGACTGACAATGGAATTCCATATAAATCCACCCTTACATTCATAGCACGGTTAACATATAGCAACAAATCACATCATTTCACACTGGATGGTCCGTGCTTAATGCTGGCCCGCGGCGAGTGTAGCACTAAACAGTCTGACTAATTAGACGCACTAGGCAACAAAGGGCTCTAGTATTGTCCTGGTACACTCGTATTGCGTACACAACACCAATTTAAACCTTAAATTGTAAGCCACAAGAGCGATGTGAGTGCATAGTTAGCATGTGCGCCTGAGACGTGCGATGGCGGCATGCGATAGGCCGCCCACGCGCAGGCGCCGCGCCGCAAAATTCGTGAGAAAAGGTGCCCAACCGCTGCCTTCAAACCATGTCAAAGAGTAGCTCGCCATTGTTGGATAATCTGCCTTTTAAGTTGGGTATCTAGGATGGGCGCAATCATAGGATAGTCATAGGACAACCAGAACATTTTGCAATGTATTTTTTTACACGAGTACTTTAATGTCGCCTACCCCATTATTACCGCGAATAACCGAGGAGCAGCCACGCTTCGGCATGAATGGGCCAGCTCGACCAAAGTGATACCAAGGCCTCACAGAAAAGGACCGGCAGTCACTTCATTGTACCTATTTATATATTATGGCATACACTACATGACATATTATGCACAGATTACAATCTTAACTTATAGTAATATAAAAATATAATTGTACTAGATATAAACCCAAAAGCGTATACACACAGCAAGAATTATTATTAACACGTAAACAAAGAAAGAAAAACAAGTAAACAAAATCTTGATAATGATTATTATCGTAAAACATACATAAGTACGTTAATTCAGTGGAGAATATTTTTCACAGTGTTAATATTAACAGACTTATCAAATAAGATGATGATAACCGCGTTATTGAAAAATATACGTACGAAGTTGCCAAATTATTATAACATCATTTATTCTTAATTCATGCATGTCACAGATCCTTTGAACCCAACTTTATTGAAAAAATATGATGCCTTACATATCGTACATTACAAACATCTTTGACCCAGCATCAGGCAGCGCGATCATCCTTACCTTCTTGGAAATGCAGGGATTAATAATATCTTACGTTGTCATAGTGCCCGCCCGGCGTACATAATTGTACAATATCATTTAAACATTTGAAGTCTTGCTGCGTACAAAACGAGTCAGGAATCCGAAACATTGCATCATAATTTACTCTTAATTCTTAAAAAGCAGGCCATCTGATTCACGTGGTTCATGCTATTCACTCACGGAAAATAAAATACCAAGAATTTGGAATCAACAGTCAAATCACACATAAAGGATAAGTGGCACCATAAAATTTGGCAATTCTCTTCTAAGAGAAGCAAACAAATATAATAGGACCAATAAAATAAGGAATAAATGTCCTAAGACGATAACAATAAGGTCTTAAATATATCAAAAATGTAATGAAAAAGATCATGATAATTTTAGCTACAACTCTGAACGCCGTAACCACAAAGCAAACACTTAAAGTAATTGAGTTAGGAGAACATTCCTCAAAGCTATGACCAAAATAAAAAGTGAAAAGATTAATTAACTTAGTGGGGACCTTTTCATTTTCTTGCAGACCACATTAAACTCAATCTACAAACTTGGACACTTCCGAACAGACATTATCGAAGGTAAAAAAATATATATTAATTTCGTAAACTCTTTCTTAAACTTAAACTAAACCTTAGTAACTAACTTGAAAAGATAACATTAGAGGTAGAAGATTAAACGCACCAAAATATTAAGTGTTCAAACTAGTTTTACCATCATCCTAACAAAATCATCAATACACTATTCTAAATACAGACGTAAAGTAGTAATTACGCATATCCAGAATGTTCTTTACGACTTTTTACATAGTAGTAGGTACTAACATTGTTAAACATGAAGTTATTTCAAAAAGCATAAAGGCTGTAGAATAAAATCAACACAGCGCGAGTTGCGAGTCTGTCGTCGAAGCATCAGCGGAGGGGCGTGCCGACACACCTCTCTATTACTACTCAGTGCTGCCCCCTGCAGGTGCTGGACCAGAGAGCGGGACACTTCATTAAAATTGTTTGTCTTATAGTATGTAACTTGCCACAGAATATATACGTAGACAGCTATGCAAATATGAACAATAAATCTCATAACCTCTTTATAAATATTTTCTAGTAAAAATATTCTTGTATTATGGAAAGTGCACATACATTTTGTGGTGTGTAATAAAGAATATCTAAGTATGACATGTAATAAACAGACGAAAGTAAATGTAACCGCTGCTTTCGCTGAAAGATAAAACAGTAGGGTTATAGATATGAAGATTGCAATAAAATATATTAATATTAAGTAAAAGATACTAAAATCCAGAAAGTAACTTAACGCTATAAATAAAGAAGACGGTGAATAAACCGACAATGAAGAAATTAAGATCGTTAGCAGATAGACCTCTGAATTATGGACGATAAATTGCCGATCGACAAGCTTCGTACGCGTGTAAATTGAATTAAAAGATAAGTGTCGAAGCAGAGCCTTTCGCGGGAACGATTAATATGGCTGTTTGACCCGGCGCGATCCAGAGCGACCCCAAGCACCGGCTCGTTAAGATAACATTACAACTTAAACCGCACGTTGGATTCAATTAATGATGTAATGACATGTTTATAAAGATACACAGATAACCTCGCCGATAATAAAGAATAGAGATTTGATAATTTCAAAACTCACACGTGTCCCAAACAAAATTTCTAACATACCCATCTTCACGGTCAGAAAATGTCATTAGCCTTATTTAAATCATTAGGCAATACACACCGTTGCTATAACTTAAGCATTGTAACTATAATTAACACGTTTACCATATTTCCTTTTATAAATACGCATGAATGAAGCAATAAAATGAAAAAGCACCCAGCAATAAATTAATGCCATAATTTATTCGTTAATTAATTAATTACGTGACGACGATGTTCAATCAACACGAAGATTAAAAATTAGCTGACAAAGTAATTATGAATATGTATAAGTGTCCCTGTTTAGCCATGTCGGATGAGAATTACGTAGATATACATTTTTTACGATGTGGCGGCTATAAAAACTTGGTAGTCTATAAATCATAAAGATACTAAAATATTGAAAGAGCAATCGGATTTGAGCAATCCGCAAAACATTCCGACCTTGTTTAGATCGTAAACGAAGATTAAGACAACATAAAATGTCCGAATCAAAATAACAACATTTCTAGATCTTTCAAAATTATGGGTACTATCAATCAATACAATGTTATTTCCTGCGTAACCTAACAAGTATACGAAGCTATACTTTACAGGATCATTTGTAGTATATAGAAGTTCATTAAAATTGATACGTTACATTTTCTAAGGAAAAGATTCTAAAGTAGAAGTACCTTTCACACAATCGCTTTATAATGTCGTAAATCAAAACTGAATTCCGAATGAACATCTTAATTTGCATTGCCGTAAGCCACGCAGTGACACTAACGACGCACTAACGAAAACAACTAAATGGAACTATCAATTTTTGTGTCCCCAAAAGCATCATTAAAAACCCTAATAACGACGCCAACATTATTTAATACGTGTGCTTAAAGCGTTGTTCATTAATTTTCAATTAGAAAATAATTTACCGACAAAACTAGATTTCCAATAGCGGCGGCTTTTCTACGACCTTATTTTTTTTTCTGTTACCCAATAAAATACGAACGGGCGGTGATGTTATTTTGCACCAGTCTGTTAATGATATTTTAACAGGTTAACGGTTCATCGTATATTAGATATTAAAGTTTCATACCGTTCTTCGACAATAATGTACGGGTGAGCGTTAAATGATCGGTTGTATATTAATGCTGGAATGCAATAAAATAATCAAGCCTTCTTGGCAGTTAATCACCAGATATCTTATTTAGTGGGAGCTAATGAGAAACGTAGATCACATTCGGTAATGATGACACGGGTAGATTTATCAAACACTTTCGATCCGAAACTTATGTGCGGTGATTAAGACATTTATGTTGACATAATGATCGGGCAAACAAAGTTAAACGTTATTATTTTTCATTGCCTATTTAGTATTGACGCTAAATAATTGGAAAATAGTAGTCACGCAAAGGTTTCCGGTAACGATCGATCGACTGATTTCAACCATATTGAATGCATTAAACTTATTACACCGAATAACTCTTACTACATTATTTACTGTTTTAAGTATACATTCAAGCCCTTTAATAGTACCGACGGTATTAATATTGTAACTTTTTTTTTGAAAGGGAGCAAAAGGGGAAACCGGGTGACCTGATATTAAGCGATCACTCCCGCCCATGGACTGGACCACTAGGTAGGCACATATTTTTGAACTATAGATTTGTATACGGATAGTGTTAGTAGCATCTATAGTTTTAGTTGCTAATTTTTTTTTCATTTAAATTAACGTTAATTGATCTTTACTGAGTCCATACTTTTTGTGTAAGTCAATATTTACATTTCACCAATTTAATCCACCGTTTCTCGGTTTCCTCTCAAACGGGTATTTACCTTGATGTAATGATTCCACACATGTACCATCATCAAGAATTCTAATGAATGAAGACCGAATGTTGAGTGTTTGCGTTCTAAATATGCTCATCGTTTTAATATCCCAGATGACAGGCAATAAACACACCGACGGGTTTGTGTTTATTAATTAAAGAAGAATATTTATTGACTAAGAAAATATTTGTTTAAGTGGCGCTTGATGTGATAATGGACAGACGAGCACGTCTCTACTCTTCATATTTTGCAATTTGACTCGATTGGAAAATATTGATGAACAATGTTAGATAAACTCAGTTTCTTGGAAGATTTTTGGTATAATCGTTTTTTGTCAATGACCTGTTTTTAAGCTGCCTTTTGAAAAAATCTCTCTCCTCTTTTTTTTTGCGGAAACAGCACAGTACCTTACATTAAGACAAACCCTAGTTAAAACCAGACTACTAGATCTATATGTGGCACATTCGTTTATGATTAATATCTACAAGAGCTTTACCTTAGCTAAATTGTTCGACTTTAAAATCATACACTGATTTATTGGGACAACTTATCATATTACTGAATCTGACATATACACGACCAAAAGCGAACACGAAACACAAAGATGAGAAGAAATTAAACGAAGAGACACTCCCAAATGTGTCGCAATATTCATACACGCACAGTGATGGAAAACACAGTGAAATATCTGCGATCTCTGGCCCGATTAGTTAATTCAGGAATTTACAATTTATTAACTTATTATTCTGAATAGAATTTTCTAATGGGAGTTATTAGATGTTGTTCGTTGCCGAGTGGTCACTGCGACCATATTTAGTGGATGTTGTTACCCTTGGATGTTATGAAGACCAGGGAATCAATATTTTATTACTAGTAAGCAATAAGTAGAGTAAAGGAATCACTATGCTATCAAAACGTTTAAAATTGAAAACCGAATCATAGTAATGTTAACTCGTCGCACTTTCTTTTTGTTATAGTAGAGAAATGCAGCCACTGAAAAATCTGATGCAGGTGCTCTCTTTAGGTATATACATGCTACCTTCACCAAAAGAGCTCTTTTATAGCTTCTGGAAGGGCTTATAGTATGGAATACTTCACAGACACTTTGGACTTATCAGCGTGTACAGGTAACGTGTCCATACTGCAATTCTGTCTATTGTGACATAAGTCACAAACGTGTTCTGAATGCATTATCAAGCACTAGTCAGAAAGAGTTGTGCACCGTGTGCACGTGAGTGCCAAACTCATGAATAGTCCCTCCTCAAAGACGTAGCAACAATTAACACAGTTTTATTCATGCCATAGTACAATACATATAAACTGAAGAACCGCATGTTTCTTCTATTGTAATTGTTAAGATTGTGTTAGCCATTCAATGGATATATCAACTACATAAAGGTAAAACATAGCACTGGTGTCTTAATAAGTGAGCTAAGATTTTTGGGTATAGCAATTTTTCACAATTTAATACTAAATTAGGAGAATGACATGGTGGTAACTAAATAATCCACTTAAAAGTTCTTAGTCTTTGTTAGCTCAGTCGGTAACGATGTTGCCCGGTTAGCATAAGATCGTGGGTTCGAGGCCCACCCGAAGACTGTCGAAATTTTTAAGTGTATTATTTACTTAAGTGAGGTGAGTCTTAATAGGATAAGGGCAGACAGATGACATGGTGGTAAAGCCATTACAGCTACCCATGGACACCCACAACAACACCAGTAGAGTCACAAGTACACAGCTCGTACAGTTATGCGAACTTGTGGCAAACGAGCAAATGGCATGACCTTGTTTTAATATTTTTTTGGGTCACAGACGAGCAGACAGATCAGCTGATGGTGAGCGATTGCCGCCGCAAATCCTATTGTTGGACGGGTGTCCAACAATAGGAAGAGGGCGGAAGCGCCAGCGCCGATTTCCTGTGAGGTTTATTAAATATCATATCTATCATATCACGTTTGGAAAATCTCCTTTGAAAAAAAATTGCAAAAAATATTAGTGATCATCACATTTTAAAATTCCTTGAAAACAAATACCAATGAATATTGATACCACTAGTTTAGCATAGGAACAGTTCCAGAAAGTCTCGTCTGAAGCAATAACAATACCATCAAATTATATTATCGTTAACGAACGTGTAAACGCCGTATCTGCAGCCGTGTTCGTACTGTGGCACTTTTGAGCGCAAACGATCGGTAATGGCGTGCGTAAAGAACATAAACTGCATTATAGTACAGGAGGCGGAATTTAATTGGTAACAGTAAGGAAAAATGTATATCTATGCATCTGGACAACTGGTGCTAATTGGTTTCTGATTTGGATAGGTTCTCAACCAAGTAAATACTAGAAGATGAATAAAGGAGAGGGACATATTTTAAATATATATGACTAAGAAGAAATCCTAAACTACCTACAAACATACACCATCATCATCATGTCAGCTCTCTGCCTCGTATGGTTTCTTACATTATATTATAGAGAATCCAACTCAAACCAGTCAGATTGATGACCATGCGGTACTTACTACTATACTTTAATAAGGTACAGAGAAAGGAATCATCATATACCCCATAGTCGTAGAAAATATTGCACTTGAATCCTTATCAGTTGCACTATCGATTAGAGTGTAAGATTACTTTTTACTATAAAACTTACAACTTGGTAATCAAAATTATAAGTCACCTCCTGCACTATTATTGAATCCCGATCACATCCTCAGCAGCTAGCACGCGAAACCGACCACTGCACATTGTATGTTAAATGATGCGCCATTAAAGGCAACGGGCGCTTAATAAACACATTACACTACGATATTAGGCGCAAGCGCATAGACGCAGGCGCATGGCCGCGCGCAGACGTGATTACGAGACAAGAACGTGGGAACAGACAAATAATAAAGGGCAGTGTAATTGCTTTAAGTTACGCAAATAAAGCGATAATAATTAGATTTGTAATGGGATCGAATAATAAAGGAATTCACAGCACTTTTAATATGAACAGTTAGAGCCAGTACAGGTACGGGACTTTTAAAACACCATAATGATTTCTACTGATCTTCCACTAGATGGGTGATAATAAGATAATGAAAAACATTATTAGGTTAATTTACTTATGAAACATTAAAGAATAAGCTGAGCCTCTTTAAGTATAGAAAAAAATGCGTTTCACGGGCAAGCATAGCTCACCTTAAAACTCATCTTCGCTAAACATAATAAGTGATTAAGGTCAAAGGCTTCTGTATAGTAACAAAAAAGAAGAAAAACGCAGATTAATTTTGACCAGAAGTCACCAAGTTGAAGAAGATATGGTGTAAAAATTTTAAGAATGTTGAACCTGCTGTCGTTCTAATCATATTCAATGAGCAACTTTGACTTTCAACAGTTGAAGTTGAAAGTAAGTATCACAGATAACAATCTGTTATGAATTCCAGGAACTCTTTCGAAACTGGCAAGACGGTAACGAAACGTGTTACCAGAAAAATACCGGAAGCCGAAAGATTAAATGATCAAATCAAACCGTACGATGGCAATAAAACTACAGAACCAACGCCATAACGCGCAGCGCCGGCATAAAATATCAAATACCATAACGAAAACGCAATAAAACCAGACACGCATTCAGCGGCGTCACCACACAATGGATACGTGGCTTTATGAAAATATCAATAATAGTATTCAACGCAGTTTAGTGCGCTATTAATGCACGGCGCGCTTGCAGACAAATTCAATTGACAGGAGCCTCCGTCGGAGCCCCGGGGCGTCCCTCGTTTACATCCACCCGCCTATCTATTTACGCTGCTATTGGAAATAAAATTGAGCGGCGAGATTGCATAGCGACTCTCAAAGGGTGCGATCGAAACTTTATGATCCGATTTTATTGTTGTCATCGACACTGTCGTCTTTATAAAAGCCGCAACGTTGCGGTGACACCCTAGACCTGCTAGATCGTCTGGAAGATTAAACTTTGCACGCGTCGGCAAATCTCGTTTGTAGCTCAAAAATTGTCGTGCGATCACTCATTATAATTCAGATTTACATGTATAATACGATATAAATCTATTAATACGCAGAACACCATACCAAGCTTTGACGTACGGTATACTGAATTCAAAATAGCATTATACCGGACTATTGTCGCATAGTTGAGCCTCAAACCCGATCTTCTCAATACGTTTACAAGACGCGTCCTAGTGGCGTTATCACAAAATATGATAGATCGTCGGGCACAACGCCACGCTCTCCCACGCGGCGCAACTGTGATTAATTATAATTCGAATTTTATTCAAAGTGAACAGCGGACAAACTACGATACCAATCAATAAACGGTTCCGTACCGACGACGGTACCGACATGATACCACAATTTACTGTTGCCGATAGTGCGTATGAAGACGTCAAGGTTAACCGAATAACCGTGATAGAAAGCCCGACACAATAGGAGCGACATTTTACTTACGATACCATCCGGCGTATAAGTACGACTGACGAGATTTTCATTTTTTTTTTATGATATAGGTGACAGACGAGCCGACGGATCACCTGATGGTAAGCGATTACCGCCGCCCATTGACACCTGCAACACCAGTGGTGTCACAAGTGCGCTGCTTACCTTTTAACCCTTGGATTGGGCCTCCGGTACCCTAACTCACGCAGCGAATCACAGCGCATGCACAGCATTACGCCGGTTTTCTGTGAGGACCTAGTATTACTCCGGTCGAGCCGGCCAATTCATTCCAAAGCGTGGCTCTCCCACTGTTAGGTATCATTCACATTTAGATTCACTTTCAAAACAATTCTAATAAAAAGGTTTGAAAATACTATCTATTCTGCAAAATTCTATTCCATGAAAAACTTGAACGAACAATAACCGTAATCCCGCAGGACATCTCAAACGACCTGTTTACTATGAATAAAACATTGAAAAGCGAAAAGGAGACAAAAGCGAAATACGACATCTCGAATACAATAAAATCCATACAGACCGTCATGAGCCTCGTAACATTTTAAATTGCGCAACAGGATTATGATTCAATAAACACATTTGTACACACAAATTCCTATAATCCGTGTGTTTTGATCATTAGCCTCCGATATTAGACCCCCGCAAGTATCGACTCATACTGCGTGAGAAATAGTCGACCATTTGACAATATCGTCGACACAAATTCAACCGGACCAATATTTGATGCTAGGATATGATTACGTTCCTGTGGGACATCTTACTACGATTACCTTTGAATGAACAGGTTCCTATTAATCAATGTATCAGCCAACCCGTTAACATTTTGCAATGAATACCTGACATACACACGGGAAATAAACATCACAGGAGTAAACTACTTAACATATCCTATGGATGCGTTAAAATCAAGGTTATAATACTAGATCATCATAACGATCCAGTTAGATATCTCAATACAGAATTACCTGTGAATGAACAGGATCACTAGGCGTTCATAAAGAATCAGCCACCCATTACATTTTGCAATGAAAACTTGACATACGAATAACACTACAGGACCTATTTAGCATAATAACTATCGATGTCTTAAAACATTTAACAGCACAGATGAACCAAGTAGATGAAAAGGCGATAACTGAACAATCACACACGATTCCGTGTGACAGTAATCACGTCCTTATAACCGCATAAATCATAGGCGAACACACAAGCGCCACAAAGATAGAAGCGACACGCATCCTCGTCTCTCTGGATAATAAATAACATCCAGTTCTCGCTTTCAAAGAGAGGCCGAGGAGCAATAAGTCGCGGAGGGGTCAAAGGTGAAGTGAATAAAAAACGGCCGACAATTAAATAGCGTTCTTGAAGGTTAATGAGCACAATAAATATGTTGTCGGCACCGCAGCTGCGGACAAACAAATGCATAACGTCACACGTGAGGAGGGTACCGAGGGAACTATGGGAAGGCACACGGCCCGGCTGACTGGCAACTCCATTGTCGGGACAGGACACTGCCAAGATAAATTCTGAACGTGATACACTTACAATGAGGGAATGAGGTTATGTAAACACGAGACGAGCTTAAAATTCAGACTCGACGCCCCAAAGCAAAATAGAGCGGTACCCAAAGAATTTTAGATTTACTATTCGAAATAGAATCCGTTAAGCCTACAATTTATAAGGATTGTGCCGACTTAATTGTAACCCAGTTTTTTATTACTCAAATACGTGTTTATGAAAACAAACTTTAGAATATCGGTCACGCCGCATTAGGCGCGAGAAAGAAATGAAATCTTTATTACTTTTGATCTTATTATTTATTAGTCAAGTAGCGTGACTAATGTTGTTAAAGGTTGTAATTATATGATCGTTTAAAGAAGGATGTACGAGTATAAGTAAAAGTTCCTACACATAAAATACTGGGTGCGTTTAATTACGATTTTCCCAAAAACAGAAGCAACATAACTCGACTGGCACAAATCTCCCCCGGCGCGGTTCACACACCGCTGCGCCAGACGGAGTCATACCTGCATTTGATTTATAATGAGGAGGGGACACAGAAACCGCGGGTGTGAATTCAATCGGCAGCCACCACGTCCCGGACGTGTATTGCGGACCAGCGTGTGTGCAAGAACTCTAGTGTCCTTATTTTACTTAAAAAGACGCTTACATAATTGCTAATGAATGAATGAAATGTAAATATCCATGCCATGTGTTCTCTCCTCGGTTAATAATTAAAGAAATTATTAAATAAAAAAAATGTCGTTGCTATGAGCTTGCTATTTTTGGTTGATGACATTAACAGACACACATGAACCTCCTCTGGAAACAATGCGAGTTGAGAGTTTGTTTTTTTTTCATCTCTGTCATCTTTCATGGTTTGGAACAGTTGGAAGTACCAAAACATGGACTGACCAAGAGTTCAGTCTCAACCCAGAAACCGAATATCGAAACTCGAAATTCGAGGTTTTTCCATTTATCATCTCGTCACGAAGTTTGACTTGTGGAAACCAATCTCACAGAATGATGAATTGAAACAAAACTTTATACTGGCAAATGAAGGGAATTTCGAACGTCACCTTAAATTGGTAGATCCACACCTCCCAGCGGGTAGCGAGGACTGCAGGCGCCTCGGACAATACGCCACCTTCGTGACCAATCACTATTATGGGCGGTTATAGATTTTTTCCCGCAACCTTTCATTCGGACGTGACTGTACTCTTTAATGCCGCCGACAACTCAATATGAATTTGTATATTCATAATCGATTTATTTCGATGCTAGTTTTAATAATTTCATTTATCGATCTTTAGACACTCGATTTGTGATTTGGGGGCGTAAAAGAAGATATTTTATTCATTCATATAACTACGTTTATAATTTTTAATACTGTGCACTTCAGATGTTCAATATTGATGTTACTTATGAAATTAATATTGGAAACTTGAAGTTATTTATAGATAGCGTTCTCTATGCGACATACGAGCACTACTTCTTAATTTTCTACATCACATCAAGTAAATTTACGATGTATGAATATTGCATGATTAATATGTTAGAGTTTACAAGCGCACACATAAACCAGTTTTAAATAATGACGCGGAAGTCCGCACTGATAATTTGATTAGCGTGCACCGCGGCGACCGTCTTTAAGCACACGAAAAAATGCATTACCACAGTCATCATTACATCTTTGTTGTGTTTCACAAACTTCAGCTAAATACATAGTGTGAATTAAGCTAGGCTTGCGGTCGCGCTACAATTCCCTGAATCCATCTTCAACCTTACAACATTAAAATAAAGACCAATTTCACTCGATCCAATTGCTGAACAAACATGTTGACGGTACAAAATCAACAGGGACGTATTAACACCGACCGGAAGATAGAAAATCGTGGGTGTTCTTAAGCAGTGGTTTATTGTTAGTAACTACTGCAAACATATTTGGTAATTGACCGATTCCGAAATGAAACACGCATTAGAGGTACTTATTTTACTTTTTAGCAAGCTAATACAAATTTGACAATGGTTTTGACATAGAACCTGACTGAACGTATCCAAATTCTGACACAGCGCCTATACTATTGAGTTTTTTTTTTACTAGCAAAAAAGGAAGCAGCGGAAAAACTAGCAAGTCACCTGATAATCAAAAGATAGTTTACTCTCTAGTCTATTTCTTATAGGGAAGTATTTCCGGATAATACACGTTAATACCATTTACATAAGTATTATTTGTTGTAAACATTTTACACTTTTGTGGGGGTATGTACTTAAACGATATTAAAGAAATACACACTGATCCTGGGTCAAAGAAAAAACGTTGTGATACACGGCTTCCCGAAGCGATATCAATACATACACCTGTTCGAGTAACGGTTTCCATTCGGTCCTCCTTACTCCTTTTATTGCTTAACCACTTTAAAAGATTTATAACTTATAAGACATGAAACCTACTATACGTTTGCCTATATTGACGTTTGTCCACTAATATAATTTTCTATTACACTCCATTAACACAACCAAATGCGGTAAACCGAGAATGCGGAGGCTATGAATAGACATGGTTGTGATATTAGTAATGTTTGCTGTTAAACTAAAATAGGAATAGGAAACTGCAAAATCTTCTAATAATAGACCTGACACTATATCACCACATATATTGAAGTTGCCACTACTTCACACTTATGACATCACGATCAATAAGATTATCCATATAATGATCGAAAGTTTTATCGATAATAGTATAGTGTAGTATCCGCTTATATACCTACTGTCCCACTGCAGGGCAAAGGCCTTCATGATACAAATCAAGTCATGGATACTATGATGGGATTAGGCTTAATCACCAATGCGGATTGGTGATGATCACAAACCCGAGCTATGATCGAAAAATTAGAAAAATACCTTTGCTCGACCCGGGAATCGAATCCAGGACCCCGAGATCAGGGTCCGGTACTGAAACCACTAGACCAACGGGGCGTTATTATTTATCGATAATGTAAAGAAAGTTAAATAATGTGAACGAAATAATTTTCATCAGAAATAAACTAAAATATGTAGGTCAAAAACGTTGTTGAAGTTATGGCAGCAAAGCGTGAAGCGTCAATATAGTCGAACGAAACCCAAAACCGAATTGCACATAAAAAAGTTCAAGCACCGGTGGTTGAAACGCCGCCCTCTGTTTTAGAAGAAAGCAAACACGCCGAAGACAGTAGACAAACAAATGTAAATGACCGAAATGTGAACGTCATGTTTGGCATTCCCATAAAGCAACGTTAACACGTCATTAGAGGTAATGATGCCGTGATTACAGAGTGGAAGCGGGGTGAGCGATGGTCAGGTGATTGCCTGCTTACTGTGTGGTCTCGCCTTTACAAACAAACGGCTGGACTCTCGAATCGGGACCACGTGTCTTTCGGGATTGACTTTAATAGACGTCTGGGCTTCTTCCACGATTATTGCATCAATATTCGTTACATCAGACCCAATTACTAAATTGCTTATAGCTTTCGTGGTTACTTTCTAATTAGATGTTACTACATGTTTTACCGCAAGATTATTAGCTGGTGCTCCAGATTTCAGGTCGTCAAAATTAGTAGGTTTATTATTTTTAATTACGATTTTATCATTTCTGTCTGCAATTCTGACTATGTTTACAGTTACAAAAAATTAGCCTAATCGCAATAAAAATATTTGGCGGTAAGTATACTTTTATGTTACAGAGCGAATTAAATACTCTAAAATTTTAAAGAAGGATAAAAAAAATTGTCTAAACAATTTAGAGACTAAAAGTTAACCCTTATAATTTTTATGAATGACAAAAGTGTTCATAACCCCTGTGTAAATCATCGGCAATAAGCGGCATTCCGAGCGTGGTGCCCAATCGAGCGGAGATGGTATCGGGCGCACGATAATTTATCGAGGGCTTATCGCCCGATCTGCGTAATTGATACGGGTGAAATCATGGAGCTAGCTTAGACGCCGTGGTCCTTCGACGCCGGACAATGGATCACCATTCCGTTTTAGTAATCACAATGTTACTAATCCCTGGTTGATTCATAACCGTGGTGAAGATAAAGGATTACAAGGACTACGAGGAAACACTATGTATTATTGTAACACATATCTACGCTCAAGGCACGACATTTTACACACCCGAGAAACTTTGCCACAATCATACTTCCAGATAACTTCTCCAGGAGATAAGGCAAAATGTGTATTATGTGTACTCGCATACATGTTTCTAGGAACTATCATGCTGGATTTTTTTCTAGCGTGTAATGTAACGTTACACGTTGAGACTATATACTGTAGATAGAGACATTACATGCAGCGCGATATTTGTCAGTAACAGTCGAAGTGTAAACAGTCAGCCGCAAATGTAACAGTTTGCGGCTGACTGTTTAAAATATAAAGCACTATTTTATTCCGCAACTACTGTACAAGAATCCAATAAAATCAATCGGAGGCTCGCGATCCTCCGCGGTGGTCTAAAACGCGTCCATAAAGGCACAGTAAACATGACATGCCACCAGGACGAGCGACCAATAGTGATAATTAGACTTGGGGAAAATAGTTCACTCAGATAAGATTGATGCAGTTCAATTGATACAAAAAAATATATCATGAATTAACGAGCAATGTAGTAGTAGTTAAATAAAGTTAAGGCTAAATTGAAGTGTTTTTTTTTTATTTATTAGACAATAATAAAAAACAGGTACAAAATACATGTTCATCTAAGACAGTAGATACTTAAACTACTTAATAATATTGTAGACCACGACGCTATCCACATGTTACTAAAATCAAGTTGTCGCAAGCTGCTCAAAAATATAACTAATAATATTACAAAGAGAGCAAAATATAATGAGAAAAAAAGATTCCGTAGGTATTTAGGTGGACAATTTGGGCAAAAAAACAAAATAATAATAATTAAATATTAGAGTAGAACGTTATAGCGATCTTACTATGACAACTGTTCCATAACAGTTTTTTTTTTAATTATTTATATTATTAACAAATATATCAATATCTCAGGAGTGGAAACTGTCATTATAAGACCACATCATACGACGAATCGGTACGCGCCAGCCAGTATTCGTGTGACTTTTACGAATTGCAAAAAGACGAATAGCACGCACCTCTCGCCTGTGTGGTTCTAGTTAAACTAACTCATTACAATCAAATTTGTTGTGTACCAATTTATACAGTGTGACAGTTTCCAACTATTTACGACTAGTAAAAAGTGGCATTAATTTAAACTAACTTAGTAAGGGAACACGGGTCAAATATGTTCTATAACATCTATAATGTATAGCACGCAGAAACTTATTTTGAATTTTCTCAATTTCCTCTATGTACTTTTTATAATACGGGTTCCAGATTGGCACCGCATATTCAAGTTGAGAGCGAACCAGGGCTTTATATAAATATAGATATGATCTACATATCGGACGTCTAAAGTCTGTTGTTGACCTCACCACAAAACCGTACATTTTATATGCCTTTTTGATGATATTTTCAACAAGTATACTTAAGTGTAATTTAGAATCTAATTGTATCCCCAAATCTCTCAAATTGTGTAAGTTTATTAGATCGGTATCTGAGAGTTTGTAATTATAGTGTAACGTGATTTTATTCTTGGTAAAATATATATAATGGCATTTTGGTATACTCAGTTGAAGTTTATTAGTTGAACACAATATGCTGATAACTTATTTAGATCATTTTGAAAGGAGGTACAATCCTCAATAGTTTTTACAGGTTTATATGCTTTGAGGTCATCAGCATATAATAAAAAAATACAATTATGAAAACATTATTTTATATCGTTTATAAATATTATAAAAAACAGAGATTCAAGAATAGAGCCCTGAGGTACGCCTGAGGTGACCGAAACGCTTCCAATTGATGATGGTATTTAATTATTGATATAAATAATTAAATGAACTACTAAACTATATGAGTGATTCAGTCTCGTATATTGTTGAGTACGCTTCTGTGTCTAGAGTTAAAAGATAAAGATAAAAAAATATTTATTCAATTTAAGTGCATAGAGAACACTTATGAATGTCAATATAGGTACACATATTATCTTCCTGGTTAGGAATGTCGATTTCTACTGAGAAGACACCAGCAAGAAACTCACTAGTTACTCTTTTCAAATATTGTTGATGTTACAGTTTCAATTGAGAAAAAAAAATACAATTGTCAATGTTAACAGACTACTTTGAATAACAACTCACAAGACTAAACGATTAACATGACCAAGAATCCTTATCATTTAAATAGTCTTGTACACTATTGTAACCTTTCTTCATTAGGCAGGTATATGAGGCTTAAACTTATCCAGTGATAGGTTAAAGACATTTTGTGGGAGCTGATTGAATATCTTAATACTTAAGCCAACAAAGGAGTATTAGTCGATGATGCCTCATATGTTGCAGTGGTCTATCCATGGGCGGCGGTAATCACTTGAGCCTTCTACGCATTTGAGCGGTAAAATAAAAAAAGACATAGTAATCAGTAGTACGAACTATTAAATACTCTATTAGTTCGATTTACGTTCCGTGTTTGATTTAATTATGTAATAATAGGAATAGGTCTCTTTTAGTTCGTTTGTATCATAAATTCTGGTTATTTTTAAGGTTTTCAGAAAAAAAAATTGCTGGTAGCATTAAAACCGCGTTTATTATTATTACTGTCATCCGATCTTTCGTTTTGTTTTCTGCTATAAAAATATATTTATCGATATCTTTTACTCTCCATCATTCAACAAGATAAACTACAAAACCAAAAAACAAATGTATTGACTTAAGTGAACTAGTTAAATTCTCCACTGATTCAGGACAAGTCTAGCGCCAATACTGCCAATAGTAATTCGCGGCATAATTCGTTGGCGGCGCGTGCGCCGAACGCCCGGCACTGATTGAGCGCCGCATAAACCGCCACCCACCCGCTGTCGTTTGCATTGTACTGCACTTGATATTAAAAGAGGATATCTGCGTAAAGCGGGATGCGATTCTCCATGCGATTGTTCGAACCATTGACTCATTGTGCACATATGTTTGTGCCGAATAAGTAGATATGTAGATAGATAAGTCATTTATTTGCACATATTCGCATTTAAGTACCGGGCGGTTTTTAAATTAATGATGGCTCGACTACCAATATTTTTAAGCAATTTAAGGTTTACCTTTAGAAAAAATATACAAGGATAGCTGTCAAAATATGTCATATAGGTCTCCACTTTCCATCAGGTGTGCCGTCTGCTCGTTTGTCCGCTATAATGTAAAAAAACCACATTAATATCTAATAATCGTAGCTCAGTGGTTCAAAACGCGCCTTACACATTAGCTCCTGGAAACCTGCTCGTTTCGGATAGTTTCTGAAACGTTTAACTATGATTCAGTGGGTTTGGTTCCCCTGTAAAAGGGTTGCGAAGGTCAGACGGCAGTCGCTTCATTGTAATTACCAGAATCTCCAAATTTCTGACAGTTTCGGTCGCAACCGGAAATTAAACGCTAAGATGAGGCTTTTTTGTACATAGAAAGGGAGAGCCACGCTTCGGCATGAATGGGCCGGCTCGACCGGAGTGATACCACGGCCTCACAGAAAACCAGCATGAAGCAGCACTGTGCTGTGTTTCGCTGCGTGAGTGAGGGTACCGGAGGCCCAATCCGGGGGAAATGGGGGTTTAAAGGTTGGCAGAGCGCTTGTGACTCCACTGGTGTCGCGAGTGTCCATGGGCGGCGGCAATTGCTTACCATCAGGTGATCCGTCTGCTCGTCTGCCACCTATCACATTATAACAAAATAAAAAAAGAAAGAGGGCGAAATCAAATAATGACATAAGTCACTAGCCAATCAAACGTTTTTCGCTATAGGTACTCATATGTACTCGTAGTTTTATACTCATAGAAGAATCTACTATAGTTTATCTTTTTACTATCTGAACTCTTCAGTGTTTATTATTAAATTTCAATGAACACATTTATAAGATTACAAACAAACTTCAGATCATTTATAGAATATATCGTAGCAATAAATAACTTCACTAATCCTCATGCAAATGTGACATACAGGGTGTTATTGCACACGCCCATAATCCGCAGGAGACAATTAAAGCCAGCCATCGACGATATATCACCGAGCAAATTGGCAATCACCCGGCATTGATCAGCGAGGGTCATACCTATTGGCGCCGACCCGGTGGTCAAACGCGGTCAATCGCGGTCAATTCATTAGCCTCATAACCGTATATCAATTTCCCACAAACGGCTTAATGCCAACCCTTAACAATGACTAATAATCATTTCAAAAAATTAAGTGATCTCATAACTTAACTGGCCAATAGACAGGGCGTTACCATCACGATTATCGTGTCCAGAAACCGTGGGTGACATCACCGTCGTGATTCCATTGGAGAAAAAATACAACAACAACTAACGAAAATGATACGATGACAACACTTGGACAACAATACAGTAAGCGTCTGACGCAAATGACGCAATCACAACCGTCACAAGTCTAGGGAAGTGTTATAATGGAATACAGAGGTATGATAATTAATTCTTACATAATTTTGGATATTGTAAATCACATCTTATTGAAAGTAGATATGTAATCTAATGTTCCAAACACATCGGTCTTCGGATGAACTTGGATAAAACCAAGGTCATGTTCAACGAGCTCGTTGATCCGGGACTGGTCGCTGTTAATGGAGTACCTCTCGAAGTTGTTCAGGAATATGTCTATCTAGGACAAACGCTCCAATTAGGCAGAAACAACTTCGAGAGAGAAGCCAATAGAAGAATTCAGTTAGGCTGGGCAGCATTTGGTAAACTTCGTCAAGTCTTCTCGTCACCCATCCCTCAAAGTCTTAAGTCGAAAGTCTTCGACCAGTGCGTCCTTCCGGTCATGACTTACGGTGCCGAGACGTGGACACTCACGGCTGGACTAGTCCACCGGTTCAAAGTCGCTCAAAGAGCTATGGAAAGGGCTATGCTCGGAGTATCTCTGAAGGACCGCATCAGAAATGATGTAATCCGACAGAGAACCAGAGTCACCGACATAGCCCACCGAATTAGCAAACTGAAGTGGCAGTGGGCTGGTCATATTAGCCGCAGAACTGACAGCCGTTGGAGCCGTAAAGTCCTTGAGTGGAGACCGCGACTCGGTAAGCGTAGTGAAGGACGCCCTACGACAAGATGGGATGATGACATTCGAAGGCTGGCTGGTGTGGGCTGGATGAGAGTGGCCGAAAATCGGGAGCAGTGGCGTGCATTAGGGGAGACCTATGTCCAGCAGTGGACGAGTGTGGGTTGCTGATGATGATGATGATGAATCTAATGTAATTTACATTCAAAAAGAGAAGGATATGAAGGTAATAAAGAGCGGAGTAGAAGATGTGAATATAGGTATTACTTTTCGGTAGTGATAATTGCGAAGCTCTGCTACCTAATATTAATTTGTATATGTTCAGCAAGACATATCAACAATATACCTAAGCATTCTTCTGTTTCATACAAAAATAAACAATAAAATAGCTTTAATATACATTACAGCAGATTTTTATAGCTACTGTATATTATAAATAATAAATATTTCACAACATCACATACATTGATCTGACTCCGAGATAGGTAGCTCAAGCACCTGTGTTACGGATATCAGAATCAACAGTGGGATTACAAATATATACCTACATATAATACTTTTCTTTTGTAAATACATACTTATAATACATAGAAAACACCCAGACGACTACAAACAGACATGTTCATGCACAAAAATGTTTGTACTGTGCGGGGATCGAACCCGCAACCCTTGGACCAAAGGCTGCGTTCACTACCACTGTTCCAAGCGGGTCGTCGCTAAATATTGTTGATTAATAGGACGTTATTGATGATAACTACTAAACAGGGTGCGAGATCAAACAGTGGATGTCACATGTGACACTAAAATTATGCAGCTTTAACAATTCTAGATTTGAGACGATTTATTATCGGTCCCCACTTGAAAAATCTATTATTATAACTGGAGATACCAGCATCTAAGTAACATTAATAATGCCGGCCATCTCGGCGGTGTTTGATTAACAGATTATCGCACCAAAAACGCATAGACCACAAGAACAAAATGTTCCCAAACGTCCATTATAAGATCAAACAGCTCGCTAAACGGCCATTAACACTGCCCACGGGCCTCGGAGACGCAATCAATGCGATGCTAATCGACTGCGCGGCGAAATAGATTTTAGCACATCGATAATAATTACCAATTAGTACGGGACGAGATAAAGACATCGCCAACGCGCCGGCTCGGACTGCCCTCCAAACTTTAGTTAAATTCTATCGGCAGACTAAAGCAATCAAAAGTGTATGAGACTTAAGGTCTCATACACTTTTAAGAGTATTTTAAGCGTATACGCTTTAGTCTGCCGACTGTATATTGACAAGGCAGCTCTGTCTAGCGATTTGGCTTAGATAAGAAAGGTGCAATAAGAGACGCGGAGCTAAATGGGCCACTTTTATAGTAAAACGTAACAATTTATATCTTTTACGAACGATAGCTCTTTGCACTGTACCCGTCATACGAGTAACAGGATGGAACATGATGCATGTTCGAAAATCAACTGCTTTCGGACATTATAGAAATTTGTCACCCACACGCAGACTTTGTAGAACAGCAAAAAAGGCAACATGTTACAAGGATTGATTTATATGATCGCGACGCGAAGTGCGAAATTAAACAATGCGAGATGATGTCAACTATCTAACTAGGATGTGCCACTCCCAAAATTTGCAACTTTCTAAATCTAAAATCAGAAGAGACCATTTCCAAATAGGCATACATTCTGCTAGCTGCAGACAGTAGACAGCACAACAAACAGATGGTTTCCACATCCTACCCCAAAACGTTTGACGCCACGCGGAAGTCAGACAGCGAATAAATTATTACTCTCCCTTCGACCGAACACAATGGGGAAGTCTGGGTTTTTTTCTAAGTTTCTGCGTATAATTGAGGTGTAATTTTGCGTACAATGCCGCAGAATCGCCCGCACCGGTGCACCGCAACCCGAGCACAAAGGAGTTGGGATGTAATAGAAAGTCCTATTGTCCGTCCAGCCTTATGATGAGCTTGATTTACGTCAATCTAACCACCGGACTGTCGTAGATATAAAGAATCTGTAACAAACCCACGTTAATGGTTACGCTAGACGTCATTTAAAATTATTCGTTTTAAAAATCACTCAACAGCGTATTCACATTTTTTAATATAATACATATAGTCAAAAAAATTGTACTCTCCAGAAACTCCAGACTCCAGGAACCCTTCTAAAAAGAAAATTACGAATGTTTCTACACAATTCACTAAATTCCGTAAAAAAATATTTTTAGATACCTATTCCACCAAATGATTTACACCTTTCAACAAAATCTAAAAGATAGTCCCTGTTAAGTTAAGGTACTGCGTGTACTGTGTTTCGCTGCGTGAAGTGAGGGTACCGGAGGCCCAATCCGGGGGAAAGGGGGGTTTAAAGGTTGGCAGCGCACTTGTGACTCTACTGGTGTCGCGGGTGTCAATGGTCGGCGGCAATCGCTTACCATCAGGCGATCCGTCTGCTCGTCTGCCACCTATCACATATACAAAATAAAACCGAAAAAGAAACATTCTAGGTTGGTTCCGTAAAAAATGTCTTAGATAACTATTCAATCAAAATATTTCCACCTTTCAACAAAGTCTAAAAGAAAGCCGCAGTATGGTAAACACGAAGCGGATCCTTATGTTCCAAAAGGTCCCGTTAAGGACATCGATAGGGACGCGCTGAATGATTCGTCCACTACGTTACTGACGCTCGATCGGGTTCTTTATTAATTACTGGATCACTCACACACTAATGAATATTCAACGCGATGCGAGAACTAATTGGACGCGCCCTTAATGCGTCCCAGGACGGACTAGTTTTTAGTTTGTATTTTTACGAGCATGTAACATTACACGATAAACGATAAGTGCAACGTTGGGGCTTTCGCTGTTGTCGGCCCAATAAAATGTTCGTCAGATATCGACCTACATTACAACCCTGTGTTCCCAAGCCTGTCATCGGTTTATGACTTTTTTATTCGGCCTGATGGCCGGAGAAATGCAACACCACTCCCGATTCAGATTTCTATGCCGATATACCGGAGTGTGTTGCGCTATAAAATGTGTAAATTAACCGTTTTAGACCAATCACCAAGTAATAAACTCGATCAGAAACTACGATGAAAATTACTGAAATAATACACCCATTTTATATTATACACCAAAGTAGGTTAAATTTATAATTATCAAACATAAACATTCAAAGAGATTTCTATTGCATGTTCGATAAAAATAAAATCACATTTCAGTCTGACTATAATAACATAGTGGTTTACTAGTTACAGAGTATAAAAACAAAGTAACTTATAGGAATACTGTACAACATTATGTGCGACCTTCGGATAAAAATAAAAACTGTAAAAAAAATTATAAAGCATTGTATCTATTTAATAGCTATTTCATATTTCTGTTGTTTATAAAAGGATAAAAATTTCAATTCATGTAATCGATACGGACTCATAACATCGTGATGTTATGGTATCTTGTCATAAAATGGAATATGAAAGACAATATTCTAGTTTCGTATTCCCGGTCAAATTCTATACTATTTCAATTTTAGAACGAAAATTAAGTCTAAAGTATATTTCGGAAATTTGAAGGACCACACACAACACACATTCAAGATCTATCGATAAGGCCCGAAGCTAGGATATTCACACCATGTAATATCGATTAACACCGTTACGTGTCACTCAATGCTGTTAAATTCTCGTAGGTACCTTAAAATAAAAGTAAGAGACATTCCTTATAATACAGACACATCGAACAACTTTGTACATTTATTCTCAGAGATACTAGATACAAGTTGTCAACATACAACAAAAGATAAAGAAGTGCAGTGTCATTTGTCACCAGCTAAGCTTTTAAACGGGTCAAAACAAATAAAAATATCGCAAGCACAATAAGGAATGTCTGTCGTTTGTAACTTTATAAGAGATCTTCGTGTGCGTGCATAATGAATACACGACTGTACATCTCAGTCGATGCACCAATTGCACGTTGCTTTAGGTGATATCGTAAAAATAAATTGCGAAAACAAAATACTGTCCAGCCGAAGAAGCGTTTCACCGATTGACATAATGCCTCACGTCTGGCATCTGTGCAATACATCGCTTTCGCTGACGAAAGTCAAAACATAGCCGTATAAAATGTTTATTCATAGTACTCTGAATCAACACTCTGGAGAGGTAGATGTTACGGAATCCAACACTCCAACTACAGTCTATGCCTTTCGCTTTTAAAAAGACGCAGTAGGTACCTTTCCGCAAAAGAAACAAAAAGTCTGAACAATTAGTGGACCGCCCAGCGGATAGCCGAATGCATTTAAACTGCCAAACTACCATCTGCCACCTAGAGAATGCTAACGCCCTCGTAACTGTCACTATTCATCATAATTACAATAAAGAAAGAAAAAACTGACCATTCACAACCAAAACTACAAAGGACACGGAGTCAAAGGCATTCCTCGAGTCTCAGTTTCACTAGGTCCTAATAATGCCTTAAACGGATTTATAACATTACTCCGTTACTGTAAGTAGATTCAAATTGCATTATACAAAAAGCCTGACAGTGTTCGTATACAAATACCGAATCATAACAGAAAAAAATACGTGAACTGTGAGTTATATCAAATTACACCTACCTACCGATCGCCATTAAGGTAATATCCCTTTATAATTCAAACAGAACAAAACTATCAGAATTTATGGTCAGATCCCGTTGAATAAAGAAACGGAATCAAAGCGCCACGATGCCGAATGAAGGAGTCGTTTTAGAGAAAAAAAGATGTGGAGATTACAAAAAGAATTGAGTATACCGAAAGAACGGTATAGAGGCACCCGCTGTTTTATCAAATATGGGATTAGGGCTTTCGAAGTCGAGACTGCTTCTTTTGTAAGGGACAAATATTTTGACACGCGGCTTGGTAAATAAATAGAGGGTGGATGTGTGAAGGATTAAGGTCACCACTTTAAGCACAATTACACGGTAATCTACGACTTTATCTCAGAAAGGCAAACTTGGCATTAAATAAGAAGTTCCGCTGTTTTACTTTGCATTACGTAGACATCATTTAGATATCGCTTGGCGACACTTTTATAGGGCTAAGAAAGCCGCTAACTCCCACTAAGTAATTATTTAATTACAACATTTTACACTTTGTTTTTTATTCTCAAATAATTATTTTCATGTTTTAACCTCGGCTTTAATATAACGTCTGATGAAATACTTAATAGAAACTTATTAAATAGCACCAGCAAATACCATGAAACCTCATTTTCATCTCGCTTTTTCTATTTTAGACTTTGATCTGGTTTTAGCTGAAGAAATCCTAGGTAACCAAATGATACGTAAAATAAAACATTTTAGACTAGTAAATTGAACAATGTAAAAAGTGAGAGCCCACCAACATAAGAGCGATAGTAATGCTGAACTTAGAGTGTAGATTCGTAGCAACAACTGCTAAAACATCTCTTTAGATTAAATGATTGATTAGAGACAACATCAGGCAATTCCTATTAATGTGGAACTGTAGTAAATTGCTAATAATGAAGTTGAAAATATACAATATATTATATGACTTCCACAGACGAATTGCTGTCTGACTTTCCATTAGTAAGGGTAAGGAGGCATGTGATGGCACGCAGGCTATCTCCGCAATGGACTCCCAACTGGAATAAGCCCGAGGCCTTTGCTCGCAATCCTCGAATTGTAGGGTAGACGCGTATTGTTGGAACTCTGGGGACTGAAATGAGCTGACCCGGTCCGCGCAGGACGCGCAGACGTTTAGAAATGAGAAGAATCAAAGGCATCCGGAATATTCAGGCTAGTGCTGCAGAATGCAGAGATACACATTTTTAATACTTCTTCGATATATGGCTTTTTTATGCTAGAGGCGACAAATGCGGTTCACCTGATGGTAAGTAATCAACGCCGCCCAATGAGATTATTTCGTGGTGAAACAAGTGAACGGGAAACTTAGGAGTTCATTTCTTGATCCCATCATCGTTTTTACATTTCAAAATTCATTAAAGAATGAAGATTTCCTCAGAATCAGTACTACTATTTAAAGTCCACATGATGTGCCACAAGTACGACTGGAAAAGGAATAGGTGGCTCGAGTAGCCACCTAGTAAGGTAATGAGCAGATTCCAGATGGGCTGATAGGTAGGTAAAATAAATCTGTTAATTGGGTCATTCTTAAAGAGATGTCATTACCGTGGCATCAAACACATATCCTCCGATATTGACATCAGAATCTGTGATTTTACTTTTACCTATATTTTAAGATTCCGACGTCAATTTCGGACTAATGTAATTATAAAGACTGGCACGGAAATTACATCTCTATGAGAATAACCCATAGTAGTGAGTCTTAATTGATACTAAAAGCCAAGGAGATACTACCACAACAGTACGAGCAGACGACCCGTTTGGAACAGTGGTAGTGAACGCTGCCTCTGGTGCAAGGGTTGCGGATTCGATCCCCGCACAGTACAAACATTTGTGTGCATGAACATATCTGTTTGTATTGATCTGGGTGTTATCTATGTATTATAAGTATGTATTTACAAAAGCAAAGTATTATATGTATATATTTGAAATCCCACTGTTGATTCTGATATCCGTAACACAGGTGCTTAAGCTACTTAACTCGGAGTCAGATCAATGTATGGGATGTTGTTAAAAATTTATTTATTATTTTTTTATTTATTTATATATTGGTAATGCCACTGTTGATTCTGATATCCGTAACACAGGTGCTTGAGCTACCTATCTCGAAGTCAGATCAATGTATGTGATGTTGTGAAATATTTATATTTTATGTTTGCAGTATTTGAAAAAATAGGAATAAGTAGAAATAGTGATGCTTATCTCTGCGAGATGAAAGCAGAAAACAATCCTAGCACTCCAGTAAGAAGTCGAGCATCCCAGCTGAAGTGGTAGGCAAACCAAACAAACTTCTGATATCTGAAGCGATGTAAGCGCTATGCAGAACAAATTAACACAGATATCGTCTGAGGTTGTTTGCCGTATAACTGTGGATGGTCAAGTGAACGCCCAGGCGCGGACAGTTATACAAACAGGCATTGTGCGTCGCACTTGTGGACCAATAATGCATCTCATTGTCGGCTAGGCTTTGCTAATGTGGTTGCAAATGGCTTAAAAATTATTACGGCCTTTTCCTTAACCAGCTCTAAATACGGCCTACATATGGGATGCAATCACACGGAACACAACCTGAGGACCTAAACGAAATCTCGTTAATAACGAGAATATACCTATCGCATTCAAACAAAAGTGACGCGTACTTTTGTTTGAATGCGACAGGTATATAGGTACTGGAGTAAAGGTCGTGAACTAAATTTTGTGTTAGGTAATCTATAAGGGTTCCGTTTTTTGCCATTTGGCTACGGAACCCCAAAAATTCCCGTTGACATAATTAATACACCTTTTTTGTATATTTACCTTTTCATGCGCCGCAAAATCAATTTAAGACGACGGGTAGAGCACACTAGCGACGCCAATCGATTTAATTTTTAGCTACTAAACCGGAATCTGTTTTAAACAATTTCCAGGTTACAATCTCTCGGCAAACACTTATACTAATTATCAAATAACTATGCACAAATGTTGGATCCGTTCACAGATTTAATGTGTGGGTCCGTTTTTGCACGCGAAAAATTTATTCACGCCCAAAGCGCTACTTTTGGCGTGAATCAATTTTTCGCGATTGTGCACGGACCCAACATTTGTGCATGGTTAATTAATAAATAGTAAAAGTGTTTGATGAGAAATTGTAACCCCGAAATTGTTTAAAATAGATCCAGTTTAGTAGCTAAAAATGTAAATCAATTGGCGTCGCTAGTGTGCCACATCCGTCACCTTAAGTTATTCAAATTACAATAAAAAATCCTACATACGCTTTTAAACCACTTTCAAGTGCGAAGACTCGCTCGATTTTCCTAAATTAAAAAGTACTCTGTGCGGTCGATAAATAAATTATATACTTAAGTAGGTAGCGGTAGCGCTAAGGTTTTGATTCGTACCGTGAGAGAGCCACGCTTCGGCATAAATGGACCGGCTCGACCGGAGTGATAACACGGCCTCACTGAAAACCGGCGTGAAGCAGCACTGTGATGTGATACGCTGCGTGAGTAAGGGTACCGGATGCCCTATCCGGGGGAAAGGGTGATTTAAAGGTTGGCAGCGCACTTGTGACTCCACTGGTGTCGTGAGGGTCCATGTGCGGCGGCAATCGCTTACCATCAGGGCATCCGTCTGCTCGTATGCCGCCTATCACATAAAAAAAGAAATTGCAGCCTTAATTGAGACCTCGTAACAGTTTACATTTCTATTTTGTCAAAATCGGCTTCAGATTTTATTGTAATGAAAACGCAATTTTATTGTAACTAATAAGCTTCAAATTATTTTTAGTTTCATTGACATGAATTCGCCACATTCATATAGCCACGTTTTGTCAATCTATTATTAGATTCTAAGAGCATTTATTCGACGACATAACAAAAGAGTTTACAACAAAAACAACTTATTCCGGTGCGACATGTATATACAACTTTCTTGAAAAACGGCCATTTCACACATTTTGTGCTGATTAATACAAGCAGCGACATCTATCAGTGAACTTCTGAACAATTACCTACCATACCATGCGACCACCATGGACGCCAGGTTAGCATAAGTTTCTTACAGTAATCCTAAGATGGCGCTGTTTACATAAAAATACACCGAAGATTTAGAAAAAGAAATATTAGGTCTTTACCTATGAAATTGCATTTGAAAAGTAGTATTTTCCATTCCATATTCCATACTACAAACTTTTTTTTTTATTTTTATAGTAACTATTAATGCTACTTGTTGGTCTGCTTCCTACTTGAAATACGAATTACCGCCAAAATGGCCACTTATTGCGTTATTCCAAATTTCAAGTGGAAAATAGATCAAAAAGTTAATTATAAGTATTAAATAAATAGTATGGTTAGTTGCCATCAATTAAAATCGATTGGCGTCGCTAGATATGGCCACTCATCGCCTTAATAAGTTATTATTGATAAAAACGTCAATTCTGCCAAGTAAAAAAGGGTTACTTTCAAGATATTTTTTGCATAACAAATACAATATCTGATCTCCATTTAATATAAACCTATGGTACTTCTTATTGTGTCTAGAAAAAAACGGCTATTCCATAAGTAAAGACCTATTTTAATGTATTAATATACAAGTAACTACAAGCATATTAAATATGTAAATTTTTTGTCAAATAACTTAGCAATATACATATACTATCAATGCAATGTTCAGAATTATAATATGAATATCAGTTCAAATCTTTACAAAAACAACAAAACAGTGAGCCCTGTGGAAGTAATAAAGAAGTAATTACATATCTGGCCTTAATTGAATAGGCATGTATTTGTAACATTATTATTATTTAAATTCTACAGATGTTAAGAAAGACTTCATTTCAATTTTAAAGCCTCCAAGTAAATTTTGTTATTCTACAGAGAGCAGAGTATTATATTGTAGCATCTTACTCTGTGAATTCTAAAAATCCTTTCTCTCATATTCTAAAGATTCTAAAACAAGCCCTTGCCTTTTAATTTTTAACATCCTTTCAAGAATATGATTTCAATCTAACACAACATTCCGTCTCTGTCACTTACCCACAGGTTTTAGAAGAAATTGTTGCAAGTGATAAGACCATCTTATTGGTGTGCTGTCTTTTATTGTTGGACCAGTGCCAGTATTTTGTTTTAGGGAAATAACTATCTATTAAGTATAATGTGACTGTTCAGTAAATTTACTTACCCTTTTTAATGGCACCTTAAAGCATATAAATCTGGTTCCTTCAATAACTTTCCCACAAGCTTTGTAAGGTATCCACCTGAAATGAATATAAATTTTAAATTAAATTAAGTCAATAATCATGGTCACATTCATGCAGCTCAATAAATAATAATCAGAATAACAGTAGACCTGTCTGGTATACTAGGTGCCATCTTTTTGCTTTTAGATGTTTGATGATGTCTGATTGATGAAAAATAATAAGTTAAATTTAATTTTAATACATAAAACGATTTAATTTGCCAATTCCATAGAACCCCAAACATAACCTTAACTAAAATTGAAATTTATAAATGTCAGAGTCAGACGGACAGAATACAAATTGTCAGTTGTTAGATTAGTGATGTACCCTTAAACTCAAGATATAACAGATTCGAGCCTAGCTCGTGAGAACTCGAGTTAAATACTGTAAGTAGTAGTATTCTTTTAGTAGTTTCTGAGTTATATAATATATTAGTACACAGAAAGTCATAACGGTAATTTTTGCAATATCCCTAGACAAAGTTAAGGTGTGTACCTTACAAAAGGGCGCACAACTTCGTCAGAATCAGAATCATTTCGTCTTCGTACTTTCGTTGATTTAATGCTATTCTGTAGTAAATAATTTTTGTATGTCAAAAATATCTCAATATGGTAGTGATTTCAAGGGTTTATACTGGTCAAAAATGTCTTATATTATTATTTTAAAATCTAGCTGGTCTAAAATGAATGAAAATAAGAAGAATTTGTAACATAATGAACTAAAAATAAGTTTAAAAATAAAATCTAAGTGTAGCCATTTTTACAAAATATATTCTTGAAAATTAATTTTATTTAATTATTTAAATTATATTTTATTTATTTCGCTGACACTGTGGTAATTGAAAGCAAAACTTCTGCAAAATGCATTTTATTGACATTGTCAAATTGTCAACAACTACATTTAAGAAATTATTTTTAACACGCCGTTTCCATTTACATTTCAAGGTTGAGTTCAGTGTCAAATCGACAGATGACAACTCAAAACAGGCTGTTCTCGTCATGCAAGATTTTTCCTCAGAACAATAACTAAAGATTTTTCTAATGTAAATTATTAAAAGTATACCTAGTCGAGCCAAACTAATAAATCACATTTGATGATCAACGTAAAAAATCGATATGTTCTTGAAACAAACGTGAATCGAAGACTATAATAATGAAGAAGTACTTTTGTTGCGAGAAGTGTGAATCAAAATTATTGAAAAGAAAGAGGAAAGTAGGCACCGATCCTAGATATCAATCCGCGGTCAGTTTTTTTTATTTTTCCTTGAAATCAATGCGCTCATATTGTAAGTCATATTTTTTTTATACATTCTTTTTACAAAGTTATTAATGTGTTTATACCTTTAAACAAGAGAAAAATACGTTTTTTTAATCAGAGTGTGCTTGTCATTTATGGATGAATATTCCTACACGACTAACATTGTATTCGTTCGTTTATTTAAGGTTACATCACTAGAGCTTAAAATTATAGTATAGTTATTCAGCTATACTCAAAGTGTGTTCCGCGGAACCCTAGGGTTCCGTGACACCTCTGTCGGGGTTCCGCAAGAATTTAGAAAAAAACATCAAAACACTTCTCTCTAGTCGCTCCGCGGCCGCGCAGAGACAAAACGCTATTAACGTTACTTATTTATTTATTTGTATTTGTATAAACATACTGATACAATAGGTGGCACAATACCTCATAAGTTTGGTATCAACTATTTTATACTTGTACAACCCGTTTGCTTTAAGTTTGCCGGTTTGTGGAATGCACGTACCTACCCTCTCCCACGTGACATAGTTTCACCCAAATATGTACACAATTTTTATTGTTACAATGAAATAAAAAATATTTTATATTATGTTTTGCAGAAGCTACTTTTCGAACGCCATACTGTAAGCCTAATTAATATTGTATATAAATTATACTTTAGTTTATTTAATATTTTACATGAATTATGTTGTGTATCCGCCCAAAATAGCTACAGGAAGTAAGATGCTAAAATTAAGATGTTTTATTTTAAGGTAATGTAAAATACTTAAATAACTTAAAATCAGAATAATTGATTTATTTTTAATTATAGAGCAATTATAAAGAGTGAATAAATTGATTAAAAACATTTGTAAGCCTAATTAATATTGTATATAAATTATACTTTAGTGTATTTAATATTTTACATGAATTATGTATTGTAAGCCTAATCATATAAATTATATTTTCGTTTTTATAATATTTTACATGAATTATGATGTGTATCCGCCCAAAATAACTACAGGAAGTAAGATGCTAAAATTAAGATGTTTTATTTTAAGGTAATGTAAAATACTTAAATAACTTAAAATCAGAATAATTGATTTATTTTTAATTATAGAGCAATTATAAAGAGTGAATAAATTGATTAAAAACATTGTATAAATTTAAGACGGTTTACTGATTACCGCCGTCAGGATCGGTCGTGGCGGGCCAATGTGGCGGCAGTCGTGTTTTTGGCAGCGTACAGTGTATAACGTTATTCCACAAGTGATTAAAGTGCTGTAAAAACTATCACCGGATTTTATTCCTGCACCAATTCTGAGGCTATCCCATAATACCTATCGCCAGCGGCAAACTTAAAGCGAGCGGGTAGTATACTTGTGAGCGCGCAGTCTCTTTGATTAAAGCCGCCTGTGAATTAGACACTATAGTTGCCAACAAGCGACTTTCGACTCTAATTTCAAAGGATAAAGTCGACATGGTTTACAACGCAATTTTTAAATTTGTTTTTATTTATGCTTTTTGTTTATCAAAGGTGCCGACTCGAGTATTTTCGAGAATATTAAGATCGAGTCTAGGACTAAGTATAAAAGTGGCTTCCGCGCGTCGCGCGTCGCGCGTCGTGCGTCGTCAGTTGACGATTAGCGTTCGGAGCGATAAGTTACCACCTACTTACAAGCTCGCTAGAGAAAAACTAGTGTTCACTGTTTTACTGCCTGCTGTATTTTGTTCTCACTTTTATACATTTCTTCACTGTAGGTACTAAATTTAGTCTCTTATACGCAGTAAAACGATTGTGCATGAAGATTATGGCAGCAAACATAAAACCTTGCTGCTCCATACAGAAGTGCGATGGCTGTCTCGGGGTAAAACTTTAACAATAAAAATATTTGTTTTATTGTAGGGTTCCATCAAGTATTTTGCTTCCCAAAAGGGTTCCGTCATTAAAAAAGTTTGAGAACCACTGAGTTATATAGTTAACATAGTTAATAAATAGTTTAACAGAGAAAGTAATAATAGATAAAGTATAAAGTAAATCGTGAAAGTGTCTTTTTGTTTATATTGAAACATAATTCTTAAAAGTTCAGACATTGTGATTTTTTAACATAGAAAGATTGATAAATTCAATGACCGCTGCTGTTATAAGGTTACGTTGTGGAATTTTGTTGAAGTGTCAAATGTGGCCTTTTATTTTGGCACAGAGTTTTTTTAGTAAGCAAGTAATACATTAACATTAATAACATAACATGTTGATATCAAATGGTTGGTTACATCACTAACATAAATAACCTAAAGGTACTGTTACACATGCTTATTTTCATGCTTAGTTATAGCATGCTTCTTTTGAGCAAGACATGTTACTTAGTAGCATGTTTGGACCGACGTGCTACAAATAAGCATGCTAGTGTTGAGCATGTTCAAACATCGCACGCCGGACGGCCGGTCGATTTTTAAGCATGCTACCTGCAGTGCGGGTGGAAGGGGGAGTGTGGCGGAGTACTTTAGCATGCTATGTTAGCATGTGTAGACAGGTTTGCTTATTTTTAAGCATGCTTAAATATGGGTAAAAGCATGCTTATTGATAGCAAATGTGGACAGTTCCTTAAGCATGCTACAAATGAGCATGTGTAACAGTAGCTTAAAAGTAATAGCAATAGTATAAGTTACTCTATGCTTCCTATCATACAGTAAACAAATGAAATGAACCTCTCATTACATAGGTATGTAATGGACATATAGTTTAATTAGTGAAAAACACTGACCAAGAAAAAAAAGTTCCTTTCTGTGAAATTAACCAAAAATTATTTGAATTTTTGTAATATAATTTTCATTCATTCAATCAATAGGTACCTGTAGCATGTTCTCTACATAGTCCGCGTTGTGAGAAAGTGGTGGGCGCAAGAAATACATTTCAATAAAAGTCTTTGGAACACAAACTAGATAAAGATACCTTTGGTCACAGTGTGAACAAGTTGTTTGGAGTTAGGTACCTATTGCACTTTTTAAAACGAAGGATCATCAATGTTTTCAAAAAGGTTTTATATAAGCTCCTAGCTCCTATTGGTTGTTGCTATAGAAACGACATGAAACGAAAATCTGATTTGATCGAAGTTGTTGACGCCAACAGCAAAGATAAGGACAGCTTCGAAAAAAGGTTCAAAGCTAATTTCGCTAAAAGTTATCAAAGTGCAATGCATAAAAACACAGCTTGGTATAAATATCTGCTGGATGCAGAAAAGACTTGTATGAATGCAGATACTGTCAAGAAATTTCATTTTAAGTTTGATGATGATAAGGAGATGGTAGAGGAATACAACTCTGATACTAAAGTCATGTTACGAAGGGCATGGAAACTTAAAGGAAAGTTGGGAGGGGAGGGCAAGTGGAGTGTTGAGATTGGAGATCCCATCCCTGAAGCTAATCCTACTATAGAAGTATCAGAAATAATTGAAAGCAAAGATCAGGTATGTATATATTAATATCCCAACCGATTACGGCTACTGGCGGCCAATCTCAACGATCAGCCACATACGCAGGATATATTATAGTGCTCAAGTGTGTGCAAACACAAGTGCACTCTCTACCCCTTACCCCTCATATTCCGATGGGACACTACTGTGACACGACCGGAGAGGGATTGGGCGCAGGACCAACAGCTTAACGTGCTTTCTGAGGGGATTGAACCCAGGACCTCTTGCACAGCCGTCGCTTTAAAGTGCGACCCACTAACCACTGCGCCACCGAGGCAGTCCGTATATATTTCATCATCAACCCATTTAATGTCCCCACTGCTGGGGCACTGAGCCTCCCTCAATCACATGAGGGGTAATTGCCATACTCACCACGCTTGGCAGACAGGTTGGCGAGGGATTTGATATAAATGCAGAGTTTTCCTTCTCTGGGTGCTGATGATCATGCCAGCATCTTTAGCTTAGTCGCCCTTTACGACACCTCGGTAAGAGTGAGGGTGGCCTATTCTACTCTGCCGGGCACCACACGGACTGTATATATTTATTTATTGGAAAACACAACAGACTACAATCATTATTGCGTATACATTTTAACTTAACTTATGAACCGAACTGTAGTCGTCAACTTGTTCACACATTATCATAACAAATCGCTTGGTGAGCAAACAAACAAACATTTGAGATTACAACTAAATTAAATTGAATATTAATATTAATTGTTAAATTATGTTAGTAAATTTTTAAGTCAATTATTTAATTATACAGGTTAGTAAAATCACAAAAAAAGTTAATTAGTAATAATAACAGCATTACACAATGTCAAATTAATTCATAATGTCAAATAAGACTAAAAAATATGATGATGATAATAATAATACTAGTTTAAGAAATCAAATTAACACTAGGTTTCCATTAGGAGATCCAGCAGTATTTTATGTCAATGTTTTTTTTATGTCATAGGTGGCAGACGAGCAGACGGATCACCTGTTGGTAAGCGATTGCCGCCGCCCATGGACAGCCGCGACACCAGTGGAGTCACAAGTGCGCTGCCAACCTTTAAACTCCCCTTTCCCCGGATTGGGCCTCCGGTACCCTCACTCTCGCAGACCCTCAAACACCGCACAGTGCTGCTTCACGCCGGTTTTCTGTGAGGCCTTGGTATCACTCCAGTTGTATGTTGTCTTTTAGAGGCAAACAAATCTAAATCTGGGCAAGGTTTACTGTACTCCTCATATAACCGACAAATCCGCAGCATAGGTTGGCTGTAGGAAACATTATTGTGACATAGCAGCAAAATAAAGATTTTTGGTCTGCAGTAGTTTACCTTGGTGTTGAAATTTATTATTTTATCCATTATAAAATTATTTGAAAAAAATGTTTTTATTATGTATATCTTTTGAGCATTAATATTCTATTTTTCAGCCTATTATGACAAGGAGAAACACCAGAGTCAATTTGGAATGGAGGATCAGGAACTTACCTTACCCCATCGAAACATATTCTATAAGTGCTAATAATGATGAAAAATGCATCATAGTTCGAACTACCAATAAGAAATACTTTAAAAAGTTGCAAGTGCCAGAGCTTGAGCGACTTGGGTTGAAGTTGGATCAAGCTAATATATCATCTAGTCATCAGTTCCAGACTCTTATTATAACGGTAAATGATTTTATGTATAATTATAATATAATGTAATATCATATCAAATATGTATTCTTCTTATTAAAAATTTAATTTTATATTATCACAAACTGACTTTCGCCTGCGGCGTTGCCCATTTAGTATCTGTTTGTATCCATCCCACTGGAAATTTTAATTTTTCAAGATTATTCTTTTACAAATGTGTTAATCCTTTCGTCAACCCAAAGTTGTACTAAGAACTACAAGCAATAAGACCGGCTTATTGTACTGTCGGTTGTTGTTGTACCATACTTTAATTTTGTTTTTTGCAATAAAGAATATCTATCTGTCTCTCTGCTGATTCTAAACCACCTTTTTACCAATTTTCAGCCAAAACTTTCTTTTATAAATATAGAATGATATGTGTCACTTCAAATTTATAAAAAATCTTTTTTATTTACAGTATAAAAAACCACAGCAACTTTTAGACATGGAAAAGGATTTGTACCAAGAACTTTCCAAAGTGAAACCAGTAAAGGATGTGCCAAGTGACTGTAAAACACAGTAACTTATCTGATTATGTCAATAAAACAATATGTTATTATAACTATTTTTTATTTACATTTTGTTTACAATGTATACAAGGTGCATATTAAAAATGTTGAGTTTCCACTTCACCCATTGCATGTTCATTAAGCAATCTTATCTTAAGTTTATCTTTATCTTTCAACAGAAGTTCAAAATAGTAATTCATTGCATAGATAGATTTGCAAAAGCGTAGACATGTAATAAATTACATATTTTCTTATCCAAAAATTGCATTTTGTGAGTGAAAAATTCGTCATATTCATTTGACTTCATTTTGACTGAGTACTGTCAAGTAGTTATAATAGGTGATTCAAACCAAGTTTGTTACTATTCTCCATCATCACTAATCACTATCATCCATTATTAATGCTTTTGCTTGTTTCATAATTTCCTCTTCATCTTCCTCTTTATCTAAAAGTCCTTTAGATTTCAAATACTCTCCATACTGTTTAGGAATACCCATAAAGGTTTTAACTTTAGCTCTCAACTGTTTCCATGTTTCTTGATAGTAATTCTTTTTGTCTCGCGCCATTGCTTTGTAGTCATGACCATATTTATCTAATAAGTAAGTAATGAAATCTACTTGACCTTTTGGTAACCTGTGATGAAAAAAAAAACATGATTATTTAGTATTTTGAGAGTTAACAACAGCAATGATGCCCTCGGGGAAGAAGTTGCCAAAAATCATTAGTCAATGACACCCTAGAAGTGTTATATGGATGATACTGTTGCTAACAATGATTGATTCTGATTCTAGAATGGTAACAATTTCACATCTTTTTTTTGAGTAAAATTATTAAATTTAAAACCTCACCAGTTGTAATATGTATAAAATAAACTTACATAAATCTTCTTTCCCTAGGTGCTTTTGCCTCCTTTTCCAATTTCTGTACAACTTCAAACTTGGGTACTACTTTAATTTGTTCATCTTCACTCTCAGATTCTCCGTCATTAACCATTTTTTTGGCCTTTTTCAGTTGTTCTTGCTTGAAGTTTGGTATCTTCAATGCTTTATTGGGATCGTTAGCTAAGCCCATGTCTTTGAGATTGCGCAAAGTTGACTTTTTATGGTCCCATTCATCTTTCATAACTTTGCTGTAACATGAACAATATAGAAGAATATTATTTGAATGACATGATGTTTCTTACATTAGGATTGATTTTGTTCATGAATTCTAACGCTAATCATAGCGTACCTTGTTATTCTTGTAAAAATACTCAAAACTAATACATTTTAACCAAAGAAAGAAAGTTGAATGTTACTTACCATAACACTGCACCCGTACTACTTTGGTTTTTGTGCATTCTCCTCCGATTCAGATGGTGAAGATACTTCTTCCTACGGTGCTGTTTTTTAATTTTCATGTTTCTCACAGATATTAGCCAAGTAAAGCAAACAAAAATTACTATAAAACACGTGCTTCTGACTGAAGTTGTTTGTTTTCAAAATGTGTGTCAAATTTTGCTTTTATTTTAACGTTGGTTTATGAATGTCAAAGCTTTCGAGTCGAAATATAATTTCACGAGAATCGCCCCCCTTTTCAGTGTCTGTAACCGAAAAGTAATATTAATCGTCTATGGTGCTTAGTGTTACCCATAAAAAAAAACATTACCTGAAAATATGAAAAAAAAATTTTTTTCAACACCTACTTACCAAGAAATGTGGATTGGTCAAAAACATAAAGCAACCCGTACGGGAGACGCCTCTACGACCCTTTGTACTCAAATTTCTCAGTTTTTTTTTCGGGGGGGAAATATGCACACATGTGCAATTTCGTTTACTCACATCATCATCATTTCAGTCAATAAACGTCCACTGCTGGACAAAGGCTTCTCCTAATGTGCTCCACACAGATCGGTCCTGTGTCGCCCGCATCCAATGGATTCCCGCAACCTCCACCAAATCGTTGGTCCACGTTGTGGGGGGCTTGCCAAGGCTGCGACTTCCTGTACGTGGCTTCCACTTGAGGACCTTTCCACCCCAACGGCCATCTATTCTCCTCGCTATGTGCTCTGCCCGTTCCCACTTGAGGCATGCAATCCCTTGGGCTATGTCTGTTACCTTAGTTCTCCTGTAGATCTCATTTCTGATACGATCACGCAAGGACACTCCGAGCATAGCCCTCTCCATTGCTCTCTGGAAGACTTTGAGCCTCCTTTATCGGCACATTAAAGACTTTTGTCTTGAGACACTGCGATAGATGGGCCGTAAATATGTTGTGTAGCTTCCCGAACGCTGCCCAGCCGAGTTGGATTCGTCAATCGACCTCGTTCTGGAAGTTGGATTTACCAAGCTGGACTTTTTGTCGCAGATGTACATACTCGTCCACAATTTCCAGTGTAGAGCTTCCAACCTGTACAAGAGAGAGATTCCGACATAATTTTCGTCTTGTCCATGTTCATTTTCAGACCCACTTGTTGAGAGATTCTACTGAAGTCTTCGAGCATTGTGCCTAAGTCTTCCAAGGTCTCAGCCAAGACTACGTTTACTCACATACATTCATTAAGGCGACGGGTAGGGCACACTAGCGACGCCAATCGATTTAAATTTTTAGCTACTAAACCGGATCTATTTTAAACAATTTCGGGGTTACTGTTAATGTTCAAGGTCCTACGTGTTGAATTAAGTAAAAAGGTTTATGGAATTATAATATATTTTACTAATCTCTCTAAATTCAATCAAATTATGTTTTTGTACAATCGTCAAGTCACGCACTGACATCGATTCAAATCTGACAGACAATCTTTTAAAACTTAGACAAAGCAAGTAGGCTATATCATTTAACATCTTCTCTCTTTGTCTAGTTCAGTCGGTAGCGTCTTCTCTTCCACGGAACATTCCAATCTTCCTGCAAAGCATCGTCAACCTGGGCCTGTACAGTGGCTTGGTCATCATGTCAGCCAATTGTAGCTCTGACGAAACTTTCTCTACATCCAACACACAGTCCGTCACAACTTCTCTGATAAAGAACTCACGGATCCTTATATGCTTGGTTCTGCTGTGGTACTCGTAAGGCGGGTTCCTTGCCAACTTTATAGCAGACTCGTTATCGACGTACAGAACTGGTTTCTCTTTCGTAAGCTCGATACTCTCAAAAAGTCTTCTGAGCCAAATAATTTCTCGTGCAGTCTCACTTGCAGCAACTACTTCTGCTTCGGTGCTCGATATGGCTACAGAAGCCTGTCTGTGGCTTTTCCAAGAAATTACTCCTCCAGCGTATGTACAGATCATCCCTGATGTGGATCTCCCTGTTTCTAAATCTCCACCGTGATCTGAATCGCTGTAGCATCTTAGCCTAGCATCAGACTTACGTTTGTAGATCAAACCCCAATCTAGAGTTCCTTTAAGATATCTCAAAATACGTTTCACTTTGACAATATCTTCTCTTGAAGGGTTGTCTAGTTTTCTGGAAGCAACCCCAACTGCGTAGGCGATGTCGGGTCTAGTTCCTACCATTAGATAAGCCAGAGCGCCAACCACTTGTCTATACGGAAACTTTTCCGTTTTGGAGCTCTTACCTTCTCCTTTTTCATTAGTTCCGTCTTTTATAATCGGTGTTCCTGCAGGTTTGCATTCGCTCATGCCGAACCTCTCCAACACTTTCTTGGTATAGGCGGTCTGATTTATTTTTAATGTTCCATTATCTTCTCTTGATATTTCTACACCAAGATAATAATTTGCAGATTTGGATTTAATTTTGAATCTCTCTTTCAGTTCTGTCAGAAACTTCTTTGCTTCTTCTTCATCACTGCAAGCTATCAGTCCATCATCTACGTAAAGAGCTAGTATTATTACTTTCCCTTCTCTCCTCCTTACGAAGAGGCATGGATCTGCTTCACTCTGTTTAAATCCAACTTTCTGTAGAAATCCTTGAATGCAGTTATTCCAACACCTCGGTGCTTGTTTAAGACCATAAAGACTTTTCGTTAATCTGCATACTAGGTCTGTGTGATTGTCATACCCTTCTGGCGGTTTCATAAAAATCTCCTCATCTATGCTCCCATAGAGGAATGCAGTGGACACATCAAACTGTGATAGATGCATGTTGTCTCTGGCAGCGATACTCAAAATCATTCTAATCGTGCTCATCTTTGCAACAGGGCTAAATGTTTCGTAGTAGTCCACGCCTTTTTTCTGTGAATACCCTTTAATAACCAGTCGTGCTTTGTAACGTTCTACACTTCCGTCTGGATTTCTCTTAATTTTGTAAATCCATTTACATGTAATAGCCTTTCTACCTTTCGGTAAAGGTACCATCTTCCAAGTCTTATTCTCGTTTAATGATTTCATTTCTTCATTCATAGCTACTATCAACTTATCTCTTTCCTTAGATTCTATAGCTTCTTTGAATGTTTGAGGTTCTACTGTTTCATCATTCAGTTCAGCAACCATTGACATGACAAAGTCATCAAATCTCACAGGTTTTCTTAATGTTGAACGATCTCTCAGTCTCATTCCTCCTCGCTCAGAACTCGGTTCCACATTGGGCTCTGTGACTTCATTGTCATAAGTCTCTTGTTGTACCGTATCTTCACTTACTGATTCTTGTTCACGATCTTCAGAATTGCAATCTTGGAATATTTCATCGTCATTGAATTCTAGATCTTCTTCTTCTGTGACTATTTCATTTTCGTTTTCTATGACTACATCATGTTCTTCTTCTATGACTGTATCATCTTCTACGACTCTATTTGGATTCAGCAACTTTATTATTGGTTCTGGAATAATAATACTGTTAGTAGGCTTCTCTGGTTGGTCATTTGTAGCTTTTGAAGTAACATCCTTTGTGTCTACGGTACACTTCAAGGTCCTTTCTTCAAATATGACGTCTCTCGAGCGAACCATCTTATTCTTCTCTCGAACCCAAACTCTATAACCCTCGTCATTATCATAACCAATTAAAATTCCTTTGATTGCTTTCTTATCCAGTTTCTTTCTAGTCACTTTGGGAACATGTGCATAGCATATACTTCCGATTATTCTCAGATGTTTAATCCTGGGTTTCTTGCTGTACCAGATCTCGTACGGTGACTTATCTAGCGTGGTAGGACTTGTCCTATTTAAGATATAGACTACGGTGTCCACCAGCTCAGCCCATAAAATCTGCGGTAAGTCATTAGTATGCATCATTGTTCTCATTGCTTCCACAACGGTCCGGTTGTCTCTTTCAACACATCCGTTCTGATTTGGAGTATGTGGCATGGTTAATCTTTGCTTTATGCCATATTTCTGCAGTATTCTTCTCACGCTTTCATTGTCAAATTCTCCTCCATTGTCACTTAAAAGCTCTCTTACTTTGTGCTCTGTGTTCTGTATCTCAGTTAACATCAGCTCAAGCTTTTTATGCACTTCTGACTTCTTTCTCAGAAAATAGACAAAGCGGAATTTGCTTAAATCGTCTTTGAAGAGTACGAAATACTTATATTTGGAAAGGGAGTCTGTGAACGGCCCACATACATCAGCGTGTATTAACTCTCCTGGTTCCTTAGCTCTTTCTCTCGTTCCAAATTTTAATTTATGTGCTTTCCCGTACATACAACCCTCACATATTTCTCTGTCAAGTTTCAATTTAATCCCAAGTTCTCTCTCCATCACCTTCTTTACATGTACTTTGCTCTGATGAGCCAACCTCTCGTGATAAAGTTGCAGTTGATCTTCTTCTGAGATATTTTTCACGTTCAGTTTGAAAAGTCCTCCCTCTTTTTCTCTCTTACCAACGAGCAAACATTTCTCATTTTGCCACAGCTTGCACTCAGTTGTAGTTGACATGAAAAGGCTGTTTTCTAACCTGTCTTGCATTGACAGTACCGAAAATAGGTTCTTCTGTATCGAAGGCACGTACCATACATCATCCAATGAAGTTTTTATCTTACGGCCCTTGACGTCAGCCTGTACAATTATAGTCCCTTTTCCGACTGCTATAATTGTATCTCCATTCGCTGTTGTCACCGTGTGTGAAGTATTGAATTCCTCAAATGTCTGGAATATATCATTTCTATTTGTGACGTGACTTGTGGCGCCGTTATCAACAAACCAATGTTCTCTATCCGCAGTTGCATTCGGATTCACTACCATAATTTCTATTTTATTCACACTCGTACATGGGTCATCTTTTGACTTCGATGTTGGTTTATGTTTGGGTGGTCGTCCGTCGGCAATCCACTTGGCTCTATGTTACCCTTTGACTCTATGTCTGACTACCCCACAGTAATGACATCTTTCCATGTTTCCATTAACTGTGTTCTTTCGCTCAGTGTTGCTCTGTTTATTTGTCTTTTTCAGTCTATTGCTCCTCATTACTAGGGCTTCTGCTTTCTCTTCATTCTTGCATGAAATAGATAAAGCTCGTTCATGACTGCATAACTGACTTGTAAGATTCTCTACAGTTTTGTCCTCTTTTGACATCATCATCCAGCTTGATTTGAAGGAGAAATATTCTTCTGGTAGAATGTCTAATATTTTGCATATGAGAAACAAGTCTGGTAGATCTTCCTTCAGGTATTCTCTCTTAAGTTCCCTGGTAAGTTCTGTCCAAATGTTTTTCAGTTTGCTAATGTGTGCTGACAACTCACCTCCGGAGTGCATGGTGTAACTGAAGAACTTCATACATAGGTCATAGGCTTTACTTTCCGATGTACCGTCGTACAAGCGATGTAACTCTTGCCATACTTCCTGCGCTGTAGTATATCTTAGAACTTTCTCGCAGTTCTCTTGGGACAAATTTGTTGTAAGTAGCAACAAGGCTGCGCTATCACTTGACACATAATTTTTAAGGTCTTCATCATACCTTTTCTTCGTTGCGGGATCCTGATTCTCTATTTCTGTTAGTTTCTTGGGAGGCTTTAGCTTACCCTCAACCACATCCGAAATTCCTAATCCTCGCAATGCGATTAGTATTTTAAATTTCCATGTCGCCCAGTTCGTAGATTGGAGCTCTCCAATTTGGATTTTTGCCGCATCCAATATGACCTTCTCCATTTTCGAACTCTCGAAATTAACCTTCCAAAATAATTTCAACTTGAACTTGAACGCTCTGCTGCCATGTTAATGTTCAAGGTCCTACGTGTTGAATTAAGTAAAAAGGTTTATGGAATTATAATATATTTTACTAATCTCTCTAAATTCAATCAAATTATGTTTTTGTACAATCGTCAAGTCACGCACTGACATCGATTCAAATCTGACAGACAATCTTTTAAAACTTAGACAAAGCAAGTAGGCTATATCATTTAACAGTTACTACCTCTCAGGAAAAACTTATCCTATTTATTAAATAACCATGCACAAATGTCGGGTCTGTTTTTGTACGCGAAAAATTGATTCACGCTAAAAGTGGCCGCTTTTGGTGGTTATCAATTTTTCGCATACGCGTTGGACCTAATATTTATGCATGGTTATTTAATAAATAGTATAAGTGATTGCCAAGAGGTTGTAACCCCGAAATTGTTTAAAATAGATCCGGTTTCGTAGCTAACAATTTAAATCGATTGGTGACGCTAGTTAGGGCTACCCGTCGCCTTAATCTCCCATCTCATCATTACACCAACACAAATAAAAATTAACACGCACACAACATGTTTATAAACGTTGCCTCGCAAAATTAAAATTGTTTTTGTAAATAGAGTAGAGTTCGCACCATAAAAAGAACTCCTGTTAAAACTGCGCTTGAGTCGCCATAAACATTTAAATTTGAGCTTTCAAATCACACAAGAATTTTTTTCTTGATCTGTGCAAGAAATCTCCAATTGTAGTTCCGTGATTTTCCACGGGACTTCTATCGTGGCGCGGACTCTAGGGCTGAAGTCTACTGTGTCGATGCAGCAATATCGATTAATTGCAAGAATTAGTAAAGATCATAAAGTGAAATAGTTTACGTTAACGGTTTAGCTGTATAGCTTAGGCCTAGCGTAGTATTTCAAGGTGACATGACGCCTGTTGGCCTAACATGCGCACCGCGACATAATTTTGTCTACCCCGTATCTCGTGGTTAATTGAATGAACGAAACCAGTGTAGCTAGATAAGAAAACAGATGTATATTTCAAAGGGCAACACTGGTTTGTCTACAGGAGTAATCCTTTGTCTACCACGAGAAATTTGTCGATCGTGATGCGCATGTTAGAGAAAAAGACATTAGTCGATATCGACAAATTTGTCGTATCTCTTCCGTGACATATCTCGCGATGGCTGGTTAGTCGACGACGAGATATATCTTCAGGTAGAGCCATAATATAAAAAAAAATTAGTTGTCTTGGGAAATGAGCAGTTTTCAATGACTAAGTGGCAGTTTTCCAGTAGGTATTTATTGCCAATGTCGAGTAGGTAACTTATTGAGAAAAAGTGGGTAGTCAACAGTCGAAGTTAGTCAAAGTCACAGTCACTCGATGAAACGCCGCGGTGTTTTACGTTTTATTGACCTGTTGATTCTGCAGGTACCGCTCAATCACAATCAAGCACAATCACGGGTTTAAAGACCCTATTAGGTCCAAGCATGTTGTCCGTGATAACTCACTCGACACACAATAGCCGTGTTAAAAACGATACAATTACCAGGATCACTTCGCGGCACTTCACTAAACAAATAAACACCAAATTTGTTTACTAAAAACCACTAGATACTAATTTAAAACCTTTCAATTGCATTAGCCCACGTGAAGTGTTTGACTCCTAACGCCAGAATCAACTTTATTTTAAATAAAAATACAACAAGTTTTAAGTAATTCCTTGCCATAACAATTTCATTTGGGGTAGTTAGTTACGGATCGTTGGAATAATCTAGCGTCTCGTACGTATCATGTTTTAAAAACATAACTTTCAAGTGAGATGAATGTGACACGTATGACGCGTACAAAATAAGCTTCAAAACTCAAATCTTCCATATCTATAAAAGGAGAACCTGAGTGATTAAGTGACTAACTGGCCGCACTCAGAGACGTCAATTACGCTAAATGTTCACTTACCTAATTATGGATAGTTTATGCGTCGAAATAAGGGTCAATATTTTTTCTTAAGTACCAATTAAAGTTAATTTGACGTCTCTGAGTGCGGCTGTAAGTGATTAAGTGACTAGGAATGCACGCACAGTGCAAACTACTTACCCTAGAAATTTGGAAAAGGGGCTCCTTTGATAGTGAAAGTGAGCACTAAGAAGGGATTTTTGAAAATTCAACCTGCATTTATTTATTTATTTTAACTTTATTGCACATTTTTTTTTACAATGAGGCGAACTTAATGGCAAGAAGCATTCTCTACCAGTCAACATTTGGTTCATGCAGAAAGTGCAGCGGACCACTGCCACTGCACTGAAGTGGTGCGGCGAAAGGAAAATGTGTAGTAACTAGTAAGAAAAAAAAACATTAATATATAATAACTACACACTACTACCTTCAGGGGGTAAAATGGGGGTTACAATGTTGTATGGAAGTCCGCCATCTTTAATGTTAGAAATGTGACAATTTGTATTGAGACTAATCATTTGAAATAAAACGTAACCCAACTAAAGCTTTTGGAAAATCATCCTTAAAGGGGGTAAATTAGGGGATGAAATGCCAGTATGGGGGTTCAGCCATTTTAAAGTGAAAATCCTGGAAATCGCTATTCTTTCTCCTTAAAATGTCTCAAATTATTTAAATTTAATAAAAATGAAACGGTGGCGCCACTAAAAGCAGCCATATGAGGTCAAAATGATTAAGTATAATATATTTTTAAATCATTTTAGGACTCTTGTAGGATTTTGAATACACAAGTATCGACATGAGTTTTTGTGTCACTATTTAAGTATACTTCATGTCTATCAGAATGTGTAACATAATAATTGCTGGCTAGCAACGTTATTGCGTAGAACTATCATCATTATAATTTTAGCCAAATTACCTAACTCAAAGCGCCCACCATCCAATCGATTCCCGCGACCTTCAGATCCGATGATCTGAAGGTCGCGGGAATCGATTGGATGGTGGGCCGATGCCAGTCCACCTTGTGGATAGCCAGCCTGCCTGGATAGGCTGCGACTTCCTGTACGTGGGTGGCCGCTAGTCGAGTCGCCGCTCCATTGGCTTTTTGTTCTCCAGGCAATGTGTAGAACAAATGTTGTTCAGAATGGTTGGTAGAACACATGGTTACAAGTATATAAATGATCACAAATACACCCTTTTTTTTTTGATTTCACAGGGGGAATGTTGCCGGCTCAAGAGATCAGCCGACTTCTTTATACGGCCGGGTTATGTGGGGCTGTCAGGTCTCGCTTTGTCAGGGGTTTCTTTTATAGAGAAGCCAGGCATAGGTTCTTTCTCATCGCCCATATTGGGGAATATCATGTTGATACAGCCGAAGCCTCCCTCCACGATATATCCCGGGCGGATGGCGGATACTAGACGGTTCCACCCCCGGACGTGCCGGGAGAACTGAGCCGTCCCTATCGGGCAGCAGATGGAGCCTGTGCAATGCCAGTGCTGGTACCCCCGTACCACGCACCAGCGGGCTCCCTTCACAGATGAACCCTGTGTTACGCATGGATAATTTATTGGCTTTATTAATATCGAGGATAGGAATTTTCATTATGTATAGTGGTAAAAAACAAGTTAAGGCTGGCAGCACTGATTTTTGACATTATTCAATCTAACATCTATGGCGGCTGTTCGTTCGATCCATGTCATGTGATGTCATTCCACCCACTGTCATTCAAATTCATTAGTAATCTGTGAATTCAATCATAGATAATACATCAATGGCTTAGTTCACAATTGTACTAACTACAGATTTGTAAATTTTGCAGGAGAGCATTTTTTAGTTTTTTAAAGTTTGAAAGTGGACAGGTCGAAAGCAAAGTCATATAATATAAACAATATGAGTCTATTCATTGTAGTGATTCTTTAATTTTAACATACCCCAATATTGTTATTATTAGTACAAGCAAAATTTACAAATCTGTAGTTAGTACAATTGTGAACTAAGCCATCGACATATAAATTCAATCATTATTTTGTTCTTCTGTCAAGTTGTCAATGTCATTGGTTGATTATAAGTGAGGTTAGATTTTAAATATAATTCTGTGGATTTTCCAAAATCTGTCTTGAATTTTTTAAAAATGCCGCAAACTGGAGCTACACGTCACCAAAAATTTTTGAAATCCGAGAAATCTAAAACAAAGTTAAAAGCCAAGAAGAAGGATCTGCCGAAAGGTACAAATGTGACTAAAACAAATTTCAAAGTTAAAAAAATTGTTATCAAAGAACAATTAAAGAAACATGGACAAAATGAAGCCCTTTCGACCAAAAAATTGAATTTAAAGGAACTTCTTACCCGTCTTAATCATTTCAACAAAAACTCCAGAACTGAGGCTTTGGAAGGTCTAAAAGAAATAGTCGTGTCACATACTGATGTTCTTAGCCAAAATCTCGGACAACTCATATTAAATGTTACCCCACTGGTACTGAATGTGGAAAAAGTGGTAAGTTATGTTTTTGATTGCACCATTCATGGAAGTTTTGATTATATGTATTATTTAAAGATAACACTTAGTATTATTTTCTGTTTGCAGGTGCGGCACGAGTCTCTAAAGGTTCTTCATTTAGTATTGTCGAACGTGTCCATTGACAAAATAGAGCCATTCTTCGATATAATGTCTACATATTTAAGAAGTGCTATGACACACATTGACAATAGAATTCAAGAAGATTCCTTATTGTTTCTTGACTTATTACTTGTTTGTACTCCAGAAAAAGTAGTCCAAGACTTCCACAAAATATTGCCCAACTTCTTAGACATGATATCTAAGCTCAGAGTTGATTCCAAACCAGGAAGAACATTGACAGTTAATTTGAGCAGCCAAATCACAAGTGTGAAGTGGAGAGTTAAAGTATTGCACAGATTGAAAGACTACCTTATGAAATACATTGAACATAATAATTTACACGAGAAAGATAAGCCTATTGCAGCTAGTACTCACACTTTTGATGAGACTAAAATGAATCACTACCCATTATTTAAACCAATATACACTTCTGTTTGCCATGTGTCTTGTTTTTCAGCTAAAAACTCACAAGATATTGTTATGTTAGATGAAGTAGAGAAATTCAAGCAGTACATCAATACCTTGATGCCTCTCCTATATGAAACATGGCTGGAAGTATGCCCCAAAACGAGTTCAGAGATTAATATTGAAACTGTAATCAATGAAGATGCAGCTTCCTTATTGAAACACACACTAGAAGTTATAATTCTGTTGTTGGACCTAGTACAGTATCAACAAGAAAAAAATCCCAGCTCCAATATAGAAAATGCATTTAGTCAAAAATACAGGCTATCTTTCAGTCAACACTTTGTGAGTTCATTCCCATATGCAACAAATGTAAGGAAGAAGCAAAAATCCACAGATTCGCCTTTTGAAGATGTCATTACCGACCCTAAATTGGTGGAGGAAAACTTGAAGATTTGTCATTTGTTTGTCAAACTAAACCCTAAAGTTAATGTCAAAGACCAGTCAAAAGAAGTGACTTCTGTTCTTAACTATGTTGAAAAAACCTTTAGTCATAATTCCCATGATAATACAAGTAATATTATTATAAGTGTACTAGACACAATATTTTCAAAGCAAAACAATTGGACTAAAACATTTTCTGTATTGGAATCAGTATTTCAGAAAATTATTAAGGAATATTTTAATGAAAATATTGACAAGTCATTCAAACAACAGATTTTCAAATTTTTATGTAAAATTGCTCTAAACAACTGGTTATCACACTTTCATTCTAGTAAGGCATTTGAAATGTGGATTAAGAATTTACCGAACATTTTACTGGAAGAATGTATTACAACTCAGACTGTGAATATACTTCATTTATTTGCAGTCAGAAACAACAAAACTTTTAATGATGTTACAAAACCTAATTTGTTAAAGATTATCCAAAATCTCCCAAAAATTGTTGTGTCTGACAACAATACCAATGGTTCAAATTCCTATTACAAATTATTTTCTCTTCTGTATTGGATTAAGACCTGGGACACTGATTCATTAAATATGTTAGAGAAGCAACTAATAAATAATGAATATAAAATTGATCATGGGAAATACATTTTTGACACACTTAGGTTAAGAGTAGGAGGTATACTGTAATACAAGTATAAATAATAAACATTTTTATTACATAATAGTCCTTTATTTTAATAATCAAACACAAAATTAAAATAGTCACCCAATTACATACCTATTACAAAGATTTAAAATATATTGTGGAATAGGTAACAAATTTGTAGGGTAACCACAAATAAGTAAAAATGCAGTCACACTCACATATTGATGTATTTATAAATATGTAATAGTTTTTCTGCATAATACTGATGAAAGTGACTGATAAGCTTTACCCATTCATCATCATAATAATAACAATATAAATAAAATAGAAAAAACAACTTTACATGAGGAACCAAGTGTTATTATATGTATGAGATTCTATCTATTCACTTAATTTCTCTTTTAACATTTATCACACTGAAACATTCAGCTAGACATTAAGTTACAATAATTAATGATAACTCTCCACTTGTGTTTGGTAACTTTATCACGAATATGTATATACAAACAGGGTTAATTAAATTATATCACATGTTAAACATGTTGGTAAATGTTCAAAACGATTCTGTTTTGAAGGTATTATAATTGAAAATTTCGGATAATAATATCTACGACTACTATTAAGAAACCCCTTCAATTTACGCATTACATCCCTTGTAAGTTACCATGACTCACACGTATTATGCCTCATACAACCTTAACACCTAACATTTCCAACTTTTGTAGTATTTCATTCCCATGTCATTCGATATGAAAGCCTCACGGAAGCTGATTAACTAATTACTATGGACTAGTTTTTCTATAAACTAATGCTAATAAATAATTAAAAAATAAGTTCTACTTGTTGAGTCGTTTTAATTTAATTTTGGCAAATTTTGGCTAAAATTATAGATTACCAATAGTACAAACAGAGAAAGGTGTTCAAAATAAGAATTTAACTACCTATTAATTTAGTAGCAACAATGAATATTGCTCTTGAAAGTCACAGCATTCCTCATCTTCATAAAATAAGAAACATTATTATTACAAATTTCAAAATATTTTTGAGAATTGCGTTCTCATAAAGTATAATTCATAAACTATTTGTGCATTATATGCTCACATATAAACATAGACTTGCATTGGGCTCCATTAGGTAACATGAAGAGATCATTCATATGGTATCAGTGTACATTTTAATATTTATTATTAGGTATATAGCTGCATATTTTTACTTCGCCCATAAAGACTGTGAAATTATTTAATAAATTTGTCTTGCAATTTTATAATATGCCTAATAACCTTCAAATATGCATAGGCTTTTCAAAATATATAATTAATTAACATTGTCTAATATTCCTAATCCTTTAATAGCAGGCTCAAAGCATGCGCGTCTATTTCGATTGTCAAGTGCATATAAATTTTCAAACTATATCCCCCTTATTACAAATCGCGGACTAAGGATAGTCGCGGAATAAAACCCGTAACAGCCCCTTTAAACATTGCGTATTGGAACGGGATGACCGCTTTAGTACGGATAATAACTTAAGACTGCGATTTATAATAAGGTGGCATAAGTAACAATGTAAAAAATGAGCACTAAACTTTTAAATAGTTATTAGTAAACCACATGTTAAAGAAAAAATATTCGCTAGAATAAGAAAGCTTGGAAGAACTAAGTTATTGTGCTCTCGCAATATTTAAAACATAAAAGAACCGGCGAGAAGCAAAACAAATGCTTTACGATAAGTTTCAGCATATTTTTATTGTTTAATATTTTAGAGAGCATTTCAATTCTAAGAAGACATATGAAATTGACAAAACTATAAGAGTGAACTACTAATTATAATGAGACTATTTAACGGTACTTAATTGAGTTATAGTATAATTATTGTGTTTTCCTTTTATTAGATTTTTTTGCGCGGGGTATTGTAGCAGAGGCCGACAGCATTGCCTGAAAATAAAAGAAATAAATTGATAAACTAATATGAAAAAGCACAAGCACATCTATAGCACGGTGACACTTGATTGATCGTGTTTTGATATCATGTATTCTATTGTAAGTGCTACAAAATAATAGGTAAAGATGTCATTTTAATTAACTTAAAAATCGAGTCTAATACAAGTGCCAGCATGTTTCTGTCAGTAGGTACATTTATAAAGTAGGTATAGTATAAGGGACTAATGGGCAGACAGACAGGTATATTTACACTTTCAGATTTAAAGCATAAATTAGAAAACTAACTACTACAGATTAAGTAGTTATTAGTGTTGTAAGATGAAAATCAAAAAACCACTAAGGCATAAATAGTAATAAAAGAAAATAATATAAGTAAACAAACACACAACAACTTAAACATCGTTTTAAGAAAAACTAGACAAATTCTCTTTCTCTTGGTTGTAACATTTTAGTTGAATTAAAACTTATTATGCAGTCGAAACTCAGAAATATTAGTTGTCATGCACACAGCACACATTTTACATCTTCAAACATAACTGACAAGGCCTACATACTGTTCAGCTCAGCTCTTGGTTCTGGACTAAACGGACTCGGGATTTTAGGGGAGGCTTCTTAAACATCTGTACTTTTTGACGTAGTAGGTATTTCATCATGCAGCGAAACAAACTTATATTCAGGATGTCTTTCTATTTTAGCTTCAATAAGTTTTTGCAAAGCATCACTTTTTTCAATTATTTCGTTGGCTATAATTATTTCACTGTCAGCATCACATGCGTCCATGAAACTATTTTGATCATCTGAAACATCTTCTTGGGATATTGTAGTGTCTTTCGTGTTTTCGATATTGAGATCAAAACAGCTTTGATAATCGTCCGCTTGCTTTTCAAATGTTGAAGATCTTCTACTATGATCTTCTGAGGAAGTAGAAATACCGTCAGTCTTTGATTTATCGTCTGTTTTATGCCAGAAAGCTAACTTATTTGGTATTTGGAGTAGTTTACTGATACCCGAGACGTGGCTTTTTGGAATTCTACCAGGAGATTTCGATTTATGTCGTCTTTTCTTTTCAGCTATGGGATTAACAACTTGAAGCCCTGCTTTAAATTCCCCACTTTCTTTAAATGTAGTATTAGGCATAATATTTATGATATCATTTAAACTTTCAAGTGATGTAGTGCTCACTGTACTATCTAATGATTTACAGTCTTGCTCCGTAATGTCTTTGGGCATTTCCAATTTTGGCGGTGCAGGCGCTTTACCTTTGCCGTATTTCCCTTTAGGAGATTTTCTTTTAGCTTTGGGGGAATCTTCTGGAGTTCCGTATGACGCTTCATCGTCACTTTCAGCAGATTCGTTATCATTAATTGATGTATCTAAACTTGTGGTTTCTAATTGATCTTCTACTTTATTGTCAGTCTTTTGTTCGATTGAATTATTTTCTTTTTCTAAAGTTACGTTTTTTATTTCAGCGGGGATTTCTTGAATACCATCATTAAAGATAGGCGGCGGTTCTTCATTAGAAATACTTAATTTATTATTATTGTCATTGTTTTCTACTTGAACAGTTTTATCAATTATGCTTTTATCTATATCTGTATTACTTGTTTGAGGAATGGTATCGTCAGTTTTATTTTTATCTTCACTTTCTACATAATCTTTTTGTGAGTCTTCTTGTGCTGCTGTTTTAGTTTGGTCCCGGTGATCTGTGTTATCATTAGTTTCTTTATTAATGTTTACATTAAGGGGATCGTTATCGTTACCTAACACTTGGATTACTTTGACCTGGTCTCCGACATACTGGTACAAGAACGGGGGATCAGGTGCGAGATAAGAATATAGGGGAGGGAAGATTAACGAGGGGGGGCATATTCGCATATTCAAAAGTATCGTCGTCGTGGAGCTCCTCGATGATTACTTCGCTTTCCTTTAAATAAAAAGTTCTTAAGTCTACATCAAACGTAAGAAAAAAACGTAATAAAACGTAATACTAGTAAATGCAAACAACAGACTTAATGATACTGATAATAATTGTGCCATAAAAATAAGTTTGTGACATGCAAATACTTAACATAAAATTCAAATGATAAGATGAAAATGTCCATGAAAGAAACATGCTTATAAATCTGGCCTATCTAATAAAATATATTAATAATACATCAGATTGAGTTAATTTTCTTTACTTTTAAAATTTTCTTTTTCAAGATAACATTAAAATTTAAGTTACATATTAGAAGCTAAAGCACGTCTTCAGGTAATTTATTTATACAACATAGTGAGCAGTCTTCAGCACACCTAGTGCATATAATCTACAAGTTGATCTTCCTACATATATTAATTATTATGTAAATAGGCAATATCATCTCTATATTTTTCATAGCCAAACTTTATTACTCCTCACAAGTACCAGCACCATTCTTACCCTGATATAATCAAACCATCCTGCAAGGCATTTATCCGTAAACCTCCAGAAACCCGCCAATATGTTATAATCTTATCTATGATAAAATTCATTTCCAGAATAAATCTTGGTGATATTGAATAAATAGTAACATTGTCGTTATTGAACATCTCTTCATTAAGGTGACGGGTAGGGCACACTAGCGACACCAATCGATTTAAATTGTTAGTCCGGTTTAGTAAAACCGGATCTATTTTAAACAATTTCGGGGTTATAACCTCTCGACAAACACTTATACTATTTATTAAATAACCATGCACAAATGTTGGGTCCGTTTTTGTACGCGAAAAATTGATTCACGCCAGAAGTGGCCGCTTTTGGCGTAAATCAATTTTTCGCGTACGCGTTGGTCCCAACATTTGTGCATGGTTATTTATTAAATAGTATAGTGCAAAAGCAAACCAAACAGTTAACTATAAGTATTAAATATAGGTGTATAATTGTAGAGGTGTTTGCCGAGATGTTGTAACCGCGAAATTGTTTAAAATAGATCCGGTTTAGTAGCTAACAATTTGAATCGATTGCCCTACCCGTCACCTTAAATTTATATTCTTATTGAATGTGCGTAAAGAATACGCAAACGAATGCCCCTATGTTACAAATCGCAAACTAAGCATAGTCCCGGACCAAGATTCGTGCCAACATAAACACTAGTACGGTAATAACTTTAGACCGCGATATATAATAAGGTGGATCATGTTTAGTGCACGAAGTTTTAGTGCCTAGTGAGTAAATCGTAGCCAGATCAATGGTCATATAATTTATATTCTTTCCTAATGTTGGATTTGATTTTTATCAATACGTACCTAGCAAACGAAGAGCCAGTTATTTATACTGATAAAGAGATTTACATGTAAATCTATGTTCCGACTGGTTAATTCACCCTTTGCCCTTTGGTATAATACATGTCATACTATTGCGAACTATTCCAATAACAACCCTTGTTTACTGACAGCACCCACTTCCTTTATACCCGCCCCTTCAGTTCTCTCTAGGCTAGCAGTTTTTTTCGTAACAATACACAGTACGAGCTTGTTTAATATTTTTAAAAAATATGTTGATGTTTAAAAACTAGCGAGTGCTCAATTTTTGATATTAATATGAATACTAACATTAGAAAAGATCAGACGCACTTCCAACAATATACACTCAGAATCGGAAAAAATACTACAACATTTTAATACACTTTTACATTGTGCAATTACTTATAAATTAATACATACTTTTATAAGACGAAGTACAAATGGCGACACACTTGTAGATATTATTAATGCTGTAATTTGAAAGCACAAACGCTTAATTAAAGCGCGAATTTATATTTGAAAAAGTTTTCTAACCTGTAGGAAAACATTTCAACATTTTTTCAACTTATAACAAAATATAGGAAAGTTCTAAAATCTACTTGAGCGAATATTGCATCAAGTGCGACGTAGTATATATCAAAACATTGACCACTGCATTACTATGAAACCATAAAGTCCTATACAAAATGAGCAGTTTTTGTGCAGATTTGTAATGTTTAACCTGATATTCAACCTTATCTGTAATGAAATAAGAGCGAAAACCAATGAAATTGTTCATTGACTTATGCGATAAAAAGAGTTAATACACAAGTAATACATAAAAATGGTCACAACCGCAACAGGTAAAAAAACACTATTATTAGGCTTCAAATATGCACAAAAACAGAACATGAATGAATAAGTACATCTTTTAAGGAAGTTAATGTTACAATAAATTCCCTCACACGCCAATCGTTTCCCCTCGCAAGTTTGTATCGTCCCGGGAGAAGACTGGATAAAACTATGTTCCGTAAAATGTAACTTGACTATGTGACAACTTGCTGTCACAGAAGAAATATCTTTAAGTCTATAGTAATAAAAATATATAGCATGAAACTTGGTTAAATGATAACCTTATGATCATTGAAATAAATGAAGTGACAGCTGTCATTCTAATCAAGCTATATTATAAGGAGTATACGTCTACACTTTGGTAGCTCCTGTCTCGTGATCCTCAAGGTTAGGCAGTCAAAAGGTTTACGATTTCTTCTATAAACATTATTTAGTCTATGTCACTTCGACTTACCGCTATTTAAAAAAAAGGTGGTCCATTTCAATAGAAACATGAATGAAAAACCAACACAATTCGTCATTTATTTAGAGCCTGCCATTTCAAGAACATCACGAAACAGGAAGAGTTAACGAACATCCTTCCCAAAGAGTCACATAAAGGAAATAAATTGTGACTCAAACTCTTCGATCCTGCCTTATGAATAACCAGTGGGAGGAAGTGTAAAAAGTTGTCCCTGAATTCAGTGTTACCGGTTGAGAGTTACAGAATTTTCCCCCAACTTTCACAATTAGTTTTTCATTTCTAGGTGTGACTTGATGAAACATGGGAAGGGGCCAACGTTGTCTTTTTTTTCACCGAAGAAACATAGACCAAAATATTTAATTTTAGTGTCTCATATAATTTGGTATCAGCCAATGAAGATATTTGATATTTAGCCTTGTTTCTGGCAAGTTTCCTCCGGTAATCAAAAAACACAGTATAAAGTACGCGCCACCAAAGAAGTTCCGTGAAAACCGCGCTTGAGTCGCCATCAACATTCAAACTTGAGCTTTATAATGATAGACACAAGGAATCTCAAATTTTAGTTCCGTATTTTTCCGCGGGACTTCGTTGCGCGGATTCTAGTCAACTGATGCCACACACACGGGCGTTGACTGTAGAAAGACAACGCAGCGCACAGACACCGGCACTACTCTATGCTTTGATGCTGCTCTAACTATACTGCGTTAACCAACAATTGGTAAATTTTCTAATACCATCCGAACCAGAAAAAAAATGCTGAATCGAATTATCTTGATCAAATTATTCTATTCTGATTATGTTGATTAAACTGAAAGATGCATTTGCAATTGACATTTGTCAATTTCCTATAGATACATTTTGACATTTGCATCTGGCAAAAGTAGCAAAAATGTATACGAATGACACAGTAGCATCTGTCAGTTTAGTCCACATAATTAAAAATTAAATGCGAGTCAGTGCTTCGTCTTTGTGAGTTTACTTAGCTAAAAAGCAGTTAACGTCATTTTATTATTTAAAACGCATGACAGAGCGGTTTCACACTACGTCCGGTCAGGATATAATTCGTAGTAGCCATAGAACTATTTCTATGGTAATATATTTTCACAGGTTCCAATCAGATTCTGATAGGACGTAGTACGAAACCGCTCTTAAAGATCTTATAAATACCTATGTAATCATTTACAAACAGCCGCGCCACCAAAGAAGTCACGCGGTCAACACAACCAAAATTTTAAATTCCTTACTCATTTATTACTTGGATTTTGTTTTTGTGTAATAAATAATCTCTATCTATTTATCTATCCTATCTAAACATGTCGACCCGCCCTCACTTCGACTCGGGACTAGACGTGTATCTCTTTACTGAAACGACATAGTGATCCGACTCAGCCAACTGTTCCGAATCTCTAAATGTTCGCTCCGAATGTATCATTCGACTCAAATGGATCTCGACCACAGTGGTCAATCGGTACGCGGTAGTAATCTCGCTTACTGATATGGATGAGCTGAATGGTCTGAGTGAGCCGAATGATTTGAATGATCCGAATGATCTGATTAATCACGAATCTATTTGAAAGTTGATGTTCCAAATGATTCAAATGAAGCGTTTTACTGTTCCGCATCATTGCACTGATCCAGATGCAAATGTTCCAATCTTTTGAAAGATATGTTTTTGCCCGGTCTACACGGGACATTCGTTTCTAACAGTATCAATAGATACCGTTGCCTACCGCTACAATTTCGAAGCTGCAGCCTCTCGGAAAAAACCTTTTCTATTTATTTTAAACTTAAACTTAACTTTTGGGTCTGCTTTTGTAGTCGAAATTTGAATTACCGCCAAAAACGGCCACTTTTGGCGTTAATCAAAATTTCGAGTGCAAAGACAGATCAAAAATTAGTGCACAATTATTCAATAAATAGAATAAATGTTTGCTTAGAGACTCCCGCTCCGAAATTGTTAAAAATAGATCCGGTTTAGTAGCTAAACATTAAAATCGATTGGCGTCGCTAGTGTGCCCTACGCGTCGCCTAACCATGCACAAATGTTGGGTCCGTTTTTGTACGCGAAAAATTAATTCACGCCAAAAGTGGCCGCTTTTAGCGGTAATCCGAAATTCGAATGAAAAAGCAGACCAAATAGTTAACTATACGTATTAAATAAATAATATAAGTGTTTGCCGAGAGATTGTAACCCCGAAATTGTTCAAAATAGATCCGATTTAGTAACTAAAAATTAAAATCGATCACTAGTGTGCCCTACCCGTCACCTTAACGGCATTTTAGCTCGTAGACGGCAATATGGCAGACTAGACAAGGCTAAAATGTACAACGTATTTAAGGTACTCGTTTGGATAAGCAAGTTCAGATTTGAATGTTGGAGGTGATAGAAATGGCGCCTATATAGAGACATCTTTGGCCGCGCGGAGTCTTAGTTAAACAACTTTTTACTACTCGCATTTTCTCAGAATGTGGTATTTAACGGCATTTTAGGTCATAAACGACGGTATACTAGTCAAGGTTATCAGACTTCGGCGGCATGCGGGCGTTTGATGGTGGTGACGCTGGTGCGGGAGGAGCGTGCGCGCGCCTATCGAGAGACATCTTTGGTACGTAGAGCGTGGAGTCTCAGTTATACAACTTTTTACTACTCCCGTTTTTCTGAGAATGTGGTATTTAACGGCATTTTAGCTCTTAGGCGGTGTGGTAGACTATTCATGGTTACCAGACCTCGGCGGCATGCGGGCGCTTGATGGTGGTGACCGTAGTGCGGGACGAGCATGCGCCTATCGAGACATCTTTGGTGGCGCGGAGTCTTAGTTAAACTACTTTTTACTACTCTCTTTTTCTCAGGATGTGGTATTTCACGGCATTTTAGCTCTTAGGCGGTGTGGTAGACTAGACAAGGTTACCAGACCTCGGCGGCTTGCGGGCGCTTGATGGTGGTGACGGTGGTGCAGGAGGAGCGTGCGCGCGCCTGTTGAGAGACATCTTTGGTGGCGCGGAGTCTTAGTTAAACTACTTTATACTACTCTCTTTTTTCTCAGGATGTGGTATTTAACGGCATTTTAGCTCTTAGGCGGTGTGGTAGACTAGACAAGGTTACCAGACCTCGGCGGCTTGCGGGCGCTTGATGGTGGTGACGGTGGTGCGGGAGGAGCGTGCGCGCGCCTATTGACAGACATCTTTGGTGGCGCGGAAACTTAGTTAAACTACTTTTTACTACTCTCGTTTTTTCTCAGGATGTGGTATTTAACGGCATTTTAGCTCTTAGGCGGTGTGGTAGACTAGACAAGGTTACCAGACCTCGGCGGCTTGCGGGCGCTTGATGGTGGTGACGGTGGTGCGGGAGGAGCGTGCGCGCGCCTATCGAGAGACATCTTTGGTGGCGCGGAGTCTTAGTTAAACTACTTTTTACTACTCTCGTTTTTTCTCAGGATGTGGTATTTAACGGCATTTTAGCTCTTAGGCGGTGTGGTAGACTAGACAAGGTTACCAGACCTCGGCGGCTTGCGGGCGCTTGATGGTGGCGCGGGAGGAGCGTGCGCGCGCCTATTGACAGACATCTTTGGTGGCGCGGAAGTCTTAGTTAAACTACTTTTTACTACTCTCGTTTTTTCTCAGGATGTGGTATTTAACGGCATTTTAGCTCTTAGGCGGTGTGGTAGACTAGACAAGGTTACCAGACCTCGGCGGCTTGCGGGCGCTTGATGGTGGTGACGGTGGTGCGGGAGGAGCGTGCGCGCGCGCGCGCCGCGGCGCCCAGCGAGCCGGTGCGCGTGAGCTGAACTCGAAGTTGTCCGCACTGGAGTAGCCCGAGCTGATGTCCTCGCTCGACTTTATGTGACTGCGGTTGAAAGGATACCGTCACTAGTGGTTCATTTTCATATTTCTTTTATAGAGGCACAGTATATTGGCTCTCCTCAGCCTGATGGTAAGCAAGAGAAGAGCCCAAGTTGCAATTTATTACAACAGAAGCGATGTCAAGGCATCACCTCCGTTGGCACCGCCATACTGGCCCGCGAGATGCATCTTCACGCTTCGTTTGAAGGAATCCATATTGAAGGAAGGGGGAAATACATGCGCCGGCAACGAGTACCATTTCTTGATGGTGCGACAGAAATAGGAATTGCCAATTTTTTTATGTGATAGGTGACAGACAAGCAGACGGATCATCTGATCGTAAGCTAGTGTCGCCACCCATGTACACCCGTGACACCAGTGGAGTCACAAGTGCGCTGCCAACCTTTAAACCTACCCTTTCCCCCAGATTGGGCCTCCGGTGCCCTCACTCACGTAGCGAAACACAGCACCAGTGCTGCTTCACGCCGATTTTCTATGAGGCCATGGTATCACTCCGGTCGAACCGGCCTATTCATGCCAAAGAGTGATTCTCCCACGGTTCATATAATGAGGACTACAATAGGTATAAGGCCGCTTAGAGACGGCCGTGTAGTGTGGGGCTCTCCCAAGGGCCTACCCACAAAAAACTCCAGGGCATTTCCTTCAACGCCCATGTGGGATGGACCACGAGAACGATAGGGAACTTTCATCTTCCAGAAAGGGCGAGAGGCTCGCCAGCACGGCCTCTACACACGTCAAGCCAAAAACGCTTAGGTACTCTCCCAAAGCCCAACACTTCGCACGCGGGAAAAAACATTTCAACTAGGCACAAACAGACACATATTATGTTACCACAATCTGTCAAATTTCCTCAACGAGGGTTTTCGCGTGTGAAAAAGCCGCTAGATGGAGTACTATAAGAGTGAGGTCCATATAAAATATCATTGGTTATTTTTAAACGTGATCTGTCCAAATGACAATTTGACAAACTAAACAACCAATGCGATTGATGTTGAACCACAGTCCAACAGTACGCCATCTAGCGGATTTTTTACACGCGAAAACCCTAATTGATATTAAACGTGTTTGACATAAAGGTGAGAATCGATTGAAACAATTTTGACGACCCGTTTGGAACAGTGGTAGTGAACGCTGCCTTTGGTCCAAGGGTTGCGGGTTCGATCCCAGCAGAGTACAAACAATTGTGTGCATGAACATCTCTGTTTGTATTGGTCTGGGTGTTTTATATGTATTATAAGTATATATTTACAAAAGAAAAGTATTCTATGTATATATTTGTAATCCCATTGTTGATTCTGATATCCGTAACACAGGTGCTTGAGCTACCTATCTCGGAGTCAGATCAATGTATGTGATGTTGTGAAATACAATTTGGCAAACTAACCTGAAGTCAGGTTCGTCAGTCCTATTTGGTCGCGCGGTCCTCACATCCACATCCACCTCGGGGAAGTACATCGGTGACCGACTGTTCGATTCGGATGCGCTGCGGCGGGTGTTGTATCCACTGCTGGAAACATCAAATATAGAAAAGTTTAATATTAATATACACTCACATTTGCTGACTACAAAGGAAAGGACTATTAGTTTAAATAATCGAATGTAATCATCAGTAATTTCAGGGTTGATAATGGGAAGCAAACTGACAGATGTCGAAAACGTATGGGAATTTGACATTTGCATCTGTCAGTTTGCCAAGGCCTCCATCATAGCAATCAAGTCATCGCCACTATGATGGGATTAGGCTTAATCACCACGCTTGCCAAATGCGGATTGGTGATCACATACCCGAGCTATGTTCGATACATTCGAAACATCGCACTCCGTGAAGTCAGGCAGACTGTAACTCTTGCGCAGCTGTTGGACTACAATATAAAGAGACAGAACTGGTGTTACCTCTTAGCGCCCCGTCGTATGAGCCTCGGCTCTCGGCCTCCCTAAGCTGGATCGCACTCCATGAAGTCAGACTGACTGTAACTCTTGCATAGCTGATAGACTACAATATAAAGAGACAGAACTGGTGTTACCTCTTAGCGCCCCGTCGTATGAGCCTCGGCTCTCGGCCTCCCTAAGCTGGATCGCACTCCATGAAGTCAGACTGACTGTAACTCTTGCATAGCTGATAGACTACAATATAAAGAGACAGAACTGGTGTTACCTCTTAGCGCCCCGTCGTATGAGCCTCGGCTCTCGGCCTCCCTAAGCTGGATCGCACTCCATGAAGTCAGACTGACTGTAACTCTTGCATAGCTGATAGACTACAATATAAAGAGACAGAACTGGAGTTACCTCTTAGCGCCCCGTCGTATGAGCCTCGGCTCTCGGCCTCCCTAAGCTGGATCGCACTCCATGAAGTCAGACTGACTGTAACTCTTGCATAGCTGAAGAGACAGAACTGGTGTTACCTCTTAGCGCCCCGTCGTATGAGCCTCGGCTCTCGGCCTCGCTAAGCTGGATCGCACTCCGTGAAGTCAGACAGACTGTAACTCTTGCGCAGCTGTTGGACTACAATATAAAGAGACAGAACTGGTGTTACCTCTTAGCGCCCCGTCGTATGAGCCTCGGCTCTGTCATGACGTCGTCCGCCTCGTCGCTGCCTCGCTCCTCGCGCGGCTCGCACTCCGTCAGGTCGGACAGACTGTAACTCTTGCGCAGCTGTTGGACTACAATATAAAGAGACAGAACTGGTGTTACCTCTTAGCGCCCCGTCGTATGAGCCTCGGCTCTGTCATGACGTCGTCCGCCTCGTCGCTGCCTCGCTCCTCGCGCGGCTCGCACTCCGTCAGGTCGGACAGACTGTAACTCTTGCGCAGCTGTTGGACTACAATATAAAGAGACAGAACTGGTGTTACCTCTTAGCGCCCCGTCGTATGAGCCTCGGCTCTGTCATGACGTCGTCCGCCTCGTCGCTGCCTCGCTCCTCGCGCGGCTCGCACTCCGTCAGGTCGGACAGACTGTAACTCTTGCGCAGCTGTTGGACTACAATATAAAGAGACAGAACTGGTGTTACCTCTTAGCGCCCCGTCGTATGAGCCTCGGCTCTGTCATGACGTCGTCCGCCTCGTCGCTGCCTCGCTCCTCGCGCGGCTCGCACTCCGTCAGGTCGGACAGACTGTAACTCTTGCGCAGCTGTTGGACTACAATATAAAGAGACAGAACTGGTGTTACCTCTTAGCGCCCCGTCGTATGAGCCTCGGCTCTGTCATGACGTCGTCCGCCTCGTCGCTGCCGCGCTCCTCGCGCGGCTCGCACTCCGTCAGGTCGGACAGACTGTAACTCTTGCGCAGCTGTTGGACTACAATATAAAGAGACAGAACTGGTGTTACCTCTTAGCGCCCCGTCGTATGAGCCTCGGCTCTGTCATGACGTCGTCCGCCTCGTCGCTGCCGCGCTCCTCGCGCGGCTCGCACTCCGTCAGGTCGGACAGACTGTAACTCTTGCGCAGCTGTTGGACTAGACCTCCGCCTCCCTGTGAATTTGATACGTTTTTCTAACAAAGACCGTACGATCGTATAACCGATAGGGAGAATCAGTTTAATTAAAGTAGTTCTTGAAGAGCGAGGACAATTACAATCGACTTCAAAGAAAATGTAAGTAATTTGATTTCATTAAATTGGTAACTAAGTTAATCATAATACTGTCTAATAGAACTTCTGGTTCTTTAGTTTCCTGGGGCACTGGGTATAAATAAAAATAGGTGTGTTTTTTGAGTACAGAAAGGTATAAGAAAAAGTAATACTTACATAAACCTGACGAACGTAACTTCTTGTACCTATTACAAGCTTTGTTCGTAAAGCAAGCGCATGCAATATATTGATAAATGTATGTACTTGTATAACATTATTGAAGCATTTGTGGCCTAAGCTGGGCTCTAAAATGTATTTCAAATAAAAATTTGACTTTATTTTACTGTATTTATTTTAAAGTTTTCGAATATTAATTACATCTAAATCAGTCACACAATTCTAAACCTAAGCCACGTACATAAAAATCTGTGTTTTCGGGTTACATGCAACACAATGTACTTCAGTTACAATTACGTCAATTACCATGCAATGTAAAATATACAAGAACTTTAACGATGAGATTGTGCGAATTTTAGGAACGAAGATACAGTGTTACAACAGGTCGTACATTATATTTGGTCGATTCTTATTCTCGTGAGTTTAAAAGACGGTGGTAAACAGAAATTACTATAAAAATACACTTTAAAATATGATCTGAAAAGAGATCATCGTATCAAAGGGCAAAACGAAATCTGAACAGTAAATTTTACGTTATGATACTATTTTAAGTTAAATATAAGCTACAGATTAACCTAAACATTGTCTAAAAGTAATTTAGGAATCACAGTTGCGTTTCGTTCGATCGATTGGTGCTGTCAATCGACCATCAACGGCATCAGCTCTTGGGCTTCCTTCTCGGCGGCCGCCTGGCTTCGAGTCCTCCGCCCCCTGGACTTGCTACGGGGCCTTTTCTCTTTTTCCTTCACGGCTCCTTTACGTTTCCTAATAACGTTGCCTCGACTACGCGCCGCGCTCTCGCCTGGATCATAATCGGGATCGTTCGAATCTCCATCACCCATCAGAAAATCTTGGTTCATATCATCATTGTCCAGTTCCTACGATCTCAACGATTCCGGGCAAGCTAGTATCATGGGGGCGCTGAAATTCCAAATCTTCGTACGTGTCGGGATAGCCGTCGGTGACGTCACGACTGCGAATCGCTTGCCTAGCTCTGCCTTCGTTATCTTGCTCAGGACTCGGCAAATTGAAGTTCTGCATGAAGCAGCGACGGAAAGGACATTTAGGAACGATAGGTTGGAAAGGGGAGAAATTAAAAAAGCGTGTTAATAAAATTAAAAAGAAAAATTAAATTAAGCGTCAATGATGTATCAAAACATTGATGTTGAGTGAGGGTAATAATAAAAGGTATGATGATGTGGCCATGCCTGATGACAAACGACTGTGGCCACTACAAGTGTAGTGTATAACTGTATAAGTAAGCCAATTGGATGTTGTATGTATGTAATATGAAGCTGTGCACATTTAGCACCACTCGTGTAAGCAAATATTTGCGAATTTTGACTATCGTGTTATTTACAATACGTGTTCTGTGATCAAGCATGCCACACCACGGTCTAATCTTTCTAAATCACAGCTCAAAGGTAAAAACAACATTGACTCTAATGAACACTGCTTGAACTCTTCAACTGCTCTGTTAAGGTTTAAGTCACCGGAACCCTTATCTCCGTCTGTTGTAACCCAAAAAAGATCTAGCAAATGAAGTCCACTATTCTAACCAAAAAAATACGTCAATTTTTCAGTTTTATATCATGTACTTTCACTGTAGTGAACATTTATCATCATAATAATTTAATAACGTTGCCTTATTGCATGATACCGTGCTATCACTCAACGTCACACGCAGTGAAACATTTATGACGTAAGGCTTTATTATTATACCTACACGTGTTTTCTAAACAAACTCATAGGTACAAGATAAATTAAAAATACAGTACAAATTAGCATTTATATCGCAGATCTTGTTTGGGTTTAAATTTAGAATGTTACAAATTAAAAGCATGCATTTGTAAGCAGCGTGGGCGCATACCTTGATGGCAGTCTGCATAATAACGGTGGTAGCGTAGTTCACGCCCTTAGTGCCCAAGTTGAGCACCGTGTGGTATCCCTGGTCTTTGGCTTTTGCTATGTACTCATCTATTTCCTGGAAACGTTAAAACAAAAGTGTCATTATCACGGAACATCGTTATTTAGCTCTCAAAATGACGTCACTTCACAATTCGGTGGGAAAAATTATGATAAATTGTGCCGTGTGGTCCCGGCAGAGTAGAATTGGCCACCCTCACTCGTACTGAGGTGTCGTAAAAGGCGACTAAGGTAAAGCTGCTGGCATGATCATCAGCACCCAAAGAAGGAAAACTCTGCATAATCAAAACCCTCGCCAACCCGTCTGCCAAGCGTGGTGAGTATGGCAATTACCTCTCATGTGATTGAGGGAGGCCCGTGCACCAGCAGTGGGGACTTAAATGGGCTGACGATGATAATGATGATGAGACATCTAACAGTGAGTTTATAACATCTTCTTTCGAAAATGGGAGTGCTATATATGTCACCCCAGCCGGGAACTTAATTCTCAAGCCAACCTGGACCGATTTTTTAACCATGATTGTGTGGTCATAAACACTAGCACTGAAAATATGTTCTAGATTTGAATACATGCACAGTATAAATGAGTTAACAATCATTAGGTCGCAGTTGCTAATGTTTGTAAAATAGATGATTTGTTTGTGTTAGACAAACAGACTACCTACTGTTATAAATAACATCATCTATGGTGTTATCAACCCATTGCTAAAAGATTTATTGGTGATTATGCTTCTGACTCTAAGTTCGCTTTGCTGGACCAGTCTGTCTGTTTCTCATTTGTCAGATTTCTGGGCATGAACAATGATGATGATGAATGAACAAGTTTTTGCGTGAAGACAGAGTCTTCGCAAACGTAGTGAAGGACCGGACGTCCTCAGTTCAGGTGGAGTTACGATTTGCGTATGACTGGCAGGAGCTGAATCCTAGTAGTCGAAGATTTAGCAAAATGGCGAACAAGAGGAGAGGTTTACTTCTAGCTGTAGAATGAAGGGTCTGATGATGATGGGATCTTCTTACCTGTTCCCTCCTGCATAACGCCGGGTGAACAAATTTCCTGTACAGTATCGAGGAGCCCTTCGTGGCCGGCGACAGCAGCCACAGCACCAGCACGATCTTCACCTCGTAGTAGAACGGGAACCATGATAGGAACACGTCCGTGAACGTCTCTGTGCACGTGAACAGCGCAAACACTATCCAATACATCATCCATTTTACCTGGAAATTGAAAGGGGACTCTTAGGAATCAGGCACGACTTTGAAGCCATGGGTTGATCGTGACAATCTTTAATTTGTATTCAAAACACACCATGGTACTAACCATGGAGTTATTAAAAGGGATTGATTGATATACATATTACAACTGTTGATTAGAAAGAACACAATATGCCCCCCGAAGTAAACTATAGACAAATCCATTTGCATTACTATATATGAATATATTACTAGCTGCGCCCTGCGGTTTCACCTGCTAGTTGATACATCTATCTTTATATTTTGGATAATATACAATATATTTTTATGAAGTTTGATCTAATTCCATTCAGCAGTTTTTGGCGTGAAAGAGCAACAAAATCCTTTCATAATCTCTCACAAACTTTCGCGTTTATAATATTAGTACAATATATTTTTACTAAATTCACTAAAATATGTATCGGGTTAGAAAATATTTTATAAATACTCAGATTATCCTGCTTGTGTGCAGTTAATTAGGTGTCAGAATAAAATTACTAACAACAACATAACAGGAAGGAAAGACATAATTGTATTGTTCAAAAAATAATAAATAACAAAGAACCAAACAAAGGAAATCATGTGGTTTTACGAGGGAACATAGATTATACATTCCAAACTAGAGATATATCACGCCAAAGTAATTAAGCATAGGAAGTCAGGAACAAGGTAAAGGACACAAGAACTGAAGCGTTTCGAGTAGTTTAAGCGGTGTGTAAGCACGCGCTAGTGACAAGGCCATTGGTCCGACTAGAACCGTCGCAATCACTGCTTGTACCACTAGAGCTCACCGATCAATACAAATAAATTTAGAATTAGCATATAATTATTGAACACTAATAAAAGCGAAACCTCTGTTCTCGATCCTATATTGCATGTGCCATTCATAAATAAGGAGTTCCAACTTACGTATTCTTTTAAGTTCTTCGTCCGCACGGCTTTATATGAAGCGTAAGCCGGGTAGAGGGTCCCGAATACCAATCTGCAAAACGGATACACGACCAAATAAGAGATCATTTTCGGCGCGAAAAATCCAATCACCACGGCCAGTACACCGAAATTTCCGAACGAGACACTAGGTATGCATCTGCTTAGGCCGTATCCTAGATTTAGCGCGATACGAGTCCAGACTCGGCCTCTCGAAGATTCGAGAGGGAAGTCGTTGTAATCGCCGTAGCCTTCATCGATGTTTGGATCGTACTTGACGAGTTCACGGCTGCTTTCTAAACCGTCTGTGGCAATGACACGAGCGCATTCAGCCTCGATCTGGTTGACAATGAGTCGGACGCTGGTCAGACCGAGACTCAGCGTCGGCAGCCGGTGCCTGTCGTCACGGTAACGCGCGCGACCTGACTCCATGGATACGAAACAACCGCGACATTGCCTGACCAAAGCAAATGTATGCACTAGATACGGCGCTAATGTCTGCCCGAGTGCACTGATTGATATTGCCTGAACTATGTAGATGCGCATACGCTTGACGTGATCATTAAACTGTGTTAAGATGTACACAAAGAACGCAATAAAAGCTTCAATTTACGAATCATTAACCATACGTAAACACCAATGTTGTGTTGCGCAATTGAGCCGAAATAACCAACACTTGATTTTTTTGTATGCATAAATTGGTCTGAAAATAATACCTATTTCTGTAGCATTTACTGGAATATCGTACATTGTTTACCCTGTCTATTTTATCCTACATGTTCACGCTCCGGTAATGTGCAAGAGTGCGTGACAATTTAACGAGTTATCACTAAATACCGGGGAACATACACTCAAAATGGACAACAATGCTGCCAGCGAGTGTTTCAAATTTTTCTAAGCAGGTTTTATGAAAATTTTGGAACGATTTTCAAGTGAAAGGCACAAAGGATATAAGTACAAGCAAGACGGATACAAGTAATGCAAGCTTGTACAGCGAATGATGAATAATAAATGGCAGACAGCGGCGTTTATGCCATTACCAATTTAAAATAGTCTACCGCTCCCTGTCGCCAATTGAGATGGCTACGGACAAGTCCAGCTGCTTGGACTCTTTATACACTGGACGTCTTTATAAATAAACAAGCCAATTACGCGCCAAGAACACAATGCCACTCGTATCTGCGGTCAGTTTAGAACAATCAGTATTGTATTGACAATTACCAACATTTATAGATTTGCATTTAAACCGCATTCGCTAATTGAAGTTGGAAAGTCTCCAACCACTAATTGAGACAAGATATGTTACATACATACTTGAAATAGAGTAACTGAACATAAACAGCGCACTTGTGACTCCTCTGGTGTTGCAGGTGTTCATGGGCGGCGGTAGTCGCTTACCATCGGGTGATCCGTCTGCTCGTCTGCCAACTATCCCATACAAAAAAACTAAGTGAAATATTGCGTTGCTCTAATTACAGTTTTCCTAAAGTATTAAATAGATTTTTCAGGGAAAATAAAATATTAAAACTTTTGAGCCCGAATTTTGGACCGAATTATAAACTTTGTAAAAGTTTTAGTAATTATTTTAGTAGGTCAAACAGAAGAGGCACCTACTATTTTTAAGAAAAGTTTTATTGAAACCAATAAATAAGATTAATAGTAGCGATAAAACCTTCCATATGAATAAACCAAAATGATGTCATTGAAGGCTCAAACCCACGATCAAATTTATAACAAAATTTAACGTTAAAGTACACTTTTGTTCAAATATAATATAATAACGCCTTCAGGTATTGAATTAATAAAGAATACAATGACTTTTTTGCAATGCTGAGTTCCGACCTTCTTCGGATGGAGAAGGTTTAAGAAAGGTCATTGAAATAATTTATTTTGATACAGTGTGTAATGGAATGCAATTAGATACAGACAAGAAACTAGATTAGAGAACATTAGCAATTGGCAAACGGATTTCCTTGCATAAAAGCAGCGAGCAACAAAAAAATGAAGATAGACTAAAAATGAAGTTTTATTTCACATATCAAGTGGAAAGTCGTAAAATCGTTGAATCGGGAACATCGGCATCATCGTGCGGAAACCGAGCACGCACAAACGCGTTTTAAAGTTGATTTCACAACTCCCTATAGACTGAAATAAATAGGCGAGAGCCGCATACATTTGCTCCAAATACGTCAATCGTACCAGATTAAGAATCCAAAGTAGGTGGTGTTCTTGATTTTTATTGGAATTATATGATATGATTCAGGAAGGTTGAAAATGAGGCTATCATGGAATTGATGTAATTTGTGACGCTTATAAAGACGAGTCATGATACATGATTTACCCTTTAAATTTAACTTAATGTTGCGTAAGAATTGGTCTAATAGAATATGGTTAATTGAAAATAGAATATTTTAGTCTCTCATAAAAAAATACATAAGACCTCGTTGTGATACTCGTACAGTACCTACGTTGTAAAGATAGTATAATGCTCACACACAGGTAATTCACTTTGTGAATATCTACTATTAGCGTGAGTTAAGTAAGTTACGGTTAAAGTGAACCAATTGAAGCGTGAAAGTTGCCCACGTATGAATTTCAATGTATTGATTTCCTAACGCTACTTACAAGGGTAATTTAAGCAGGTGTAAACAATTAGTTTTCATTGCTGTTAGTGTGTTGATATGATAACATCACGTCATCAATAAAACAGCCGATTTTCGTCCACCGCTGAATGTAGGGTTCCCCAAAGAGCCCCAACCATACCGGTACTACGTAATCTACCATCCAACTTACACCAGTCATCTTTCTCAAATCTTCAATCCATCATCGTATTGCAAGGCGTCTTACACTATGTTTATCTACGTGCGACCATTACATTCTAATACCTAGGTAAGTCTAAAATTGGCTCTAACTTAGGCGGTATGAAACTCTAACATCGAAGCTCTAAGCACAACAGCCCACACGATAAGAACAAAATATATCTAGATTTCCTGTATTTTAGACTAAAATCTCATTCCTAATATAGCTCATAGATATAGATGTTACTATGTACATTTTTGTATATAATAATCCTGTACTATAAAGTCTGATTTTCTCCGTAAAATTCTTATCATTTCAGACAGTTCAGTTCCTAGTACTACGACTGACAGTTCATGGACAAATCACATATTTTACACTATGAGTAATCATAAACCCTGTATGTATATGTAGAATAGATTGCCGGTTTCACCGCAAAATTCATTCCTAAAAGTCCATTTTTAGAAGTAAACTCCTCCAAGTAGTGGATTCGGTTTCTGAGCATAATCGCCTTCGTCACTATCCAGTTACGAAAATATACTTAAATATATCCCCCGCCACGGGTGCATAGCATATAGGTCAAGAACCTTGCTTCGTTTGGTGTGCATCCTTTGTTAAATGCGTGCACAAGTACACATAGTGGAGTAGACTTGGCATTCTTGTGAAACATCGGCCTTTGCTACTCGAGGTTCAAGCACGATTAAAAACGAATTAGGTAGATACATAGCTTTGAAATATGCAATGGCGATTTTGCAATTGGCTTTTTTTGCAAAATCTTTTTGTTTGTAACTATACATAAGTATTGGGTTCATACAATGTAAACAGTAGCTATAACTGAATTTGAACTAATTTATTAGAAAATTGGCTATTTTGGCTCCAAACTTCTGATTTTATTTGGTTTCAAAGCAAACGGAACGGAATGATTTTTTTGGTAAACGATAAGTAAACAAATTAATGGAGTACTAATGGAATGATTACATTGATGTTTACAAGCTAATGGAGTGTAATCTTTAAAGTGATAAAAGTATTGTAGGGCAGATAATAGTCTTTCTGTGGTGGAATTTGAGACTGAGAATTTATGAGAGGGCTATATAATAGATATACCTATAAACAATATTGTCAAGTTTTTCATGATGACAAATTATTAAAAAAACGAAAGACAGATATGTATTAGGATATATCACACTTTATATCACATAAAATAGATAGAATCACATTAAATATGTTCATTCATTTCTTAGTACCTATATTTTATGTATCGACGTATATGTGTAATTACATGTATATTATACTAACAAATAAATAGTTATAATTTATAATGTATGACGATTTCAAAGTGCTGTATGTATACAAGCCTATGGAAATAAAGATATTTTGAATTTTAGAGACTATCCACGTTGGATTTCGGTAGAAATATGTACTTATTACAAGTGTAAATTCACATTCAACTCATTACGTGGAATGCAACATGTATTGTAACTGGAATGCATCCGGTTATTCCGACACAGCACCGATCCTTTCTATCGGGCACGACTATCGGCAAACCAAATAAGGTGCGTGCGCATCGAACCTCGATCGCTCATCCTTCAGGGTCGATGTAACACAGTCAGTGAGGTATGACGGACAGAAATATGTTCGGTTTGTCTAGAGTTAAGATATTGCTTATTATGCCTCGAAGCGCATTCGAGTTCTGTTCGCGCCTTAGTGATGGTACAGCTAAGTATTAAGTAATTAAGTGCAGTGGAAGTCTCACTCATCATCAGATATACTTGCAATTCTATGAAGAACCTTCTTCTGCAAATGGATGTCATATAAATAAAGCGTAAAATATTTTTATATCTCTACCTGATACCTAGATATCTTTTGATAACGTTTAGCTTTTATAACTTTTCAGATAATCTAGAAACCTAGGTGCTTGAGGACTCATTGTACTCTGGACACTTCACTTACCACCTAATTCCAAATGCTATCTAAAGTTATTACAGTACTAAGGCTCTCATGTCATCTCGTTCCAACACGTAATGTTAAAAAGAGGATGGTACGAGTTTAGTTCCAATTATTCTTAGATCGCGTTTTATAATAAGGGGGTTTTAGTCTCGTAGTAACTTTCATGCTAAGTACTTTATTTCCGAGATGCAATTGTATAGTTTGTAATAAAATCAATTGCTCCTGCGATATTTATTGCGCAGACTATCAGATAATGTAAACGATACGTGTGTGATTTACGCTGCACTGCCACTGCGTATTCTCATTATTATTTCATGCTACTTCAATATTTTACTAGCAGATGTATGATCAAACGATAGATGTTACAAAAGTAAACAAATTATTCTGTGTAGGTAAATTCTATTCTACCAAGGATGGGCAAAGTTGCAAGCATACATATCCAATGGTAACAAAGCGATCGACAAAATTATATTATCTATCTTAGAATTTCATAAACATCAAATGCAAACTACCTTTAATTTACAAATATTTTCTTACATCTTTTTAATTGAAATGGTCGATTTTTATCCAAATCACGGTTTCGTGCAATACTGCAACTTCCTGAGCGTTTTAAGATGCGGTCAAGCGTGCCCGTTGTTTTCATTACAATTTCAAATGAATCGTTGAAGCTAAGCAATTCCAGAATACGGTATTTCTGGATCAAATTCATTGCGAGATTGAATCATACTCAACCTCCTATGGAATAAATACCAATATCATACGTTTCATTGAAATTCAATGTTAACGAAGTCGCCTGTATAATTCAATTCTTACCAAACATTAAAAAATATAATGAAGGTGAAAATGAATGTGTACTTTTAGTGCCTGTGTTTGTGTAAATTGGTTTCGGCTTGGGCGCTATGGTTCATACAGCAGCAGGAGATGTAATTATGCCATAGTTATTTTAGGGTCTAACCTACTTTAACGTAGTTCCACCATTAGCACTGTTCGTTTCAATAACAAGGTATTTACTTATGACTCATAAGGTAATTGTGGATGCTGATTTACATTTGTTATAATTTTGACCATCCGAGAGAGCTTAGGTTTTTTCTTTTTCTATAAAAGGTAAGTACGAAGCGTTATTGTTGACAGGTGCTAGAAAGTAAACACAATTTACATTACTTCATATATTTATGTAAAAATGTACAAGAAAAAAATATGTCGTCGGATATAAAAAAAAATGCGTCAATGCGTCATCATTACATCCCCTAAATATAAATCACAACTACATGATTCTCGTAATATATCGTTATTCTGATTTCGAGTTTGGTTCGCGATGACATTGTACGAAAAAAAGAAACGTCACAAGTAAAACTGGGTAAAGGTACACGTAATTCAGACGAGGCTGCACCTAAAAAGGTAAGACAAGCGGTCTCAATATGACCACAATGTGTCGGAGTCAAGGTGTACGACCTACAGACGGCATGTAAAGATCGAGCACACTCGGAACAGACAATAACTCAAATAATATTGAGGACCGAACACCAATATGAATCACTTCACAGTTAGGTGTCAACGCACTTCACTTTTGTTGCATAGAGTAACGACGCGGGCGCAAGCCGGGAGCGCCACAGACTAAAGCTCAGTTGCAGCTCAGAGGCGAACGGCCGACTCTCACCCGAAATAGCACCCGGCAGTACAGGGATACCCTGATGACGAATTTCAAAATGGCATCCAGTGCCTTTGTTATATGTCACGGAAACTGAGCGCAGATTGGGTTTCAAATTTGTTCTCGGATCTTGTTACAGCTGGAGTGACGTCAGGAATTTTCAGATTTCTCGATTTGCGGACTTCAAGCTCTCGTCCTTATCGTTTTTGTAAAATTTTTAAGGCAAACAAAAACTATCCTATCTGGAAGCTGTCTGGTAAACGTCTAAAGGTGTGAACAAGAGTATAAAACCCCAACACTGCTGCAGTGCTGCCAAATTTCAATCGGGCACATCCCAAAATCGCGTAACGCATTGGATGATAGCCAATTTTCTATTCCACCGCAGTTTTCAGCTGTTAGATAGAACAATAAGACTGTTGCAGGAATGACGACAATACGACAGTTAATAAGTCTACAGTAGTTTTACCACCCACCATGAATTTAAAACCAGTTAAATTACTTTGATGGGAATATAGATGGTTAACTCAAGTGGCTTTTCGTTACTAAAGCTACTATTTAATACTTTCGTGGTAGCATTTAACTTGACATTATTATTATTTATTTGGTTGAAATTGTCAAGTTCAGTTTTGCTCTTGACCTTTTACTTTATAAAATTCAAGTCCCTGAGTATGGTTACGATAATTCTTAACGAAACTTTAATAACCACCATTTATACCATGCCAATTTAAAGTACCAATCAAACCTGTCCATAGCAGATTGCAGTTCAACTATGTATAAAATTGTCATTTTTGAAAGAATTTTTACAGTGATCCTAATTTTCTTATGGTGTTATGATCAAACTTTTTCAGTGATGATAAGAGGCACGAGACACGGGAAAAGGTTCATGTGATGGTAAAATTATAATATGGTCACAGTGACCCAACTGAAAAACAGCTTTAATATCTATCATGATCATGATCAACTTGGGTCTTTTTGGAAGTTTGAATATAAAAAAAAATGTTTTGTCCAATAAAGTTGGATTAACTAACAAAATCTTAATACAGATAACCATTAACCAATATGGAAAGCACCTATCAAATTTCATTAGATATCAATTTCATCAACAAATATTTGGTTGGGAATCAAACTCGCAACCCTTGCGTCAGTTTTACAATATACAAATGAATTAGGACAACATCACATACATCTGGTCCCACGTACTTGGGAAACCAGGTACTTGCATTTCTGTTAAACAACCTAGTGATTATCAGTGGAAACTTGTAATTGGCCCTCAATGTTTTTTTTTCTGTGATTGTATCTCTAAATCTAGCTGTAAGTTTTCCAAAAACTTGTAAAATAAAAATAAAATAAATAAAATAAAATTATACTTATTTATTTTTAATTTTAAAGGACATTCTATTAATGGTCAAAGTGCCAGCCAGAGACATTTTTTGGTGTATGCTGTAGTAATATGCCCTGAGTGTTTATTACTATGGCACCAAATATGTCATTAATCCTTGGCTTTATTTGAGTTCAAAAAAAATACATCTTCATACATTTTCAGTGAATATAATTTTTAGCTATGCCAAATCTTGACATTTGATTCAGGGGGATAACTCCGAACAAAATCTTTTTAGGTCAGCACTTTTATATTTGGAACAAAAGCATTATGAAAGTCTGAGGATCTTATTTATTAAGTGTCCATTATGTTTTTAGAAAATTACAAATAAAAATTGTATGTTTAACAATAGTATAAACGTGAGCCTGCCGAATTAATGTGATACTTACACAAATGATTTTAAGCCTAGCAAGAAAAAGAGTGCCAAGAAAATTGACTGGAGCAGAGATGTATATTAAGATTTTTGTAAATAAATTATTTTATGAATGATAGGTACTGTTGCATTTAAGGTAAACTTCTTCAATACTTTCCAAGGCTAGAACATGAAAAAAATCTGATTGGGCACAGACCAAAGACGACGGGACCAAAAAATTGACTAATTTATACCAATATGGACAGAAATTGTTAACCTTTATCATCATAACAATTTAAAAATAATGTAGTGGATAGTGGATAAACGTTTAATGAAGTAAGTATGACAATAATTTGGCATTAGATTGCCCTTACCAGAAAACCTTGGAGATGAAGGTATATGTAAATTAGTAACTAAAACAGTGAATTGTCATGTTTCTTTGTAACCTGTCGCGTATTTTAAAATAAAATTACAACGTAATTAATAAACGACAGAACAAAGGTCCGACGGACGTAAAAATACTGATACGTCACACAAAACAACCTCACGAATGAGAATAAAAATTTGAAATACTTACATAACAAGCCGGGAAATTATCGCCGATATCATATTAATGCTCACATAAGAAAAACTCACTTTAAATAATCACAAAAGTAAACATGACAAAACACAACCATCCAGCGAAAAGTCTAGTCCGCCATGTTGAATTTGCACTGATGTTTTGATCACGTGACCTCACCAATCAATATGACGTAATGCAGCGCCATCTCTTTTTAGTTTAACAAACTAAATTATACATTATAAAGTGATGGTTACAATAGTGAACAAGTTACTTCGATAAGATCACCACAAAATATTTCGCTCACCTTTATGTATGATCAAAAACTTTTTTGATGCGAAATAATAAATATCAGAAGATATTATAAAACTCAAAGTGTTGTTTATATATGGGAACGGTTAAAAATCATTTAAAGCCAAAATAACTATCTCGAATGCAGTATTTATATTTCGATGGTGAAACTTTGATTATAAGGGTAAACCATCCAACCATGCGCTGCTGACTAATAGCATGCTAATAGCTAATATTCTGTATCATCGTCAGTAGGTATTACCTAACTCTAATAAAAGTGAAAGACTATTTTGACTTGATGCGAGTAGCCGAGGATCAATATAAGTGGTGAAAATGTGGAGTGGCCTATGTTCAGCTGTGGACTGAGAAAAGCTGATGATAGTACCTATTTATTACAAAATCTGAGAAAATATTATAATCCTTTCCTTTTTAAAACATATCGCTTAGTTGAGATTAATTTGAACCTAGTGTGTACTGCCCTAATAAAAAGATACTAAATAGCGCCCTCTAGCTTATTATCACTACACTATAACGTAGAAACTACGTCCTTGCAATCACTTTTATTAGCTGACTAAATTGAAAAGTCTATTTACTACACACATCTGAAAGCAATACATGACCTTTTTAATCTGATAGTATAATTTTAAAGCTATAATCAACCAACAAAATCAAAGAGTGAGGTCTACACGTTCTGTTTCGTAATATTGTGATGACTTTACTGACTAGGCGAGTTGTATGTACGTTACGCAGAGACGTTTTTTGTGTTTTCCACGTAGTTTCCCTTCGCTCAACGAAGAGTGTGACGTGTTGTGCGTTTGAGCGCAGAGTTTCTAGACGATTGTGTAGTTTGTAAAGTGAATAATGTGATTGTGTAGTTCGTTATGGCCTATAAATACCGTGAAGATTTAGTTGGCAAACGATTTCTCTCTGTGAGTGGTGTTACGAAAATTAACGTGAATAAAGTTTCCGAATGGGGATGGAAAGCTGGTGTTATCAGGGCAGCATCGCTCAAAGATAACAAGAATAAGGAGCTCCAGGTAAAGTCTTGGCATTTTTATAGGGAAAACAATCAATTTCATGGATAGTTTAAGTCATAATTTGCCATAAATATGTCGTTTTTGTCTCAGAATTTGGAAAGATTTCGTTAGGTAACACCTCTTTTAGCGCACCTACTTGTAAGATGTAATTTATTTCACTGCCTTGGCTTGACTCCACAATTTCTCTGCTTTATGTGTGAAACTTATCAATGTCATGGCTTATGCCCAAGTTTGTAGATAACTCAGGTACTTACCTACCTATCTTAGATGTATTATGAAGAAGACGTCAACCAGCATAGTAGGTACTATTTATCCACCTAAGTAGGTATTTTCCTGCTTATACAGTAGATAGGTACAAGTCAGATTCAGGTCCAAAACTCTTAATTTCCAAGTTGTCGGTAACTACTACACTGAGTGCCACTGGTTTCCAAATGATCAACCTTTTTTTGCAATACTAGGCTAAGGATGATGAGGGTAGGTAAGAGAACGAAGTAGGTTATACGAATCAGATTCTACGGATTCTATTCAGATTTCAGAAATATCAGTAGGTACATCCGTTCTACTACATTCTTGACTACTTATTGCCTAAAGAATGCCTAGGTAGGTGGGTGGGTAGAATTTAATTTTTAATTATTTTACATTTAGGAGGGAGTGCACAGTGAGTGGTCCACTTCGACTTCAGTAGGTACCTACTTAAGTTTGTAGTTGTCTGTAGAAACAAAACTACTTTCAAGGTACCGTCATAGTACCGTTTTTGTTGAATAACTACCTATGGTACCGTAGGTGTGGTAAACGAAGCTAGCTCAATGGGTAAGAAAGCGCCTTCCATGCGGGGGGTCGTGGTTCGAATCCGAGCATGCATCTCTGGATTATTCAAACCTATGTGCGTTTTTCTAAAACATCGTGGGGAAACCTGTACGTTTCGGGTAGTTTCTGAAAATATGATTCACTTGGTCTGGTTCCCCTGTTAAAGGGTTGCGAAGGTCAGATGGCAGTCGCTTCGTTGTAATTACCAGACTCCCCATATCCTGAATCATGGTCTAAGCGTACCATGGGATGCAAAGCGAAAGCTTTGGACGCAACCGGGAACTGCACGCTACGATAAGGAGCAGGATCTTCCTACCTAGATTACCTACCTACCATTCGCGTTCCAAATTGAAGTACATAATATGTACTCATTTACATAAATAACTACCTAGTTGTTAATATAATAGATAGGTACCTAACCTAATAACAATCACGTTTTCGATAGAAATAATCGTTCTGTTGACGAAAATGGTCTAATTAATTTCGATTTAATTTTCGATTAACAGCTATTGAAAGCCTTTTGTGTTGTGCTTCGTTTATATCAAAAGGTATAAACGTAAGGGCCCAGTAGGTACTTTGTCCTGTACTAACTAATAAGGAGGTACATATAATCTATAATGTACATACGAGTATACGAGTACCACAGATCTGTGAACGAGTACCTTTAAAAGCCATTAGGTGTAGGTATCAGGAAAGTACCTAAATACCTTCTTTTACAAAGCAACTTCATATTGTACCTACCTGCTGAAGAAAGTTGCAAATGGTTGCAAATGGTTTGGTCTAAGTGGTGACTCTTCTTGAAAAGAGTAATTTTTGTTAGGCTGGAAAAGGAAATACTTACTTTTAACTTCTACTTGATTTGTTTAGGTATTTCATTATGTCCTGTAAATAAATAAGAAATTCGTAGTACATACACAATAGTTAAATCACTTAAAGCCCAAGAACGAGTGAACGAATACTATATGTATCTTGGTTGATTTTTTTGGATTCGTCTAATTGGCCCCGAGTATACATCAGAATAACTATTAAAATATCATCGAAGGCAAAAAATAATAATTAGGCGGAATGATAGTCGTCAAGAGTCATTATTTCGTTACTATCAAAGAAGATTTAAAAGTTTGGTTGGAAAAGAAATATTCAGGAAACAGTAAATAATAGATAACTAGTTACTATTTAGATGCGATTAGGTAGAAAATCGAACGTAACCGAATGCACATGGCGTTGGGTTCATCGACCCCGCTCTCACCGCGTTCGATGGCACCGAGGCACCGCCGCCGACTGCCCGTGGCCCGTCCGTACCTAACGCATCGATTCAACCGCTCCCGACCACTGGCCGAATCTCGACACAGTGACAAAAAGGAAAAAATACTTATAAATATAAACGGTCACGAACATTATCGCATAGCAATACGATCATGAAACCTCATCATGAGCACTATTGTAGCGAGATGATTTTAATGTTACTCTTTCTTTGATGTAAAACAAATCGAGAGACTGTAGTGGCATTGCCTGGCAGGCCATGTCTACCGAGGAAATGGCATGGTGAAGGCAGACGTATCTTAGACTGTGATTTGGCTCATTAGCCAGGCGCGTAGTGAAGTGTGCCACTCGTTGGAATAAAATGAACCTGACTGAAGAAAAAGCCGGTTCCTTATTACAGAAAAAGTGTCGCAGAATGACAAAGGTTCGTTCAGCAGTGAAGAGACACAGGGCAGTTGATATATATATCTACTGAAAATATAGTAACGTTTACACTTTGGAACGTTTTCTCAGATTAATTTAAATCCCACTTTCATATAAAATGCCTTTTTGTTAAAACGTTCCATGTACATTTTTTTTTAAATTTGTATGGGTAATATAATTTTTTATCAATGAAAGGTATATGATAAAATAATATTTATTTATTTCGTATAGATGATACACACTCCTCGGTTCTACATGCTACCATAAAAAAGTGTACCACAAAAACACAAAAACGCGATTTTCTCAGTTCGACCTTAGTGTGGATTGGAACGTTGTAGCATAACTACGTCCAATTTACAAATGAATTAGGACAACATCACATACATCTGGTGCCACGTACTTGGGAAACCAGGTAGATTATACTATTTTATTTTAAATTGTAAAGGACATTCTATTAATGGTCAAAGTGCCAGCCAGAGACATTTTTTGCTATATGCTGTAGTAGGTATGCCCTGAGTGTTTAATGCTATGGCACCAAACCTGTCATTAATCCTTGGCTTTATTTGAGTTCAAAAATGAACATCTTTATAAATTTTCAGTGAATATAATTTTTAGCGATGCCAAATCTTGACATTTGATTCAGGGGGATAACTCCGAACAAAATCTTTTTAGGTCAGCACTTTTATATTTGGAACAAAAGCATTATGAAAGTCTGAGGATCTTATTTATTAAGTGTCCATTATGTTTTTAGAAAATTACAAATAAAAATTGTATGTTTAACAATAGTATAAACGTGAGCCTGCCGAATTAATGTGATACTTACACAAATGATTTTAAGCCTAGCAAGAAAAAGAGTGCCAAGAAAATTGACTGGAGCAGAGATGTATATTAAGATTTTTGTAAATAAATTATTTTATGAATGATAGGTACTGTTGCATTTAAGGTAAACTTCTTCAATACTTTCCAAGGTAGAACATGAAAAAAATCTGATTGGGCTCAGACCAAAGACGACGGGACCAAAAAATTGACTAATTTATACCAATATGGACAGAAATTGTTAACCTTTATCATCATAACAATTTAAAAATAATGTAGTGGATAGTGGATAAACGTTTAATGAAGTAAGTATGACAATAATTTGGCATTAGATTGCCCTTACCAGAAAACCTTGGAGATGAAGGTATATGTAAATTAGTAACTAAAACAGTGAATTGTCATGTTTCTTTGTAAGCCTGTCGCGTATTTTAAAATAAAATTACAACGTAATTAATAAACGACAGAACAAAGGTCCGACGGACGTAAAAATACTGATACGTCACACAAAACAACCTCACGAATGAGAATAAAAATTTGAAATACTTACATAACAAGCCGGGAAATTATCGCCGATATCATATTAATGCTCACATAAGAAAAACTCACTTTAAATAATCACAAAAGTAAACATGACAAAACACAACCATCCAGCGAAAAGTCTAGTCCGCCATGTTGAATTTGCACTGATGTTTTGATCACGTGACCTCACCAATCAATATGACGTAATGCAGCGCCATCTCTTTTTAGTTTAACAAACTAAATTATACATTATAAAGTGATGGTTACAATAGTGAACAAGTTACTTCGATAAGATCACCACAAAATATTTCGCTCACCTTTATGTATGATCAAAAACTTTTTTGATGCGAAATAATAAATATCAGAAGATATTATAAAACTCAAAGTGTTGTTTATATATGGGAACGGTTAAAAATCATTTAAAGCCAAAATAACTATCTCGAATGCAGTATTTATATTTCGATGGTGAAACTTTGATTATAAGGGTAAACCATCCAACCATGCGCTGCTGACTAATAGCATGCTAATAGCTAATATTCTGTATCATCGTCAGTAGGTATTACCTAACTCTAATAAAAGTGAAAGACTATTTTGACTTGATGCGAGTAGCCGAGGATCAATATAAGTGGTGAAAATGTGGAGTGGCCTATGTTCAGCTGTGGACTGAGAAAAGCTGATGATAGTACCTATTTATTACAAAATCTGAGAAAATATTATAATCCTTTTCCTTTTTAAAACATATCGCTTAGTTGAGATTAATTTGAACCTAGTGTGTACTGCCCTAATAAAAAGATACTAAATAGCGCCCTCTAGCTTATTATCACTACACTATAACGTAGAAACTACGTCCTTGCAATCACTTTTATTAGCTGACTAAATTGAAAAGTCTATTTACTACACACATCTGAAAGCAATACATGACCTTTTTAATCTGATAGTATAATTTTAAAGCTATAATCAACCAACAAAATCAAAGAGTGAGGTCTACACGTTCTGTTTCGTAATATTGTGATGACTTTACTGACTAGGCGAGTTGTATGTACGTTACGCAGAGACGTTTTTTGTGTTTTCCACGTAGTTTCCCTTCGCTCAACGAAGAGTGTGACGTGTTGTGCGTTTGAGCGCAGAGTTTCTAGACGATTGTGTAGTTTGTAAAGTGAATAATGTGATTGTGTAGTTCGTTATGGCCTATAAATACCGTGAAGATTTAGTTGGCAAACGATTTCTCTCTGTGAGTGGTGTTACGAAAATTAACGTGAATAAAGTTTCCGAATGGGGATGGAAAGCTGGTGTTATCAGGGCAGCATCGCTCAAAGACTAACAAGAATAAGGAGCTCCAGGTAAAGTCTTGGCATTTTTATAGGGAAAACAATCAATTTCATGGATAGTTTAAGTCATAATTTGCCATAAATATGTCGTTTTTGTCTCAGAATTTGGAAAGATTTCGTTAGGTAACACCTCTATTAGCGCACCTACTTGTAAGATGTAATTTATTTCACTGCCTTGGCTTGACTCCACAATTTCTCTGCTTTATGTGTGAAACTTATCAATGTCATGGCTTATGCCCAAGTTTGTAGATAACTCAGGTACTTACCTACCTATCTTAGATGTATTATGAAGAAGACGTCAACCAGCATAGTAGGTACTATTTATCCACCTAAGTAGGTATTTTCCTGCTTATACAGTAGATACAAGTCAGATTCAGGTCCAAAACTCTTAATTTCCAAGTTGTCGGTAACTACTACACTGAGTGCCACTGGTTTCCAAATGATCAACCTTTTTTTGCAATACTAGGCTAAGGATGATGAGGGTAGGTAAGAGAACGAAGTAGGTTATACGAATCAGATTCTACGGATTCTATTCAGATTTCAGAAATATCAGTAGGTACATCCGTTCTACTACATTCTTGACTACTTATTGCCTAAAGAATGCCTAGGTAGGTAGGTGGGTAGAATTTAATTTTTAATTATTTTACATTTAGGAGGGAGTGCACAGTGAGTGGTCCACTTCGACTTCAGTAGGTACCTACTTAAGTTTGTAGTTGTCTGTAGAAACAAAACTACTTTCAAGGTACCGTCATAGTACCGTTTTTGTTGAATAACTACCTATGGTACCGTAGGTGTGGTAAACGAAGCTAGCTCAATGGGTAAGAAAGCGCCTTCCATGCGGGGGGTCGTGGTTCGAATCCGAGCATGCATCTCTGGATTATTCAAACCTATGTGCGTTTTTCTAAAACATCGTGGGGAAACCTGTACGTTTCGGGTAGTTTCTGAAAATATGATTCACTTGGTCTGGTTCCCCTGTTAAAGGGTTGCGAAGGTCAGATGGCAGTCGCTTCGTTGTAATTACCAGACTCCCCATATTCTGAATCATGGTCTAAGCGTACCATGGGATGCAAAGCGAAAGCTTTGGACGCAACCGGGAACTGCACGCTACGATAAGGAGCAGGATCATCCTACCTAGATTACCTACCTACCATTCGCGTTCCAAATTGAAGTACATAATATGTACTCATTTACATAAATAACTACCTAGTTGTTAATATAATAGATAGGTACCTAACCTAATAACAATCACGTTTTCGATAGAAATAATCGTTCTGTTGACGAAAATGGTCTAGCAATAAATTGATTAATTCAGGTTACTTAATTAATTTCGATTTAATTTTCGATTAACAGCTATTGAAAGCCTTTTGTGTTGTGCTTCGTTTATATCAAAAGGTATAAACGTAAGGGCCCAGTAGGTACTTTGTCCTGTACTAACTAATAAGAGGTACATATAATCTATAATGTACATACGAGTATACGAGTACCACAGATCTGTAACGAGTACCTTTAAAAGCCATTAGGTGTAGGTATCAGAAAGTACCTAAATACCTTCTTTTACAAAGCAACTTCATATTGTACCTACCTGCTGAAGAAAGTTGCAAATGGTTGCAAATGGTTTGGTGTAAGTGGTGACTCTTCTTGAAAAGAGTAATTTTTGTTAGGTTGGAAAAGGAAATACTTACTTTTAACTTCTACTTGATTTGTTTAGGTATTTCATTATGTCCTGTAAATAAATAAGAAATTCGTAGTACATACACAATAGTTAAATCACTTAAAGCCCAAGAACGAGTGAACGAATACTATATGTATCTTGGTTGATTTTTTTGGATTCGTCTAATTGGCCCCGAGTATACATCAGAATAACTATTAAAATATCATCGAAGGCAAAAAATAATAATTAGGCGGAATGATAGTCGTCAAGAGTCATTATTTCGTTACTATCAAAGAAGATTTAAAAGTTTGGTTGGAAAAGAAATATTCAGGAAACAGTAAATAATAGATAACTAGTTACTATTTAGATGCGATTAGGTAGAAAATCGAACGTAACCGAATGCACATGGCGTTGGGTTCATCGACCCCGCTCTCACCGCGTTCGATGCACCGAGCACCGCCGCCGACTGCCCGTGGCCCGTCCGTACCTACGCATCGTTCAACCGCTCCCGACACTGGCCGAATCTCGACGACAGAGACAAAAAGGAAAAATTTACATATAAAATAATAAACGGTCACGAACATTATCGCAGAGCAATCAATCACGTCCTGGATATACTAAAACATGAAACCTAATCATGAGCACTATTGTAGCGAGATGATTTTATGTTACTCTTTCTTTGATGTAAAACAAATCGACGAGACTGTAGTGGCATTGCCTGGCCAGGCCATGTCTACCGAGGAAATGGCATGTTGAAGCAGACGTATCTTAGACTGTGATTAGCTCATTAGCCAGGCGCGTAGTGAAGCTGTGCCACTCGTTGGAATAAAATAAAACTGACTGAAGAGAAAAGCCTAGTTCTTATTACAGAAAAAAGTGTCGCAGAATGAAGAAGGTTTACGTTCAGCAGTGCAGAGACACAGGCAGTTGATTGAAATGGACCCACATTTCATCTCAATCACACATAAGAGATGAGCGATACTCCTTTTTAAAACACATTAGCGATATAGGTATCTCTGATTTCGCGAATGTTTATGGGCGGCGTTGATTACTTTCCATCAGGGGACTCGCTTGTTCGTTTGTCGCCACTAGCTTAAAAAAAGCGTAATTGAAATGAGAAGTACCAGTACCTATACTAACTATGGTATGCTGCTACCCGTAATGTGCTGCGTATTGTCTTCATAATATCGTTACCTATCATATTAAAAGTGATAGAGAAACGAAGCGACCTCATTATCAGGAGAACTTTGATCTTCTCGACCAGGCATTGTTGTTTGTTGGAGGGTAATGAATAAAATTAATCGTTTATTCTTAACGTATGATAGCATCACAGTACGTAAATAGTCTAGGTACCTATGTAGGTCGGAGGTACTCTGTCTGCTTTGCTTGTCTCAAACTCTACTAAGGCTGGATTCGACCAATCTTTATCCGTGGATAAATCTATGGTATAAAGTCAGATTTGTATAGAATAACAGCGCTATACCATAGATGTATTATCGGAATAAGGATGGTCGAATCGGCCCTAAGCAAAATATCGGTTTTTTGTGCGTTGATGAGAATTCATGAACAATTGACAGAAAATGAGCTACCAATAATTGATAATAGGTATAACAGAAGGCACAATTAAATGATCTACTAATCGACCGTAAATTATTTATTATCATCACGTTTGTTTGTTATCAGACTTCAACCTAAGTCTATTCAGAGCAATACCACAGATAAGATAACTATGTAGGTATTTGGCGGCAAACTGAGTTTGTTTTAGCATTACCAACTCCGCTAGCAATTGTCACTGCAAGTACAGTTATCTACCAGTTTAGTAAACGCTATCACGGAACTCGTGGACAGTCAAGACACAAAACATTCAAAATCAAGTGGCACGACAAAAGCGAGCTCGCTGCGATGCGCCCATTCCTGCATCGCTCACCGTTTATAAATAGACGACATATCTTTGTATTGCACTGCTCTCCTGGCGAGTGAGGAACGCCAGACCAACTTTAACGCAACTGAAAGCTAGCTATTATAACTACGCACACGTTATTTGTTTATGTTGCCTACACGAAGACTGGTTTCTCTTGAAGCACCAGTTTCGATTAGCGGGTTGGTTCGTCAGGTTTATGGCGACGAGGTCTCCTTTGCTTTGCAATTTGAACCCATTCGTGTTATATTTCGATAATGTCTAAATAAGATGAAATTTCATTTTAAAAAATGCACGCATTGCGCATCATATCTTAGAATTTGTATCTTATAACAATACATAAGAATAATAAGCGTATGGGCCTATCAGAGACACAAGCGAGGAATACCCTATTCGTATGAATCATGAGCTTTATGAACCAGGAATCGATCGTCAGATTCATCTAGTCGCAACGTCTCAGATGGATATAACGTGATGAGAGAATGGAAAAAAAACAGAGCACCATTGAAAATAATGACCGACAGGAAACCGTAGCAGAAGAGACCAAAAGGAAAGTTTCAGGAGAGATGGTGCGATTGTACCCAACGATCAAGGTGATGAAAAAGTATGAGAAATTGAGACGCAGAGAACATCGCGCTTGGCAGTCCATAGTAGAAGAGGTCAAGACCCACAAAGGGTTGCAGCGTCGAAGAAAGTTAGTAAGTATAATGAGGTCATATGGCGGCTGTCCCATTTAATTAATACCTACTACTGTAGGTACAGCATAGCCGCCTCGAACGAGGGCCCAGGGTCCGGCCGGGCGAGGTTCAGAAGGTCGCAAAAAATATAGGATTGAGCCCAGCGGACAAGGGTTGGGATATTTATATACTAGAACGTGCCATATTCTTTGAGTTAACTGGGCTAAAAAATTGTCGAGGTGAAATATTCACAGCTTGGGCTTGTCATTGTATTAAATGTAGACGACTCAAGTCAAGTCAAAGAAATAATAGTCAGAATTCTTAAAATTTGATATTTATCGTAGCCAAACGTTTTAAATATGTCATCAGCCTCAAAGATCGTCATAAGAATGCCAACAATTGCCGTAATCATTTTACTGAGTTATCGCCATCATCATCATAATCGTCCACATGTAATTTTATCGAAATAGGTATTTTGTTTCGTCGTGAGTTAAATTTACCATTTATTATTTCCTTCATTAGTGAATTATTAATTCTTAAAAGATTAAGGTTGGTTCGATTGTGATTTCAAACGGAAGACTAGCCCCGATAGCAATTTAATGGTATTCTAATTGAAAGGCTAGGCAGACGAACGTTTGTCTCTTCGATTGCTGCCAATTGCCATGTCTTACATTGTAGTTAACAGAGCGGAACTATTTTAAGCCCGACAGGTGACTGCATGTCTGAAATGTGAGGACAATGATTGAAATTCGATCACAAAATCATCTGAAATATTTTCAATACCATTTATTGTCCTCAATATTTCTTACAATAATTTTCCTTCGTGATTTTGTCCCTGAGAACGAGAAAGATCATAGTTATTCTTCAATACTGATCTATCCATTGAATCGTCCTTTAATAGTAAATATCGCTTAACTGTTGGACCAGACATCATGAATGTTTTGTTGGTAAAGGAAGATACATACTACTAAGGAAATGAGGACGACCTTCGGCAGGTCTTTGTTGGATCGTGTGGGACTATAATAACTATCGTCCGAGAACAATTCAACTCAAGTCGACCAAGCAATTATGAGAGAATTGACATCAGTATGTACGAGTATGTAGGTACCTACTTTATCACAATCACAAGGTATTGTGAACGTACAACATGCGTTTGCTATCGACATATGTGTAAAACACGCTAAACTTGACGTAAAACGTAATGGTGGTGCAGATGTTAAAATTTGTCCGGTGTTATAATAATATGGGTTAGGTACTTTTTCGTAGCTCTCGGGTTCGCATTGGCAGACGATATAGACGTATTCGAGGAATGGCTGTGTAACGATTGAATGAAATAGGTAGAAGATACTCGTTCGTAGTTGTTCTACACTGAGCTTCTTGGTATGGACTTGGACTATACAAGGAATATTTTTCCTCTCTCCGACTTCAATCTTACCGTGTTAGAAAATTCTGAGGAAAACTTAGAGAAAGAAGTCTAGGGATTTATTTAGGTTAAAAAAGTGCTGAACTGAAACTTGTCAAATGTTATCATCGCTCGTGATTCGTGTTGCCTATTGCCTGTACCGCAGATCGCAGCATACAGTAAAGACAAAAGTTTTAACCAGTCGCTCTGTCTAAGAACTTTCTTGGAGATAAATTTTGAAATAAAATTATCCGGAAAATTACTGAGTTGTGTTACTCAGTGGGCGATGTCTCTCGAAGGTCTGAATTTAAGGGCCACGTACGAGTCCTTGTAGACAGGGAATTGGCAACGATATCAGGTTGGAACTTGGAAGCCCATGATTTACACATATGCCGAGATGAGTTTGTGGGTGAACTGGGTGTGATATAATGAAGACATGAATCGTGTGCCTTTTGTATGACACTAATAAAAGGAAATGAATAATAACAGTAAATAAATAATTTATTTGCCATTAAGTTACAATCAGAAAACGTATTAGCGAACTCTGCACTAAGCTTGGCTTGTATCGCAGAGTCCAGATGAGTTCATGAAGTTTTTAAACGTATGTGACTTCCGAACAGAATGCGGCCACAGAAGATGTAAATAAGCAATGAAAGTAGATCAAATAGGAATGCTACTCGTATAGTCGTATCATACAGCTGATAGCGAGTTGTGCAAGTGGCGTGTAGCACAAAGATGGTAGGGCGCGGGGGGAACTAGGTCGGAGGGGAGAGAGGGGAGCCCTTAGGCCACTTATCAAGCGCGCCACGGCTAGCGGGGAAAGCTTGTCTCTTGAATTTTTTGTCGGTTTGTACTCTGTGGCGTACCATCATTTGGCGTAGATGACTACTTTTGTGACTTCACATTTTTGAGGTAAAAATCTTCGACATTCGTTGTAACTTCGTAGCATTTTAGACTGTTGTTGCCAATAGATCACAAAAAATTGATGATAATACTCATAATTGCAAATATTTAAGTTATCTATCTTTTTCAAATATTCGGCGTTGAACCTCTAGACAAGGTATTAAAATCAGTCAAGATTTAATTGCTTGTCAATGAATTCGATTCTTCTTTAAAATGAATATTGGTTTACCACGTCGAGATATATATGGTAACTAGGCTCGTTTAATTTATCATTCAAATTGAAATGTAACAACAACTTGTAGAAGTGAAAACAGACGTCTTGCGTGGGACTGATTCCATCTGTCTCGAGGCCAGTTTAAATAGAACCGGCTGATGAACAAGTTAGCTAAATGGATATACGTACTGCTATATTTCATCTGAGGCCTTTACTTGTGAAACTTAGTAACTTTGTTTTGTTTATGTTCATTAGGAAGATGCGTAACTAAAACAGCCCATCCGGTCGCATACGAATACTAAGCAACATCATTTAAAAGTTCTATGGAATCGTACAAGATGAAAAATTGCTTTTCGAGCTTCAAAATGAAAGAAGCAGACACATTATAATGTGTCTCCTCCTCCTCCTACCTACCCTATTTGATGCAGGCAAGTCTCAGTTACTTTCGTAGGTTGTGAAGCCACCCTAAGACCTTAATCTAGCATCCTAGTCATTAAACTAGCATTTACCGAACCTAAGAGGGGCCAAATGCGTCCGAAGCACGGAGATGCTGGTGACCCCATTTCACTCCCTACACTTGCGTTGCTTCATTTCAGTAATGGTTGCTGAATTGTTTCATCGATAATGCGTCACGGATAAATTGTGTAATGTTGATGTAGTATGTATCGAACGCCAAAAAGTTACAAGCAAAAATGTATGTCTAATAATGTAGCGCAATAAAAAAAAAAAGAATTAGTTTCTGCGAACTTTAGAAACCGCTGATTCTTTATAAGTAATTTTATTGTACGAAGTGTTCGAAGTTCGAACACGTTTGGTACCCACTTATACGTTTAATTTAAATGCAGAATTATTTCGGTCAAAATGCTCGTGTATAAGCATCGGACGTTATCACGTCGTAAACAAACGATGCACGAGTAGGTGTCATTCCGACAATATTGACTCCGCTTTTAAGGTGCTGTGACCTCGCCGGCCCTTTGCAACCTGTGCGGCCCCTACCTCAGCCTCAGTGCCATCGACCAAAATAACAAACCTGTTCTCATGAGAGCAATGTTTACCTACGCTGAAACGAACTTTTATTTTGACGATGTTATTTTATCTAAATTAACGTGTCTTTACATGAGAGAGTGCGGGGTAAACTTCGAATATGATATTCTTTTTTGGAGCGAAGAAAAATTTTTGTTTCATTTCAAAATAAAAAAATACATCAGAACTATGTAACGACACAGTTAAATAAATCGTATGTTTTTTACGTTACGATGAAGTTGAGTGAGAGAAAAACCCGATATAAGTTACATTACATTTAGATTATTTAAACGATTACTACATTGAAATAATCTAAATGTAACAATGACTGGCTAAAATGAACCAGTACATAGTTACCAATTATATTTTTACGTATTTGATATTTCTATTTAATTTTTTGCTATTAGCATTTTTGTGACAATTAACGACTAGATGAGAATATACAAGTACCAACCTATATCGATAAAACACCTGGAGCCCAATTTTCGTGCTCGTGATATTTATTTTCATACGACATATATCACTAAAACATAGTTTTTTTGTATAATTTTTAAGTGATATCCGCCATGTTTTTGAAATGTTACAAACCCAATTCTCGTGCTCGTGATATTTTGAAAACATGGCGGATATCACCTGAAAACCATGCAAAAAACTATGTTTTCGTGATATATGTCTGTCTATGATGATAAATGTCACGAGCCTGAGAATTGGGCTCCAGATTGGTGCACTGAAGTGATGACCTAATTTTTGCCATATGTAAAAATCCAAACAAGTCGATTTTACCATTTGTTGAAGTTTGATAGCATATTGGATCTGTCATAAAACCCTAGACTGAGATTTTATCCTGTCTAGTTTCTACTCGTCATTAGCCTATGTGTTTGTTCGTAGTTTCGTACCTACTCGTCGTATTGATGGGGCTTCTGAGTCTAATGGGAATTTACGAGCTAAAATCAGTACATAGTTGGATACGTTGGCCGTGTGGTCCCCGGCAGAGTAGAATAGGCCGCCCTCTTTCTTACCGAGGTGTCGTAAAAGGCGACTAAGGTAAAGCTGCTGGCATGATCATCTGCACCCAGAGAAGGAAAACTCTGCATTTATATCAAAACCCTCGCCAACCCGTCTGCCAAGCGTGGTGAGTATGGCAATTACCTCTCATGTGATTGAGGGAGGCCCGTGCCCCAGCAGTGGGAACTTAAATGGGCTGACGATGATGGATAGTGTCTGGATGCGAAATGTGAATAATGCTGTGTCCAGCAAATCTATACAAAAAGAAATCTGTTCTTACATATAACGTCGAGGTTAATTGTGTTCAGTTTACTGATGAAGTACGTACTGCGTCATCCATTTCCCCTATTACGGCTAACAGATTACATTATCAGCTAAAGAAATGCTCCATTTAATTAGATTTTCCACTTTACAACCACGCTTCTTTCTTGTTAGTCCATGAACCATTGTTTGATGGCTGAACAAAGACATTCGATACGTCGAACGTTAGTATGCGGGTGTCACTATGTATTTCTTTGTGATTCGCTCACAGGTGTAGGTAGTCATTAGCAGACTCGCGATTGTACATAGTTATTTTATTGCAACTCTCATGATTCATTCGTTAGCATTTGCGAGTTGACCTTTGCTGACGAAGCTGTATTTTCTGTTCTGATTCGATAACATAACATTACTGCGAACTGAATTTTCCATCATCCACTTGTCGTCATTATTATTATTTAGGTATATGAATCTATTTATGATAGTGGGAGTGCGATGGTATGTGTTCTAGTTCTTGAATACGAACTTCTCAGTCGCACACGTCGGTATGTGATGCACAAGGAAGATTGGAAATAGCTTACCTCCCAATTTCCAGCCGACCCAAATACTCGATGCTTATTAGTTACACTTCTGACGCGGAAACGTGTAGGTAATCGTAATCAATTGCCGTATTTATTATGACATGTTAACCAGGAAACTACAAGTAGCAAAATACCTAGAATTTACTGCGAGAAGTCGAAAACGCAACGAAGGATTTGTATCTGTGCCTAGTTTATGAATTGTTGAATGGATATTATTACTCGTGAGCAGCATAAATATCGCTCGCGCGAGAACTACTGCCAGGTATATAAATTATTATGACATCATTCCGCCCTACGCATTCTGTATATCTTTGCATAACGTGACCCTTATCATCAGGCACAGTACGAACCTTCGTCGTTTTGAAAAGCTCAAATCAGGTTTACTTTTGCCTCTCAGGGTGGAATATTTTAAGTAAATAACACACTTAAATTTCATCTCGTGTTCAGGCGGGACTCGACCCACTCCTTCCACAATCCGAGTGAATGTTCTACCAATTAGACCACTGAACGCGTTACTAAGCCGACGAAATTTGTAAGTGCTTGATTCGACATGAGCTGTCGATAGTCTCATCAATATTGTAGGTATATTTACAATATCTATATAGTGGTCTAATTGGTAGAACATTCACCTGGATTGTGGAAGGTGTGGGTTCGAGTCCCGCCTGAACACGAGATTTTTAAGTGTTATTTACTTAAGAATAAATTGCAAAAGATTGCTATAAAAATATCAACTATGGCATATTTTACTTGAGCATTTTAAGTGTGCTCGCAACGCAAGTCGCAATCCAATCTACTTCCGTTGTTGCCGCTTGTTATTATTTCATTACGCCCCAGCACCGCACAACATAAACATTACTTTTTGTTAATCGCCAATGAAAAACGAAGGTTATGTGAATTTCAACTTTACGACGCATTCAACCTGTCAGTTCTGATTCTGTAATTTGTGGTTATGAATCGGCTTCGGTCGTCTACAGTACACCCAAGGACTCGGCAGTAGGTATCGATTCTGGCGCTTTGTATTCAGCAGATCCGTGGGACACGACGACGCCGGTCACGCACCACCTCCGTCGTCCGTGTCTCGCTTGCCCTGCATTTTTATGTCCGGAACCCATTCTTTACGTAATACCGGGAAGCAACTCAAGCAACTGATGAAGCGTTTCTTAAAAATCTGCAAAAAAGCTGGCTGAAATGATTTTACTGATTATTCCCCACCATGTTCGTGGATGTGCAGAAAAAAATAAAGATATTTAATCGATTCAGTTTAAATATAGGCAATGTTTCCTAGAGGAGTGTTTTAAAGAAACAGGTCATTAGAGTTTCATGATCCAACCTCGCCCTATTCTACCCTAACTTTGACCATGTTTAATTTTGATTACGACTCACGGACTCTCTTTGGTATTAGAGAATATTAGTTGCATACAATTTAAAAGTAAAACCTAAATAAATATGTCATTCATTACTAATATCTGTTGCTTGACTATGTCATCGTATCTTCCGTATTATAGAGACTATGTAGTTGCATACCATTTAATAGGTACATAAAGAGTAAGCAAAACCTAACTAAATAAACCATTCATAACTATTTTATGTTGTTTGACAATGTCGTCGCTTCCGCCACATCATATTAGGGTTTACTCGTATTTTAATACTACGGAAGTGTATAGTCCGTACTAAGCGCTACGCAAACTCCTTTCTGATGCGAACAGTCAAGGAGTGGAACTCTTTTCCCGCCGATGTATGTCCTGAACATTATAACCTGGGTGAATAGGCTTTTCACGGGTAAGCATGGTCCACTTTGGACCTCATCTTCACTTAACATCAGATGAGATTGAGGTCAAATGCTTGTCTGTCGTATAATAAAATAAAAGTGTCTGTATTTCTCGAGTTGATACTTCGATAGCCATGTAAAGCAAGACATTTGTATGTTTTTAATGAAGTATGTAGTACCTAAGTAGTACATAATTCTAAAATTATAGGCTAATGAAATAAGTTTAGCCTTGATCGAAGAGTACAAGGGCAAGGGAACGTTATCTTAAACATAACAAATCCACTCAGTGTCGGAAGTCACTGGTACATTTCCAGTAATTTGTCGAATAACTAAACATAATGGTGTCTCCTCGTAAAAATATTTCTATGAAAAGTCAGACGATAAACCATTGTAAAACTGTTAAGTGCCAGGAATCTCAGTGGTCGACGCGAAGCAGGAAGACTGCTGGGCACGCGACGACGTCTAACGGAGCGTGACACGAGAAATTAACTGTTATTTATACCAACAGCGACCACTAGCCCGTTTAAATAACCTGTTACAACATTGACGAAAGTATTTCGCCATCGATTTCAGATTATGCGGACGCTAATGCCCGTAATTTCACTTTGACAAGCTATTTTAGGCAAGGGTGCTTGCTCTGTGAATAACCTTTAACAAACTTCACAGTGAAGGCTATTTCATGCTTAAATGTGGGGACTCGTCAGCTTAGCTTCACTTAGATCGTTTGGTTTCAACTAGGTTTAAAAAACAAACTAGTACGCTAGACCCGCCTTGATTACATCTTTTACATCATATGTGGCAGTAAGGAATCTGATACTCGTATATCGTACATTCTTGAAACAGCGTGACTTCCACTAGTATTAAATACTGTTATGTTTGGTTCTTGATTTTATAGCACCAATACTGTTTAGGGTTGGACTTTTCAGTTAGTTTTTGTGTTTCACGATGCTATGTAGCACCATGGCCAGCCATGACCGTCGGCCTTGGACGGTGAGCGGTTCAGACTGAAGGTTCATTTCAAAGGTTTCTCGCGAGTATTTCACAACAGCGTCTGCGCACTTGAGCGCTGATTTTTAAAATTGCCGCTTCCAATTTACTTTAAGATGTAATTTGTGGCAGTTTGGTTATTATTTTGTGCTATTATCAGTCATCTATGTAGCATGGCGAAGCATGTGTCTCTCTAATTTGTTTGCGGTTGAACAAAGTCGAAAAAAAATCTAAGATTTCTTATTTATAAATAAATGTTCTGATGCGTGAAATATAAAACCATTCTTAAACTGTTACATCAATTAAAAAAAACTAGTTTTCAATTCAAGATATTTCAAGAGGTATTTTGAGAAACAAATGCAAGTTATGATAAGGCAAACGGAGTGTAATAAAGATACCCACTTGAAACACCAAAATAAATTTATGCGTAAGATCGGCATATTATTTAAAAATTCTTAGGTGTGTTGGGATATTTGTAGTAAAATGCAATAACATTATCTGATCTGGAAAGCAGTTTTGCACCTCATTTGGTGCTTCGGAATAGAGTTTAGTTTCATACGACACTGCGCCATAAAATCGGCTATAAGATTTTTTTATTGCTCTGTGATCAGTAATTACATCTTTTTTATTACGTTGCTAATAAAATAATGTAAAATACAAAATTTCTGCACCTTATCCCGGCCAGACCTAAACCGTCACTGGCCCCGGCTCCAGCGCCGCGTGTACTTGACGATGGCAATTACGTAACGCCCGACAAGCCGTGCTAATGAAACCCCACACTAATTAAATTTGCTGAATAAGCTATCTCTATACACGCCTCTGTGCCAACTTATCGGTCCTCAAAATGAGACGTGTCATTAGAACTCCTGGTAATTGATCTCTTGTTTCTTTCAAGCTTAGTCGCCTAATGACGACGATAAGAGGATAAGCTGAGTTGAAGTCTTCCTGTAATCTTTGGATTTGCGTCAGTTTTTTTACGCCAGTGATGTATGTTTAAATGTTTCCCGATTTCTTATCCGAGGCAGACAGTGCCTATCTAGTATAAGTCTGCGAGATACTAGAGCTAAATGTGTTTTTAATGGTCGCAAAAGAACTTTTTAACATTATTTTTCAACTTCTTAAAGCTCACTATGATTTATTAATGTTTTGCAATGATACGAATAAGCTCACTAGCTTTTTATTTAACGAAATTTTGGATGGAAACATAAAAAGGTGCAACTTTATACTAGTTTTTCAACTCCTTTCTCCTGTTAACCTTCGGTGATTAAAATAACCTTTAAAATTATAAATGGGATTTCTATGATAATGATACTGGACGTGAAATGAAAGTGACTGTTATATAATATTCGCAAAAAGATAATGTAGTACATACAAATGATCAACATGCCGCTTGTTTGCAAATTGTAGATGTTACTTAGCCGCAAATAACGGACACCTGCGCAGTGTGAAGTTATTTTTACATTACACACCGCAGCGGGAGGTTGGAATAATTAAACGATTCAAATCAGAGCTTTTACTGAAGTTTTATTTATCATTTATTAAGGAAATTCTTATAGACTCATTGCCTGTGAAGAAAGTTTTGACATAGTGTAAAATGAAATAAAATGAAATGAAATATTTATAACGCTGGATTCCATTTAATACATCAAGTTTAACCGATTTTTATAATGCGAACTAGATGTCATTACAATATCCTCAAAGATGGTAATTGATATTAGCTGCAAAAGATCTCTCAATCTTGCCTAAAAATCTCTAGGCCCTAGACTAAAGCTATCAGAAACAAATGACGGCAACTAAAAATTTGTATGGTAATTCAAATTTTATTTCCTAGAATCATACAAGGACATTTCCGAACATTGCAACTAAGCATTGTACTGAGCAGTTACGTTCACTAGACAGTACTTACTTTTCGAATAATTCCGTCTCTCCGAGTGTTTATGTCTTATTGTTTGTCTGTGATATCAGCTTCACAACACAACCGTTGTTTTATCACGCAACCGACTATAAATAGCGGAGTGTACTGCGCGCGTCATTCAAATACTACTTTATTAAGATGTATGTGTATAATGTCTAGGAATGTACTCTATTGCGAATTCATTCTTTTACGAGTAAGATTTATTTCGCCTTGTGACAGCCAAAATCATTGTTGGTATTTCCTTAAAGTTTTTATAGAACTGGAGCCCAATTCTCGTGCTCGTGACATTTATTTTCATGCGACATATATCACTAAAACATAGTTTTTTTGTATAGTTTTCAGGTGATATCCGAAATGTTTTTTTCATATCGAAATCCCGAGAATTAGGCTCCAAAGCTTCAAATATTGTGATTTGAATTCAATGAACTTTTTACCTATTGTACTCATCAATGTACCCACTCAACATTTGTCCAAATGATTGTATCATTTGTCATGCAATCGTATTACTTATATATTTTGGCATAGTATTTCGTTGTATGCTTAATTTTAGTAAGCACTACGTCTTATCAGTGTCAAATTACAATATTCACTTATGCATGTCGAATCTGTATGCCTTTCAAGTTATGGAAATCTTTTCAGTGATATACTCGTAGATACGTATGACTTCAATGTCTGGGACATTGACCGTGTTTCATTGTGCATTACAAATAACAAGTTCAAAGATAACAACTAGATAGATAAAATAATAAAATGCACTTATTATAATTATGAACGCTGCATACTACCTACCTACTAAATAAAAGATCCGCAAGTATAACGTAATTCAGAAGTGAGAATTCAGTAAGTGCCAATAATCACACTATGTTAGGTATATCTACCAAAAAGTACGGATTATTTTGTTACCTTCTAGAGCATAAAGATTTTCAAGCGAATCTTGTCGCATTATGCCTCGTTCAACCGGTTGTAGCCACTTACCGAAAGCTATTTAGAGAATGGGGCCAATCCTTTATTAATCGTCTTGGCTTGACCCCCACAGGCGGAATACCAAGACGGGCTGTATATTTTAGCTATGTCATTTATTTGTTCTAGATCAGAATCAGTTAGTTATTCAATCTTTATTTCTTTCTTCAAATGAACTGGAGGAACTTCATAGCATTCGATTTTTGTACTTTGTCGACCTGTTTGAGCTTTGATGGCGCCGCTTTTGTGAGTTCACTAGATCTTATCTGAATCAGATCGTCTCCTAGCTGATGTGCTAGTTTAGATGCCTTGTTTGACTGGATTCTGGAAAGTTAAATAAACTGCTTCAATTTAAAAAAAAACTATAATTACTTGTGCAGAAAATTTCATCTCACCCTTATTCATGGTTCCCAAAGCGTAACGTGAATTTTGGGATTACCTTAGTCTACATTCGGTAGTGGACTTGAGTGGACTTATGTACTGACATATGATCAGACATGTCATGCAGGTGTTTTTGGTTAAGCTTGTAATCCAATGTCTTTAGACCCTAAGACTTGTCCAATTCTTACGTGCGATTGAGATACCAATACGCAATCGTTTGTTGTGGTTGGTGTTTATTTGTCGTTTTCTGGTTTCGCGGCTTGCCTAATCAGGGCATGCGATAGTTGGCTATGAATATATAGAATGGCTGTACGCTTGGATGCATGCAGTACCTATAGGCTGTTGTGCAACTCGACAACTCGGGTTCAATCTACGGAACCGGTCGCGCCGCGTCCGGTCCTTCCTCCGCGGCAGGGCTGCTTCGGATCACTTTCACAATTTTATTGCCCGACCGCTCTGTTTCCGTACTTTAAATGAGATATTTACTGCGTAGGAAATTCGTTCATCATGTCCGATTCTTCAGTGAGAATTTTTGGAATCAAAGTCATTGTGACTATACATAAATGTTCTCATGTTTAACGGTTACCGTTTCTTTTAGGAAATAAATTATTTATTTACCAAAAAGTTTTTCTCAGGTTAGAAAAAGAGTTGTGTTAAAACGCCGTCGACGGTTTGATAAAAATAAACTTTTTTAACTTTATCAAAGAACGAATTATAATTACGTTGCCTAGAAACAATTTAAACTTCGTTGAAAGTCCATTGAGTAACGGCACGTCGGCCACACCTGCCGCGTTGTCAAAGGTTTTTTTATCGCTTAAAATGTAATTAACTTGTCCGCAAAAACGCCAGTGTCGTGCTGAACTGTAGCGGTTTGTCCACCTAACTAACCTTTTAATTGGTCCTCCACGCTGAAGCCGCAATATGCACTTGAAGAATTTTCTCCACAAAAAGGGTATTAGTTAATTGGATTTTTTACGGAAGCATTTACCCTAGTTAGATGTTTCGAAATTGAGTTTAGAATAACCATTATGTCAAATTTTCAATTAATAAAACGTAAAATTAAGTGATTGTAAAATCATTAGAGAGATGTGTCTAGCTCTCGTTGTCACTTTCGTTTCGTATAGCATGCATTTTCGCACGTGTCCCATATATTTATCTGAAAAATTAAATATTTGAATAACAAACCAAGGTATTCTTATTTAGTAACCTTTTGAAGCTTTGTTTGACTTTGCTTCCGCTTCCGCTTAGCGCTTCCAGGATATGGCAAGTCTAGTAATTAAAATGAGCCTTTACCGTCTGACCTTAGCAACCCTTAGACAGTAACCAGACCAAGTAGATCATGGTTACACGGTTAGAATCATCATCTCAACCACAACCACATTGAGTTTCATCTACGAAGAGAAATTATGCAAACCTGCAAGTTTCCTCACGATGCAATGCTTTTAGACACCTTCGAGATAGTGGTATAAAATCCGCACTATCAAATACTAGGTCTTATGTATTTGAAAAATTTAGAAGGATGCTCGAATTCGAATTTATAAGGTGCACGTTCTTATCCACTGAGCCACCATATCGCAGCGACCAAAATTTTGTGATCATCACAGTCAACAAGAAAGATTACGCAATGACGAATTTAATGGAAACTATCATGGTAAAAATAGAAAGTATTAGAAAGTAATACTGATAGACATTAGCAATAAGAGTAGTCAATGGCATTTGGTAGTGGAATTAGAAATCTGTCACACAGTATTGAAATAAATCTTCGTATTGAAATAAATAAACTATGACATGATGTTCAAAGGATGATGATTAAGATGATACATAATTTCCTCAGTCTCTATCTTTAGCATTGGCTCCTTTCCAACCTCAACTTCAACGTTATTTAAAAAAACTTAAATCCTCCTTAGATATTGAAACAATGAACAGTTTTCAATAAGAATGATCATAACACGATAAAATTGAGAACTTAAGGAAACTTTGCTTTAATCTCATTGTCTTCATTTGAAAAACTGGCGTAAGTCGTGATGATAAAGGTACTCGTCCCAATGGCTCTTAGTGAACCAGCGCTAAGGAGGTCAAGGGATTCGAACAACAAGGAAAATTGTTGAATGTCGTATAAAACACGTTTTAACCACGTAGTGGCGTTACAGGTATAAACGTAGTTAAATTATGTACTTTTGGCTGTGATTTTGAATGGAATAAATTATCATTAAAAATTTGAAATAGGCAGTCATCGTTTTGTTTCTCAGAATTGATATTGCGGTAAAAATATTCATAGTACATTTCAGTACTTACAAGCGAATTTTACAAAGCTTATTTAAATGTAAGTCAGACTTAGTATAATTAGCATATTGACGGATTCTCCGTTGTTCTTATTCGGTAAGTTGGAAAATTGTAAATTTGTATATATTCTGGAATAATACACTACAAGCGATAAGTCTTATTGTTATGTATTTTGGTGTTGATATGTACTCGAAAGTATGTAGCGAGAAAATCCTGATTGATGTAAATTTAAGTAAACACAGGATAATGATAGATAGATAGTCTGCTGTAGGTTACTCTAATCTTCATGTAGATACTCGTGTCCGAGGTAGAAAAACTCAAACTTATTCTAATTGCTAAGCTAATCTCTAAACCATTAAAATATGTTAGTCAACAAATGTACCTTTAGTTGCTATCTCACGTTATGATATGTTTGATGGTAACAGCCTAATATTCACTCCTCTTTTGAAAATGTGAGCATCATTGCCGAGGTCTAACTTTCCTGATCACTACAATATGGACATCTTTGAGGTAAGAGTGAACAGGCATCTTTTAGACAAACGCGTATCATCTTACACCTCATCGTCGCTTTCCATCAACAGCGATTGTGGTCAAACGTTAGCCTATAGTCCAAAAACAAAACTGATCTGTTTTGATCTCTTCACTTTGTGCAATTGTACTTTGTGTAAGATACAATTCGGAAGTTCTCAGACAGCCTACAGTAAATCAAATGGTTCCTTATTTCGCGGCAATACGGACGTGGAGGCATAACTTATGTTTGTGCAAACAATTATCACGTTTGCCGATGCTGGCGTGAGATCAAACGTCGTTTACGCAATCAGCCATTTGCTGTGCCATTTCGGTCGGCTGCATTCGCTGCTTATGCAATTCTTACCTAGGCTTGCCTGCACCTCGCCCGGCGCTATGGAAACATTGCAGCGAGAAATCAATTAATATTATTATTACTTATTAACATACGATATAAGTACTAAGTACAGTTTCTAAATTCTAATTTTAACCTTTGCTTATTGTTTTGTTTTACTTGTTCGCTCACTAAAGGCAAATAATATATTGGCATCCTTCTGCGTGGGAGGGCCTAGTGACCCGTAACACAGGTTCTTTAAACCTATAACAGGCACCAGCCACTCACACCCGAGGACCCTGTATAATAAACAAGTATAATAATGTACTTATAAGCTACCGATGTAATGGCCTTTTGTGATGATGGAAATAAACTATATTATTATTATTATTATTACAGCCGCACATCAGATTGTGTACTTTTGCCAGATTGTAGTAACCTGACGTGTGGCTGTCTGTAAATTTATTTATAACTGTTTGATTTCTTGTTTTTTTTTATTGCGAATAATAGGCAGACGAGCATGCGGCCCATCTGATGGTAAATGGTAACCGCCGCTCATAGACATCAAGAATGCCGGAGCACAGTCATGCCACTGCCTACCGTGAAAGAAGAACTCTTTATTCTATTTTTTTTCTTTCTCTTGCGTGTAAAATCGTGATTATTCGAATGCAATACATGATTTCCGATTGTATGGTACCAAATATCATTAATCTGTATTTGATACTCCGCTACTTGAGTTGTTAAAGCATCTTTTCTTACTGACTTGAAAAAAGGTTCAACGTTTGACTCGTATGTTTAGCCCAATTACATTTTTAGGTATCACAAAATTAAAATGAATTATGTAGCCTTAAATGTAATGTAATTAAATAAGTATCTATATCTACTTCAATATCTACTTATTTTTATGTGACGTTATAAAGTATAATTTTTCACTTTTTAGTTATTTAGTTTTTTATGTCGGTTTTTTTTCTATTTACTATCGTAGTTTATATTGATCTACTACTGTCTGTAATACGTTGAGCTATAAGATGTTGTTAAAGCCACTGTAATTTGTGTCATTCGTAATGATAACTCTTATCATTATTTATCAAAACGGCTGGTTTTTTAGGACTTATATAAAATACGGTGTCTCTTAATGTTTAAATAGTATAATAAATCTATGAGTTTAATGCTTATGAAAAGCATCGATGCATTAATCATTCATTAGGTACATTGTTTGCATTATTTGCCAATCCTTTGATAAGATAAAATTCGTCATATGCCTAGAAAGGTACATCGTATAAATAGACATTATTCGCTTGGAACCCTTTTCTTAAAAGTAAATTAATGACAGAATGCCCTAGTTAGTTGTCATCTACTTTGAATTAATTAGGAAAATTACCTATTAGGCTGTTGTCTATAATAATAAAGTTGATTGTATCCAGGATCCCATTTTATATTATCTGCCTGGATCCATTTTCAAGAAAGTATGGAAACATGACTAACTGCACAGTGGTGCACTGACCTCGACTCGCATTCTTTTTCCCTTTTTTTAAGTCATGTGACTAGATATTTTATTGTTCGATAGTGATATCGCGTTATCGCCTATGTACCATCGGCCTTGCAAAAACGGTTACGCCATTAGGCGGTTCGCGAACGCGGTCATCGACCCCTCGCGTGAGAGAGCCTTGCTCTGTCTGTCACTTTCTTATAATTTGAATAGGACTGCTAAATAAGTAACCAAATGTATTGAAATTCTCGCAGAAGGTCGGCGAGCGTCGCGTCTGGCGAATTCAGAAAGGTTTAAATTTAAGCTATTGTTCCAAACTTAATGATGTCTATGGGGATTTCAATTTTGATTGTACCTTGTCTGGTCTTATTATTTGCGTGGCAGTACTGTCTCATTTATCTTTCATTATTGAGTAAGCACCTACCACTCTCATCTCTGAGCAAGTAAACAACGTTTTAACTCCCATGATAGAATACACACTCTCAATTTACTCGTAGGCCGTATTACGATTAAGTTTAATCCAAACGTGAAATAAAAAAAAGTAGGTACAATTTTAAGAACAAACGCTCTAGGTAAAATCTGTACTTGTTTATTTTTCCCGTGCCCTTGTCATTCTGAAGTCTCAACCGCCAGCCTCACCATGGATAGTTGTAAATTGTAATAAAACACGCCATTAGTCTGTCTGTCACGTCCACACGTTACTAAATATTTGCTAGTCTCGCGACGTATTCGTACGATGCGCGCTGTGACATGTGCCACTGGCAACAATACTGCTTAGAACTTGGGTTAGCATTTTCTGAATATTTAAGCCACGTTTGAGACATCCCACCGAAGTATTTTCTTAGAGTCGATATATATAAATAATAAATAAATAAATTCTTTATTGGAAACAAAGTTTTTACAGTTTAGAAACAGATTTAACGATGCTATCCGCAAGAAGTTATAAAAACTGTGTAGCAGACAGCAACGCCCTTCTCCTTGGCACAGTAGATTCCAAATAAGATAAGACTAAGATATTTAAGCTAAAGCATAAAGTATTTGTACATTACTTAAATTAACATTCTGAACATATTTATTTATTGTTTTTATGTGTGTAAAGATTGTAATGTGTGTGTGTGTGTATGTGTGTGTGAGTGTGTGTGTAAGAATATCAGATGTTTTATTTAGAATCATAAGTATTGCTTCTACGTACACCTAAGAAATATTATTTAAATACCAATAAAAACACTACAAATTGATGATGATGATTTTCATTGACCAAAAAAAACAAAAACACAAGAAAATAGACAATAAATGAGAAATAAAAATAACCTAAAAGTAAATAAAAAGGAAAGTTAAAACAAAGTAGGTCCCCGTGGCAGTGTCCCCGAAATGCTGGCAGCATTACCCCGCTGGATCGCGATGGAAATTTGCTGGGCGAGGTAGCTGCCAGCCCTTGTTGGCTCTCCCGTTACTTCGACTAGACGCTTAGCATGATGATGATTGATTGAAGATATGATTTAGTGCTACAAACAAGATTAATTTTATCTAAGAGTTAAAATAATCATTCCGATAAGATATTTTCTTAAAATTATATTTATTTGAAACACGAGTAATATTATCACTTTTGCTCTTACACTCAGTTTAATAAGTATATGTATCTAAGCTACAGAATCTCTTCAGCCTGCAAAGGTATTAATAAATAAATAAATAATAAATAAATAAATATTTCACAACATCACAGATATTAATCTGACTCCGAGATAGGTAGCTCAAGCACCTGTGTTACGGATATCAGAATCAACAGTGGGATTACAAATATATACATATAATACTTTTCTTTTGTAAATACATACTTACAATACATAGCAAACACCCAGACTAATACAAACAAACATGTTCATGCACACAAATGTTTGTACAGTGCGGGGATCGAACCCGCAACCCTTGTATCAGAGGCAGCGTTCACTACCACTGTTCCAAACGGGTCGTCAATTATTCTCTCCATCACAATAATCTTTATACGTCTGACACAGCATCTAACGGCAAAAAAGGTTAATCAATTAGTGGTTTAAGTCGTCAACCTATCTTCGTAGTAAATAAGACCCACACGTTTCTTTATAGAACACAATCAGTTTCTTCAAGGTAGAAATAACGGCTTGATTAGCTATTACCTTTTGCTTTTCACATAACTGCAATTGTGGGAATGAGAAAGTCGTAATTGTGCCCTAACATACTATGCCATCGATACCTAACGTCTAATGAGACTTTTTTTCGAAAGCTTTGCTGGTATAACTTTGAACAAAATTAAGTATCTCTAGAGCTAGACTTCTTTTATATCTCTCAAGCATATAAACGCAGCTCACAAGTAATAAAGGACGAGATAAGCAAATGTTTCGCTAAAATTATATTAGGATTTTTTCTTACGAAAGTATAAAATAAATAAAAATAAAATATTTATTTCAAATAACTTATGTCTAATACAGTTTTTTTAGTATGAAATTAGCTAGCCAAATGAACAGGAGTTATACTCCTGTTAATTTGGCTAGCTAATTTTGATATACTGTCTGGTAACTCATCTGCAAAATTGTCATACATTAATAATTCAATTGGGGAAAATTGCTTATCATATTTTTTAATGATAATTTCGCTCGCTTTCTACCCAAAGGTACAATGTTCCTCCACTGACCCAACATTTATGTAGGTGTACAAAAGTAACTTCTACTTTTGAAATCCTGTTTCTAAATGTCAGTTGTCTAACTGCGAAACCCAATAAGCAATTGATGAAAACCGTCGACGCGTTCAAGCCTGCCATTTCATATTTCAGCTCGCACGAGTGAGACCGAAAATTTTCAACGGAGATTCGGAACCCTCTGAATATGGGGGCAAAGAACGATTACATGCAACCCCATTTTAAAGCTATGCCGGCAAATGAGCGGGTGTCGCGAACTAGGTCACCACTGGAGGGTCGGAATTGGGCCGGCCCTGCCGAGGGACGGAGGCCGGAGGGCTACCTTTGTGCTAGCTGACTTTGGTCGTGTTTACGCAGTTTTGAGCGGAGATAACAACGTAAGATTAAGGCTTCAGAAGAGTGGAGATGATAATGGTTTCGCATTCGTTGATAACAGCGAGCTAGCGGAAATATTAGACAGTAGCTAGTTTTGTATCCCTATACCATATGTTAACTCTATTTCTTCGTAGCACGTATGTATATACGAGCTCTCTAATCATCAAGAATATAAAGGTATCTTGGTATCCTCTTTTTTGCGATTAACAATCAGTTCAATTAAATTAAAACCATTTAGTCACTGAGTTAGGTTTAAAAATTTTTATTCTCATAATAAACTATTTACCCTTTATTACAAATTGTGGACTAAGGATAGTCTTGGAACAAAATTCTTGTCGGCCCCTTTTAACATTGCGTGTTGGAACGGGATGATATTAGTACGATAAAAACTTTAGATCGCCATTTAGAATAAGGTGGTAAGTTTCACTTAAAATGAGACATTTACAGCTAGATACATTAAAAATTGACGCCCTGTTGGTCTAGTATTAAGTACCGGGCCTTGATCTCGAGGTCCTGGTTTCGATTCGTGGGCGAGCAAAAAGTGTGGTTCGAATTTTTCGAACATAGCTCGGGTTTTTGATCACCAATCCGCATTAGGCAAGCGTGGTGATTAAACCTATTCCCATCATAGTAACGATGACTTGATCTTTATGATGGAGGCCTTTGCTCTAAAGTGGGACAGTATTAGGCTGCTACTGCTACTTTTACATTAGAAATTTGCTTGTTCCTCCGGTGCTTAAAACCAGAGAGCAATGTATTCTAGTAAATTAGCAACATACTTATAGAGTTATTATAAATTAATTTCTCTCGAAAGTTCTTTATTATTTTCTTTAGGTTAGGTTGCCTTCTAGTTTCGTGCATCAAAACTGCATCATATCTACTCGCAAAAAATAAAATGCACCAGTTCCCAGTAGGTCAATGATACTAATCGCATATTGAAAAGTGAAGTATACACTTAGCACCAGCAATTAAATTTTTGCAATGTAATAATATTTTTAGCAATGAACACACTTTATTTTGTGATGACTGTTGACCCAATTCCATAACATATGCATCCACTGTATGCAAACATGTTTCATCACGCCTAATCGTGAATGAGTGGATTTTATAAGATTACCAAAATACTTTGTTTTTCCTGAATTTGACTTGTTATTTCGTGATTTCCTGTATTATGGTAAAAATATTTTTTTGATTCACTGCTTTCTCCTTCTAGGTTACCTTATCATCATCATATCAGCCCACATCCACCCAGTTAGGTCGTTGTTCCTCCTGCCGATCAATCTCGGTTCTTCCTATGCGGGTTTCCGTCATTATTTCTTTTTACCCGACTACGGCGAAACAAAAAGGAGGGTTATGATTTTGACCTATATGTATGTATGGTTGTTCATCTGTTCCCTCAGAAATTTTAAACTAGTTATCATATTTGAACAATTGAGGTGTCCTAAGCGTCTTGATTGAAATCTTGTTATAGGCTACATGACGTCACGTTAAATTGACTACAGCGCCCTCGAGGGGACTTAGAGTAAGCAACTAAAAATGAAATTTGCTTGGCGGTACCGTGTGGGGTATAAAATGAAAGAGCTTTTTTAGCACATTTCAAATATGTAATTTTATTTACATATCTAACAATATGTTAAATAAAAATAAAGTTTAAAAATTAAAACCCGACTACCAAAAAAAAAAGTACGAAACAAGAAAACTGTCTCTGCTGAAATTATTATGCCATATTGCCGTGGTCGTATGCCACCTACTGTAGCAAAACAGATTCATTATAATAATAAAATAAAATCAATGTGGCATACGACCACGGCAATACAGTAACTATAATAATTTCAGCAGCGACAGTTTTCTTTTTTCGTACTTTTTAGTGCGTGTTTTTTTTGATAGTCGGGTTTTAGTTTTGTACGATGCTGGGATATCATGAGGTTAAAAATACAAATACAAATATTTTATTGAACTCATGTTGTAGGATAACTTCGCCTTCTTTGCATTTCTTGCATCAATCAGCAGATCATTTTTATATGAAAAATTTTTTTTAGATTAGATTGTTCCTTGAGGGAACATATTCGTTTTCATCAGTATAATGCTCTCGAGAAGTTTCTAAGCATGGTGTGCTCTTGTCGCATTATCATCATCCTGTTCTATTCCCAAGTTATCTGGGGTCGGCGCAGTATGTTTGTGTACACCTACACATCTATGCATTTTAATATGTTCGGCTATTTAGTGAGATGAGATTGAATGCCATAGCCGAAAATTACTATAATTATAGTATATAAACAGCTGTACAAAAGGAAATGACAATTGGTTACGACTGGTTTGCAACACCTTTGTTACAATCAACACTACTGTGAAATGCATTCCAAATTATCGAGTAATGAAATGAGTGAATTGGTTGAAATGCACGTTGCCTTTGTTTAACTGGTAGGTATCTGAATTATTAACACTCTGCTTATGTAGATCGTTTTTACAATACAAAGAAATATTGTATGTTAAGGTTAAGAACCTAATAGAACGTTTACCTGCGTAATATGATTCAATATTTCGTAATCCTTTGTTCCTTGGTTCGATGTTATGATTACGTTTACTAATGACCGCAATATGAAGACAGAAAATTACTTACAAACATTAATGAAGACCTTCAATGACGATTGAGAACAGCTATTATCACAAAAGAACCAGTTCCAAGTTAATTCTATCATAACAAAAGAGCGTATGTCTATCTCACAAGTTATATTATTACGAAGAGCAATTTATGTACATCGGTCGATATCGCTATTAATCGTAAGTCGGTAAGTAAAAAGTCAATGCATGTCAAATAAAAACAAGTACCTACAACTTTGAGGTCACCCAGTGTCGCAATCGCAACCAAGTTTCGTAACGTTAAAATTTGTTTCTTTCGGAACGTGACATGCATTCGATTAATGTTTCGTACAAAAAGTTGGTTTACTTACGTTTAAATTGTTATTCATCTAGTTTTCATTCCTTAAGTACAGACAAAAACATCCTTATGTTTTATATTAAAGATTATAATTAGATTAACAGTTTTTATGCAAGTTACGTGTTATGAATTTAAGGACTGTTCTGCTAGTTCATCAGCGAACTTTATTATTTACTTTATTATTTGTTTCAAAGTAAGTATTTTATTTATAAAACTTTTATAAGTATGCATGCCTTGGCTTAACAGTAGCTATCTTCAAAGCCTACATTAGGTTTTTCTATATGTTATTGATCTCTAGTAGCCATTCTAGTAGTAAGTAGGTAGGTATGTCTTGCCATGGGAGTTGCTAATCCATTTACAAGCCAACATTATGACGTCAACCAACAAATGTCAGTAATGTGCACGAATAGGTCCAGGCAAAAGATTTCCTGATCATGATATCTATTCATTTAAAATGGATTTGCTCTCGGCGCATTATACTTAAGTGTCTCGATCTCAGCAGACGGCGTTCTCGGTTCCCTGTTTCCCAAACCGTACAAGTCGAGTCGAGACCTCGATCGATCGGTCTTCATCTAGGGGCGAGTCGCTCATAGATTATCCGGCGGTCTCAGCTCCAGTCGCCCGCTAATTCAGCACTGCGAAATTAACGCCTTCACAAAGTATTGTAAAGCGTTCTAAAATCACAATTTTCTCTAATTGCTATTCCGCCGTCGCGACTTTGTACAAAGCGTTTGTTTTTTGCTACACGCCAGACGGCGTAATTTGCCGCGAAATAGCTACCTGGGTGATACTTCGTAGTTTTAAATATTAATTTAAGTATTTGTCTTCAGTCAGACTTCAGTTTTTGCCAGCGAGCAATTAACGTTGAACGCTCGAAAATTGCAATCAACCATTTTATCAGCTTTTTGATTAGTCTGCCATTATTGCATAAATTTATGATTGATGTAAAGATAGTACGGGTATTTACATAAATAAATAAATATTTCACAACATCACATACATTGATCTGACTCCGAGATAGATAACCGAAGCAACAGCGGAATTACAAATACATATATACATATAATACTTTTGTTTTGTAAAAACATACTTATAATACATAAAAAACACACAGACTAATACAAACAGACATGTTCATGATGCACACAAATGTTTGTACTGTGCGGGGATCGAACCCGCAACCCTTGCACCAGAGGCAGCATTCTCTGCCACTGATCCAAACGGGTTTAATGTAAACTAATTTAAAAAATATTATAAACACACTTCTAGTAAATGTAAGTCGCAACTAAATAGTAACTAAGAGGCCCTCTACTCAAGAAAAAAAAACTTACCGTAATAATAATACAACACACACGCAGCACAACACACATAACAAAATACACACATTTAAATTTAGAAATATACATATATTTTTAAGAGCACATACCTACCTACTATAGCATACGCGGAGCAATTATAGCAATTTGTCTTATAAGACTAGCAAAAAGGCACGGACCCAGAGTCTGTGATTGTAACATTCACTCAATAAAAAATGTAATAGTCTTTGGGGAATCTTCAATAGACATATTTTGTGATAACCTATATGGCTAAATTTACATACCAACCACTAATTAATGCCAATTATGGCTGAGGATTTAAGTATGTATGTATGCCTTTTTTTTGTTTCCTAAGGGGAATTGCTGCCGCCCGCTTGCTGCCGTCGCCCCCGGTAGTTGCGGCGCCTTATGCATCCCCCCGCGGCGGGCGGGTAGTGTGGGGCTCTCCTTTGGGTTCGACCTGAACTTGATCAGAGGCGTATCCATTAAACCCCTTGGGGCTTCCCCTTAATTGCCCTTACAGTACGAGGGGGGTACGAGAGGGACCAACAACTGCGACCTTCCCCTGGACAGAAGCCTGTCAACACGGCCTTCTCAAGGCCCCGGCCAAAATAAATTTGGGGCAGGGTCGCCCCCGTGACCCTCCGTGGAATCTTCCTACACTGCTGAATTGCAGGGAACGCGCGGAGGAAAGGCAAATGCCCCAAATACTATCTGCACGAGCAGCTCCGCTGGATGCGGAGGTGGAGGGCAAACGAAGAGATGAAGTGGGTCGCAGTCGCACTTCCACTGAATGAGGCACACAACTCGACTCCACTGTGTTTCATAAAAACCCCCGTAGCGGAGGGGCGGCCGCTGAAAATGAGAAGACAGTTCCCATCTTGCCCTCTCTCAGCGGTCGCTTATGCCGCAAGGCTCCCTCCAGGAAGCCTCTGGGCCCCCTCTAGTGTGCAAATCTTGGCTGTAAAGAAAGACGTACCCTTTCCTAGCCGCCATTGTCCGGGGGACACCGGATCCCACACTGGTAGTGTGGGATTCGGGAGTTAGGAAAAACTTATCTATAGTCCATTCAGTACCTCAAGGTGAATAGGACAGGTCAAACGTTTCGTATCATGCATCCATCTTTCTACAAATAAAAATATTAAGTTGTAAAAATCATAACCTTTTTTTGTGTTCTTATTCTTCCAACATAACAAGTATAAATCTTTTGCAATTAATCTGTACAAGAACTTAAAATAGTTATTTATTACCAATAAAAATTTGTAAAAAATACATTAAGAATTGCATAATGCGCTAATCGGAATTTTTGCTCATAGGGATTGACACAAACTATCGCAATAAATCAGTAATCGGTATGGCGACCATCTTACTATCGAATCACGATTATTATCTCGCGCAGAATATGTCCACAAAGATTGCATTAGGGATCAAAAACTAGACTAGTAATATCTTTTGGTGACGGTGGTTTCGACACGTCAAGCGAGTTTTCTTATTTTTCATATGAATAATATGCATATTATTTAATTATTTGATAAAATGTTGATTAAAATTAAAAATCAAACAAATAAAAGGTCGATTAGATTTCTAAAGAAAATATTCTCGATTCTTAAAAATATCGGTTAGGTTTAAAAGGAGTGTCTCACTTTTAATGTTAAAATAGAACTGTCCTATTCAGCTTCAGATACTGAATGGACTAAATTGGAATTTATGCGAATTATATCATACATACATAATCCAAATATATATTCCGTGTAGAAAACACATAAAATTAAACTCAGGTCAGAATAATGATTGAAGATGAGTATGAAGTAACTGTGGCGGCTAATTCATTTTTTGTATCGCCACAACTTTCTAAAATCGAAAACACAAAAAGCGGCCAATAAAGGGCTAAGTGACATAACAAGAAGTCCCAACATGCAACGATAAACACAAGTAACATTAACACTAACAAAGAACGGAAGCGTGCGCGAGTCCGCGCTGCGAGTTGCGCCCGCGCCGCTGCGTGCGTTGACCGCTAGGAATGCATCGCACGCGCCACACAGCTGTTCCCTGTTCCGCTAACACCAACCAAGCGAAAGCATACGTTAATAATAACTGTTTATGTATATTTTACAACTGAAATCGCTTATTTTTGTTTAGTGACAATATTGAAAAGAGTGTTGTGACTAACTTAGTGATACTAGCTATTTTAGCACAAAAATACCGCACTTGTCTAGCAATAGGTATGATGGCCGATACAAATCGTATAAATAAAACATGTTGAGAAATTGTAATATCGAAATAATAATATCCGATCACTGCATGTTATGTTTTGGTTTTAATAATTTATGAAACAAATTGTGACTGTCGCATTGCAAGCATTGACGCTTCATATTCTGCTGAAATATAGGTCTAAGTTTATGACTATTCCTTCAAATTATAAATTCAAGTTCTCTCCTTCCCTTGGGCGTTCAGTTAATTCCTGCTGGCTGCAGATAGTAGGCCGACAGGTCTATTAAGCGTTATATCACCAGCTATAAGGAAGTTGCTACGGAAGGGTTCGCTACTGCTCTGCGCCACGGAACGGTCCGAGGGTTGGGGGGAACGTTTCCAAATGAGTACTCCTGCTGCAATGTTTTTATTAAAACACCTCTGCAAATATTTTCTTCAACATTTTATCATAAATTCTTGATGGAGCTGGTGTGAAATTGTATTATGGACTGATCTTAAGCATTTATAAACAAACCAACAATACTACTTGCAAAAAAGATATAATTATATTCTTTTAGGCTTAGTACATAATAATGAGCCCACGGATAGGATTCAATTGAGTTCAATAGTGATTGTAAGATAAGCTTGAGGAAAATTCTGAACTTAGCTCAAAATGCATTATCATGTACACTTCCTGAATAATAAAAAAGATCCTATATAACATTTAGGTACCTGTCCAATACCGAATGTGACCAACTGACGACTGATTGTAATTGTGATGGTACGAACAGCTACACGCTAAGTATCCAAATCTGTCAAACTTCGCCAATCAAGCAACTTACACCTTCGTCAAACACATTTGGTTGAATATTCATTGTGGAATTTGACTTTTGTTGTACCATACCTGTATTTTATTTCTGTGCAATAAACAATATCTATCTATCTATATTTTTAGAGTGACTACTAATCTGTCCGTTCTCTATCAAACTGGAGAGAAATCATCGATTTATCCTCAACCTCCACCCCCTTGTCCCATAGGACAGGAGGCTTTATCAGGGACGGCTTTATGAACAACATCAGAAGCCGGCACACTTATAAATGGAATCAGGCTTTACTGCCGTGGAGGGGAGCTCGCTGGAAACCCGTAAATATTCCGCGATGCTACACCCGCCTTTATTTGGAAGCAAAAATGGGATTATGCTTACGATGTTCTATCATTCGCTTAAAGGGTAGTATATTTAACGTGTGACTACGCCTTTCCAAACATGAAATTTTATCTCTACATAGTGAATATTGCATAAATTGACAACGAAGGCTTGTTTTATACTTTTCAGCGACGTTTTTTGTCGTAGTTGGGTTTTAGTTTTTTTACTTTTATTTTATTTGTACTATTTTGGTGTCCAAGTGCTAGTAATATATATATATATATATATATATATATATATATATATATATATATATATATATATATATATATATATATATATATATATATATATTCAAAATGTACAAGTCAAGCGCTTTCAAATAATACCAAACACGGCATATTTATCATAACTTTATTTTTTTACTCTGTATGTTTTGTCCGCTAGAGGGCGCCACATTAGATTTTGTGAAACTTCATATAGCCTATAACCAGCGGACGATCAAGACGCTTATAATGATATGTCATTTGTCGAATTCTGATAAGTAGTTAAGAAGTTACGTGGAAACAGATGAACATACATACATACATACATACATACATACATAGCCTGTCAAAATCATAACCCTCCTTTTGCTTTGCCGTAGTCGGGTAAAAAGGAGCCGTCTTATCAGTGGTAGTTCAACATTTTTGACAACAATCTTGTTGTTATAGTTGTTTGATTTACAAAAGGAATGTGATGTTTTTCTATTTATTTCCGTCCATCTAAGAGCACTGCCCGATAGGACAAAATTTGTATACTAGTTCTCAAGAATTTATCTAGACATTAACCATAAAAAAGCAATCATTTTTAAATGCTTGTATTATTAACTTGTAAATACATAACGCATCGGTTTTTTTTTTATTCTAATCAAATTCCTCGGTCACTGGTTCCGTGCCTTTTTTGTGCTCGTTTTTTAAGTGTTACAAATTATTTTTGAAATTTTCTCCGCGATAAAATTAAACTAAATTAAATTACATTATGTACTGTCATTTTTATTTTCGGAACGGTTAAACACTCTTCATCCACCAAAAATGCCTCGATAAAAACAAGACGCGAATTCTTTAAAAGGGTTATTTCTATAAAACATACGTTCATCGTGTTCATCCATCACGCAAATAAAATTAGAATAGAACCAAAAGGTATTTCGTATCATACCGCTAGAAGAGGTAGGATCCGATGAAAAAAAAAGTTAACAAAAACGAGCTACATAGTCACGAATTAATATTTAGATCTGGTTTGTTTTTGTTAGGCAACAGTTTAGCATACTTGGTCGGTGGCGTGTGTTCTCATTGAATATGGATCGCCCGAAGGTCGGTCAGTGCCAGCAAGGTTACACTAACTACGCAAGTTATCAGGTGCAATGATTAATTTCTTGCTTTTTACGCATTTATTAATACCCTACATGCATCATAAAGTGGCAAACAATAAAAAGCGTGCGTTTTGGTCATAAAAGCCTCTCTTCAATGATTAGGTTCGACAACGGTTCTGTTTCCTACAGATGTTACGAGTAGGTATTTACTAGTATTGTAAAGTTAACACATCCTTCAACTTTTTTGTATTAATAATGTATTATTTTACTTTTTGTGTAAACTCGTAGCAACACATGCTGCTGTGCAAATGGCTTATTTGACTTTGATAAGCAAAATTTACAAATATAGTTTTGAGAAACATTCTTACTATAATTACTTACATTATTTGAGTTAACCATTGTGTGAAAGATTTTGATTAGGGTAAGCTGTTGCTATTGGCCTCACTTGTGTGTAAGAGATAATCACGTTGGTTTACCTAAAGTGGAGCGCGGTTGTAGAAATCCCAAACATTAAGAATGCGTTTCGAATTAAAAGTAAAAAAAAACACGTCTGACAAAATGATTATGATTATGACGTTATTATTTTTCGAAAGTGTTAATTATTGGCGGAATTTCGAAGGTATTTCTCTACATAAACATGCACAAGCTGCTAACTCTGTTTACGATTTCGTGTTCTGGCGTTCATGTTTGACTTTTAACCGTGAATGATATTTCATGGCCGTCTTATTCGGAACGAAACTAAAGTATTTTTATTCTTTATTTGATGTTCACATGCTATATTAAACCGGTTATGTAATGCGTTAAATAGTTATCTGTGGTAATTTTGAAGATCTTGACGATTGATGGATCCGGATAAATCTATCAACTTATGTTGAAACCATTTTGAAGGACAAATGTAAAGTAGATATCTTACATGACATAATATAACTTAATAACATAGTGTAGAAGGAGGAAGTAAGCCTTTAAAATGAGCGTGATATTGTACTGCAGGTATGCAGTATACCTTGACTCAAATGAAGATATATTATCGTCCACAAAGGGGAGCGAAACGACAAGACATATTAAAGGATATTTAAGTGCCACACGGGAAGTATTCGGGAGTGCAACGTGAGGCAAGGCAGCGCTAAAAGTTGTTTTATAACCCTAACCCATTATTGCGACTCTGATTTAGTGTTTATTTCTTAAAGCGGGTATACATTATTTCACCGGGAGAAGTTGCAGGTGCTCACAGAGCACAAGAGGTATGTAGGTACGTTGAAGAAGGTTGAAGAAGTATATATCCAGCTTTATAAACAAATGTATATGTATAGTATAGATATACTACGAAGATACAATTTATATCTGGAGCATATTTTTACCCGACTACGGCGAAGCAGAAATAAGGGTTATAAATTTGACCCGTATATATGTATGTATGTATGGTTGTTCGTCTGTTCCCTCATAACTTTTAAACTAGTTATCATATTTGAACAAATGAGGTGTCGTTAGAAGCATCTTGATTGTCTTCTGGTTATTAGGTAACATGACGTCACCTAAATTGACTACAGCGCCCTCTCGGGGACTTAGAGTAAGAAACTAAAAAAAAAGTTGTTTGACGGTACCGTGTGAGGTATCAAATGAAAGAGCTTTTTTAGCACTATTTCAAATATGTAATTTTATATTCCTAACTAAAAATATGTTAAATAGAAATAAAGTTTAAAACCAGTGTGGCATACGACCACGGCTATACGGCATAATAATTTCTGCAGAGACAATTTTCTTGTTTCGTAGTAGTCGGGCTTTAGTTTTCAAACTCTATTTTTGTCGTCATGTGGTCTATCAGAATCGTACACTGAGCAAGTAATCACTACGAATCGTAGTCCTATAGTACAATGCAGTGGTCACTTAACGGAAACAATCCTCAGCCGAACGGAACAGTGTTCCCAGGATACTTCTGCTCTTTTACGAGGAATTGGGCTAGCTTATAGTCATTAGAATAAACATGTGTAAGTGACAATTCTCGTGCACTCGACATTGAAATCAAGTTTAGAGATTTCATACATTCGTCCATATAATCTTTAACTCGACTTTCAATGTCGAGAGATCGTAGGCCCTAAGCTCAGTTACATCTCAGATTAAATCTTTAGCATTTTTCGTATTTATGTATAACCTTTTTTACAACAACACTGAGTGCTAAAGATAGGGTAAAGGTGAGCAAGATAAGTCGAGTGTAGTGACAACAAGTGAAAGAGCCATTGCGCGAGAGTACCGATTATATCACTCAATGATTGTTGAAAAATGAACCGAGCTTGAGCTCATTTAACTCATGATAACTATGATTGATCATAGTTAACATGAGTTAAATGAGTTGAAGTTATAAAAGAGTTATTTACAAGTATATAATTTATTTGTAGTACTTATATCCACAGGTCAAACTGATATACATATATCACTCTCTGAGATGTATTTTGCGCGTGTGTAGGTACATCATACCCATGATCACAAAGGTCATCATCATCATCGTCACCCCATTTAAGTTCCCACTGCTGGGGCACGGGCCTCCCTCAATCACATGAGGGGTAATTGCCATACTCACCACGCTTGGCAGACGGGTTGGCGAGGGTTTTGATATAAATGCAGAGTTTTCCTTCTCTGGGTGCTGATGATCATGCCAGCAGCTTTACCTTAGTCGCCTTTTACGACACCTCGGTAAGAGTGAGGGTGGCCTATTCTACTCTGCCGGGGCCACACGACTAAAATCACAAAGGTACAAAGTGAAAAAGGATTCACCTTTCACAAGACACAAGTTATAAAATCACAATCGCTAGGGCACAGTGATATCTTTATCATGTGTCGTCCCACATTAAATGTGCTCGTATCATATATATCGTGAGTTAAATCCTCGTTTAATTATATCAGTTTGGTTTGTTACATTTGAACTGGTCGCAGACCCGCGCCGCGAGGCCCCTGTTCGGAGCCCATGATAAATGGCAGCGATTTTTTACCTTAGACGAGACATCCACAACTCTGCCGTAGGTGTTTTATTAAAACTGGTTGTTGGTTTTTGATATTACGCGCCGGACTGATGGCCAATGGTTGGCTGGACATTTGTCCAACCAACCAAATATAACTCTCGTTATTTGTTACGATATTTTCTTAGATCACATCGATCTTTACCGTGGGAGAGCCAAGCTTCGGCATGAATGAGCCGGCTCGACCGGAGTGATACCACGGCCTCACAGAAAACCGGCGTGAAGCAGCACTGTGCTGTGTTTCGCTGCGTGAGTGAGGGTACCGGAGAACCAATCCGGGGGATAAGGGGGGTTTGAAGGTTGGCAGCGCACCTGTGAGCTCCACTGGTGTCGCGGGTGTCCATGGGCGGCGGCAATTGCTTACCATCAGGTGATCCGTCTGTTCGTCTGCCTACCTATTACATAAAAAAAATCTATGAGTTTCGTTTCGTTTTCATTCTGTCAAAACGAAAGTTTCTTATAACACTCATACAAATGTAATATATATTCCGCTAATTATTTGTGTCATTTCTTAGATTCTATCTTGTGAGTAAATTCATCGATAAACACAGTAAGAGCAATTTCATAGTCCAGTCACAAAAATGCATAGTTATATCACCTACATAATGTGTAGTTATTCCCATGTTGGCTGTGAAGAACATACAACATGCGACTATTCCTCATTTCGACACTACAATTTACTACTAATTAGTACTCGATTAGACTTGTAATTAGTAGAGCCAATTATCAGGTCGGTATTCATTGTTTTGACATATTATCTTCACCGCACTGCTATCTTGTTTGACATGTAGCCTGGTACCTACCTTATCTGCAAAAGAAAAAAAATTAAAAACTTTTTGCCATAATTATAAAAGTTCATCATACCATAAGTAAATATAAAACTTTATGCATATAGTTAGTTATGTTTTTAATATCTTATCTTATAAATAAAATATATTCTTATTCTTTTTCGGCAAAAGTTACATGAATATTATTCAGTTTTTCGTAGAAAAGCTTTTGGTGCCCAGTAAATATGTTCTAATTTTATATTTTTACCAGGAGGAGAAAGGCTCTGCTTTTCCCAGAGTAACATGGGCTACATTTTACACCTTCATCTTCCTTTTCAATAAAAATAACTATGCATATAGGCAACAATATGTAAACCAATGCACCGCGCAACCAGGAATTGTCTCTGTGCGCGCGCGCGTAATCACTTAATTTAAAAATAAGTATTTTTTTTGATTAAGTTTTAACTAGATGCTTTACCTAATTCAGTTTGCCTCGATAACTATAGTATCAAGACAAACCTAATATAGGCTTTTAAGATACTACTAAGCCTAATAATGTGTGTACAAAAGTTTTTATATAAAACACGACATTTATTTGTTTAAATAAATGTCGTTTTTTAATTAACAACTTCTACTTTTAATTTTAATTTATAATCATTGCCAGAGCAAAAGTCCTATAAGCATTTTCCATCAAAAGTATTCATGGGGTCCATGCTCATTTATCATATTGTAGTGCCTTATAAATTGATAATGAGGTCGCTTTTCAGGCTTCCCCCTCTGGAAACGGATCCCCTGGGATACTTAACATTGAAGTACTGGCGGTGTTACTTCCATAGCACCCCCTACTCCACTTACCAGCTGGTACATTTAGCTGTAAGTGTGTACCTTGTTGTATGATGTTATACCAGTCTTGGTAAATTACTGTTTTATATTATACCTTACAGGACTTTCGCTTCAAAGGTTTGAAAATTGTATTGAAAATACTGAATCTGGTCGAGGTTGTATTAAAGAAAGAATAAATTATTCCAAAACTCATGGAATATAAGTTTTTAAGAATGCAAATGGCAGCAAGTTTTTTTAGGGGTCAAACTTCTTTCTGATAATCTCCGTTGTTATAATGATTTTAACTATTTTATGTCCATCGTCGTAACGTATTTTAAATAGGTATTTATGCATAAAGTTTAGGTATGTATTTATCAGTTTCAAACCGCACGCCCGACAAATGTCATTGGCAGTGCGAGTCGAACTGAGCGGAACTGGATTCGTTAAAAATAAACGTTCATACTTTAAACCAATAAATGTAAATGGAAAATGTATAATACAACAGATAGTATTATAAATCGGTACTGTCGCTGTGGTTTAGAAAACTCAGAGCATAGAAAATGATTTTTACAGCAACATCCGGAGATGGTACAGCTTCTGCCTAGAGTCTATCGACAAAAACTAAATTAAAAAAAATGCAAGAACTTCCAAATGTGGAGAAAATGAATGAGTGATTGTATGCATAATATAGTATGATTAAAATCTTGTGCAAGTAGGTAGAATACTGGGATAAAATGATGTAAAACACTTAGCATGGAAGGATTAATGATAAGTCATTCCTACCACCGAAATTTTGTAAAGCGTGCAGTTAATGACTTTTCCTCACATTGTAGTAACTAAAATAGTTCAATCAATATTGCTCTTTTTACTCCTCGTGAGTGCGAAGGTCGAAACCTCGACGATATAGTGTTTTGTAATTTTCACCATGAATAAACTACGCTCTCTCAGGGATATCCCCTAGTGCTATTCATGAACGATATTGGAATTAGACAGTTTCTCTCATGTCGCAAAGGATGCTTTTAGCTTCTCAGCATAGATAAACTAGACTCAATGTTGTTAGGTACGTATAAAATGTTTTTCTTTACTCGCCTGAGTACAATTTTATCTTGCCACAGCTCTTTCATGTCAAGACAAACCAAACGCCGCAACTAAGTGATTTACGAATACCTACAAAGGAACGAGCATAAGCTTTCGACCACAGTCGTATTTCGTATCGTAATCAATACAAGAGTTGTGAATTCGGGCCGCTTTGTGCAACCCTTTTCAACTAACGATTGCGAAACGAAGACGCCAATCGTTCGCGCGAGTTTATCCTCTGTCTCCTCAATTTATATTTCAATTTGGTCGAGATAGTAGAACTTACGTTAACATTTCCCGGTTCAGAAAAAGACACGGTGACCACTCTGTTAAGTCTTTGTAACGTTCCTCTGCGGAATTTCGTAATATGTGAAACGCCCCTGAGTAGAGCATTCTGTGGTAAAGCCCTGTTCCTTTCATGGGGAAAATTAAGGTACTGTTACATATGCTTATTTTCATGCTTAAAGCATGCTATTTTTGAGCAAGTGCTACTTAGTAGCATGTGTGGACGGATGTGCTACTAATAAGCAGGCTAATTTTGAACTTGCGTAAAAATCGCACGCCGGTCGATTTTGAGCATTTGAGACAACAAAATTTAACAGTAACTTAAACCTCTTTCTATACTTTCTATTTATAGAGGGATTGTAAGTCAGGAGTATGATTTTTTTATGTTATATTTGGCAGACGAGTAGACGGATCACCTGGACCCCAATTCTCGTGCTCGTGATTTTTTGAAAATATGGCGGATATCACCTAAAAACCATACAAAAAAACTGTGTTTTAGTGATATATATCGTATGAAAATAAATATCACGAGCACGAGAATTGGGCTCCAGATGGTAAGCGACTGCCGCCGCCCATGGACACTCGCTACACCAGTGGAGGCCCAATCCGGGGGAAAAGGGGGTTTAAGGTTGGCAGCGCACTGCCAGTACCCTCACTCACTCAGCGAAACACAGCACAGTGCTGCTTCACGCCGGTTTTCTGTGAGGCTCCGTATCACTCCGGTCGAACCGGCCCATTTATGCTGAAGCGTGGCTCTCCCACGGTAGCATGGTTGCATTATCTGAGAGGAATAAAGATAGGTAGGTAGGTAGATGTATAATTTCTCTGTGTGTGCCTACTCTTTCCGTGTACCAAGGTCGGAGCACCGAAGCGACAGTATTTTGCAACCCGCGGCAGGTCCGCGTTCGGCCCGCGCAAGCCGTCTGTTCTGTCTCCGCGTTCATTGACCTACTGAACCCGCGCACGGGCGCGCGCTCTCGCTGGAAAATGCGCGCCAAAATTACTTTTAGCGGGAAATCGAATAGCTAGATGCGTAATAAAATGTCGCTTATAAATACGCGGTATGATTGCGTTGAATAACTTTTCTATCTCGACAGTTGGGCGCAGTTGGGGGTAACCTTGCACTTGCTTGGTTTTGCACAGATCTATCCTTTTTTTAGTTTTATACCTGTATAACAGTTCAGATATAAAATTCATATAACCTAAGATGACAAGATGTATGCAAGCCTAATTAATCTAGGTCATCTCATCTAATTGATTATTACAAGTTGTGATGGTCCATACATGAACCATGAATTAGGAAATATCATAAAATATGTTAAGTGCTGCTGAAGCAAGTTACTTACTAATATTTTGTAAATACCATTGTGTATATTTACGGTATACGTACCTATTCTTATCGCAAATAAAACTATGATAGCGCTAATTTGCGCTTGCTCTCCACACTTGTAAGAGTTGTAAGCATTGTATAATGATTATCGTAGTTGAGAATCAGCAGCAATTAACACCATCTACATATTATTGAAAAAATTAAATAATTAATAAAATACAGACATGCATGCAAATCAATTACAAAAAGTGAAAGGAGTAAAGCAATAGAAAAATATTCTAATATTATGAGCCCAATACTTGTGCTTGTAATATCCATCTAAAACAGATATGATATCGCAAAAACTTAGTTTTTTTTTGTATGGTTTTCATGACAGATCTCTCGACAATATCTATCTATGTAGAGAATACATCTATCTGTGTGCCTATTTTGCTGGAAAATGCAGAATTGGGAGGCAAAAAATGTCATGGCTCAGGAATATATGGGTTACAGGATACGAAACCATTGCCATGGATAGCCACGATTCAAATACCTGATGTCCAATCTTCATTAATAGCGGCATCTAAAGAAGAAAACTATCTATATAAAATCATTATTCTCGATTATGATGAAATAAGTTATTCTTTCTAAATATCTAAGTAATATGTTTTTCAAAATGAGATTCCATTCCTTTATTCTTATGAAGACCCTTTCAAGATGCGGCCTTTTATATGGAAATATCTACACGAGACACACTTGTACATAATATGCTTGTATCTTCGGCTTTTATATAGGTAGGTTTATAAAAAGTAGGTACACATGCTGCTGATGTTGATATTGCAATTAGATTACCAAGAATCTTCTAACTTTTCAACTTTCTTGCCACAGAAATGAATTTAGAAAAATATTTCAATATAGATAGAAGTGGTAAAGCTGTGTGCAGCTATGTTCTTAGCGTTTGGCCTAGTTTCGCAACCTTGACGTACTGTTTCTAATAATAATGGCGGACTGGTTTCCCGCGCACGCCAACTAAGAGATCGCTGCATAAATAAATAAACACATTACCGAAGCCGAGGCATCTGGCCCAAAAATCCAATCATTGGGACGTAAAGAGGGGCTGAGACTTTTGCAATGCTAGCAACTAGCACAGTGTGGGCGGAGACGACAACTCATGGTTGCCACCAAAGTTGTGTTCGTTTCTGACAAGCCATCAATTCATTTAAAACATTCAGAGGAAAACAGTAAGTTGTTGAGTTGGAAAATAATAGCGTTGAAAAAGTTTGTTGAGAAACTTGATGATCCTTGAAATTGTACCTATAAGCTGGTAAATAATTAGAATAGGAAATCTAAAAAAAGGACGGGAAGAAAAGTTATAAATAAATGACGCCTATAGACTTATTTGTCGAGATTTATTTTATACGACGTAACGTGTTACGATACGATGCAAGCTCCCCCGAACTTATTTAAGTTAAAACCATACATTTTTGTATTTTGTCTCAAGACAAGGTTTACTTAGAATGCTTTTTACACAATATCGTAATTTCTCATGCGATGCAAATGGCACGATTAAACTGCGGAGAAAATTATAAATCGGTTTGTTCTGCACACGTAACTCTTTTAAAACTCTTATAACATTGGTCAAGGTTTTACTTGTATCACGCGGGCATACCTTATCACAATAATTGCATCACATCATAATAATAATATTAAACAGAACAAATTGAAGTAGATGATAACAATCTTTGCACTAAATAAGGAGAGACAAAGGTCACTCTGTCATGTGTTTTCAACATGATTATGCATTTTCCTCAAACAACACTACCTATTTTTAGTTCCGTTTTCAAAGGTTAGAGAAACATTTTTAGGAATATTTGGCATGATTGTTAGATTGCACGTTTGTAGCCTGCCATTCTACTTGTTTATTTGTTTAATGTCGCGATCCAGAACATTCTTCAAATGTCTTTCTTCAAATGTAGTTTGTAGTAATTTATTACTTTTTATATTGTTTTTGTCATTTTCGTTTTAAGCCCACTAGACCTTAGGTAGGAGCGGCTGAAAATCAGCGATGTGATATGTCAGCATTAGCATGAGCCACTTTTTGGTTTTCCTTAGATTATTGTAAAAACTAAGTATGTAAGGCAGATAAGTTTTAGTTTGCTTAGTAAATATTATGATTGTTACGGAAATACCTATGTACACTACCTACTTGTTTTTGTATGAGAAAGCAATAAACGTATTTTAAATTTTTTTTATTATATCAAATACCAACACCCAACTTACGTTAGGCTAATGGTTGTGAAGAACGCAACCAGAATTTCCTGTTTCTGCACTGGACACAACGCGAGGCAAACAAAACAAGCTAAGCTATGCTGGTGCATTTCTCGTGTACGAGTAGTCGAGTCGCACTCATAGTCATTTGTTTATCGGTCTGTCTGATGCGATACCCACTCGTAAACCTGCAATGCAATTTGGCATCGAATTAGATCGGGCTAAAGTGCAGTCTGGCTTTGCGCACTCGATTGTCTTCAAATTCAAAACGATCTCTGGATTTTATGTTGTTCACTGGAGACGAATATAAGGGCTATGTCAGTACAGATCTCATATCAGGAAAATATTTATTGTGTGTGCATTCCGGTCACAATGGTCTTCGTCGTATCATAAAAAACTAGTAAAAGTAGCAATCGCTACTTGTCGTCTTCCTCGCATGACAAGAATGAAGGTATTCGCGTGTGAAAAATCCGCTAGATGGAGTACTATAGGAGTGAGGTCCAGATACAATGTAATTGGTTATTTTTGAACGTGATCTGTCAAAATGTCAATTTGACAAACTAAACAACCAATACGGTTGATGTTGCTTAGACCTCAGTCCAACAGTACGCCATCTAGCGGATTTTTCACTCGCGAAAACCCTCGTTGATAATAAATACAACACTTAACTGTATGTATTTAAATGTTTTTCTAAGTTATTTGTTTCAATTCTAACACCGTGTAGGTTGCTACAATCTTAGCTGTTCTTCATCCTGTTAAAATGTGTTGTCTGTTTCAAAATCTGTGTTGTTTGTGGAATAGTGATTCCATCAGTTGTTTGTTGTGCTCATTACATAAAATATGTATGTATAGGAGGTGTCAGGTACTAAGTTACTAATCGTTCTTGTATCCCACAAGGTTTGTTTACAAGACACGCGTTAAACCATCATCATCGCAATCTTTAATGGACCTCAGAAAAATGCGAGGCTCGATCACGCACGATGTTGCGAGGCAGGTATCGTCTGCTAATGTGTGCACCATCTGTTTATGTAAATACACACATACACCTGATACAAGAGTAGGTAAATAACAGCGGCCGCGATACTGTGGCAAGGTCGCAACGCTCATGACAGTAGGGCTTCGGATGGAACTGGGGCAAACTGAGAGACGCCGCACGCGAATTCGTCATATCGTTTGGAGCCATCCAGCAAATGAGGTCGACCTTGCTTGTATTGTTCTTGCTTGATTTAGAGTCCCATTCACATTGACGAACATGAGTGTTCTTAGAAACGTTGTGTACCGTTACGCTTTAGGATTTAAACAATAGCTATGTTTGAGAATGACTTCGGGAAATGAGAAGAGAGGACCCAGTTTTAAGGTAGAGAGACTGATAAAAATTCTATTGTAAGTATAACAATACAAACAGTAGGTAAACATTTAAGAACTAGGAACGAGTATAAGAGAAACCGTAAAATTGTTTGCTCTTATCGCTACAAGCGTTTGTTCAAGTACAAGTTTAGGTGATAGATTAGTCAGTCAATCAATCAGTCAGTTAGTCACAGGCCGAGACGTTAAGTCTATTATACAGAAGCTTGAAGATCTTCAAGTTCTATCACTCTTGTAACATACTGTTTCATGATACTTCGGAACCTACTGTTTCAGAGAAACCTGTGAAACAAAAGAAGGGTTTTCGATACTGTGCCATTCTTAATGAATGAAAGTATCGCAAATTCAGACGGCTGTTAGTGCTGGCAGTATTGATGATGTTTGTTTGTTTACATTACTCATTCCGGCAGTCGCTAGCGTTGGCTGGTTAATATATAATGTACACAATGGCGGCCTATTGCGCTGTGTTGGCACTGTTTGGCTGGGTCAGTTTGCAACCGCAATCAGGATCGGGTATAGTATCAGATAGAGGTTTTATTTATGTGTTAGACGTGATGTGTGTGTGTTGGAGATAGTTGTCACCACAACGTTGTCACCATCTTGAAGGTGCGTGCGCAGACACCGGTGCACTCTCTCCATTCCTTTTCGTAACGAAACAACCGTAAAGGGACCGGCCGAAGGACCAGCTTAACATGCTTTTCGTCCAAGCCATGTAGCCATGGGAGAACATTCAGAATCCGGGCTGACACTGAGAGATTGGACCCCTGAATTGCAACAGCCGTCGCTTTAAAGTGCGAATAACCAGTCTCTAGCCAATCAGCACCACCTCTCTACTGTGATTGAGGTTAATCTTTTATTTTCAAATACATCTTTTAAATACATATTTAACAAACAAGCTTACATATTCCTAAAAGACCTTCAATACTTATTATGCCTGTAAAAATGGTATTGTTACACCTTCGATCATATCGATGTGTTATACAAAGGATAGTTAGGCGGTAAATATTTAGATAAAGACCAATGTCTGTGTAATGAAGTACCTATCTAATAATAATATTCCTAGTTTAACTGCCGAACATATTTTAATATCATCAGTTTACAAATATCTATTAGAAATCGCTTAGTCTACATTTTTAAATTATGAATCGTCATTTTCATCTGACATTGCTATTCGTGAAATCAAAATCAAGATTTTCGGGAGGATTGGGCGGGTAGGGCTAAAACAAGCCGCGTGGGCGGCTGATGCAATTCAAAGGTTTGAATTAGTGTCTAGTGTTTTTAGTGTACAAATTTGGTGTTTATTTGTGCAGTGAAGTGCCGCAAAGTGATCCTAATAATAAAATTCGTTGGATTGTATCGTTTTTAAGACTGCTATTGTGTGTCGAGTGAGTTGTCTCGGGACATCTTGCTTGGACCTAATAGAGTCTTAAAACGCACGATTAGCTTTTAGAGTGGTATCCGCTGAATCCGTAGGTCGATAAAATATAAAACACCGGCGTTTTATTGAGTCGACTGTGACTTTGACTGTTGACTACCTACTTATTATTCTCAATAAGTTACACACTGGCGAATTATCTTCGTGTAGAGAGCCCTATTTAAAAAAAATAAGATTTTCGGGATGTAGGCGGCAAATACGGTGTGTAGCGTCCAACACAATTTTAATTCCATTCCAAAACTTGCAGTAGTGTCATTGATAATATAACCAAATCTGTGGATAACTTATCTATACAGGTCTCTGTATCGGTCACGTCAAGCACACCTATTTACTTTGTTTGGTTGGTGACAATATCTCGTTTTTTTACACGACTACGGCGAAGCAAAAAGGAGGGTTATGATTTTGACCTGTAATAATTTATGTGGTTGTTCATATGTACCCTCATAACTTCCAAACTAGTTATCATATTTGAACAGATGATGTGTCGTTAGAAGCGTCTTGATTGTCTTCTGGTTATAGGCGACGTCACGTTAAATTGACTACAGCGCCCTTTTTTATTGTTTAGGCTCGTCTGCCTATTAAGGCAGACGAGCTTGCGGCCCATCTGATGGTAAACGGTAACCGCCGCTCATAGACATCAACAATGCCGGAGCACAATCATGCCGCTGCCCACCGTGAGAGAACTCTTTTCAAACCTCGTTTAAAAAAGGACATGTCATAGTGATCAGGGAACACCGCGGCTGGAAGCTCATTTCAGAGTTTGCATGAGCGTGAGAAAAGGAGCGCTGGAAACGAAGCGTTCTGGAAGGGATTGGTTCCAGGTAGTATTGGTGAAGTTTGCCGCGGCGTGTAGTCGTGCGATTGTAGAGCGGTGACCCTGGTATGATATTAAACAGCTCCACAGAGCACTCTACATGGAAGACCCTCTAGGGGACTTAGAATAGGAACTAAAAAAAATTCTTGACGGTACCATGTGGGGTATCAAATGAAAGAGCTTTTTTAGCACATTTCTAATATGTAATTTTAACACATAAATAAAAACTTTTACATAAAAATAAAGTTTAAAAATTAAAACCCGACTACCAAAAAAACAAGCTTTAAAAAGTGCGAAACAAGAAAATTGTCTCTGCTGAAATTATTATATGCCACCTACTGTAGCAAACAGTCTTAGGTTATTATTCTAAGAAAACAGTTTCATTATAATAACTAGTGGCCCGCCCTTACTTCGTTGCGGGACATTAATTTGACTTTACACCAATAGATGGCGCTAGGTGTCGATTAGAGCGCGCAAGCGTTTCGTGTTTTCGGATTACATCACATATATTTCATAACATCACATAGATTTATCTAACTCCGAGATAGGTAGCTCAAGCACCTGTGTTACGGATATCAGAATCAACAGTAGGATTATTACGCATAAGCGTTGACGCTGTCTATAGGATTTACCTCTTCATAAAAAGTATACATAAAATAAAATCAAGTTGGTATACCCCACATGGTACCGTCAAGATTTTTTTTTAGTTCCTTATTCTAAGTCCCCTAGAGGGTCTTCCATGTAGAGTGTTCTGTGGAACTGTTTAATATCATACCAGGGTCACCACTCTACAATCGCACGACTACACGCCGCGGTAAACTTCACCAATACTACCTGGAACAAATCCCTTCCAGAACGCTTCGTTTCCAGCGCTCCTTTTCTCACGCTCGTGCAAACTCTGGAATGAGCTTCCAGCCGCGGTGTTCCCAGATCGCTATGACATGTCCTTTTTTAAACGAGGTTTGAAAAGAGTTCTCTCACGGTGGACAGTGGCATGATTGTGCTCCGGCATTGTTGATGAGCGGCGGTTACCGTTTACCATCACATGTTCCGCAAGCTCGTCTGCCTTAATAGGCAGACGAGCTTAAACAATAAAAAAAGGGCGGTGTAGTCAATTTAACGTGACGTCGCCTATAACCAGGAGACAATCAAGACGCTTCTAACGACACCTCATTTGTTCAAATATCATAACTAGTTTGAAAGTTATGAGGGAACATATGAACAACCACATAAATACATACAGGTCAAAATCATAACCCTCCTTTTTGCTTCGCCGTAGTCGGGTAAAAAAATCAGACTTTGTCACCAACCAAACAAAGTAAATAGGTGTGCTTGACGTGACGATACAGAGACCTGTATAGATAAGTTATCCACAGATTTGGTTATATTATCAATGACACTAATGCAAGTTTTGGAATTGGAATTAAAATTGTGTTGGACGCTACACACCGTATTTGCCGCCGTCTACTTCCCGCCCTATTTAAAAAAATCTTATTTTTTTAAATAGGGCTCTACCCGAAGATAATTCGCCAGTGTGTAACTATTGAGAATAATAAGTAGATAGTCAACAGTCAAAGTCACAGTCACTCAATAAAACGCCGGTGTTTTACATTTTATCGACCTACGGATTCAGCTGATACCACTCTAAAAGCAAGTGCGTTTTAAGACTCTATTAGGTCCAAGAAATGTCTCCAGACAACTCACTCGACACACAATAGCAGTCTTAAAAACGATACAATCTAACGAATTTTATTATTAGGATCACTGCCACCAAATTTGTACATTAAAAACACTAGACACTAATTCAAACCTTTGAATTGCATCCTTTGTATAACATATCGATATGATCGAAGGTGTAACAATAGCATTTTTACAGGCAAAATAAGTATTGAGGGTCTTTTAGGATTATTATTACGCATAAGCGTTGCCGCTGTCTATAGGATTTACCTCTTTATAAAAAGTATAGATAAAATAAAATCAAGGTGGTATACGACCACAGCGATACGGCACAATAATTTCAGCAGAGACAATTTTCTTGTTTCGTACTTTTTAGAGCTTATTTTTTTTGGTAGTCGGGTTTTAGTTTTTATCACAGCAAGAGAAGCGGCACATGATGTACGCCTACGACATATAAGACGTGCATGCCTTACGTAAATACCAGTGCATGTTTACGAGTATTACACCGTCATATTTATTTTAATCTCGCAGCACATAGTTACGCATTATGCTATCTGCGAATATTCAAAGCCAGTGCTTTTACACATATTTTTTAATTTATCTGCCCTGTAATTTGTGTTTTCTGAATGATACGAATCTTATTGTGTTCTTATTAGAACTCCATACCTTGTAGGTACTTTGTTTTGTGCAATGAAGAATATCTGTACTATGAAGTGTGTAGGTATCTATTGCTTTATTATCAACCAATGATTACAAAAATCAGGCTTCTTCTTCAAGGGCATACAGAACAAAGAATACTGGCATTTTAATATGGGTTTTTCTAGAATACATAGAATAATAGTACTCCAGGAGCTAGAATGACAGTGACCATTGAGTAAAATAGGAAAAGACAGCAAAGAAACCATAAATTAAATTAACTAGTGAGGCAAAAAAAAAGAAATCTTTCTTAAGCATGCAGGATTTAATTCATTGCAAACAGGCATTGTTAAATATGATCGACCGATTTGAAACTATGATTTGATTAGTGTTTCAAATGACGAAATGATGATGAAATTAATTTAGTCGTTCATTTTGTTTAATAGATTAATAATTATTACTAAACGGTATAAGACATCGTTTTTTTTTTCAAATACTTAGCCAAGTTATCTAGTCAAGAACTATTGCTTGTTGCCATTTGTGTTTATGTAAATGTATTTGTTTAAAGTGCTAGAGCTAAATGAGAGTACAGTGGATAAGGGTGTGCCTTCTGAACGGTAGGTTGTAGGTTCGGATCCGAGCAATCCGAGCATGCACCACTGGATTTTTAAAATCTATGTACATAATCTGTTTGAGAGTTGCAAAGGTCAAACGACATGCAGTCGTTTCAATGGTGGTCGTTTCATGGTCCAACAAGTACCTTGAGCTCAAAAGCGAGAGCTTTGAACTCATGCGGGAATATTCCCGGATATGAGATGATGAGATATGTGGGCAATAAATTTTCAAATTAAATATTAATCAAGCCGAGTTCATTAGTAAGTCGGTACATACCTAAGAACGTCTTATTTTGAAATATAACTCTGAGTAGGTACTCTGACATGTAGATTATGTAACACCAACTTCGGCCGGCCCTGAAAACTCACAAGGTTGCCAAGTATCAACAAGACCACCCTGCTTCCCCCCCTTTACTGAGATAATTTATACGGAGCTGTCTGTACCTACTTGTTACTGGTTAAATGCCGAAAACAACTGGACCACACCTTATGTAAATTTTAACTAAGTAGATACACAAAAATTATCGACCAATAGGCAATTCCGTTAATCACTATAATTTGTTAAAAATAAATTAGTTTTTTAAATGAGAACTGAATACTTTTTATGCAAAATAAGCACATGTATCATCTTGAAAGAGCACAAATTGGTAATACGCAATTAATTATTTCGATTGAAACGAGTAGTTTTACCAATTTTAAATAGGTAAGGTTCATATTGAAAAGTTGTATCTTATCTATGTTTAATAAATAGAGTAGTTACATTTTTAAATGGTTTAATTTAGTTGAGAATTATTTTGTTTGTATAAATGGGATACGGTGATGATAATGATAATTTCATCATACGGCTGACATTAGTGCTGACTTTGTTGTTTAATGGTTCCTTCTTTTTTATATTGTTTTCTTGTCGTCGAAATTATTTCAATAGTTCTTCTGTTTTCTTGTCGTCGAAATTATTTCAATAGTTCTTCTGTTATTCGGGCAAAAATAAATCAAATACGCCATGAAAAAGCATTCGAGTCTTTCTTGACTAGATAGATCGCTAAATTAGATATTGCCTAGGTAGTTAGGTACCTATAACTACTTACTTAAGAAAGGGCGTTCCTAGGGGGACCGCAAATCGATAAAGGCTAATAATGCACTATAAAATATGCCGAAAAATCTGAATTGCTCTCCCCTGGGCAAGACTCGCGGACTTGAAGCATTGAACTATCGTTACAGTTATAACTCACTGACTTGAAGGGCTAGAAGCCTTGTAGGTATTGTACACGCCCATGTACCTACAATCGCGAAATCTACAATTGAGAAAATCTTAAAACTAAAGATCATTCAATTCAACCTAGGCAGGGTCCTCAATAAACTTCTGGTAGCTTGTGGTCACAGGTACTTATCTATTTAGTGTGGTGGTGTGGAGAGGTAGGTATTATCTACTAATTAGCTGCGCTACCATAACATTTCCATTCTTGGGCTTTTTTTAATCTATATAATAGCTAGGAACCTAATTCGAAGTGAGCTGTTTCACTGAGTTGTTTACCTACTATCCGCTACCTACACCTGTGAAGTGTGAAAGTTGATTTGTTATTGTTGGCGTCCCTTTTTAAAGTCTTTTATCTCTCTGTCATTGCGATTATGGCTTCGATTGGGCGGGGCCTTCGAATGCGTGAAGTTTGCAGAGGTTGATACGTGTGCTGCCATCTAGTGGCGAATAGCGGACTTATGTAAGCACGGCGAACAAGCAAATGTTTTGCTGACTGCGAGTTATCTGATTGAGCTCACAGATGGCGGTTTTCCCAAATTTCCCTTGTGTAAAATTGATTCGCAACAGTCATGTTATTTTTATAAAATAATAAAATATTTTCTTTGTTACAGGTGTTAGTGGAATATGACGGTGTGGACTGGCAACGTCGTGAATGGGTGGCAGTATATTCACGCCGGACGTTTAGAGTGTTTTTAGTGGAAAGAACTTTAGTTTGGGCTCCTAGAAACATTGAAGGAAAAGAAGTCCAATGGCCGGCTTTGGTAAGTACAATTATTAAAAAAAACTGCTCGAAAGCACGCGTTGCGTGGTTCATTCTGAATTTTAAGCTGCTTATTTCTATGGTCAGAACATAGATGTCGCTTTAGCGCTACTGGCTCGTAAACATTAAAAACTTTAAAATATTTTTTTTATGAAAGTTCTTAAATAAATTGCTAAAAATAATATATTGGTGTTGGTTTAATGTTTACTAGCATTTAAATTATAACCATGCTAAGAACAGGTAATTTCCTCAAGAAGTTTTCATTAGTTTCGCTAGTCAACCATAGATGGCGTTACGTTACTGTTTGTGATGTAGAGAGAGTTATGAAAAACGTATGATAGGTATTTTTGAGTATTTTTCGTATGATTAATAATTTGGCCTACGTTGTATTTATTAATTCCGTGATGACATTATGTTCATAAGTAAGGAGTTGATTAAGAGCACAACATTGATTTTATTATTTAAAATCAAGCTGGCGGGGCACATTTTTAATGTCCGTTAGTATCTTAGTACTACATATTATATAATCCTATGTAGTTAATAATTTTGTGCGGGGAAGTTAGGTACGAATGTAAGGTATATTATCAAATCCTATAATCACCTTTTAAGTAATTTTTCTACTTTTAATATAAGTCTAAGAACAAAACATAAAATAGACTGACTGCGCTTGTGCTGTATTATGTAATCCTATGTTGTAAATAATTCATTCATACCTTCATTCATAATCTACCTTACGGTAGATTTTAAAATCTCTTACTAGTTTAAGTCCCTGAACAAAACATAAAAATGACTGACTGGACTTCTCCTGTACGGGACAGGGACATCGAATTTTGACCAACAAGCGAGGCGATCACGTCAGATGCGGGACATCTATAGACTAAAAGGTACACTCACAGTCAACTAAAACGTACACTCACAGTCAACTAAAAGGTACAGTCACACTCACAATCAACTTACGATCATTCAATTGTCTTGAATTTACCAGGTTGTCCCTCGAAGGCTACACGGATCTCCAATAACGCCAATTTTCTTCCAAATCTAACCCTATACGTGCCACGCAACATGTTTGTTCCACGTGCACATCATCATCATCATCATTTCGGCCAATAGACGTCCACTGCTGGACATAGGCTCCCCCAATGCTCTCCACACATCGGTCCTGTGCCGCCCGCATCCAATGGATTCCCGCGATCTTCACCAGATCGTCCTGCCACGGCTGCGACTTCCTGTGCGTGGCCTCCATTAGAGGACCTTTCCGCCCCAACGGCCGTCTGTTCTTCTCGCTATGTGCCCTGCGCTGTCTGTGACCTTACTTCTCCTGCGGATCTCATCATTTCCGATACGATCACGCAGGGAGAATCCGAGCATAGCCCTTTCCATTGCTCTTTGGGTGAAGCGGCCACGTTTCGGTTCCGTATGTCATCACTGGCAACACACACGCATTGACACAGACTTTCGTCTTGAGACACTACGGTAGATCTGCCGTAAATATGCTGCGTAGCTTCCCGAACGCTGCCCAGCCGAATTGGATTCGTCGATCGACCTCTTTCTGGAAGTTGGAGTTACCAAGCTTACGTGCACATGATTCCATCGAATTCCATATTTACCTAGTCTTTCCTGGAATGGCCATATAATGAGAACGGAGGAGGAGCATGTTAAACGAGTGATGTGTATGACTGTAAGTGAATGGAGGACGGCCGAAAATGAGATGTGTTGGCGACGAATAGCTTTGTTTATGTTTTATTCGGTTTAAATTATATTTATGTAGCTTGGACCGTATTTCAGTCATATCCATTTAGCTCCTTAGAGTTTACTAGCATCCCGTAGTTATGATTCAGTCTTTCGAGCCGGACTAATGATGATAACTAACTTAGAAATGAGTAAAGCACGGTTTTAAACGTGATATCATATATTATGTGGAAGTAAATATGTACATAGCGATATTTACTTGACACAATCAGAATACAACTGATAGGAATAGGGGCTATAGCATATATATTTTTAGACGTGATATGTCAAATTGTCAATTGTTATTTAATAAATAGTATTAGTGTTTGCCGAGAAGTTGTAACCCCGAAATTGTTGAAAATAGATCCGGTTTAGGTAGCTAAAAATTAAAATCGATTGGCGTCGCTAGTGTGCCCTACCCGTCACCTTAACGAATAAATCAGCCAATGATGTTGATGTTGGACCTCGGCTCACAGGCACGCCATCTAGCGGATATTTGACACGCGATAGGTCCCCATTGCAGCACGTCAAGATGTAGAGAAAAGTAACACTTAAAACACCACAGCCAGTCGCCAACAAGATTGATGAATTTTTTTTGGCGGATGCTATGATTTAATAATGAGTCGATGATGACGAGTGACTTTACAGGGAGGGACGACAGGGCAGGACATAAGGGAGGATGATGAAGAGAAGGAGTAGAGTATTTTTATCCTTAATTACCTTACTCTATGGAGCAACCTATCTATTTTGTTACTGGTCAGTAATGTAAATACTGATGTGTCTATCGCCATCACTTAGATTACAACATAGACGTATTCATCATCATCATCATTTCAGCCAATGGACGTCCACTGCTGGACATAGGCCTCCCGCAATGTTCTCCACAAATATCGGTCCTGTGGCGCCCGCATCCAATGGATTCCCACGGCTGCGACTTCCTGTACGTGGCCTCCACCCGAGCACCTTTCCGTATCCACAGCAGTCTGTTCTCCTCGTTAAGGTGACGGGTAGGGCACACTAGCGACGCCAATCGATTTTAATTTTTAGCTACTAAACCGGATCTATTTTAAACAATTTCGGGGTTACAACCTCTCCGCAAACACTTACACTATTTATTAAATAAACATGCACAAATGTTGGGTCCAACGCGTCAACGCCAAAAGCAGCCACTTTTGGCGTGAATCAATTTTTCGGGTACAAAAGCAGACCAAATTTGTGCATGGTTATTTATAAAATAGTATAAGTGTTTGCACAGAGGTTGTAACCTTGAAATTGTTTAAAATAGATCCGGTTTAGTAGCTAACAATTTAAATCGATTGGTGTCGCTAGTTAGGGCTACCCGTCGCCTTAATTAGTCCATGATTATTACAATCACTACTACTACTACTGGTTTCATCGCACTTTGTGCGGTTCGGGCTTTTAGGCTAAACCCTTTAATCGAGCTGCTTCTCCTGCCTGTAACGGCATGGTGCTCGTTCCTCCTAGACGGGAGGCCTCCCGATATGGCGCAGTTGGTTAGGCCTGCCTGCGGCTAGTCAAGGAGGCATATTACAATCAGCAAACATGATTGCAATTAATTAAGCAGCGCCCACTGGTGACGAGCGGCAGTACCTACTTGATTACTTCCGTTATTGTGCGTTGGTGATGATGTGCTAGCAAATTATGCAAGGAGGTGCAGGTAAATCAAACTATGAATCCAAATTAAGGAAGTAGCGTATTTATCTATTAATATAATTTTAGAGAAACGTATCATCTTGTACCTAGCTATCAAACTACATTAAAAAATGTAACTGGTGCCAGATTTCGTTGTTAGCTAGCATCTACCACTCCTATGACCTTATTTGTACCTACCCGCACGAATGCACGCCCTAGTTTTGCAAGATCACGTCGAGCCCCTCTTACGCGCATAGCCATTTCGTCTTACACGCTGACACGAAAATCCTGCGATGACATTGCTGTTTGTTACCTTTGAGAAATGCCACATTTTCTACAGTTAACACTACCTACATAGAATAATTTAATAGGTATACTTTTACTCTTTAGAATAATTTAGCAGCTGTAATAGGAGGTATTGCCGCAAACATGAAACTTAATTTATTTGATAATGTTGTCGTTGCGTGTTAGTGTAGAAAACAGGTGCTCGTGACTAAATTATTCTTGATTACAATGCGCTCGTAATTAAGAATTTATTTTAACCGGCTTTGAAAACTCTGCAGACCATCGCACTCAATATCTGCTATAATCTCTTTATAATAAATGTGAGGAATAAACAATTGAAACAAAAAACTTACTGTCAATTTTGCTAATTAAATTAATATTAAGTTAATTTTAGGAGTAGATTAAGGAACTAAATAAAAAACAACGATCACCAGACACAAATACAGCGAACGATCAAATAAAAAGTAATTCATTTTTTGTTTGTAATTAAAATTGGAATCGAATATTGTATAAAATGGATATTTATTTTTTTTGCAACAAAGAAATGTTTAAATACACAACGTTCCGCCAAATTCATGTTTATTCAATGAATGCTTTTATTACAAATATGTAATAAGTAATATAATTTTGGTTCAAATAATAGTATATTTAGTTGATATAAATTTCGTTATGGTTAAAGATTGGTTTCATAACTGAAAACTGAAAATTGTTTCGCTTTTATTCTATTAGTGTCATAAAATAATCTATTAATGACATAAAATAAATATTATAGAGCAATTCGTTGTTGTCAAAGTTAAAAAATATATTTTTGTGAATATTTCGGAATCGGATTAAAAACATAGAATTATTACTATTATTCTATGATTAAAAGTGACTTACTTTGCAAATGTATTCAAGAGTACATAAATCCGAATTTACATCTTTGATGTTAGTATTTTTAAAGATTATGCAGATACATGTAAAAAAAAGATGTTTAACAGATCTGTATTAACCGGCAATATAATTAAATTATACGAGTACAAATTACTCCCCTACCTACCGGGACCGACTTAGTTCACAAGTACTAAGAAATAAGTAACTGCAAAATTATAAGTCAAAATTATGATACAAATTGTTTATAATCAAGAGGTCTTTAGTTGCTATACAGGTTGTATCTGTGGACATTTACATCCCTTTAACCACGTGTTCTACCAACCATTCTGAACAACATTTGTTCTACGACTTTTCGAAATTAGTCGAATTTTTTTTCGACTCCCTATAAAAAATGACCAAGTCACGTGACCGACTTTGTATGAGAAGTTGAAATTTGAATAAATGTTTTTTAGAATGGTTAATAGAACACGTGGTTAGAAGGATATAAATGTTCACAGATACACCCTGTATGTTCTATTTCATGTTGTGGGTGACAAACGTGCAGACGGATCACCTGATCCGTGGCCCCGATCCTTGAGCCTCGGAACCTCGGGCCGGGCCTCTGATACCCTCATTCTTTTGCCGGAAGATTCACGACGGTTTTCTGTGAGGCCGTGGTGGTCCCTGTTTTTACGCAGGCTCAAGTTAAGGGCGGGCTCCCCCACGGACAAATTCAAGTGTAAATAAAAGTATAGACAACAACATAACGTAATGTAATGTAAAGTGGATTGCCTTTTCCGCACTTAGACTCTCTTTCAGTCCTTTGAGCGTGATGGGTACAACAACATTAACTTACATCCATATGTTTTGTTCCAGACGTTTACTCCTCTGGCGGCCGATCTGACGCTGCAAGCTGATGCTCAGCCCGTTGAGTTTCTCCACGACCAGCAGCTGCAGTTTCTGGACTACGCCAACCTACAGCCGTATCAGGTGGGACACAAATAACAAAAATATTACAAATCGCTAACTAGGGTAGTTCCGGAACAAAATTCGTGGCTAGCCTCTTTTAACATTTGCGTGTTGGATGTTATGAGCTTTAGTGCAGCAATAACTTTAAATCACGATTTATAATAAGGTGGATGATGATTATTGCAGTTATTCTCTCCAATAAACGTTATGTCGACTTAATTATTGGTAGCTTAGTGGATAAGAATGTTTGCCTTCCTCAGGGGACGGAGTTCAGTTCCGAGATTTTCCACAAATCTATGTGCATATGGCCATTCGCTTGGTGGTGAGGGAAAACATTGTTAGGAATAGTTTCGGATAGTACCTATCTCAATTGTTGAGATTTTTATTTCGAACGTGTAATCATGGTTATCCTGGTTCCTCTGTTAAAAGGTACGGGAGGTCAGACGGCAGTCTCTTCATTGTAATTTACCAAACTTCCCAAATCCGGATACTCTAAGCGTACGCGGGGCTCTGACGCAATAGCTTCGGACCCACGGGAATGATATGCTAATATGATGATGAATCAAGTCACGTACTTCCATCGCTACATTCAAAGATCACACAAGTGGCTTTCTTTCTTGCAATTTAACAAAATACTCGTCAGTAATAATCGCCATGTTAAAAATGCCTAGGTTAGATTTCGTTGATTATCTTGTATAATTTAGTGTTCAGTATAGCTTTAAATTGGTCTTCGAAGGGTACTATCCTAGTACCAACTAAATGATGGGTCGTAGTCTGAAGCAATTAAGTTAATTAAAACTCACAGATACAATCAAACTGAGTTACAAGACCTAAAAACCCGTCGTCTAGTGATAAGATCAATAAAGGCGCTTCGATAAAGAGATGTAACGTAATGGATATTAAAAAGAATTAAATCAAATCGGATAATATACTTAGTACGACGATTAATAATACTAGATTTGATTATAAATGTACAGACTTGCCAGATCATTGTCAAAGTATAAATACTGAATTCAGTGCTAGGTTTTAACTTGTGAATCAAAACAATCTTACATATGATGGAATTATATCGAGTCATTACCTATAAAGTTGATGTTGAAGCCATGAAGATTTCTGTTAAAGAAGTCAATTTTAAAAACAATCAAAAAAAGGAAATAAAAAATAATGGGAAAGTTGGTTAAAATGGTATCCGATATGTTCGGATCCAAATCACAAAAGGATGATTTTTACAAAGAAAATTATTGCCAATATCAAGTTTGTTCTTCGACGTACAATTAATACCTACAATAAGCTGAGATGTAAATGATTAATCAAAACAAAATAAAAGATAAATATATAAGTAGCAAAGATTGTATAAATATGATTGAACACGACCATTGTATCAAACAGGTGAAACATCATGCTATTTAAATTTGAACATGTACACACATAACATTAAAGTCAAATAGGAAGAAGCGCTTTGTGGTACTGTACTTGTATTTATCTATTACACCTCATTGTAAATACGTTATGCAAGGAACAATGAGCGAGTGGAGATATCTTGCCACGTCATTAGAGACGATCCATTCCCCTCACGTACGGCGCCGTCGTAACTCAGAACTGGCTCGTAAACTCGTACCTATTATAAATCTTTATTATAAAATCATCTGCCGTTTGTCCTTTTACAGCTCCACAAAACACTTTTAGTGTTTACTCCTCGACCACGTCTCGAAATAGCTCCTTACTTCCTGTATTCTATTTTCAAAACAGGGCTTTGCAAAACTAAGAGAAATATTTGATTGCTACGTGCGTACCATAATTATCCAATTAAAACACATGTTTGTTACATAAAATACATGCACACTCCCAAACGAGTCTGAAAAAGCATTCATCAATCAACTGAATGGTGTTTTATATGACCTATTATCCAGGTAAATAATTAAATGAGCGTAGGTGCGAAGTCACCAGCCCGCGTATTAGTTTTTTGCAAGATTTATTACCAGATGCGGGTTCTCTCGGTAAAGTTGATAAATTGCTAGCGTAAGCTTCATTTGTTACTCCGTTATTCGTAAGTTATATTTATCTTTCATCTTGCTTTATGCTCGCGCATAAGCCCTCCAGCCCAGAAAGTCTTATGTTTATGCGAACGAGGAATTACATGTACCTATTTGTTTATGTAAAAGCATTAATTTCTCGTTCTGTTATCGTCAAGCCAGTAAAATAACCGTCATAACAATACAGCCAGTAACATTTTTATCATTTTCCTTAATCTCATTGAGGAAGGAAAATTTTACTCTTAATTTATTACCGTTTTGTGATTTTCGAGCCGAATTTTTCTTCCAGAACAGGAAATCGAGAAACTCATTGATTAAAAACAATGGGGACATATAAATAAAGCAGCAAAAAGAACTCTCTAATTTAAAGCAGAATTTTCGATTTCTGTCCAATTGTGTTTGCTCACATCTCAAAGTGAGATTATTATAAAAGATGCAGAGGGTGGCTGGTCTTTACCGGCAAACGCATAAGCGACCCAATTTCAAGTGAGACGATAGGAGTGTTTATCCAAACTTGCGCGCCCGGGCGAAGTGGGGAGATCAAGGACGGTGTCTGCCAAACATGGGGAGGGTTTCCCCGGGAGACGAGGTGGCGGGCGGCCGGGCGGCCGGGCGGGCGGGGAGGTGATCTGGCGCGGGGAGCGGTATGTTTTGATGCTCGCCGCCCGCTTTATTGATTTTCCTCGCCGTTCCGCCCGCACCACCCCCTTTATTATATACATATTCCGAGCCAGGTGGTGGCTGGTGGTACAGTCGTGCTATTTTCGGTTAGCCCGGCCACCTCGTGGAAACATGATTGATTGGTCGCTACCCCGCGCAAAAGCCACTTTTATTGTCGTTTTTGCAATTTCGTTACGTCGCTCTTAGAACTTTTATATCGTTCATTAGTTTCTAATTAAACGTCGTTCTATAAAAATATGATTTTATTAGTCTTGACGGAGATTAATCTGATTTCAAAGAAAAGTCATACTCAGACAACTTTGATATTTAATTCATGTATTTGAAGTAACTTTATTGAGTCGAGATTCGTGAAAATATCTCTGTATACCAATGTATTTTCATTGGTATGTATTTTGGTCTCGATATAATATTCTTCAATGTTTCTGTTGCCTAAACGTCTGGGAAAGTAATTTATTTCTCTTTTGTCGACATGTCGTGAACGAATAATGCAACCTTAGAAAATGTTCTTACGCATGAAAGGAGCTTGTTACACGTTTCAAAGAAAGCGGTTATTTCGATTTTAATAAGGTTTTTTGCCATTATTAGCTACGACCGTTTCGTTTTATGCCGTACATATTAACTCTGTCTTTTATGTGCCGATTATTTTTAAGTGAGGGAAACCTTTCATATGTTTATTATTCATGTCTCCATCTCCATTACATGACTTATTAATCGTACTTAATTTGCTTGCAAAAACATTTTTTGATTTAACATGGCAATTGAATTATGCATTTAGATATTAGATACCCCGTATAACGCCCTTCTAAAATGAGAAAAAGTATTAATTTGGTTGTTTGGAAGCTTTGATCCTTAGGAACAATTTTCTTTAGAAAATCAACAAAAGAAAAGTTGCGTCTCCACTTAAAGGTAAGCACAAGTATAACACTAAGCACTTGAAGAGCCATTATAAGTATTTATAATTAAAAACTCAATTAAGCAAACCGAGCTGTTATAGAAGTTCAGAGGGGTAACTTAACTCGTCCGTAGCAGCATGTACGCAGACCGGGAGCCGAACTACCAAGCTGGTTCCCGCAAAATTTAAACGAGTAAAGTTTGTTTCAGTTAGCTTACTCCACTGTCCGGTTTGCCCCATTCCACCCGCCCCCCCGCTCGTGGCATTGATAGAGGCGTGTGTTAGACACAAGTCAAAGTTACTTTGTACGTGCTCGCAGAAACAGGGTGGCTGTCTTTTGAATAGTAATTTATCAGGCTATTTTGCGAGGTCGCGGGAAAGATTACCTACGCTTTAATATTAACTAACTCGATTGTCGGGACGGATTGTGTTTGCCAAATTAAACGTCTAATACTTGTTTGTATTGAGTCTGTATCTATGCAAAATAGATATGTCGTTTGAATGAGGTTTGATAGTTTCTTGGGACCACTTTGAAACGTAAGCAGGACTTTGAAAAGACGTACCTATATAGCGTGATGAAATGTTAATATACTACCAATAAGGGAAATTGCCGCCACATTTCTTTTTGCCCAATATTCAAGAGCACTGAAGTAAAAACTGTATTTTATCAAAACTTCTGCTCTCCACAAATTTCATGGTAAGTAAATATATTTCCACAAAAGAAACACGCGAAGGACTTAGATTATATTATAACTTTATTAAGGACAACTATTTATAAGGAGAGTTTGGGTTTTCGCTATTGTTTTCTTACAGACCAGTTATGGATATAGGAATTCAGAGGTAAAATAAGAAACTTTCTTATTCTGCTTACTTTCTTAAAGAAAGTAATCCCGAGAACAGTTTTCATATTCGAAGATCTTGTTATTGCTTGACTTATCCAGTAAACAATTTCGAAAATTTGTAAAAAGGTACTTTACTTTCATAAAGGGCCAGCTTTTGTATTTTTCGAGAAGGGTCTTCTTATACCTAATCGTTATCTTGTTATGTACCTTACCACACCAGGTAAGGTACCGCAAAGCCAAAACTGGAAATCTACAGGAACTTGAGAAACACAATATTGCAAAGAAAAATCTTTATAGGGGAAGAATGGAATTAACTACATAGGTTTAGGTTTAGAGATATTTATTTTCTCATAAAGATTTACAAAAAAAAATCACTTACATGAGAAACAAAACAGGTAATAACATTTTCTTGGGCTTTTCAAAATTAATTCTAACAATAATTATAATAATCTTTAAGAAAAAGATACACAATTTTATCGCACAATAACATACGCAAAGCAAACAGTTTATAATTAATTGGAGGTAGTCCGAAATCTAACTCGGTTGCGGTCCGCAATAAGTTGACCACGGACGTTCCAATGCCACCGATGCTGTAGCATACATGAAAATTACTACTACCATAAGTTATTATGACACGATGCATAATTTTATGAATAACTTCCCAGGCTTCGCACGGGTCCAATATTATGCATGTTTAGCATTATTAGTATTATACTTCCTCTGGAAATACGAGTACTCTATCTATTTAAAAAAAAACCGGCCAAGTGCGAGTCGGACTCGCCCATGAAGGGTTCCATAGCAGCAAGTAAGATATATGGAAGGTAAATTGCGGTTTACGGTTTATAACGTATTAAAAAATAACTACTCACTATATCTAGTTCAAACCAATTTTCGTTGGTAGTTATCATGACTATGTACATCATATATTTTTTTTAATTTTATAATTAATTTATTATAGATGTTAGAGGGGGGCGGACAATTTACCACTTTGGGAGCGTCTCTTGCGCAAAGTATTGTGTTTAGAAAAAAATGATGTTAAAAACCTCAACATCATTTTTAAAGACCTATCCATAAATACCCCACAGGTATAGGTTTTATGAAAAAAAATACTAAATAATTAAGACTGACGGACTGACGGACAGACGGACAGACATGACGAATCTATAAGGGTTCCGTTTTTTGCCATTTGGCTACGGAACCCTAAAAACGCATCAAAATCCGTTACGTAGTTTTAAAGACATTAGGAAAGACGGCGAAAGCGACTTTGTTTTTACCATAGAGTAAGATAATAATAGTAGTTTTTACTATGTAGTGAGAAGCCCAACTAAAGGCTCGTTGTTATACCTAATTTAATTATTTAGCTTAGGTTTACTTTGGGTGCAGCAATGTGTAAATTTCACAACTAGTCCATTCATTTATTTTAAGGCGACGGGTAGCGCTAACTAGCGACACCATTAGTTTTTAATTGTTAGCTACTAAACTGGATCTATGTTAAACAATTTCGGGGTTACAACCTCTCGGTAAACACTTATACTATTTATTAAATAACCATGCACAAATGTTGGGTGTGTTTTTGTACGTGAAAAATTGATTACTGCCAAAAGCGGCCACTTTTAGCGGCAATTTTTCGCGGACAAATGTTGGGTCCGCATTTGTGCATGGTTATTCAATAAATCACAAACCCGAGCTTTGTTCGAAAAATTCACAACATACTTTTATATACGCTCGACCCGGGAATCGAACCCAGGACCCCGAGATCGCAGCCTGATACTTAAACCACTAGAGTAACAGGGCGTTAATAAATAGTATAAGTGGTTACCGAGAGGTGTAACCCCGAAATTGTTAAAATTACATCCGGTTTAGTAGCTAAAAATTAAAATCGATTGGCGTCGCTAGTGTGCCCTACTCGTCACCTTAATAGAGTCTGTCTCCTATTCACCATATATATTATTATTGCACGCCAATTTAAATTCTCCACTCTATGAATATTACCAATAGAAAATGTACAATAAACTTGAATAGTTTAGACTTTTAGAGCAATAAATATCACGTTAGTAAGTCTTGTTACAGTTTCACTCAATAATTAATTAAACCTCAAAGTCCGTTAGTGATTTCCCAACGTTGTTACAAGTGTAGTAGCAGTACACACAAGCTGATATTGTTTCGAGACCATGATGTGATGTGGTACGTATATATGTATACGTGTACGTTTGTGTTTCGAAGCCTTTGTGTCTGGCCGCCCTTAGGACTTACCGTTTGTTATCATAGCGGTGACGTACCTAAACCGACGTAGACCCTTACTACGTATGTTATAACGGAACGTCTGACAGAGGGGTTTGTTGGAAATGAATGTAACTCTAGATAAACTTTAACGGGAGATCAACTAAAATAGCTGAGCCAAATGAAAATCTACAAAATCAATCACTGTCGCAAAGAGATACGTCCTTGTCCGGCTGGAAGAAGAAATGCATTTAACTTACAGAATGAAAAATGGTACCAATCAAGATTAATTAATTAATTAATCTTGATTGGTATATATTAATTCCCAACAACTAATTACTTGTTGGAAATTAATCACTAAAATATTCATGTTAAAATAGTAGAGTAAGATATTCGTTACTCTAAGGTTCTCACATCTCTGTCAATTATTTTTCTTACAGTGCAGTATAAAGAAATCCGATCATTTTTTTTTTTGCTGCTGAGTCCTGCTGGGTTTGACAGTAGATTTGTTGGAAAAAATTATTTTATTTTCTTGCCTTCACGGGTCTGACACCGATCTCTTGACACACTGTATATAGTTTCATATTTTTTTTACTATAACACAATTTTTCTTATAATGTACTCTAATGAACTGAGCAGGTTGATATGAAATGAATGAATGAATGCATCTGAATGCAGGCTGATATTTGTATGGCTCAGTGTTCAACATAGACGTATCTGTTCGTCAGAGAGATACATCATGCCTTTGACTTTCAACTGTTTTTTGAATGAAAGTCGTTTTTTGCACACCTAACCACATAATGCAATTCGAAAATGTACAGTATATTGTAGAATATATCGCGGAGGCGAGGCAGGCATTGTGCACAGTAGCGAAAGAAAACAGCAATTTATGTGTACCGCAGTTAACGTGGCCATGTGTGTAGGGCGGTGGTGTAGTCCAGGGTTTTATGGGACAGCCTGTAAATAGTGTTGCGTGATCGCCGGAAAATATTCCAGCGAACTATATTTTTAAACTCGATCTAGGTCTCCCGTAATATGTACGAGTAAGTGAGGGAGAATATTCGTTAAATGAATGTAGTAGGTCTTGAGGCCTTTGGTACTTTGATAAGAGAAGCAAAACTAAACAGACTATTGTAATTTCAATGACTGTACTTATTGCATTTAAGATGACGACCTTATTTGACTTAATCCCTGAGTAAAACCCACCATTAAAGATATTACTCAACAGTTCTAGTCCCTAAATTTTATGCGGAAAATATCTTATCGCTAATCAATTCAACGCTGTTTATAAACCACAACTGACTAACTGGGACGAAATATAAAATTTCCACACTACATACTTATAAATTTAAAGTCAGAATTTGGTGAACTTTTCCTTAGGGACCGTACTGTCCAAATTAACCAAGCCCAAACATTCCATTATGCAAAATTAAATAACTAATAAACGGAACGCTTGAATAGTACCAATAAATATTTAAGTCAGAAGTTACGGCTACACCAAAGCGGCTGGCGGTGGTCACAGTGAGCGCAAAACAACAATTTATGTGTGCCAGGGGCAGTTTATGTGTTTGCACCCCGCGATAGTGCTGCATGTTGGCTTTATATTGCGGACACAACCGCTGATTAAATAATACAAAGTCTGCCCAAATTCAGGAGCTAAAGCAAAGCGAAAAATTCACTTTACGACCTCGTAAATGTTAATGCAAAATGTTTCACACACTAGAAAACTAGCCGCTTTGCTTGCTTATTCGGAATACTGGCAAGTTTATTGTGATTAGCGTTAGAAACAATATTCCCATTTTAGGCAATTTCATACAGTCATCGCCTAAGATATTTGGTTTCAAGAATTTAATTTAATTTCAGTTCACTATAGTCCGACACATATACTAAATAGCAATGATCTATAACTTACATTTAATATAATACTAACCAGGCAATACCTAAATTGTCACTCTCTCTTGTTCAATAAAGTGTATCTATGTTTTTGTAAACTTATATAAATCCTTCCTTTTTCGTTTCCCTTATTTTAAGAAATAATCTAACTGCGTCTTCTGTGTAATTGAGATACCGTAACTCGAGCGAGTCGTATCGATTTCCCTTTCCAATTCGGTGATTCCTGCAACACTAGCGGCGTGCATTCATCCGACGCCCATCCCATCCCGTTTGATGGCTGCTAGTGCATTGTCTACGGTCCTAAACCTTTTGTTGCAGCGGATACCTCCGAGGATCGCAATAAAACTGCCATTGTGAACTTAGCTGCTTTTACCTTTCTTTATCTCTACCTCTTAGATGTTTATAGTCTGTCGTCTGTGGAAGAATTTACTCTTCCACCGGGGGAACATCTTAGCCAATTTCATTTGATTGGTAATATCTTTATGTATTCCACCCAAAAGAAATGTCGATTTGAATGTTTTGAAATGCAGTACCTAAATTGTACACAAAATTTCTGTAATGCTTAGTACTTAAGGTGTGTATTTTGTGCAATAAAGTATATCTATATTAAAGTAAATTAAATTCATCAATATTAAATTCGTTTGATGAATTACCATTTCTATCTTTTAGCAGAATAGGACCATCAACTTTAATCTCAAATCAAACAATGCTTATAGGTGGTAGATTGATCAAGATCTAGTACCTATATATGGTATCTGGATAAACGGTTCTACTGTTCCTCCTATTTATTTGTACAATTGGTCAATAATTCCTATCGACATCATTATATATTTCTCTCTGCTTACAAACAATGTTACGAGGCAGATTAAACATTGATGCAACAAGGCAACAAGACAAGCGGTTTGTAGTGTAATATCACAGTATATTCCTCTTACATATTTGTGGTATAAACACTACACATTTATGTATGTTAGATTAAGAACTTTTCGTCGACCCGGTGACCTAACAAATCGAAACGCAAAGCTTATGATGAGTGGCGAGTAAGGCAATATCGATGATAGTCTTGGCCGTCCCTAACTCTGATTAACATCCCAGCGTGGACCTTTTCGTATACAATCTAGTTGGTTGATCAAACCACCTGGTATCCCTACTTTGCGTTAGTATCTAGTATTGAGCTGTTATCAGCGTATCAGGAACGGTGCAGGCAGGAAATTGAATGAGAGCCGCGGGAGTCGCGAATGTATGCCAGAAGTAATGGCTTCCTGGTTGCTAGCCGGAGAATACTAATGGCTTGCCTGTATGCATGTACTAGCTGTGATGTGTTCACATCATGTTGCTGTGCAGTCGTCCATACCATAATAAAACACAAACACAATTGCTATAATTAATAGAGGCGGAATTATGTAGCAAGTAATTAAAGATTTATCTCACTTAGATAGAAGTTAAGAAGCTCTGGTGACCTTGATGCTTCTTAAAAAGCTTGAGCTCAAGATGTTTCTTGAAATTTATTCTGAAAGTATCAAACATGCTATCTGCAAATTGTATTATATAACTTCGTCCCTCTCCGTACTTACTAAATGTACTATTTGTACTGTAAAAGAAGAAGACTTTTCCAAGTCATGTGATTGTTACATATTCGTAGGTATAAGAATCGAAATCACATGATGTCGCGTTCCTTTCTGTGAGACGTTACGTCAAAGAATAATGGTTGTTATAGTATAGTAGTTGATGTAGCGGCATGTCCCCTGAACGATTGAAGATAATAATAATAACTCAACAATTGTTCAGCTGGCGGAAGAATAGGGATTTATAAATAGCCCAGTTGTTTATGTCGGTCGTTAAATACTATAATTTAATTGTTTTAGAACGTCCCGTTAGTTTTAAAATACACATAGTAGATGTTGTATGGTATCGGACATGAATTGTGTGTGGACTCGGATGATGTCATGATTTTGAGATATCGTTGATTGTTCATATAAATATTAGGGCCGGGAAAATTTTACCAGGTAGCACACACACAGGTACACATTAGCACTTTTTTTTAAAATATTTATGTGATAGGTGGCAGACGAGCAGACGGATCACCTGATGGTAAGCGATTGCCGCCGCCCATGGACACCCGCGAAACCAGTGGAGTCACAAGAGCGCTGCCAACCTTTAAATTTCCCTCTCCCCCGGATTAGTCCTCCGATACCCTCACTCACGCAGCGAAACACAGCCCAGTGCTACTTCACGCCGGTTTTCTGTGAGGCCGTGGTATCATTTCGGTCGAGCCGGCCCATACTGCGAAACGATCGTGTTCAAAATGTTTATGTCCATATTTCTGAATGAAAACTATCTTCTGCTTCCGTGATCTTTCGTTTCCAAACTTTGATCATGTATATTCCTCGAAACCTCGAGGAATATTTTATTACCACATGTGGTCCTAGTTTGGTCAGATTATTGTTATAGGCGATTTTTATAAAGAAGATCTTCATTTCACGTAACCAACACAACCCGGTATAACTTATTAGGTCCATAAGCCTGAAATTGTGTTTCTGTAACACTTTGTTACACGTACAGTCAGCGTCTGATCAAGTTACCCCCCTGTATTGAAAAAATAGCACTTGTGCCCCAGACATAAGGACGGCTCAAAGGTCAACAAGAGTAACTTGACGTGATGCCATGGTACATACTTACAAATTTCGTGGACTTAGTGGCTAGTGAGACTTAATATTTATTTCATCCTTTACTTTGTCAGTATAAAATTGAGTTTTTATTGTTCCGTTGGACTCAAATGCTATATTTATTTTCAAGGTATTTTGATAGCAGTAATATGTCATACCCTTGTGGGTTGGCAGGAGGCGATAATACACGGTTTCCCACTCATTACTCACATTTATTTCAACATCCCCGCTGTCAGCCACTGTGTCCGTATTCCGGACTTACGTAATTCGTGGGGGCGTGGTTCGAATAATGTCGGTAGGATTTTATTATGCCTAACGCTGACACTCATCCGATAAAGTTAGTAGTGTATCACAATCACAACCGTGATAAGGTAAACGAGGTCATAAAGATAGTAGTTATCCGTACCGTGGGAGACCTACGCTTCGGCATGAATGGGCCGGCTCGACCAGGAGTGATACCACTTTGGCTTTGGGGGATGGCGGCGCGCTTGTGACTCCACTGGTGTCGCGGGTGTCCATGGGCGGCGGCAATCGCTTGCCATCAGGTGATCCGTCTGTTCGTCTTATCACATAAAAATATATATACATCCACTTCGTTAAACATTTTAAGGTGATACAAAAATAGTTTTTGATCTAAATAATTTAAAATTTTCATTGAAAGAGAAAACAGTCTATGTACTTTAATTTAGAAGATGTAGGTAAATTTGATAAAATAGATAATTTTCCATATTAACTTTTGCGAATATAACGTTAAATTTATTTTATGATATTGTTTGGACTTAAGATAATGCTACATTGCTCGTATTTCTGTTTATGATGGCGTTAGGTCGTAAATAGGCTTGTGAAAGATATTTTATTACACTTATACTAATAAAACAGTTCCAAACTAAACTGCCAGCAAATGGTAAAACTATTTCGCAAAAGTAACGGTACTACAAATCAAATCTGTCTGTTCCAAGAAGATGACAAGCAGCTCATCGTAATATTGATTACAAGCGAAAGCAAAACGAAAACAATGAAACAGATACACACATTGGTTTCTCAAACAGACCAGTCGTAATCCTTCGCTAAGCCGTGCTCTTAGAGTGCGGGCCACGGCCTCTTATTAATCACGAGTAATCTCACCAAATAGAGTATACAAACAAACAGAATGCCTCGAGGCGTTGCGTAACCGCTGAGTCATTGCAGACGAGGCATCGGAGCGTGACCGGTAACAAATATCAGCCATAATGCTATGTAGTGTACAAGATTATGTTACCGCCTCACAGCGCAGCGGAAAGAGCTCATGAATCATTATAAGGGCATGAGACTTTTAACGCGCTTTGTCTTAATTATCAACCAGTTAATCTTATTGAGTCATTATCGTTTTTAATTTATTAATTCCTGCTTCAGACTCACTGACGGGTAGGTATTATTAAGTTTCGGAATTGCTTTACCATTAACTTCTTTGATGTCTTAACGTTTCCGAACTTATTGGAAATGTTTTGTTAGAGCATTCTCTTTGTGTTCCGCTTCGTTTTCAACGTTATATTTTTTGTAAGAAAGAGACACGTTTGAAGAGGTCCATTTGCCAAATAGTTCTAGCTAGACCAAACGAAATGAGAAATTGTGTAGAGATGTTTGTGTTTTTTTATAAGGTTGAAAGGTGGAAAGTAAATCTAAAGTTAATAGAGTCGTTCGTTTTTGCTGCTGTTGTATTGTCATAGTGATTTCTGCTTGATTCGTTTCTGTGCTTTGTACTGCCTTGTTTAAATAAGCTTGTGACCCTGAATCGACCAATAGCATTAGTTAGCAAACAGGCGGATATAGTGGCTACATAGATGTTATAGCGATCGTGAGGGGAATCGTGGGGGGAAAGGGGGGGGGGGGGGAGCGGGTTCAACGCACCGGATACGTCTGTCGCCGGCGTACAGGCTCGTGCATGCACTCGCGTACAGGTGTGGGTGCCTGCGCGTGTGTGCGTGCCGCTGTAACATTGACATAAATACTACTGCATGTGTGCATACTCGCCTCGTACCTCGTACCCACTCCACCATATTATGTATACATATGTAGATTGTGCACGCTGAGTTATTGCTACACTTAATACGATATACGTGCGCGAATAGTAGTAATGTTGATTTGTGGAGGTGTTTGATAATGTAGGCCATAGTGTTTACATGTGATACGAGGTCGTAAAACTAACGATCGAGCGATTTTAATTGCGCTATTTATTGATAGTACGCACTTGATTGAATTATGTTGCTGTCCCGCTGCGTACGCTTATATTATGGGCTACAGAGGACATATAAATCAGTGCTATATTAGGTCTGGTTGCAAAAGAAGACGGAATAGCTAAACACACATCTAATCTTATCTCGATGGTTATATTACGCTTGTCCTAGTAATTTTATTCATAGGATTTACTTATCTTATTATGAATTGAGAGGTCGGACGCTATCACGATCCAAATCACCTAGAATATTTTATTTTATCGCTTTTAATTTATTCAGGAGAATTACTAAGCGTTAAGGCTTAGTCTGTTTATTCGCAATGTCTGCTCAGTAGAATAGAATGAATGTCAAAGGCAATTTCAGTCGTCTATTATCTTATTTATTTTTTTATTTAAAACTTTATTGCACAAATTCTGATACAATAAGGCGAACTGAATGCCAAGAAGCATTCTCTACCAGTCAACCTTTGGGTCATGCAGAAAGTGCAGTGGTGCGGCGAAAGGAAATTTTGTAGTTACTAGTAAGGAAAAAAAAGAAACACTAATATTAAATAACTACATTAAATACAGATTTTCAGTACGTTCTTAAATTTTTCTTTACAATGTTCATATTTTTGTGTGTAACTCTTTACTGAAACCACTCAGTGATACATTGTTCCGAATCTCTAATGTTTGCTCCGAATGCATTCTCAAATGCTATCCAGCTCAAATGGATCTTGAGTCCGAATGAACCGAATGATCCGATGAGCCGAATGATCCGAATGAGCTGAATGATCCGATGAGCGGAATGATCCGAATGAGCTGATGATCCGAGTGAGCCGAATGATCCGAATAAGCGTAATGAATCCTAGATCTATCTGAGAGTCGATGTTCCAAAATAAGCGTTTCACTGTTCCGCATCTCTGCACTGTTCCGGATGCAAATACAATCTTTTGAATTATACGTTTTTGCCAGGTCTAATATTTTTTAGAAACAGATCGTCTTCTTACTAGAGAACGTACGTACGTGTATGTTCTTAATTCGTGTTCTATATTGTTCTTTAATTAGACTTGTGAATCAGCGCCATAATGAGGGACATTGTCCTCGTTACACATACTTGTAGTATGTTATTATGTTATACGTTTATTGAACTAATCTCCTTTTGCTATCTCTATTTGTATTTCATTCTTTTGCTAAGCCATTGTCAATAACACTTCATTGATTTACATTTCAAATCATGCAGGGCCCTTGCCTTGAATACGCTGTCTTCGGGCAACATACTCAATATTTAATTGTTTATTGCAAAACCATAATGTACAATAAGTAATTACAATAGTGATGGAACAATGTCATGGACCCTGTCGGGCACGCAAACTTAGGTTTAGGAGAGAGAAAGCGCTTTTATAATAACCTTAAGTTAAATAAAATCGTTTGTTAATGGGAGAGCCACGCTTCGGCATTGTGAAAACTGGCGCGAAGCAGCACTGTGCTGTGTTTCGCTCCGGAGCCCCAATCCGGGGAAAGGGGGGTTTAAACCTTTAAACTACAAGTGTTGCTGCGCACTGCAGGTGGTGTCCATGGGCGGTGGCAATCGCTTACTATCAGGTCTGTCAACCGTCTGTTCGTCTGCCATCTATCATTTAAAAAAATGGAGTAGGTTTCTCCAATTTTAAGTTATAAGTGTAATAAATAAATAAATATTTCACAACATCACATACATTGATCTAACTCCGAGATAGGTACCTCAAGCACCTGTGTTACGGATATGAGAATCAACAGTGGGATTACAAATATATACATATAAAAATAATAAACTAAAGTTGGTTATGTGACCTTTAAGGGGTTAGGAATAGGGTTGCCAGATAGTAACTTATCAAATCCGGGACAGTTCTATAAAAACAATAGAAAAATGTCGGGTCATGGCTACAATCGCAAATATATTTTTTTTCAAAGGATTCATTTAAAAGTAATTTATTTTTAAATACCTACTTTTATTAAAAGTAGGTATGTAATTAGAAGGTACTTACCGCCAGTTATAATTCTAAAATGAAGCACTGTGGTAGTAAATCACACGTTAAACTATTATAGATTTAAGTACTTCAATTAAATTAGCATTTTTAAACTTTCGTAGACAATGGAAACTAAATAACAAATTAAATAATAATAAACCGAAGAAAAAAGAAGAGTAATAATAAGACGCTATCATCAATAATTTTAAACATGAAAGAGTTAGACAGCGGTCAGTATATTTTGTTTAAAAAATAATAACTTTTCGGAATCCGAAACAATAAGCGCTATTTACTGGACTGGACTGGACTAGTTAGGAGGTAGTTTTAAGGATGTTGTATGACTCTAATATTAAAACTGTAACTTTTTATAGACATGAAAGAACATCTACTAACTTCTATTTATTTTTGTCCAGGAATGGGACCCCCGACTGGCGGGCAGCGAGTCCGGCGTAGACCCCACCACTCTGGCGGCCGTAGCTAGTGAGGCTGCTGACTGGAGGACCACACAGGACGGCCAGAGGATCCTCACCACCACGCCATCGGTGCTGGGCGGCTGCCGCGCTCAGGTCTACCGAGCTGCCGGGGCTACTCAGTGGTACACTGCTGTCATCGTTGGCGTAAATGAGCATACTGGAGTAAGTATTACATTACACAAAAAAAGACATTTTAAATAAAGAGGAGAATATGCGCGGTAAAACCATGGCCACCAATTGGAGGTCTAAATAAGGTTTCTCCCATCTAATCAAATGGAGTCAGACTTACCTCATCTTCAGTTACTGTCAGATTAAAACCAAGCGCTTTGCGTTAGTTGAATAAAAAATACTAATATTGAATAAACACGAGATGAAATTTTTAAGTGTGTTATTTACTTAAGAATAAATTACAAAAGATTGCTATAATAAATATTAACTATTGATTTAGCAGTCTTATCTTAACTGGTGGTCAAATATTTGTAATAATATTTCGACTGGATATTGTAAATATACCTACAATATTGATGAGACTAATCGACAGCTCGTGTCGAATCAAGCACTTACAAAATTCGTCGGCTTATTAACGCGTTCAGTGGTCTAATTGGTAGAACATTCACCCGGATTGTGGAAGGTGTGGGTTCGAGTCCCGCCTGAACACGAGATGAGATTGAAATTAAGTGTGTTATTTACTTAAGAATAAATTGCAAAAGATTGCTATAAAAAATATCAACTACTAATATTGAAGCTTATATTGAGGTAAAAGAAACTTTTACATCATGATATAATTTAATTATGCTTGGTTTTTTACCGCAACGATCACACCATGTTGTGATTATCATGGTAAAAAGCTGCTTGATTTAAGGGGATGGAATATATGATATTCCATATCTAGTTTCTTAAATTTCCCCAAGGCCCACCAAAACTATATCTTATTTATTGATAAATAGAGTTCAGAAATATGCCAGACCGCTGTATGAGAAGTGAAGTGAGAAGTTTGTAGTCTCGGTCTTAGGCGAACACGTACAAATGAAATTAATTGAATTCTGCAATAAATGCAATAGTCATAGTTTATGTTTCCTTATTGTTCGTATGCGTCTGCATAAATGACGAGATAGTAGGACACATTCGACTGTACTGAGGATGTTTGCAATATATCTTTCGAATCGTTTTATTTCGCTTCGTCCGCAGTCATTAATCTTCGTGAAAATATATACTCTGTTCCGTAATAATATATGTTCTGACCGTGTTTTATGCTTTACACCCCTATCTATCATATACTTATCGATCTGCCTCGATTTAGTGACGTATCGCACGTTAACAAAAACCGGGTACTTCGGCACGGGGTCGAAACTTTCAGCGCAATTTATTATTCAGTTCTCATTTCGCATACGGTGAGTAATGCCCCATCAGTGGAGTCGTCCGAGACACGCCGACAGTTTCCGTAAATTCATCATTCCTGTACGCCCACTCTGATGTAATGCTCGGAGGCTTGCAAAATGAACCAGCGACCAATCTTGGCCGCAAGACGAGCTTTTTGCTTGGAATAACATTAACATTTTACGACGGCCCGTTATTAACTATCATATCATCAACTTTATTTATGATCCATATTAGTTTCCGTCGAGAAGTGGATATTATCGAATCCTGTTCAAGTTAGAGCAGGTGAGGTTTAAAAAAGCCCAGGCTTCGTGTAACTGTAAAGGCATTCTACCATATCATTCCGAAGCGGGAAGCTCTGGACGAAAACCAGTTTGGTTTATTGAACGCGATGGCATTCGACGCGGTAACGATGGGGATTTATAAGGCCATGTGTAAAGAGTCCGTGCTCTGTGTTGGGCAAGTGTGTTGCGAGAACATGGAAACTTGTTAGTGTAGAACAGTCTGTAAGTCGCCGTAAACGTCGAGACGGAATGCTGAACTTTCCACCTGTCTTCGATTTTATTAATTGCACCCTAAAAAGGGGAACGGCCCATTCGCTTTATGTACAAGGGACCGGTCTGAGCTCGTACCTTTGGTATTTAATTGTACGTCCATACCTCTATATTGACTATGTTGACTATCTATACAAATATATAGCTTGCTGGCAGTTATTTTACGTTGCCTGTATCTACAAATTGTATACATATCAATAAAATTAAAATTGCAAATCACTTGAATTTATACGAAGAACTCTAAAAAGTTGGAAAATATTAATTTTGGTAGATATGCTTAAAGCGTAACGTTTTTGCATAGATAAAATTATTTAGTCTGTAAATAACCAATCAACGCTTTCAAATACTGAATTTTATTACTTTAGTTTGATAGAAATTTTAGATACTTTAGTTTTTAGCGTTTTAATTATTTCAAAAGCGCTAAGTACGAGTATATTTACTTCTATGCGCTATTGCACGCTACTATAATACATCATCATCATCATCATCAGCCCATTTAAGTCCCCACTGCTGGGGCACGGGCCTCCCTCAATCACATGAAAGGTAATTGCCATACTCACCACGCTTGGCAGACGGGTTGGCGAGGGTTTTGATATAAATGCAGAGTTTTCCTTCTCTGGGTGCTGATGATCATGCCAGCAGCTTTACCTTAGTCGCCTTTTACGACACCTCGGTAAGAGTGAGGGTGGCCTATTCTACTCTGCCGGGGACCACACTATAATACTATTTGCTCTTTTCTTTCTTCGAAATGGTGTTTAATTTAATCGTTAACATTTACACAGATAACACAGACAACATTACACAGATGAATACTTTACCTACTCGATTTGTGTCTTCATTTGACCTTTCTCTAATTCTTACATTAAATATCAAACATTTACATAATCAAAAGGACTAAGTAGATCCATTAAATAGTTTCATAAATATATTATCACGAATTCCCCTGTTCATCATTCTCATCAAGCTGAATCCATACTCATAAATTATTGTTGAACATGTCGTATTGGTAATCCCCGAGTCGGGGTGCAGCCTCCCCACGCCACCCTCACCCCGTTACTAACTTCTCTAAACAAACTTTGTTGTTTTGCGTTATTGGAACAGTTTATTGTTTTTCTTTCGTCTCCTTTGAGGACGAGTTGTTGATGTTTCTATGTATCACTATAAAGCAGCGATAGATTTCTTTGGAACGCTCTTCTTTTGGCTGTCGGCATTTCAGCTAGAAGTTAAGTTATTTCATTTTACGGTTCTATGAACTTGTAACAACTAGGAACTCCGACACTGCCAGCGCAACTATGCGGAATGCGAACTTCGTAAAGAGATAGTAGCGGGATTTAATTTTACTTTAAGTTTTTAAGATTCTCTGAACAACGATACTTTTTACTGGGAAAATAAAAGATGGAAATGGTATAATGAATTCCCATGTTACTACGCAGCTCAATTTATACTTCTATAAATATCTTTGATGTTAAGATTAGGTATCTTTGAGAAGATATATGACATATAGCGTGCATGTGTCAGTTTGGAAAACTTGTAAATCATTTCAATTCGATATTGAAAGCAAATTAAATAGTAAACTCCGTTCTATTGCTCATCAAACTCACCGTTTCCCGCCGGAGTTAGGAAAGCAGTACACTTCAATCTATCTGGAAGTTCGCTAAGTAATTACAGTTAAAAAGTTGAGACGTTAAACAAATTTATACTGGGAATTAGCGACTGGAAAACTTGGTTCCTATTACTGGCGTCCGAGACGTCAAAGTTTTGAGTAACCTCCCTGTTCCCCCTTTCCTGGTCTCGGCAACTTTCCTAAAGTTCCTCTTTGTTTCTTGCAAGTTTCCTAACTCCGCCTTTTGGCACGAAGACATGTTTATCGAGTGAACGCCAAAGAGTAATTTGTTGTTTCCATTGATGTGTCGTTGTAGCGCAACTTTTTTTCATATGCGGTTAAGTAGTACGATCAATGATGGCATTAATACTCGTATGGTTTGTTTATGCACAGTATTGATACAAAATGCGTAGGCGTGTGCTTTGTATCGATAGCGTGACTCAAAGCATCCATTACCTTATTAACCGACTTCATTATCATATCAAGTTTTGCAATTTTATCCGTAAATGGAGGTATAACATCTTAAAGGGTTGTTTCACTGTTAATTGCTATTATTCTTGTAAATTTTCATCATCATGTTAGCCTTTTAAAGATAGCAAACAGTTTCTTTATTTAACTCAAATCGGGGGGCACGCTTGGCTCCAGTGTCACCTTATTTTCCAGTATATGGTTACCTACCACTTGAGAATACAGTCTCATACAGTCTATCAGTATAGATTTCAAAAATATAAATTCATTCATTTTATGATGATTTTGGAACCAGTTAAGGGATAATAACGGTTGAATTTGAAATCGAATAGTAAAATAAATTCTACAACCGAAATACCTTCGAGTTAAGGTCATAATTTTGTTCCATTGTTTCCCCCATGATGTTTGTCTGCTCTGCGGTCGCACCATCGCAACGTTGTTACGAGAATTACGCTTTATTATCGTAATTTATTCCACTAGCCTCTGCTTCTTGGTGATGTAACCCAGCGCTATTACTTGCCGGAAAAATAATAACCAAATGTTCAAGTAAATTCCTTTGTTAAATAAATGAATTATTTAAGTGTATTCTAAATTTATATACATAGCAAATAATGTTAACTACTGTAAAAATAAAGTAAGAAAACACAATTCCAGAGTGTTTTAATAAAAGTATTGGTAGTACTATATTTGTAAGTTTGTAGATATTTAACAGCTTGTTTATTTTTTTTAGGCTATTTTTCCGGTGATTTATTAATTACATTTGTATTTCCTTACTAATATTATAAAGGCGAAAGTTTGTTTGGATGGATGTATGGATGGATGTTTGTTCCTCTTTCACGCAAAAACTACTAAACGGATTTTAATGAAACTTTACAGTAATGTAGCTTATAGATCAGAATAACACATAGGCTATAATTTATAAAGATATTGTGTGACGCAGACGAAGTCGCGGGCAAAAGCTAGTAATTTATAATTTTGTAGACCTGATCCCGGAGTCGAAAGATTAAAAGCTATGGACATCAGAATCAACTTATGAAATAAATTTATGGTTACTTGTAGTAATTAATACTCTTTAATTTGTGATTGATTGATTAGAAGCAAAAAATACCTAGTGTAAAGAGTATAATGAGAATTAAGACACTAATTTTATGTACCAGGCAAGCCCAAAATGTTGAAACTGACGGAATTCTTAGTAAGGTATACACCCCAGATAGGCATGTATACTTATCCTGTGTTCTTTCCTACAGGAACATAAAACAGATCCGCAGTGTTTACGGACCGCTGAAAGGCGGTCGACTCGTGAGAAAGTTTAGATAGGAATCCTCGGAATCTTGTTTATTTACGAATATGAAACACCTGCCAGACTTGTGTACATTCTAAAAGTAAATAGTTGCCTAAAGATTTAATCATGTATATACGCAAGTAGGCGGCGCGCCTTCTGGGTTAGAATAAAAATATAGATAGATAGATAGATAGATATTCTTTATTGCACAAAAATAAAATACAAGCATGATACAACAGTAACAGACAGTACAATAAGGCGGTCTTATCGCTTGTAGCGATTTCTTCCAGACAACCTTTGGGTAGAGGAAAGAAATATCGTATTCGTAATAATAAGGGAAGGCAGTGCAAAGTAGTTTAACAAATGAAATTGAGAATTATACATTATTTTATATATTAATATTATTACATTACATAAATAATAATAAACAATACATACATACCCAATAATAATATATACATAGATAATTTATAACAAAAATTCAATAAAAATATTTCTTATAGATAGGTATAAAATATACTGGTCTTTAAGAAAATATATGGTAAAAATATCATGCTCATATTTATGTTGAGTTATGTATTCATATTTTATACTAGTGGCCGTCCAATATTACATTAGCCACCTTTCAATAAGCCATAACTCATAACGCTAACACTATATCACAAATTCACAAAAGAATATTTATTCCCGCCCGATAGACGAGTAAAAACCACTCGCTTGTTTTGTTTGGGTATCACTGGTATATCGTGCTTCGTAACATTTCATTATTATACCACTTGCTCAACCCAAGTGTTCCTGAATCAGGATATGTATATAACCGACCGCCTTGGTTCCAGGAGCTGACGGTGACGGATGACACGGTGCTGGAGGAGCACAGCGAGGACCCCTCCCTCGTGCAGATGAGGCTGCTTGGAGACGGAGGTAACTAATATATTACTATTTTTTCCTAAAGGTTTAACACACTGAGGTTTTTGTCGACTAAATGACATTGACCGGTCGTTGTACTGCTAATTTTCTGTAAAGGAATATCTTCCGTCACACAGGTTAGTTTCGATTTTTGCCTTTGGCTTAAATAGTCTTCTTGAGATGTGTTAAATGTACTGAATAGTTTTGGTATGAGGTGACAAATAACGCACTGTACACTGATCACTCACCATGAAGTGACCCGCTGCTTGTGAATTTCAAAACCTAACATTAAGGTAACGGGTAGGGCACACAAGCGACGCCAGTCGATAAATTTTTAGCTACTAAACCGGATCTATTACAACAAACTCTCGGCAAACACTTATACTATTTATTAAATACTTAAACTTAACTTATACTTAGCAAAAGTTAAGTATAAGTATTTAATAAATAGTATAAGTGTTTCGGTTTAGTAGCTAAAAATTTAAATCGATTGGCGTCGCTGTGTGCCCTACCCGTCACCTTAAGCGCGTACAAAGCCTACCAATTACAAGATACAAATGAAATCTATTTTTATTTATTTATAAGATCACCAAGAAGATTTCTATCAGTACAAGATACAATAATAACACCAGAAAAATTATAAATCAACTACAATACAGCATTAGAGCTACAATGGGTATTACGTAGTTTTAAAGGTTAATGCGAATTGAATTTGTTTACTTAACAGATTAAAACAATCTTAATTCAACATTCAGATAGATCGATGATCGGAAATAAGATAACGAGCTGTTTTGGACAGCTAATAAATTAGTCCTCGACAAACTTCGATTGATTTAACTTCCTAACCGAATCAATTGTCTTGCCAAGTTCAATCATACGCGCTAATATACTCGCTTAGATTACTTTCAGAAGTTGCGCAATATTTTGTCTTATGCGTAGGATTAACCGGAGTTAAGATTAATCACGATAACCGTACTTATAAACAATACTTGTATCGCAACTCGTGTTCTTCTGTTACTATATAGGGGTCATATCTCTGATCGCTTGTCCGAAGAACAATAGAAAATTAATAGTGCCAGTAACACGGCGCAGATAGATAAAGTCTCAGATTGTTAATGGACAAATGGCTTCGCATTGTGATACACATAGCTTATCTTTCAAATCAAAGTGTTTGGTTAAATTGATTAACTTATCTTGAAAGTCTTTTTGTACAATGATGAAGTTATTAGGTTAAGTAATGTCTGTTACACCGGAACAACCGCGGAGACCCATTGACATAATAATTCGCTTGGGAATATGAAAACTAAGTTACAAGTTTGTTATAGAACCATTTTGCGATCCGTATTTCGCTGGTTTGGATGCACAGACAACCACACATTGAGTAACTGTCCTTAACTGATATTGAACCATACGTATTTGATATTAATTTGAAAAAACAATTGAAGTTTCCGTTCTTCCACTACTCCACCAGGCAGACCCTCAATCGACACCGGTACATGGTAGAAATACCAAAAGTCCGCACAAAGAGGTTTGAATCCTGTTTTCTTATTCGTACAGCGAAACAGTGGAATCAATTGCCTGAAGAGGTGTTCCCTAGTGGCTACAATTTGGGGGTTTTCAAAGCGCGAGTAAATAGGTATCTTCTAGGTAATCGTGCTACATCTTAGACCATATTATCACTTACCATCAGGTGAAATATGGTCAAACGCTTACCTATCTACAGTAAAAAAAAAAATAGTTTGACGGCTATGTATACATTGATGTGAGGCTGTCCGTCCGTAATGAATAATAAAAAGAATCCCAACCAAAAACGACTAAGACCAAATATTACCGGATAAGGTTAGCAAAAAAATCTTTTGTTTTCGATCACCACTTTTTTCCAAAAAAATGCTGTCTTTTGTTGTAATGACTTATGAACCCAGTTATATTTAAGATAAAAAAAAATTCATTGTTTAGTTTTTGCGCGATCACAAGGCATTTTAAAGGGTGTCTGACACTTGGGCCTGTTATTTGTGATGATGTATGAAAAAGTGCCCTAACATTCTCACATTTTATATAAAGTAGGCCGACGTGTCAGTATGAGAAATAACCGGAAGAATATAGTGGTAGGAGTCGTACGATATGATGATATAATAATATAGTACTAACAGCGGCAAATGCATTAAACCATGTCGCGATTGTGGGATAAATATCCGGGAAATTCAAATGGAGATTACATCAAGTAATAAACTTAACTGTAAACGTAAATGAATTGAACAACATACGGTTTAGACTAGTTACTTTATGCCGGAAGATGCTATTTAAAGGAAATAGTAATCATGGAAGATTATAATATGTTATAAATTTATGACTTCCATTATAATACTGTATGTAGGAAACGGCAAAGAAATAAAATATTGAATAATATCATGTCAATGTAAACACCCCATGTTTTATGACCACATGCAAGGTATAGTAACAAATTAATAGCCCTAGTTATATTGTCCTATTGTTGTATCATAAAGTTTCTTATTATTATTATTTCTTCTCGTTGTTACCAAAGTCGTTACCTTTATATGTAAAATAAACCGAAGCTACAAGATTTTAGTTCGTAAGATTTGTTAAACTGTAGTCACTTACTAGATACCTCGATACAGGCCTGTGAGCCTAGTGAAGTATCTATAGTCACTAAGAAATTGTATGCTTTATTATGTCAATAAATTCATTCATTCATTCATTCAAATTAGAACATATTATTGCCTAGCTACGAGTGTTATGAATTTAAATGAATTTTAAATAAAATTCACGATGTATGATGATCATGATAATAATCACAGAAAATCGGCGTGAAGCAGCACTGTGCTGTGTTTCGCTGCTTGGGTTAGGGTACCGGAGGCCCAATCCGGAGGGGAAAGGGGAGTTGTTGGCAGCGCCCTTGTGACTCCACTGGTGGTGAGGGTGTCCATGAGCGGCGGCAATCGCTTACCATCAGGTGATCTGTCTGCTCGTCTGCCACCTATGTCATAAAAGAAAAGAAGTCAAGTCAAGTTAATATATCTTTATGTAACAATCTTTATGTACAGCGTTTATCTTGTTGGTTGTCCTAATAAAAGAAATAAAAAGAACTTTCATTTTTAATTGCATTCAATGACTAATCTTGTCGACAAATATTGCAATTGCATGTACATTGTATTACGCATTACAAGTGCATATTACCTCTTTTGCATACGTAATTGGATCGAGAAGCCTTAGAACTAGAAAATGGCGAGTTCTTTAGTTGCCTCATCCACGTAACAGTATTAAGAAACGGTCAAAGCGAGTTCCATTTCAGCTTAATTAAGGAGCTAAGAGCAAAGTTGCCAGCAAACCTTGAAACATTGAGACGGGTCTATTCCAAATTCCGCGCCCGTCCACGAGCTGCCTAAATTGGCCCTTTGTTCAGTCGAGGTCTCTCAACTTCCGACTTTAAAGTTTGACCAACAATATTCTTGATTAAAACCCAATCTGTCATGCCAAAGTTTATCCTATTTAATAAATTATTGATTTGGTTGTTTGGTTTGTTTTACAGTTATCGAGTCCATAATGAGAGGAGAGGTCGTGGGCGTGATGCCGAGGAGATCGCGCTCTAACCTTCAGGTAAGTTGTTATTAAGTATTTAATTTACATTCTGCTCATGATTACCTTTTAAGGAAAGCAATTTAAAACTAATAAACACCTACGCGTCTAACTAGGCCAGTGTGGGTATGATGATTAACTCTTGTTTTGAATATTTTACATACATATTACTATGTATACATAAACGATAATTGCTCTATGGATCTCTAAAAGAAGCTTATTAAGCTATTTTGTACTGAAAGGAAGGAGGTACTTCATACTAATAGTATTATTTATTCCTCGTATTACATTATAGTTATAAATGAATGACCTTGTCATGATTAATTCTTATATATTTATTACGTTGCTTTCTTCGATATAAATGATTCATTATTTTTAAGTTAAATACTCCTTAGTATTTAACTGTTTTCATTAGACAGGTTTTCATTGCATTCATTCTTTTAGTGTTGGTCCTTACAATGTTCTCCAATGCCGTTAAGCGAGAGATATTTGTATAGCCTCTGCTAATCCTTTTATCCCGTTTTCTCGTCGGCAGCTGTGAATTAACTCTGCTTTATCTTTAACAGGCGCGTAGAAAAGAAACTGTGAATTTTTTTGGCAGGCTATTTCCATTGAATGCAAATGTTGTAATATATGCACATAATGTTTAGCTTCGTCCACTCCGGTTATTTCTGTGCACGCGCCGCGCCAGGTCGCCCTCGGCGCCTGGTGACGCATGCTCAACTTTATCCTGAACCATCCTCCCGTCCCTCTTCTAAATATGGAATAAATGACTAATAGCTATTAGTATTCTCGTCTCGCTATACCTAGAAACACCTGAGCGCCGTTCCTGGAACCATTATTATGCGCAGTTAAACACAAGAGAATAAGATAACGTAAATTAAATGAATCGATATTAATCCCGCAATTTTAGTCCAGAAATGGTTACACGCAAACCTGTTAAAATGCTAAACCGGACATAAATCATAGCTGAGAATTAATTTAACACCAAGCTGGTATGGACTGGTTTAGTGTCTCGAAGAATGGTTCGGAATTCCGACATTTTGTGTGTAACCTTGCAATGCGAGTTACCGTTTACTGGCAGCGAGTTCTAAACGGCCGAGTTTCTGCACCAGTGAACTCATTTGAATATTGGAATAGAAACAACGGCATGCTAAGAACTTAGTTTAGTTCCCTCGGCATTGTTTTAAACTAATGTTAATCGGGGGATGTTTGAGTTGGACACAAACGGAACGCTCCCGAATATACGTATACGCGTGGCTTTAAAACTACTCGTGGAATTCTAATTTAGTCCCGCAGGAGTTACAAGTGTAGGAGATAATTAGCTTTTAGTTTTAGTCCATTAAACATGAGTAGACTAATTTTACTCGCCTACTTTGTTTTTGCGTCGGGTTTAAACCAGCTTGTCTAAAGTGGGTAAACGGATTAATTGCCAGGCAAACATTATATTTTAAGCCCTTGACAACATGAATACAAAAAATAAGTGTTTTAAATGTTATGTGTAAGACTATGTATTGCTAATATTAATATGTAATATTGTGATCTGAAAATGTACCTAATGACAAATCCCATAAGTAAACAAGGTCGAATATAGATAGAGATTAATTAAACGAATGGAAAGAATAAACCCTTCTCCAGCGTCATTAATAAAACACAATATTATTTAGTCATCAGGAATATTATCGACAAAATAGCTTACCAGTTACAAGCAAACCGAGTTACCGTCTCGACTTCATAAATCATCGTATGTGGCTCATTGGAGCGTGGCGACATATGTACGTACAGCCACAAATTAAAGTATACCAAACTGTCATATTTCTACTGTTGATTCTCACCTTAATGTCAAACACGTTTGGTTCAATATCAATTGAGAAATTTGGCAGATTGAGGTAACCTAATGAGTGGCTGTCTGTACAAGGTAGGTAACCTTCAGGACGCCCGCGCCCGGACCGCACTCAAGGATAGGTCGGCCCAAGGTCTCCCCAGATACTCTACATCAATCTCTCGAGATGAAATTAGTCTTGAATGACTAATAATTACACGTTCACCTTCAACAAATTCTAGATTACACATTTTTAGTACTAAAATAACCTTTATACTATGCTAAAACTATCTTGGTTCTTGACCAACTTTCCTAATAGGTTATATAGTCATAGACAGGCATTTTAATTGCAATAATTACAGTGTGTCCTTTTAAGGATAGTCTGAACAGACAGGAAAATTTATTGTGGTTATGAAATCTAACCTATTTGAAACTTGCTGTTGTTCAGTGTTTTGCAAGCAATTTTGCAATTTTAAAAATAGCACCATTTGTATTATTAACACTTTGCCTTTTACATTATATGTCGACATTATGTGCCGTTTTGGTGGATGATGCATTATTAGAGTTTTACCTGCATTTTCGATGCATTTCGATTTAAAGATTACGTTTCATCTAATATGAGCATGTAATTAATTCCCCAGGGTATGCTTAGACCACGATTCATAATTTTGAGGAGTCTGGAAAATACAATCAAGCGACTGCCGTCTGACTATCGTAGCCAGACAAGGAATCATTGCTATTATTTTTTTTTTATTTGTTTTATTTTTCTTTCTGTTGTATGTATGTGTGCACGCCCAAGGCTCCGCTTGAAGACCAACTCTGCAGCGGCTTCGGCCACTGCAGCAAATGCTGACGTTGGGCCAAAGAACATGTCCTATTTGTGTATGTCACTCGTGTTGAAATTTGTGTTCAGTGGCCAATAAAGAAATCTTTATCTAATCATGGTTACAAGTTCCACAATCTATCCGAATGTAGGTTTCATCGCGATGTCACCTCCACCTTCGCGCTAATGGTAGAAGAGATTCCAAGTCTGTTTATGAAATGGAATGTACTATACTGTGCCTATTATAAGTTTGCTCTAGCAACCTTCCAAAGTTAGCAGGCCAGCGAACAAAGCATTAGCATTATGCGCGGACGAAGACAAAGAAACGCGTCCGTTACTGCGCAGTGATCCATCGCAGCCCCGGGCTCGTATAATATTTACCCACAACCAATTATATTAGAACTCGGAATTCCTCGAGCGTGTAGTGTATGTTAGGGACGCCCAACCTAAAGCAATTTTCTTGAATATCGATTCATGGTAATGCGATTTAGCAGTTTTAATGAATCGATTGCATAGGCTACAATTTTCATTCAAATCGAATCGTTATTATCACGGCCTTACAGAAAACCGGCGTGAAACAGCACTGTGCTGTGTTTCGTTGAGTGAGTGGGTACCGAGGGCCCAATTCAGGGGAAAGGGGGCTTTAATGGTTGACAGCGCACTTTTGACTCCACTGTGTCGCGGGTGACCATGGTCGGCGGCAATCGCTTACCATCAGGTGATCCCTCAGCTCGTCTGCCACCTATCACATTTAAAAAATCTATAGTGCGTAACCAAAATCATCTAACTGACCTGTGACTAGAGTCTTATTAACTACATTATCTAATTTATATAAATGTATATAAAGCATGTCAGGTAAGTTACACCAACTATTATAAGTCAAAAACGGCTTCAGTGCTTTTAGTTTTGTTGGATCCGTTTCCGCTCGTCCTGAATAGCATCTACTACTATTGATTTTGTAATATTACGGTACGATCCTCCGCAAGTGAATAATACCGATAGCCGATTCAATGCAACGATTGAGATTTACAGGGATACCGTCTAAAAATCGATTCGATGCATATATTCGGCAGCCCTAGTGTATGTCCCTTATGCTCGAAACGCTCTGTGTACGGCAACGGTGGGGTTGTGGATCTAATTAAATTGGGTAGAACGCTCTCAGCAACACCCACGCGCACTTTCTCCCTCCTTTGTCGGTACTTCTTACCTTCAGCGATTTACAAACCATGTTTATATTGAGCATAATTAGAATTCTTACAAACGCCGTCAAAAGGTGTGGGTGCGTTTAAATATCTGTTATTTATTAATCATGCCCTTAGTTCTCTTTTCTCACCACAAGCGTTGAAACAATATTTTAATTGAATCTACATAACAATTACGTAGCGTCTGTTGAAACTGCTTTATCAGCTTATCATGGTTATGTGTCGTCAGTCCTAAACTATGATACTATGCTGTGGGGCAATTCGGTTGATGTACAAAGGTCATTCATAGCTCAAAAAACTTGTGAGGGCTATTTGTAGGGCACATTTTCTTGAATCGTGTAGACCCTTATTCAAAGCACTCAACATTTTACCATTGCCTTGTCTGTACCTCAAGCAAATATGCATTTTTGTGAAACGACACCCACATTATTTCATAACTAGAGGTGAATTTAAAAACAAGCCAAGCATGAAAACCAACTGCTACTCTCAAGTATAAGGCTGGAATTATTCAAAAATAGCCCCTATTGTATGGCTATCAGAATTTATAATAAGTTACCGGAAGATTTTAAGACAATGCCTCTTAATAAGTTTAAAAAGCGGTTTTTTACTTTATTAAAGAATATTTCGACGACCAATAATATTATGATAAGTAACAATATAATTTAGTTTTTTACATTAATTTATTTATTGACATGTAATAACATGGAATAACATAAATATTTATGGAATGGCTTTTTGAATAATATTGTAATTAATTGTATACATTTGACTTTTATGTGAATTTAGAAAATAAAATAATCCTATGACTTTTTAATGTAATGGAAAGAATTAATGCAAATACTGCCTAGTATCTGCATGACATATATTGTCACCATGTGGACCTACTTCGCTATACTTTGTAAAAAAGCAAATAAATAATTTTCATTTTCAATTATGAGCAATTATAGAATTAGCATTCTCACAACAATGAACGTTAATATGACATCATAAAACCAGCAAAGGAAGGATAGAAAGCAGAATTTATTGCCTATAGCCAAACAAATATGTGTCATCGTCCATAAAATTCCATCGGGCGCGGAGAAAGATTTAGTAGTGCATTTCGCATGCATGTCACGTCCCACCGTGAAATGGACGATAGGGCTCATCTCGTATGCCTCCAATACACTCCCCTATAATTTAGATGGCCATGTTTGCCGCGCCAATCTCTGCGAGATGCCCCTAAATCAAAGGGACTTTGAACCTTCGTACAAAGGCTTTCGATTATTAAAGAACTTTCCCTCTCGGAGAGAAACAATTGTTTTCTTTTGTCCGAATACTTATGCTGCTATTTACGCAGTATAACAACAACATGATTAGTAAAAACAGGAACAAAGAAGCACTAAACATGTAGGTTATTGCGACTTTGATAACATCTATTCACATAGCGGCTCTTTGGTACAATTGAAAAAGACATTTAAAAGCTTTTGCTATGCAGTGATGTAAATTATTCACGTTACATCCACTCCGTCCGACTACAAAGCGTTCCAAACTATCGTGCATTTGCATAGCCGACGGAAATCTAGTTTGAGATTCATAAAGGTGCAATTTGTGCTCAATTAGAGCACGTTCCGCTCCCTTTTACCAATTTTAAACCGTCCGAATGTTCAACTCGACGTAAATCCTGCAAATAATGCGATTAAGTAGAACATTGCGCGTCGATTTGACAGAGCTGAGGGGGAGCAAATTCTCGCTCTCGTAATTTGTCTGGTTCACCGACCCTTTTCGGAGACATGAGAATTCCCTGCGCTCCGAACCCATAAACAATTCATCTCGCCAAATCCACGCATCGCACGAGGCTATCAGAAGCATTATGAATGCTCTTAGACTATCGATTCCAAAGCACACTCGAATCATCTCCACTTTTCTCTCCGACTGTGTCGTAATAACGCCGTCTCTTTCTGTTCGTGAGTGGAATGCTAAACGGTAATCCTAACTCGAGTTGCCCCCTTACGTAGCTCGGAAACAGTAAATGGGACTTTAGAAACTGCACTTAGATCTGTTTTTAGATTGCACACCGAGAGTCCTGTGCAGGTGTAGCGATCGTGAGACTGCTATTACTAAGTTCCTTTTTAGGATTCTACAGTTGTTATGAAGTTTTTTAAAATCACTTCATGTTATATCAACAATATTTGTATTGTAGTGTGAGTATATTGTTGCATGGTTGGGTGACACCAGTTACTTCATCAAGAAATGCTTACAGTAATGTGTAAAAACACAGTGTGTAACTGGTACTACAGATTTAATCCTACTCGTATACACACTAAAACTGAATTAGAAAATGTTGGACCTATTTTATGTATCTTAATATTTATGATTATAATGGAAAAATATACGGCAGAGAGACTGAAAACTACAAAGTATAGGCATCTATCCGGTACCTACCACGTTATAGCTTTCGGTGTTGAAACATTGGGCCCGTAGGGTTCTGACGCTCTCTCTTTCTTCCTAGACTTAGGTAAGCGTGTAGTCGAGGTCACGGGAGAGCCAAAGGCTTGGCAGCTACCTCGCCCTGCGAATTTCCATCGAGATCCAGCGGGGTAATGCTGCCAGCATTTTGGGGACACTGCCACAGAGACTTACTTTGTTTTAACTTTCTTTTTTACTTGCTATTAGCTTAGCTAAGACCTAAACTTAGTTATTGTCTTAATTTTCTAATTGTTCTTGTTGTCGATACATTTTTACTCTTATAACATAATGGACCCATTGTGTACCTAAAGATTTCTAATCTCTATATAATATCTTTGAAGAAGTTTTAAATTCAAGGAAATCAAATCTTGTTAAAGAAATAGTCCCTACATTCCCGGCTACGGAGCTCACTTCAATATACATTTAGTCTTGACTACATCTTCTATTGACTTTCTCGAGTTGAATGGTCAAGCAATTTCATCTGGAACGGGTTTTTCGAGTCGAATAGCTATTTCTAGTTTCTGAGACAGAATTTACTTTCGCAATCAACAGTTGGCTTCAGTTTCATTGGAGCGGTAATTTTTCCGGCGTCCCCTAGCGACAGCAGCTGAAATACTGTAGAAAACCGAAAGAGTCAGGCTCAAGATTGTTAGATTAATTAGAGAGAATTTGTTGAATAGCATTTGAAGAGCACATCAAAATATTATTTTGTGAGAAACAGATAATCAGCTTACCGAAGACCTTGCAAATCAGCGGTTCTTATTGCATTGGACTATCTATCGTACATTGTAGAAAATACCGCTTACCTGGCAGTATTAGGCGAGCAAGTCTCTAATTGCAATTTACGAGTATCTATCGTTTCGTCGTAACGCTTCACACGCCATTCCACGAATAATGAGTGTGCTTACTATACAATGATATCATTTACATAAACACTTGTCAAGATTAATGGTAAATTCAAGTACTCGTATTTTTTTTAATATATTAAATGGGTTTGCACTTGACCTCATCTCACCTGATGGAAAGTGACAATAAGGTCTAAGATGTATCGTGCTTACCCAGAAGAAGCCTATTCACTCTCGACCCAAATTGTAGCTCTCTGGGAATACAGAAGCCGGCAAGTTGTTCCATTACTTAGCAGTTCGTACCAAGAAAGAAGAAGCGAAACGCTTAGTACGAGCTGGTTGAACTTCCACAGTGTAAGGGTGGATTCCTGTCGTCTTCCGCAATGTCCAGTGGTAGAAAGGAGAAGGTGGTATCATTCTTATGTATTAAATTTCCATAACAGTAATTAGTATGCCTTGTATTATTGAATTACTTATCTTAAATTGGTAGCCCATCTCTAAATTCTATCGTGTTACATAAGTTAAAAATATAGCATCATTGACTTTTTTTTTTGACTTACATTATACCAGTTTAACCAAGCGAACTTATGTTCACTGGTAGAACCTTCAATACCCTTTGTGAGCATTTTCATTCGTAAATGCGACATTAAATTTACATCTGAATCCCACAGGCCTATCGTCTGAACCTTTGTTCCTCGCAAAATACATTCATTTGGAGATCGAGGTTAGAATTAGATAAATTACGTTTTAATCAGGACATATAACGTTTTAATTAGCTTAGTAATTATTGCAAGGTGTAATACTTAAACTATGATGACTATAGACTCTAGGTCCTAAGTATTTTTTATGTGATGTTTTAGGTGGCAGAGGAACAGACGGATCACCTGATGGTAAGCGATTGCCGCCGCCCATGGACACCCGCGACACCAGTGGACAAGTGCGCTGCCAACCTTTGAACCCCCCTTTCCCTCGGATTGGGCCTCCGGTACCCTCACTCACGCAGCGAAACATAGCACAGTGCTACTTCACGCCGGTTTTCTGTGAGGCCGTGGTACCACTCCGGTCGAGCCGGCCCATTTATGCCGAAGCGTAGCTCTCCCACGGTGCCAGTCTCCCAGTGTTTTATCTATATTGTGACTGAAGAAAACCATTGCATGGTATTTCCATGGGTTTTCATAGCCAAAAGCTGTGTCACACACCCCCATAAACCGTGCTCGAGCGAGCTCTTCAAAAATCATCTGAAATGGATTTTATCATTTCAGTGGACTTTGAATGAACATTAACCCACCGGAGTATGATGGGCCTCGAAGACGAGGTATATTGCTTGTCGTTGTATCATGCATTAATTTTCCTGTATGCGCTTAATATAACGATAATGCCGATTTTCCCTGCTATGATTCCAGTAGCACTAATCAATTTAAGTGAGTATACATTTGTATGCAGTAACTATAAGAGTGCCGTGATCTGCCGTGTGGTCCCCGGCAGAGTAGAATAGGCCACCCTCACTCTTACCGAGGTGTCGTAAAAGGCGACTAAGGTAAATGCTGGCATGATCATCAGCACCCAGAGAAGGAAAACTCTGCATTCATATCAAAAACCTCGCCAACCCGTCTGCCAAGCGTGGTGAGTATGGCAACTACCCCTCATGTGATTGAGGGAGGCCCGTGCCCCAGTGGGGACTTAAATGGGCTGATGATGATGATGAACTATAAGAGTACATTATTTACGTTCAAGATTTCAGGGCCCCATGACGTTACATATTTTCTAAAACTATATATATATTTTCATTTGAGACTATTAACCTTCCACGTGTCAAATCTATTTACGAGTATATATTGCGGCTATTTATGTACATGCATACACGAAATTGCATTTCTCATGGCAATTCCACTAATTACGAGTACCACAGTTTACGTTCGTCTTCTCTTGAGATTGTAAATAAATGTTTTATTAGACTATGAATTCGGGAGCGACTAACGTCTATAAACAAACTAAATCTATAATTTATCGCGATTGAGGTGGCGATCGTTTTGGAATCCGGCCAAGTGAGATGGCTCGTCTAGATTCCTATAAAGTAATGCAACACGACTTTTATCTTTTGAAGAGACCGACCACCCGTCTTGAGCGACTAAAATAGGGTGCTTGATTGCGTTTTAAATTAGCTCAAAACGTAATTGGCGTAAATGAACTCTTGCCTATCAACAGACTGAATCGGTTTTAATTTGAAGGAAATTAAGTACGATTACAGACACAAACACAACTAACAGAACAGTGCGTTGAGCGTTAACTCTTATTTCATAAGACTAAAACTTATGATAACAGAGTGCAGTTAATGTATTCAGTTGTTAGTACTGCAGTACAGATTTTTTTCTTACTTTTGCTTGTTCAGCGAGAGACCTGTCTTGTTGTCGTAGTCTCCAACATGAAAGAGTCACTTGTATTTATTTCAAAATAACATTCATATTTTTTTTCTAAAATAAGTCTTTGGTTTAAGTTAGGAGTCATGATCAGGGGCCTGGTTTCAATCCCGGGTCAACTAAGTATGTTCCGGATTTTTCAAACATACCTCGGATTTGTGATCACCAATCCGCATTAAGTGAAGAAGCCCTAATCCCATCATAGTAGCGATGACTTGATTTCTATGATTGAGGCCTTTGCCCTTTGACAGTATATAGGTATATATACTGTCAAAGGGCAGAGGCTTCAATATACTTTAGGTCTTTGTTAAATCAATGTACTAAAATCTATCTATATTTTTATTGGCTGAAATTTTAAATACAAGTTGAAACAGCGCTACCAATAACGCCGCAGGATATTGCAATGTATCCGGTAAATATTATGCAAAGAGTCGAATGGCTTAGATTGAGAGTAGGGTTGTTAGCAGCAGCTTATGCATATCTTTATCATTTTAGCACCTACATACTTTATTATCTACTGCCGATCTCTACGCTTATACTCATTTGTTGAGCTTGTTGGTTTGAATCTTCGAGTTAGAAAAAATGTACATTTGAATTTTTCTTTTAAAAATCTCTTCCTAGCAAATTTTTTTTTGTACTAAAATGAATTTTCTAAGAAATGGCTGAAGAAAATAGTGTCTAAACTTGTACTTACCACAAGTAAGAAACCGTAAGTGTCTAAGATTACTTGGTCCCGCTATATTTATTCTGTGTTAGTACTTACTTTGGGGACTAGTGCGTTCTCAAGATTTTTTTTCCTTATAATTATTAACTATAAACCGCGGTGTGTGTGAACTGTAACGACCTGCAAACCTTCAAGAGCGTACTCCTTTTTAAAAGAGAGGCAGCGCACTTGTGACTTCTTTGGTATTACAGGTGTCCATGAGCGGCTTGCCATCATGTGATACGTCTGCTCGTAAATGATTACTGTTTTATACAAAAATAAGTATTAGGATACTTGTCAGCCCTACGGGTCTACTTGCGAGTATGTGGAGACTTCGAGGAGGTTCCCACAGTTGGTCGTGCGATCCGCGAGGCGGCGTGCGTTGGATGGGATCGATCGGAACTTTTCCTATTACCGCGGAATTGGCTCTCGGTTCGGTCACGGTCGGTGTTGAATTGCACTAACTGTTTTCCTGTGGCCACTGCGATTCTAATTGAAGTATGCTTAAACGTGGGAGCTACGCTTCGGCATGAATGGACCAGCTTGGCCGAAGTGGTTCACCTATTGAGTAAGGGTACCGGGCCAATCCGGGGGGAGTGAAGTGTAAAGGTTGGTAACGCACTTGTGACTCCATTGTTACCCCTGGTGTTCATTAGCGCCGACAACCGCTTACCATCAGTTGATCCGTCAAAGTATCTATAGGTTTTGGGACTAAAATGATCGCCCTATGATCACAATAGATCAAATTAGTCGCAACTCACAGTAATATAGGTCTGAATAATTGTAATTGCAATGTGAGCTCTCCTTATACTTACCATCAGGCTGAGGATAGCCAATTTACACCGTCATGTCACTTTAAAAAAAAGAATAAAACAAGACCTACATGCTTAGATAAAACCCAGTCCCTCAAAATATATTAGATAAAATAAATTCACAAATTACAGAACTTAATTATTTATACAACGTGCTTTTGATATTCTATAACTTTAAGGGTAGTAAATATATTAAAGATTTTCTCAAAGAAAAATGAAAAAATAACGCCTCGTGATATCCACTTTGGTGATTGATGCAAATTATATGCACAAACTAAGTAGAAGATACTACGAATATTATATAGGAAGACGTTTTTTTTTAATATTTTTTATTTATTTATGTTCATATCGCACCCTCAGTACCTATCTCAAAATTTTGAAGGGGATGAAAGATCATCTAAAAACAATTTTGAGATAAATAAATAGACGAACACATATGAACACGAGATGTAATTTTTAAGTGCGTTATTTACTTCAGAATAAATTGCTATAAAAATTAAATAAAATTGCTATAAAAACCATAGATTTATTATCAGAATAACTGATAATAAATCTATGGTATAGCGCTGTCATTCTAACAAATTGATTTATCCACGGATAAAGATTAGTCATATCCAGCTAAAGAGTGCGATATATCAAAAATATAATCGGTATATAAGCAATAATAAGAGTCATAAAACTGACAGTATAGTTGGGACCACAGAGTAGTTCATTTTGTTTAGGGGTTAAAAAAGTAAAGGTCATTGGTCTATGTTTCATCATCTATGCGTTTGCCAAGTTTCCCAAACTGTCGCTTCGTAGCCGAAGGTCAGGCCTCCACTTAACCACATTCTTCCACTTTCGTGTCCCAGTGGAGTTGAATCGCAAACAATCCGCTGTTGTAAGGATGATTAGTGAGTGCCATTTGCAATTCGTTCCCTTATCACGGCGGGCGAGTCACGTGTCCTCCATTTCGCCCCAACGTGGCCGGGTTGTGCAATGAAGGGCTGAAGAGATGTACTAAAAAACTCGAGTTACTGGTCTGGCAATAGGAAAAATAACTTTATTTGTTGTGAGCTGAAAATGGCCGCCATTTTTACCTTACTCCTTTTAATTTCTCTGTTTTTTATATTATTTTAGCGATTGCCGCCACCCATGGACACCAGCGATATCAATGGAGTCACAATTGCCGACCCTTAAACAACCCCCCTGTACTTATCCTCTAACCATAAGGTTGTCTGTAAATGATCGCTATCAGCGATAACTCTGCCTATATTTTGTTAGCATTTACTAAAGTATTAGACCTGTAAACTGTGTTGCAATAAAGAAAGAGTTCAAGTTAGACGAAGCTACAAAGGTCGTGAGTTCGAATCCCTCTCCGGATAAGCATTCATTTGATAAATATTTGTTTGTTCAGTGTCTGGCTGTTTCAGTAACTGATAAATATTGTATACTTTATTGTGGTATCAATTTACTAGTAGTAGTCGTAGTTACTTCCAAGCGTCACGTCTCAGTCACAAAGTTAACTGCCCACAACTGACCCTTTATGTCTTGTTAACATTTATCAAAGTCATTTTTTTTATTTTCAATGCAATAGTGTAGATAGTTTATATTTGATAACAAGTGTCAACACTGCGCAGTTAAATGTGTGGCTGACAGTAGGTATATGTTGTTAGAGATTTATAGGTATATGAGTTATCGGTCAATGGCATCATACATCGAATAATTATGGAAAAAGAAAATACTTCGACTCCAAAAATGAAACTGATCAGTAAGTAAGCCAATCAGTCGATTGCTATACATTGATCCTCTTTTATTTTTATATCTAATTCGACTCACATTATTAACTCGTATTGACCCATCACTAGTTCCGCCGCCACTTTATCTTTCTACGGTATTATTCACAAAGTAATTGATTCTACTGAAAGGATTTAGAGAATTCAAATTTTTACATCTGGGTGGAGTCGAATGGGGCAGACTAGGAGCGGACGGAATTGATGGATAGATATTTACTGATTAAAGTCAAAAACGTTCTGGCAACTTTAAACGGGTAGGGAGTTTAGGTATGAGCTTAGAAATGTTAATTATATACTAGGAGATACTTGCATTAATTTTTATTAGAGAAATACCAAAAACTAAATCAACTACTTAAAACTTATATGATTAAGACGTGTAACAATTAAGTTCGGTTCCTATCATCGGAACTAGTAACTATTATGTACTCGTAATGTCATCAACGAGTGTCAACACTCTTCTTTTAAACATTTTAAACTGCTCGAAGGTCATCTCTTTCAACTCCGGCGCCAAACTGTCTAGGAACGATGTGACTGGATCATATGGAACCCTAACTAATTTCCTATCTTTGTCAGAGCTAATCGACGAATTATCACATTCTAAGTTCTGATTCTCACCATCGTCCATCAAGGAATCCTCTGGGGACTCGTAAGATTCTATATGCGGTTCCACTTTAATGTGAACACTATGGGTATTGGCAAACTGTGCCGTTGATTCGGCAGGTGGGACATTCTGCGGCACGTTCAAATAGGGCAACAAAAATTTCATGGCGTCTGCTAAATAGTACGGCTTCTTTTTCTTTGCCTGGTTCTGTTTTAGAGTTCTCATCAACACAACGCGCATGTTTTTCCATCTTTCTTTGCACAGTGGACCTGGAACAAATATGTGAAAATGAGATAAGTGTGCAAACATTATACCTACATCGGTCTTCCCGAGGGACTGCAATATGAGGTTATTAAAAAAAGGAGTGTTAAGGTTTTAAAAGAGTCTGCACAACGTAGATAAGTTAATGATGGAGGTGCAGGCGTCCATTGTCTACGGTTAGTCGCTTCCCATCAGGCGAGTCGAAAGTTTGTTTGCCGCGCATGTTGTATAAAATGTACACCGTTATTTTTTCATCGTTTACATCTCGAAAACCTCATAATATCGTGAATAAAGTCCATTTCCGTGAATAAAGCATGTTAAATCAACAAAATTTTGTATTTTGTTGATCTAACATGCTTTTGTATTGTGTTGCTGCTTTTGTAAAAAATAACTGTGTAAACCTACTTATTTGCTTGTACCTACTTGAATATAGACAAAATATAACAAATAACACACTTAAACATTTCATCTCGTGTTCAGGCGGGACTTGAACCCACACCTTTCACAATCCGGGTGAATGTTCTACCAAGCACTTACGAATTTCGGGTCGGGTAGGGTTAGTAACGCGTTCAGTGGTCTAATTGGTAGAACATTAACCCGGATTGTGAAAGGTGTGGGTTCGAGTCCCGCCTGAACACGAGATGAAATTTTTAAGTGTGTTATTTACTTAAGAATAAATTGCAAAAGTTTGCTATAAAAAATATCAACTATTGATTTAGCAGTCTCATTTTAACTGGTGGTCAAATATTTGTAATAATATTTCCACTGGATATTGTAAATATACCTACAATATTGATGACACTATCGACAGCTCATGTCGAATTAAGCACTTACAAATTTCATCGGGTTAGTAACGTGTTCAGTGGTCTAATTGGTAGAACATTCGCCCGGACTGTGAAAGGTGTGGGTTAGAGTCCCGCCTGAACACGAGATGAAATTTTTAAGTATGTTATTTAGTTAAGAATAAATTGCGAAAGATTGCTATAAAAAATATCAACTATAAAATATGACAAAGTTTACTCCACCGTAAAACTATTGCTACCTTATTATAAATCGCGATATAAAGTTATTATCGTACTAAAGCCCATGAGTCATCATGATCCAACACGCAATGTTAAAACGGGTTAGCACGAGTTTTGTTCCGGGACTAACCGTTAGTTCGTGATTTGTAATAAGGGGGTTTTCGTTTATAAATACGAAACAAGCTAGATCTGTCCTTACTTGAGGACAAGAGAGCGGAAAAGCAGCGAGCTCAAACTTTCATCATTTAGGTGCCCCACTTTCCATGGTAATAGTTTTTATTACGGTTTTTGTAAAAAATGCGCTCTGCACGTGTTAAAACGCAACGCGATAGATAAATATTACCACGGACGATGGTCCGTACTTAACAATATCATCATAGACTTAATAATATCATCATATTATTAAGTCTACAAAAACTTGGTAGCACCCATTTTATATTGCGTCGAGAGTAAAATAAAGTATTGATGATAAGACGGGCCTTGCCCGTTGATAAAATGTGTATAACATTCATACCTAGAAATTGTCGTTTTCGAAATGCTCAAAACAACGAGTGAGTGTAATTTCTTAACTACCCTCTTTAAATCGTACAAGTGCCTACATTTAGGTTAAGTACCTGCCTACTGATGGGGAGACCGCCACTGCTAAATAATAATCACGCGATCTGACAAAAATTTTCCAATGATATTGGACCAAATGTGTTTGACATAAAGTTGAGAATCGGATGAGAATTTGACAGACTGACCTTGATGTATTCAGAGATCTATAAAATAAGGTATGAATATGCGTTTCCTCTTAGTGATGTAGGTGTAGGTATCATGATAAGTAAGGCAAACAATACGTAACTTACCAGTTAGATTCATAGCTTCGCCAACCGCTTGCCACGCTTTGTCCGTATCCGCCCTTCGTGTGTACGCAGGTAGCTCCGGGTTGTACAGAATAGGGTGTTTCTCAACCTCCTGGACCAGTCGGATGTTTTCCTTGTCGCTCATGTTGATATAACGTTGGCTCATCAGTATACCGGTTGTACCCGGGTCGGAACTCATTGTGTATACGTACGTACTTGACGCGTGCAGGCGTATCGACTACGTGATCGCGACTGGCGTGACGTAAGCGACGCGTCGGTAACTGGTTGCAAATGCGAACGCGTTTGAAACTAGTGGCGCCGGTGTCGCCGACAGCGTGCCTGTTCTTTTTAACGCTAGATGGCGGTGGTTGTTCCACTCCGCTTAATATGTATGGGCGAATCACAACTTTAATTTATAATATTTTACGCTTATTGAGTAATGCGAAACCTTGCCATGCTTGTAAACTTAAAAAGGTTTATTAGACTATTCTGCACTTAAATAAATATTTGTGATATTGAATATCTACACTATTAATGTCATTAATTAATTATATACATTTGTACATTTATAAGTTTCTATTTTTATTTGATGCACTATACATATACCTAACTTGATCAGATAAACAGTTTAGCGCGAAGAAATAGCGGTTGCTGGTCGTGGGTTTCAATCTCGTGCTACACCGTTGATATGATATCCTCCAACTGATTTTTTTTTATGTGATAGGTGGCAGACTAGCTGTCGGATCACCTGATGGTAAGTGATTGCCGCCGCCCATGGACACACGCTGAACCAGTGCAGTCACAAGTGCGCTGCCAACCTTTAAACCCCACTTACCCCCGGATTGGGTCTCCGGTACCCTCACTCACGCAGCGAAACACAGCACAATGCTGCTTCACGCCGGTTTTCTGTGAAGCCGTGGTGTCACTCCGGTCGAGCCGGCCCATTCATGTCGAAGTGTGGCTCTCCCACGGTCTGGTTTTCATAGTGCAAGGAATACCCAGTTTGGACTAAAATGGTGTTTAAAATTACTTAGGTACTTCTACTAATCTTTACAAAATTCTAGGGAGATTAGAGAGGACGGCACAATTTTTTTTCATAATAATGAAGCTTTTTTCGGGATACTGGTGTGAAGTAGCGCCTGCGCTGTTTTTTTTTCCCAGTGAGTGAGGGTACCGGAGGCCTAATCCGGGGAAAGTCTAGTTATTACCGTACTAAAGCTCATGTCATCTCGTTCCAACACGCAATGTTAAAAGGAGCTGACACGAGTTTTGTTCCGGAATTATTCTTAGTTTGCAATTTGTAATAAGGGGGAATGTGTTTAACGGTTGCCAGCGCACTTGTGACTCCACTTTGGTGTTGCCCATGGACGTCCACGGGGCGATATCTTATTACCATCAGGTGATCCGTCTGCTCGTTTGCCACCTATCACATAAAAAAAATGTGATAAAGATCAACTGTTGGACGATACCGCCTCGGGGAACTGTTTTGCGACCTTTCTCTCTCATATGTATAAATTCAAACATGTCCCCTACTACCAAACGTAATATTGATAGTTACCTACTTTTATTTTTTTAGAAAAAAAAATTAATTAGAATAAGTTCTTAGTTTTTTTAGAAGACGAGCAGACGTATTACCTGATGGTAAGCGATCGCGAAGTGGAGTACAAGGTACGCTGGCAACCATTAAACACACTTTCCCCCAGATTGGGCCTCCGGTATCCTCACTCACTCGGAGAAACAACTAAAGATTATATTAACTACCTAAGTAATTTTAAATGCCAGATCAATAAGTGATCTTAGTCCAAACTGGGTATTCCTGAACAAAATCAGAAAAAAAGGTACCTAGTAATAAATATGAAAAAGTAAAAATCTTTACATACTAATAGTACAATGTTTATTGATGAAATTCATTCTATCTCTTCCTTTACATGAGCATAACTAGGGTTCACAATATCATCAACGAGATCGAAGACTTTCTTTTCAAAAACGTTTAATTGATCGACGTTCATCTCAATCAATTCCGGTTCGAGGCTGTTCAAAAACGATGCTACTGGATCTACAGAATAAGTAGTACGTTGTCTTTTCTTTTTCTCTTCATGTTTTTTCTTTTTTGACAAAGACATATTGTTACTATCCTTTTTGCCTAGAGACGTTTGTTTTTTATGTGACCAATAAGCGTCGCCTGAACTAACGGATCCTTCTTCATTAAATTCACTTCCCGAATGGCACTCCGAACAGTCTGAATTTCCGATATCCTCTTCATAGTTTGCAGTCGGCTCCTCTTCTTCCTTTTTGTTTTTCACGCCAAGTTTTAAAAATGGTTTAATAAATTCCATTGAGTTGTACAAGTAGTAGGGTCTCTGCTTCCTCCGATCGCTATTTCTCACAAACCTACAATACACCCCGCGAATATTTTGCCAACGTTCTTTGCAATCCGGACCTAAAACAAAAATAACAAAATATAGAAATGAAATATATTTATTAATTTAAAGACAACATAAAAAAAGAAATTAATTACAAACATGAACAGATAATTAATAATATTTCAATTAATTTGTTTAAAACTGGCTAAACAATCAGACAAGGAAGTATCAAATATTAAAATTAAAGCGATATAAAACATTATAAGTAAGCAATAATATAAAAAACAGATACGTTTATAATTTTACGTACTTAAACACCATTTAATTACTTACCTGACAGATTAACCATACTGCCAATTTCTTCCCAAGCGTTGTTTGTCATTAATTTTCGATTATAATTAGGATCATTTGAATCGTAGAGGAAGGGACGCTTCTTTATTTCTTCCACTAATGTTCGGCCGTGTTTTTGGGTAAATTCGCTAACTTTGCGGTTTTTTGTAGTCATGGTATTGTTCATTTAATATTTTACAAACTACAAAGTAATTGTAAAAAAAACAAACACGTCTATTCTCAAGATGGCTCCCGGCGTAACTGAATGAACTGAACGAGTCAACAAGAAAACATTTCTGACGCAGACGCGTTCGCAACCGCCCGCCAGTACTCGGTATCGTGCCTTCCGTTCCGTACACAGTCAAGCGTTTTGTTGGCCACCCGCTGCGGATAGGTGGCGTTAGTAGTTGATTTACGCGATACCATACAGTTCTCTTGGAAAATCGTGGGAATGTTTCACGTTCATAATTCGTTTATTATTATAAGGTCTCACATTTGAACTTTTTTACTGCATGCAAATATAGTTTTAAAATAATACATACACAAGTGGTTTTCGCGAAAGTTAGTTGATGCATGACCTTGATGCAACTAGGTATTGAACTTATATCAGCGTGCCAAGGAAACTTACCCACATTCTGCAACGCTTTAATGTAGACCCATAAAAATACGTGTTGGCACGTTAATTACCTGTTCTTTATTTATAAATTCTTTATTGTAGTAAGAACCCATCTACTGTACAAATAAGGCTTTGTGTCCGGGTGGCAAAATGCCACGTGCGTGAATAGACTTTCAAGTTTGATCCTCATCAGAGTCCTTTAATTTTTATAGGATTACAGAATTAATAATGGTACCTAAAGGTAAGTTGTACTTACCTATTTAACTAAAATTGGATGTGTAATAATAAAAAAATACATGCGAGTTAAGTTATACAAAAATATTTAATAGGTAAGTAATGCTTGCACGTGTCTCAGACATAAGTACGAAATAAAGTGTAATCCTCCTCGGCAACATCATCACTTACCATCAGGTGAGATTGTGGCCATATGTCTGGCTATTCTAATTTAAAAAAAATAAAGATGTGTACCTATGAATATTTTAATAACGGAAGTAGGTACTTCCGTTATTAAAATATTTTTAATTAATTTCGCGAAACAACATCAATTCATCACATTTAATCGTCAACTATTTAAAATTAACATTTAATTTTAAACATTTTTAGATACTTAATGTTGTTAACAACAAAAAAATCTAATTCTATTGATTATTACTTTTAATTAGTAAAATTAATAGCCCTCAGTCATAACTTCGTCAATAACAGCAAACACTTTCCTCTTAAACAATTTATACTGCTCAGAATTCATAAGTCCCAATTCCAGCGACAGGTCACACATTATCGATTTTATTTTACTAAGTCTCATGTTCTTATCAGCGATATTTTCTTTCGCTGTTGTCGGCATTATTTTCCTTCTCTTCACTTCCGGAGAGTCCGAATGTTGTCCATCATCATCACTGTTTTCTGATTTTATTTCTACTTTTATCATAGAAACAATTGGAGATTCATCTTCGGGAGATTCCTCATATTCTTCATAGTGTCTTGTTGCAACGTCGCTTCTCAAAACATTTATGTATTCTTTTAAACGATACGGGTTTGTGCTGTCGAGTTTCATCATTTTGTTACGCACGGTTGTCCAGTTTGCTTTACACTGTGACGCTGGAACATAATAAACACAAAGTATTTTTAATATAACAACAAAATCAAATCACAGATCGTTTAAGTGCCATCCTATATAGGACCACAATGAAGTTTTGACATTAAAGTCACATTGATAGGGGCGTTGTATAGACAACCACACACCAGGTTCTGTCAAAATTGCACAATTGTCATTGAACAAAACCAGTTGGAAATTATGGTGAAAATCGATTGAAGAAATGTGACAGCTTTATAGGAGTACATTGACAGGTGGCTGTCTGTACTTTAAGCCATTTTTGTTTAGAACAACATTAATGTTAATTTTGCAGTGCCAAATCAGACTTATCACTTGTTAGAAATGGGGTGAGCCCTGCGTCTCATAGCCACTGCGACCAGTAGATGATCTATTGTGGCAGCAGACTTATCACAGCACAATAAGCAATTTTTTATTCCACCAAAAAATCTTACAAATAGAACGCACAAATCAAGCAAATATAACTAGTACAAAATTCAATATAACTTACGTGGTAAAAGCATAGCTTCGCTAATTTTTATCCATGCTTTATGCTTCTCCTGTCTTGTAGAATTGAGAGTAGTGTCGTAAAGACAAGGATATTTTTCCACTTCCTGGAGAAATGTGATGGTTTCTTTATCACTTAGGTGAATATTCATGATGGAATTGATGATAACCGTCGCATAAATACGGTATAGGTACACGTGCTACCTGTTTGACGGCTGCGCCGCTACTAAAAAGTGGCCAGTTATTTTTAGCAGGCCACAGATTATAAACTCGTGAACGCGACGCGTTGTCGACTCTTCGCTCTTCGTGCGGTCTCGACGAGTTGCTGTCTCCTTCATTCATTGATTGAGCTTACATTGATTTAATCTAAGATTGATAGAGTGTTGTTATATGTAAATATTTTGTAGTATTCACCTATAACAACACTTCAATATGCTGTTTACAAACAGAGTTATAAATACTTAATAGTTCAATGTCACTGAACTGAAAAAAACATCGTTTATTTTTTTTTACTTTGATAGATGCTTAATAGAATATAGACGAACCATTGAACCCATAGAAATTTAAATAATTCAAATCTGAATGATATTTCGTTAGCTACGAATAGTATAAAATGAAATCTATCAGACTGAGCACATTCAATACAGCTATTATCAAATTTTCTGTGATTATAATCCCAGAAAAATACTTACAACTTTACCCACAACACAACATTCTTTACCTTTTACTCTTTGCCAAAAATCGTGAGCTCTCGTATGTGAAAATATTTTTTATAAGTAATAAATTCAGTTTCTATCCATTTTATTCGAACAAAACTCACTCTTAACTTTGCAAATCATGCGGATACTAAACAAACAACCGAGTCTGCATCCTAATTAAGTAGCTACATGTTTTGGTTACACTTCTAGCAACAAGCCGGTTATCTGGCGTCAATATTGTTACGGCACCAACGCAAGTTGTTGATTCATTTATAATAACAAGAGGGAGAGAGTTTCTCGGGTAACTCTAATCGGTAAAGTTTGTAACAACATCGGCCGACTTTCCACCTCCGTCGGGCGAGTTAGTTAATGCGAGTTCCCTTGCAGCGGATACGGATATCGATCGGGACAAGTGCGGGATGCCGGGATTTGTCTGGCACTCCCGTGTAACCGAACACCCCCGCCCACAGCCCGTCAAAAGGGTCCGTATTAACGTGCCACTCACTACTTTGTTCTTGATTTGTTAAAGGTTAATATTCCTTTCCACTTGATCTACTCTTTCAACAATTCCAAGAGTTCGGATACATATTTTGAATTTGATAAAGCAGCCGCTTGTCTAATAACGAGAACCTGATTTGGATGGCTTTGTAGATAGAAATAAAAGTAATATGCATATAAATATTAAATTACTTTTACAATAGGGTCAACGATAATAACGAACGATACGGTCAACAAATTGATTTGGAAAAATAAGATACTGAATCTAGAATTATGCCTATTAACTTTTTACTCCAATTAAACATACTTAGTTGCCCCGTGTTATCAATTGATATGGCACAGATAACATTAGTAATAATAACATTATCAAAGTAACTCGAAAACAACTGGGGGCCGATAAAGCAAGCGCATTATATCATAAAAACAATGACCTTGCATCTAAGGAAGAAGCAATGTGTGTGAAGTATAATTAATTATGCAAGCTTGTGTCTGGTTTGGGTGGCCGGGCGGGGCGCCCCGCGCGGCCCCCCGCGCCCCTCGCCTCAGTTTGCGCCATTCTCCCGCCGGCACACTACGCTCGGTTACTTGTTACTTGGAACCGTTTACGGAACGCATCTTACCTTTCACCGCACTAACGTCACATGTTTTTTCGAATCTCGATTGTTTCGCGTGACGACGTGAAGTGATTTTGGTGATTTGTGGCCATTGTGGACAGTGGACCGTCGGACGCCGGTAGCAGCGGTACTTATTTTGTTATGATTCATTGTTAAGTAGATTAGTTAGCTTGTCGTTTGTGAACCATTCTTTCTCATGAACATGATCCTTTTAAAATTGATGTTTATTGTTTCTTCTTCTTTACCGGTGTTATTTTAGTCGCCTTTATTACATTTATTGAATTTATCCAGTAGTCTTTATTAATACTCAACGTGCGTGTTCCATTTTATATTCATCTTTATAGATACATTATTATAAATTTGAAGCAGTTTTATGCAGTCCAATTTATTTCTTATGTTTATCTTATTTTCGTTCATCGGAAGCTCAATAAATCTTATCATCTAAAATGTAACACTTGAACCTTGCAACGGTGAACATAGATCGGAAAGCTAATTAGCATATAATGGCATGAGCACGACGGCCTAATAAATACACGTATCTATACATTATGCACTTGCATGCAACTATCTAGGTAGTGCATACAAAGTAGAGATAACCACACCCCGACCAGTTCACTATCTCTTTCGCACCTGCTTCCTATCTGCATAACTATCTCAGTTCGCCAGATACAACGCACGACCGTTGAATCCGGGGAGCTGTTTATGATACTTTCAGAAAATGCGTTCTCGATATTTAAACTCGTTTCCGGACTTAGACATCACAAATCGAATATGCACTACGTCATATTGTTATTATAACTATAGTAATATCACCTTAGAAGGAAACTGTTCGTTTGACTCAGTATGATCTTTCTTTTGTTCGTTTCTATCATCTTTGTTAGTCGTTATTGTTCCTTTGTTCGCACGAGGAGCCTATGAGGCGACGATATTTATAAACATTCACCGTTTGATTTGAATACATGTTACACAATCGCCAGAATTGTAAAGGTCACGTGAAAACCTTTCTTTTCATGTGAGATGGATGCACTGTTGCGTAATCCTACAGGCAGGTGCGGTTGGTTATTCTAAGCCATTGTTATTCGCCCATTGTGGCTTTAAATTATTTCCGTAAAAGGCTATAAAGTTCGTATAGGGAGTTGAATGGCTCGCTAGACGGTACAGCAAAAAGGCGGTACATGAATGCCTCGGAGCCCGTCTACATCCCACGTACGCCCACAGGCCGCATGTTGAAGATATACGTGAATAAATCTCACCTGACAACACTGGACTCAACCACCCGACGAGCACAGACATTTTGTAAATTACGTTTATAGAAATTACTTTCAATCTAATAAGTAATATGTTCGTTTAATATCTAACTACGAAATCAGATTCCAAATAGATAAATCACAAAGATGACGCATTTTAATATCGCATTCGTTTAAATGAAGTAAGAAATAGGTTTAAATTCGACAAGCGAATATTTTGTCACGGTTTCAGTTTTTATTGGAACGCTTCGGCTTGTGTTTGTGATGCGAAAATTCCCAGTAACTCCATTGTTTGAGTACAAAAGAACTTTTTTATGGGCGTCATTAAAGTCCGAAAACTCTGTGCACTGCAGCGGGAGCGAGAGGTGCAGAGTGAAACGGTGAGTGTTCCGAGGGGCACGCCACGCAACTATTACGTTTCGATTTACGATAATCGCCAGTATTCGAGATGCGCCATTATGTAAATCTTCTTGTTTTGATTTAATGAAGCCCGATTGACGTCATTTATTACTATCGTCAGTAAAACATTGGCTTCGTTACTGATATCTAGAATTTGTAGGAGTTTATCTTGCGAATGTTGGTTGGTTTTAATTTATTATAGTTCTACTTACTTCATATTGTCTTTCAGTATCAATGATAATTTTATCGTTACATGTAGGTGTGCACGTTTCTGTTGATGTGAAGCTATACTATACTCCTCTTAAATTTATCTTTCTAGTTTGGATTCATTTAATCATTAGAGTTTACGATTTCTACGTGGTTGAAGATGTTGTAAACATTGTGCAACTTACAGAGGCATAAATATCAATTAATACTTTATATCTCTGTGACCTCTTCAACTAATGGAATGAACGCTTAAATCCTTGCCCAATAAACACAATATGCTACCTAATTTTAATTTAATTACAAAATATATTTTAATAATCATACTTATCATACATCTTTATTACGCTGGCCCACTTTTAAGCAGCATATTAATTATCTATTCGTTTAGTTATAGCTCTGCAAAGACATTAATATAGGGAGTTGGGACACATCCAAGTTTTCTGTTTTATGTATCGCTGTGATACTGTGTAAGTCGTTTGTAGTCTGCCGATCTATTTTACTTTTACTGCTCGGCTTTTACCTTTTTTTGGAATATTATGCTCCTATTACGGGATGAGTGAAATTGTACAGCGTTATTTCTTACGCTACGATTTCTTTATAATGTTTATTAGCACTTTTTAAACCCTTATTATAATACAAACTTATGAAGATACGTTTGTTTTTCTTTAAAATTGTTCTTTTTATTAATGTTCCATAATTATTTTGGAATTTGAAAGGAATATGACTCATTTTTATCGTCAGAAAATACTTCGTTGTTTCCGTGTAACTAACTTACTAGGTCGCTAGAATCATTAGGAATGGTTTATTGTTGTCCGTACTGATATTATTCACGAACAAGAATGTAAATCCACAGAAGCCTAACTATGATTTCGTGTTTCCTACAGGTGGGGCTGACTATGAATATTACTTGTATTGTGAATATAGTTCCAACGCACCGCACAGGTGCCCTATTAATAAACCGGCTACTCGGTTTATTTCTCTTGTCTACTTGTTCTATAAAGTTAATTATGCAGGTGTTGGCACTGGGTCTATACGATTATTACTTGTTTATTATTGGCAAGTAATTTCTATGGAACGATGGAAATCTTGTGCAACTTCGCATAAAATATCGAAGTACGGTTATTCCAATGAGCAGGAAGAAGGAATAAATTATATCAACTTAAAATTTATTGAATTTGTATTACAAAATGTATTAAATAATAAAATTGAAAAGAAAAGTATACGGAAGATGGCGTCTGTTTTCAAAGTGAGTAATGATGTTGATCTTTGAAAAATAAAGGCCTCTATGTTATACGAGTACATACAGATAAGGTTAGTACAATCTGTGAAATTTCCTCAATTGATATTAAATATTTTTTTTGACATTAAGGTCAGAATTGATTGTCGATTGACAGATTTGTATACCATTGATGAATGTACGATTGTCCGTGCTTTTGGCCGAAATAATACAGGACACTAAAACTTGAATCTTAAATCAAGATTCAACAAAAAGCAAAACTTATATCCACAAACAATGCGACAGACGTTGAATCTTGTTTTATAATCCCTTTTAAAGTAACGTACAATGCATACAATAACCCCGCAGCAGCCGAGTTCACGATCTAATCTAGTTAGCGAGCCTATACAGGCCCAACCGGACTAGAGACTGCCGAGTCCGGTTCTAGTGTAGGTCTAGAAACGGGCAATACAAACTGCCTTAGGGTTGACAGATACCGAGAAAAATATCTAATACTACGAGTTGTTGATCTGAACATAAGCAATCTGAAAATGCACATCTGGATTTTTCAAATACATATAAATGCAAATTTCTACCATTCGATCGGCGAGGGAAAACTTCATAAGAAAACCAGCACGTTTCGGATAGGTTCTCAAATTGTGAGTTCCCCTATATTGTCAAAATAATTCCGATTCCGATGTGACCGACCGATGTAACTATGATTTAGCTTAAAGACGGAGGGCAGTCGCTACCTTTAATTACCAGACTAACTAATTTCTGGATCATGGTTATCATAGGCTCCAAAGCGATGACTTCTATATTAAGAAATGTGCACATCGCAGTTATCAGTAAGATCATAACGTCTCTTGAGGTTCTATTCAATACTGGTTTTGTTCGCCTAAGTTTTAGAGCAGACCCTAAGAGCACTGTAGGCTAATGTTGTACATCCGCGGTTATATTATGCTGTAGGAGATTGAAAGATACATAAAGTGCAATACCAAAGACCAAAGCACAGCCCCCCAGCTTAATTTTTTTCTCTTTGAAACGTGCCGTGTAAGTTTTCCAACGTGTTTTAATACCAGGTTATTAATATTACAAAGAATAGTTAGGTAGGTATGTACTCATATCCATGAGACCCGTGGTTATTTTGTTTTTTGATTCAATATAAACAATCAATGAAATTATAAACATCAGTTATAAATGATAAAAGTTCGTAACTCCTACTAATATCTCTTACCATACAACGATCTCTTTAGATAGCATAGCATGCATAAGCAAAAACGCTCATTCACTCATACAAACCATGTGAGTTCATGTAAGTAATTGCTAATGTCTTACAACAATGCAACGGAATGGATAATTGCACTAATGCTTATAACACATCATAATTGTTGCTAACTGGGGCTTTCTATAAGACAATACAAGAAAAAAACCAGTCAAGTACGATATATACCGGCGCACCGATGGTTCCGGACTTTTTGTCTCAGTAGTATACGTTACATGAAATTGGAACTAACTGCATACTTACATTTACGGTCCTTCGATATGTTTATCCAAGAAGCTGCTCCTTGTTAAAAAATCAAGATTCTGTATAGCTTCAAATACCCTCGAACAATGTTCATTTTTTTTACAAATATTTCACAACATCACATACATTGACCTGACTCCGAGATAGGTAGCTCAAGCACCTGTGTTACAGATATCAGAATCAACAGTGGGATTACAAATATATACATATAATACTTTTCTTTTGTAAATACATACTTATAATACATAGAAAACACCCAGACCAATACAAACAGACATGTTCATGCACACAAATGTTTGTACTGTACGGGGATCGAACCCGCAACCCTTGAACCAAAGGCAGCGGTCACTACCACTGTACCAAACGGGTCGCCTTTCTAGTGAAATTCTAAAAATATGCTACATAAGCGTTATATTATATATTGATCGCGTTAAATTATATATTTGATTTTGAAAGGAGACAAATATGAAAGGAGATCTGTAGGATTTTGATATGTACATTTATACTTGGTATCTCTCCGCTCTTGGAAAACGGTTCTTGACAACCGAAGACGAAACAGAGATATGTATTAATTAAGGGGTCCGTTTCCCCTTTTGAGATACCTTACGGGACCTTAAAAACTAAACACTGTCGTAGATTAGTCACGCGATCCCGTTAAACCAATTACTGAAGTTACAAGGCTGTTGGAAGGCATTAGTGTTAAAGCCACGTGCACACAACTTATCTACTCGTTTGTTTTATTTATGAATCGCATGCCCACTTCGAAGCCAATGGAGTCTTCGTCTGCACTGTGATTCATTTCATGAAAGTTTGAAACGAAATATCCACTAGAGTAGGTAAGTAACTAGTGGAAAATTCTGCAAATAAATAAATTGAAAGATAACCGCATACGTTCTCTTTTTTCCAAACTAAGGTCATAATGACGAGTACTGCGTACCTACTGAGATGATCCCTGTATAGAATGCAGAAATAGTGTTTGATAAATCTCATATTGTAACAATATATTTCTTGTTCCTCCTATAAAAATGTCTTTTTAACAGACATTATTAATTTGTGCAGGGCAGACCATCGAATCCACATGTAGGTACAATTGATTGTTCGCTATTGAGTAAGTAGGTATAATCTATTTGTTCTTTTACACGCACAAATCGTGTACGTGCCCTTATAAGCTGTGGTCGGATTCATGGCGTAGATTACAGGAGTACCTACGTTATGTCATAATGTAATAAAGTAAAGAGTAATGTGTATTAGTCTTACTACTATATAGTGTTATATTGTATGTAGGAAGTGAAACTATACACCAAAGTGTATTTCCATTATGTATGAGTAATATAGGTTAGAGTGTAAAACAGTTTTCTAAACGATTTTCATTTGTGTTGCTCGCATTGCCTTCTATAAATATCTCATAAACCGCATAGTTACAATATTGAATTCCGTGTCCGGTGTCTTACTCGTGTCTACTTTGTGGTTACCCTGCCCTTCAAATCGCTTAAGTTATTCGAACCTATTTCTACGTATTAGACATAAAAATATTTTCATCTTATGAAAGTCATCCTTATTTCGGTTGTTATCAAAGCCGTGGCTCCGGAGCATGAGCTACGCTTAATGCATTTAATAAGAACTCCACCGAATACAGAAAAAATACTTGGTAAAACGTACTTGTACCAACTCTTTCGCATGCTTCACTCCAGCAATAACACTGAGAAAGTCTGCATAGGTAGGTGTTGCGAAATGTAGCTGTCTGTACTGTTCTCCACTAACTGTGGTCTAGTTGTGTGGCTCAGACAAAGGTCAGGCGATGTGCTGCATTACGTAATCACCGCAAGTAGATAGCGCGTGCATTATGCAACTGGCGAGCCCGCTGCGCCGCGTGCATCGTAAATAGTTACTATCATTCATTGTTAAATGGGCGGTGTAATTAGTCTGGAATTTTATGTTCCGGCACGACGATCCGATAACCTAGAAACTTTGAATCTTCTAATTAGTCTATTCAGATACCAGTCCATAAAAAAAGGATTTACCAAACACGATGACGTTGCAGTAGTTTTTACTTCCATCATCAGATAAACTCGATCGTCGTCAATATCATGGAAGCACAATGTTACATTGGGAAGTGGAGAGAGTTCCTTTCAGTGTGTAAATTACATAAATACATAACACATTCTCGTAGTATAAGTACGAACTGTTGTTTCTTATTTCATAATTTATATAATGGTAAATAATGGCCACATAAATGAGTGGCTGATATACTGACAAAGGGACAGGTGGAGTTAAATAAAACCGTGCAAAAATCTACCTCATTGGGTTAACGGTAAAAAGGACTTCCTCTTTTTTTATCCAAGTGCCGGCCAGAAAATCCCCCTGAGTATTTATTACTATGGCACCAACGCTGTAGGGTCATTATCCTTGGTCTTATTTGAGTTCAAAAATCAACATCTTTATACATTTTCAGGGGGACAAGTCCTAACAAATTACAGTATTTTTTTTATTGCTGGCTCTTTCATATTGAGACCAAAATATGTGATAGTCCGAGGATCTCCTTTATGAATATTTATTAGTATCTAAAGATTGTTATTAATTTATTAGTTAAAACTGTTTCCCGATATAATTTATTATTATTATATCACAGGAGCAATTCCCCTTTTATAAAGTTATCTAACAAATATTGCTTCGTATCCAACAACATTCTTTCACATCGTAAAATACAGCGTTGAAGTTAATGCATTCAAATTCAAATTTACGAAACAAGATAATTTACGTTGCTGATAAAATAACGCACACAGATTATTCAAATCGACTTCGAATAGTTTCTAAAGCTGTCTTAACAAAGTCTGTGAACGGCGGACCGTTAACCTCTCGTGTATAAAATTAATTGAGACATGGCCAATTAATCAAGACTCCTTTGGCACCTTTATTAGTGTAGTCTTGCTTTAAGGAGGACAGGCCATTCTATCATGGCAGCTTGTATCCCACGGGGAGCGGCGGGCGACAACCCGAAGGTAAACTAAATAAATCACCCTATAAGCACTCAATGGGCCGTTCACCTACTATCGACCGTTCTTAATGTGTAGCAGTCGATCGATGTGCTTGTGTCTTTGCAAAAGATTACGTCGCCACTCGCCGACACACTCAGCCATACTTGTCTTCACATTCGCGTCTTCAAGTTTTGATTCTATTCAAATTGAATTGCGATTTCATTAGCATGTTCGTGTTTGATGTGTAAAGGGTTCATGCTGGCTTGAGTCGCTCTAGTAACTAGCCAATTCCCATAGTGGCACTGTATAACTCAGTATAACTAGTACACGCTCGCCAAATTGCCTGTCATACATTGCTCGAAGTTTTGATGTATTAATTTAGAACTGTAGTTATGTGTTGTGATAAATATCATTCGAAGTTGAATCATATTTGAATGTTGAGTATACGATGAGTTGGCTCGTCTACCGAATGTCGTTATCCCCTCAATATGAATGTAGGCACTTTCCTGTGAAGGGGAATGGGTCCAAGTTATTATGTACGCACGTCCATGCATATGTTATATTGACTTAGAATACAGAATTTTCGAGTATATTCATGGTCCTTTCTTTTCATTCTATTTTTTCCCAGTAAAAATATAGTTTACTCGGTGTCGGCATCGTTTTCAAAAATTATTCAAAGGTAATCTTTCACCACTTCATTCATTCCCTTAAATTGTAATTTTTACGAAAAAATGTTTCATTTCTGTGAACTTGCCGTTATTTTTACTATGACTACTTTGAACTCAGAACTTATAAAATGCTGAAAATTACCCTTTAGTCGTATGTACCTATGATTGATTAAAGTCACACAATAATCTCACCTTTGTACCGTTGTTAGGAATTTTCCAATTTTTCTTCAAGGAAGTTAAGTCCTTGTTCTTCTAACGTTAACCTTGGTCTTCAATGCCATTTGCTTCATTGCTACTAATAACATTGTAAAAGACAGAGAGAGATAATGGAAGGTACACGTAGATCAGACATAGCTTCAACTCCAATTAGAACCCCTAAGGGTTCATTACACAAATGTAAGCAACTTGTAATACATCACTTGGTTCGCAAATACAACGGGATTGAGTTCAGTTTGACATTATTGAATGGACGTGGGACAACAACGCGTGTTTAGTTTGCTCAGCATCAAAAGGTGCACCACAAAGGCTTGCATACTCGAGGCTATTGTAGTCGCCCGGTATGCACCGCTAGCCCACACAAAGTGAATACTCTATTGATTTCCAAAGCATGTACCCACGTACTTGTGTAGCAAGGATGTTTTGTTAGTGTTACCTGGAGAAATTAGCGCGTCATTGTTAGCAGTATACGTTCAACGACATAGATTAATTTCAGACTTGATCGAAGCGTAATGAATAAAGGAAGAAAAAGAAAATTGTACTTCAATTACGCAAGTGAACATTGCGCTTGGCGCTGAACAATGTTTTTAAAGAAGCATGGGTAGAATTCTTTAGAAAAATAATTTTCGTACAAAAGCCGTTTCTAATGAGAGCTCAAAACAGTTATTGCCAATATTACACATGCGTAAAACTCCCTGCCAAAATTTATATGTTTCCTAGATTGTTCTTGCCTTGCAATTATAATCCAATTGCGGATGTAACCTTCAACATACAAATAAAATGTTTTCAGTTTTTTCAAAGAATCTAGCCGAGAGTAACTTTGGTAATAATTCTTTTTTAACTTTCATTCATCCACCCTTTCGTCTAGCAATAAAATTCGAATTATTCTCTGAAGGATTCTAGATGATGTCTATTGTAATCTGAAGGCAAGCTATTAATCAGATCAACGTCTTTTAGTGCTTCTACAAGATTTATTGCAGAAGTGATTGTATAAGGATTCATTTTTCCATGAATGATATTACTTTTGGGATGATTGAAAACTGTTCATGGAAGTAATCTCCCTACAAATGGAGGGCTTCGCCTGACGGATCGCTTCCTTCGTCACCCGGCTTCGGGCGATCCGTTTCTATTGGCAGTTTAAGAACCCTCGCTGGAATAATAGGGTAACATGTACATACAGCCACGCGTTGGGTATATCAATTGAGGAACTTTGACATATTGTAGGAACCCCATGTATGCCTGTCTGATCATAAAGCTTGAAGTATTTTCTGCTCTGAACACTGTTTCTTCGACGCGTGTCGATTTTATACTACCTAAATGGTAATTTATTTCATTTCTCGCTATTAGTGTCCAAATGTGCAATAAGTTGAAAAATGCATATTAGGAGCAACTAGTATATTTGAAATTGCAACATTAGTTTTTCTCAACATATTGTTCATAGATTGACCAAAATAATACAAAGGATCGTATGTAGTATTTGGTTTCATGTTCATTTGTGCCTGATTTTGTATGTGTTTAACATTCACCTACTAGACTGTAAATCAATGGTGTTCAATTACAATTCTACGAGTCTTCTTGAGTCTAATTTAAGTTTCTTGTTCAATTGTATAAACAGGAGATAGTTTATCCATAGCTCCAGCAATATTCACAGAGGCCAAATTGCTCTATACACATTCCATTAATTGCTTCTACTGTTACAAAGTTTGCAGCAAATGCTCCGAACCAATTTGAGCTGGAGCAATTATAATAGCGGCGTGTCGAATTGAGATTTGCTTCAGTTCAGTCTGCGGTACAGGAGAGTGTACCACAGACTGTAGCGGAGCAACTCTAATAGAAATTGACCTCTAATTGCTTCCTCACATCTGAATCTGCCACATTCTATGGTTATGTACCACAAACTTGGCGCAAATTTTACTTCAATACGTTCGTTGGGTTTCATATCTCAAAACAATAAAACGGGAGTTTATGTTTAGCTAGATTGTAATACAAATTTTATAGGCTTCTCCTTCCTGTTGATAGATATGTTACAGTAAATAACCATAGTGTTCGTGTTCATACTACATATAATCGAGCAAGTCGTACCTAATTGAACAAATCAATCATCAAAGCATTATAGGTGTGAACATCTCAACATTTTAATTACTAGTAAAATTTTAACGTTAATCGGTGTTGTAATATTTTACTATCAAATGTGAAAGTGACGGTAGTTAGATTTAGCACAGCGTCATCATTAAAATAAAACATGTAAAGCGATTAGGAAAAATAACTAAATTAAGACTAGGATGCAAAATTAAAATGTATGAATAATGGAGATCGTGAAGGGGAAGGATAGCGGTGATCATTAAACGATACAGGGTGAACGGCCCCATCAACTGTGGTGAGCGACACGAAGGGACGCGTAAAACGGACCGTTCGCTTTAATGACGACACTACGTTGAGAAATTTATCACCGCCCTAACACTCTCACTCGGATAATGGCAAATGTGCAAAAATTACTGCCGAATGAAATACTACTTCCGAAGATAATATTGATCTCAATGATCAACCACGCACGCAGGATATATTATAGTGATCAAGTGTGTGCGAAAACACATGTCCACATTCCCTTACTCTCATATTCCGATGGGACTTCAGGTGACCCTACCGGAGAGGGATCGGGCGCAGGACCAACGGCTTGACGTGCTTTCCGGTATGGGGGTACAAGACCGCCAACTTCTTCCAAACTTCAGAAGATAAATAAAGCATCTCACAATGTACAATAATGCAATAGTAAGAAATACATATTTTTCCACCGGTAACGTGCTGATTGTGAATTTGACAAAAGAAACCACAATTTGTTTCTTTTTTATGTTATAGGTGGCAGACGAGCCGACGGATCACCGAATGGTAAGCGATTACCGCCGTCCATGGACACCTGCAACACCAGTGGTGTCACAAATGCGCTACTTACATTTTAACCCCCCTTCCCCTGGATTGGACTTCCGGTAACCTCACTCACGCAGCGAAACACAGCGTATGCACTGCTTCACGCTAGTTTTCTGTGAGGTCGTGGTCTCCGACCGAACGACCGGAGTAAAACAACAGTGGGAAAGCCACGCTTCGGGATGAATATCCCGAAGCGTGGCTTTCCCACCGTCGTTTTCATTGGGCTTAGGTGTTTTCATATAGATTAGATTTAAGGAATATAAGTAAACAATAATGGTATACCTGGGACTTGATGTTAAATTTTGCGCGTTTGTACTAAGACCAATACAATAGGAAGTCAAAAAGCGTATAGTAAATATATACTTTCTAATATCACTTTTTTATTTGTTATTAATATAAATGAAATATATTGTTAACTATGAATATTTGTAGTATTCTAGAACATATAAAAGGAAAACTTCTACAAAAGTTATTAACGTGAACATAACGAACATTGTTTATATCGCCGACTATGCCACGAATGCATCTAAATTACGACATAGTGGGCTATTTGCATGCGAACTCACAAGTACAGTTAATATGCATAATATGCACTTCTTGCCACCAACCGTGGCCCACTTACCGAAGCGCATTGCGTAGGTCAGTCGAAGTGACGCGGACACACTTTCTCCATAACACCACATTTCACTTTCACTAGACGAACCAAATTTGTCGTCGTTTACCAACATTTTGTGTCACAATACTTTTTTTTATGTGTGCTATTTTGTACCTAACGAAGCGAATCTAATTGTCAATTAAAACTAAATAAACGACTAAACTGTGCGATGGAACTCTCTCGAGTTCTGTATAGTTGAAAAATAATAGTTTTATTTTGTCTATTTTTGGCTTCGATGAAAATGTTTTGCTCAGCTACGTGAGAGAAGAGATTACAGTGATTATCCGGACATATGTAATACCTAGATATTAATAAATGACTTGTAACTTGGATGTTGTGTAATTAATTTCTAAAACGAATTTGGAATTAATACGACGTCCTAAAGATTTTTGTAAGAATAATGAAATATCACGTACCGTCGTGAAAGTGATTACGTCGGTTTTCGCAGTAAACGTTCACCATTAGAACGTCAAATATATCAAAGCATTTTCCTGCTCCGAAAAATAAATTGCGCGTTTTTCATTGGCAACCTCTTATTTTATTGGTGAGAGCTGTAGACATCTTGGAACGATGTTTTTATTAGTAACATTAGTCGTGCAATTCCATTACTCTTTGATGACAAAAAGGTTCGTTTTTATATCAAGGGAAAATAGTGTTACAGATTTATTGTGTTTGTAACCAACAAATGTAAAAACGCAAGCGCTGTGAGATGGTAATGTTATATTATGAGGAGGTAATGTTATATACTTTTGTCAACAGGCGTAAATGTTGTGCGTAAAAGCAAAGTCAATAACGATTTGAATCGTATGAGTCACCTACACCCTACAGCTTTCCCTCGTTCTCGTGCATTACGAATGTAAAGTTTTAATTAATGTTTTGAAACTTTCTATTCATATAAAGGTTCCAGAGCGTGTTGTTTGTTTTAAATTTCTCAATTTAATTGATGTAATTTCAAACTTATATTACGTCAGTGCTACTTTTGTGGAAAACTGAACAGAGGCTGCGGTTTCAAGAATAGTATGTAATATTTGTACGAGTATGTCCCTACTGTTATTGCTTTCAATTTCGTAGGTACGCCTATTATGCAGATTGACTCATCAAGTTGGATCGGGCTCAATATGAACCTCTTTGTTGGATGGCGCCCATATAAACAGGTTGTTTGTCAATTTTCCGATGACGCAGCGCGCTGTCAAAGCAGTGTTCGCTTGTGCACATAAACAGTTCGGTCGAGACCGATGTCGGCACTCCACACCCCGCTTGCCCCCGCGCAGGGCCCCCGCCCTCTGCAACCCCACAGCTGCCCCATTTTTCACTAGTACTTAGTGTGTCGTGAGTTTCCCCAACCCCCCGAGTTTCATTCGCGTGTTTTTTTCTGTAAATTTATGATACGACAACAGGCGGTCAGCTGAGCTAATATTTTCATTCATAAGATAAATGATGCTTACATTTACATTTCAGCTTTTATAGACGTTGAACGATTCTCCTTTGTTCAAAAAGAAATTCGTTATTAAAACATTAAATTTCTGCCGAGGAGACAGTTGAAGGTGTAATTTTATATCTTTACGCTCGGTGTGTCATTAATTAAATAGTAGATCGTTTTCGGTTCCAGAGGCTTGGCCTCTCGTTGTTTTATTAAATCTCCCGTTACACCCTTGGCACAATGATTTATTAAGTTTCGTTTAATTACGGTTCGAATGCAAGGACAATTTTGAAGGTGGTTGAACGGATAGCTATGCTAATGGAAGGAAATATAAAAATGCACTGTGCATTTAGATATTTAATCGATATGTATTTTTTTTAATGTTTTGTTCTAATGGGTGAAGTTGTGGGTCGTGATTATCGGATATCAATCAGTATTAGTGCATTACGAGGCGGGCGCGGGCTCAGCCGGCCGACCCGCCAGTCAGCGCAATAAGCGGCGAGGTGCGCTGCGCTGACTCGACTCCGCGCCGCGTGACTCAGCGCGCCTAACTCATGACTCGACGGTTTCGGGATCGCCCGCCGTCAGCTCGAATAAGTGGATTGCTGCTTCACGGATGAATGATCCCATTTCAAAGAACACCATATTGTATTATTACTCCAAATGCTAACGTTTGATCAAACTTTCATATCTGTTTCTTTTTTCACTTTCTTTGCTTTACTTGATGTCTTCCTCTCGCATAATTACAAAAAGACGTTTCGCTTTAGTCGGTGACCCAAATTACTTTTTAATGAGAATATCAAATGCTCCCTCGGCTTACGAATAATTTATGGCACGTTGTCTCTAAACAGAAAGAGTCAATTTCTCGGCGCCTGGGGGATATTTAATATCTTTATCAATACATTTAATCTGAACGGATTTCTTTTGCTTTTTTATGAGTATACGTAATTTATTCAATACTAAATATATCGGAAGTAATGAACTTCCAAAGGTAAAAATGTTGTAGATAGGAAGGAAGCTATTGGCGATAATTATAATTTTCGCATGAGACTTTTTTGATTGAAATAAAAGTTTCACTTTGGTGACGAAATAGTTTGTATTTTAGTTAAGTTCGTAATTGTACAGAAAGGGCACTAATTTAGCACTATGAAGATATTACTTTTACAATGTTGACACTAAGCGCGCTTGAATCCGAATCTCCCGCCTGTCATTTGTTATTTTACTTCTTTTCGTCGGCGAACGGCGGGTGGCCAGTCAGAGCGTTGCGTGAGCCGACGGGCGACACAGACTATATCAAACTAAATCATGCCCAAATCGTAGTCGCGTAAGCGTTGGGGTATATTTGCGACACGGCGATTAGGACGGTTTACTATATAATCTAGAATTGTATAACATTGAACTTGTGTTTGATGAAACTTCTAAGCTTTTTTATTAAATCGTGGTTACTTTTTTGTTGCAGAGAGTTGATCGAGAGAGCACTAAGAGTCCAGCCAGCACAGCAGGCAGGAAGAAGGCAGCCGCTCTGAAGAGCAACGGACAGATCGCCAACAGCGACCCGCTGCCACCACCATCAGGTATGTAAACTGAGAATCTGCTTAAATTACTTAATTGATCCTAGTTAGGAAAAATCTTTATCTACACAAAAAAGTCGTCACGAAATACCAAACTCAAAAAGCAGACTAATTTGGCTCGGCTTACTTCACTATCTCCAAAGGTGCTATATCGAAATTAGACGCAACTATAACAGGAAACTTTACTAAGGCTCTCCGGGGAGCTATCCCAGTGCCGGCTTAATGGGATAGCATCCGAGGCATTCAGGCAGGTGTGCCCGTGTCTACTCACTTCGCCACGCCTAACTCTGTACGTTCTACACTCACACATACGCTATTGAGTATTCCCTTTTCAATTTATTTGAGGATTCCGTTTATTCACCGCAAGTTCACTCGCGTAAAAATCCTTTTTTACGAGTATGCACGGAGTTGTAATAGCGCATCGTGAGTACGATACACGTGTCGTCGGTGTCACGTATACTTTTCCTCGTAAATCATGTAGAGTCTGATTAACAGTTGTAGCTTCTGTTTCAATATTGTCTGTGAGATATTCATTAGTTTATAATTAGTCATTTGACTTGTGACTTCAAATTACAAATTCCAACAATCATACTCGTAATCATAACTACTCTAATCTAAATGTATGAGCATGTATGAAAATCTTGATGTTTACCAAGATTTTAGCAAGTGAAGAACTGCCCTTACGATAATTAAGTGGTCATGTCATGATCAAATTTAAGTGCCCCTCAAGAACTCTACAAATGTATAACAGTGTGCTGGCGAAAAACTATGAAAAAATATACCTGCCAAGGGCGTGACGAGATATAAAAAGATTTATATAATTAACAAAATATTTTTAAAGATAATGCATTTCAAAAGAAAACCTCAAAATTGTATCCAAATGATGAGAATCATGAAATATAATTTTAACAAATCATAGGTACCTTGTGAAGTTAGTTCAAGGCACATCAAAGTATACAAAACTGTCTCTCACCCTAATTGACACATACCACCTTATTACAAAACGTGATCTAAAGTTATTACAGTACTAAAACTCATGCATCCCGTTCCAACATGCAATGTTAAAAAGGGGCTTGAACGAAATATTCTTAGTTCGCGTTCTGGAAATACTATTACTTCGCGTTTTGTAATAAAAAGGATTGCGTTAGGTTAGGAATTTTGACAGACTGTGACAGTAGACGTGATGTGTGGCTAATGCAAACAAGGTTCCGTATCGTCCTGTGTCTGAGTATTTTTTGCTATCTACTGTAACATGCATAGTGGCAGTAGCATAGTGGGGTTGGCAGCGCGCCAGGACCGCGATTAACGGGTTAATACTGACTGTTCCTTGCTACTTGCATCTTTCCTTTATAGTCTTGCGGTATATCTTTATTACTTACTAGATTTTAACGGCTGAAATTTTGCGCATGTTACGTAATATTTTATCTTCCAAGTGTTCTCTTTTTTCTCGTTCATTATTTGGCCGATCAATAATTAATACACTTCTAATAATAACAGATGTGTCTACCTATTTTAGATTGCTACCTATAATTAATTCTGTGCTTCCTGTGAAAAGTGAAAGTTATATCGAATTTGATTTTCTTCTTGCTACTTCAACACAAAAAAGTCTTCTATTTTTCTGTCTGATCACACATGCAAAAAAATCCTCCATTTTTCCGTCTGATCAGTCAGAATAATAGAGGAATTTTTTGTGATGAAGTAGCAAGAAGAAAATCAAATTCGATATAAGTCGACTTGTACCACTTTTCACAGGACGCACAGAATTTTCCAGTCTCCAATAAGCATTAGTAGTAAAGTAATCCACTCTTACTTTGAATGACCAAAGATCTTTAGTCATACGTATCTTAAAATGTCTTATTCCAATCTTTTATTAAAGTTGAATATGCATTTAATTTTATTTGTCTGGACTTATATAACTACGGTCCCTCGTAACTGAAACAAAGCGAGTTGCAAATCTATGTATTGCAATGTTTCAGCTCTCTTTAACTTGGACGTTTGAAACTTTTCTTAAAATATAAAAGTATTTTTACTCTCCGGTCTCGGAAAACAATGAATGTAACGTGTTTACTTTCTTCTTGCTAAGTAAAATACCTCATTATTATACCTTTGTCTTCGAAAGAAAAATAGAACCCGGGCAAAGAACGTCTTGCAGTTTGCTCATTTTCTTATACTTTACTAAAGAAAAGTTCTATATTAATACACAAAAGCGCAGTCTCTTGATTATGCAAGATATATGGCTATTTAGATTTACGAACACATTTATAACATTTTTAGAGATAAAGAATTCATTATGAATTTTCTTTTTCTGTTATTTGTTTTCGTAAAACTGTTGCTGTTGATTGCGTAATAGAAGCGATTTCTACAGAAATGGGCGTTCTTGAGTTATAAATAGTTTCCGCTTAATTGTTTACGATACACAATAAATGCTGGAACATTTACGCACAGTTGCGACTATCTTTAGAAATGCGTGCTAATAAATGCCGAATTGAATTGTATGTAATTTATAGCTGTAAGCTTATGCTCAGTGCATGTTATCTAGGTGATATTGTCTGTTTTATACAGGTTGGTTGCTTATTCGTAAGATGTGATTTTGAAAGCGATTTCAGATCCAATCTGCCTGAGTATAGTAGCAGCTTACCGAGGACGATGGTGAACGTAACGTACGTACGAATATGTCATGAATTAATTATGTAATTTCAACAGCTTTTGTTACGTTACAGGTACTACAGAATCAACTGACGACTCGATTGGAACAGTGGTAGTGAACGCTGCCTCTGATACAAGGGTTGCGGGTTCGATCCCCGCACAGTACAAACATTTGTGTGCATGAACATGTTTGTTTGTATTGGTCTGGGTGTTTTCTAACACCTACTTATAATAAAGTATGTGTTTACAAAAGAAAAGTATTATATGTAATATATTTGTAATCCCACTGTTGATTCTGATATCCGTAACACAGTTGCTTGAGCTACCTATCTCGGAGTCAATGTATGTGATGTTGTGAAATATTTATTTAAAAAAAAAAACAACTGTAAATATCATATATGACATAAAGGGGTTTAGACATGTTACGACTATATACAATACGTGATACGTTACTTACAAAGTACCACTAAATAATTATGGATGACGACCATAAGCGCTACGGATTTTTTTTATACTAGTGGTGACAAATGGGCAAGCGTGTCAGCTAATGGTATAAGATCACCGTAGCCCATAAACATGTGCGAAATCTGAGGAGTGGCTGACGGCTTTTTATTTAGGCGTACGAATGTAAAAATGTACCTAATACTCGCATACTTGGGTACGACATGTTTTACGGAAACCGGAAAGCTACGTAGGCAACCAATATCTCGTATGCTACCACACCTCCGGGTCCAGGTAGACCGAAAAAGAAGGGTTAGACCGAAAACTTTTGACTTGACGTCGCAAGGGATGACAAGCTAATAATCTCAGTACAATGTAAACAAAATACCGGATGTGAAGTGGAAGAGAGTAGGAAATCGGAACTCAGGCTCAGAAGCGCCAGCTTGGAACGGAATCGGTATTTATTGCTACAATGATGACAACTGGCACTTCTTACGGCGGGTAATTTGTATGTATACCTCGCTAAATATATTCTACTGTGGATATTAAAGCAATAATATGTTATGTATATGCCTGGTAATCCTAGGCAAGGCTTGCTCAAGCGTAATTGGGAGCGTTTGAAAGCCGCAGTCGGTACTCCGTGCATTACCGTTAATGAACTCGACCGTCTCTGAAAGGATACGAGCGTACTTATCCATTTGTATGAAACGTTGACATTCATATAGTAAAGTATACATTCGGGCAATCCGTAATTTTTATTATCTGGACTTCTTTTCACTATCAATAGAAAAAAAAAGATTAACTCATCTTATTTTGGATAGAGAGGCAGGCAGTTCCGAACGATGCCAATTCGCGTGCCAGTTCAAATGGTTGTTGATGAAATAGATTTTTTTTTGGGTCTAGGTAATTTAGACCCTTTGTTGTTTCTGGTTTCTATAGTATGTATGTATGTAGCTAGGTATTTTTAAGAGAAAACTTTGTCTAGGGTCATGACATTGTATTTGATATTTAACTTTAGAAAACGACGAAAACATGTAAAACACGCAAAACATTTTACTTTGTCCACCGTTACTCAATGATTGTCCTTTGAAATAATACGTCCGCGATAAAAGCTGATAAAACGTGCTTTCATTTCGTGCGACGGCTGCATCTGACAGTATTGTGACGTCACGGGAAGGGGGCCGCCCCCTAGGGGGACCGAGAACCACATACATACGTGTCATATAAATCACGGGACGCAAACGCAGAGCGCTTTCGTAATATACAGCTCTACTCGCACTAACAGCCATACCAGCCAACGATATAAACCCTGTACGTTTCTATATTCTCGTAGTCATATTGGCTATTTCAATATTCCGTATTAATTTGTCTTTCATGTTTTTTATTTAGAACATGTTTCGGCGCGACTGCTACTGAAGGTTATCTGTTATCTGCATTTATTCCAAAATACGCACCCTACTTAAAAAATACAGTCGCTATAAAAACGTTTATTGTGTTTTACTGTAAAGGCTAATTTAAAAGTAATTAACGCCTACACAATGGAGCATTAAAAATAAAATAGGTAAATATTCAAATAAACTTTTTGTGTTCGAGTAAGATAACATTATTGAATATAAAATAATTGCCTTTTTAATTATTCATGCGGAATGGCAGTAATCTTGAGTACTAGTTAACAAAAGGATGTTGAATTCAAATTTTATAACGGGCGCCGTAACGATGGAATTTGCGATCTCATTCAAGCTCCTCACAATTTCGTTGCTCTCAAAGAATTACATATTTAAGCGTTCAGTTTTTTCGTGAATGAGGCAACCGTTGATTATTCCCTGAATAATTCAAAATATATTAAATTTTGTAGCCCCGAGGCCAATGTATTTGCATAATAAAGAGCTGGAATTTCGCATCTCATATTGTAAGCAGCAAGCAACTCGCCGGTTTGCATAATGTGCTCAAACGAGTCAGTGCGGTTGTCCTTTCTAAAACCCATCTGCCTTAATTTATTTCTGTTTTTTTTTTGCGATAAAGGCATTGGGGGGAAAGGAACCGCAATTCACTTTTTGAGCTAGTTCCTGAAGTCAATTGGAAAAGGTTTGTACGTCTATGGATATGGACAAAGACATTAATTGATTCTAGATCGCTTTATCATTTATTTAATTATTGGTACTTCGAAACTGTAGGTAGGTATTTCGACTTATACGGCTGTACGTGGCCAGAATGTCAAGCGACATTTTTACAAGGTAGGTAAGTTACATTAGAAACACATGTTCACACATTTTTGTTCGCTATTAATTGAAACTACCTGGAGGGGTTGGTAATCAAGTGTCAAAACACAGTAAAGAAATAGAGGAAGGAAGAAACTCCCTTGTATTTTTCTAGAACTTTCGCGTTACTTCGCTTTTTTACGGACAGGACAGCATTTTATACAAGACAAGAAATGGAAGATATTGTATTTTGTAGAAACGGCCCCGCTTCTACGCTTTAAAGTAAACTGTTTTCTCGATAAATGGAACTTGGAATACAAAACACTTTAGCACGTTTTCCGGCGAATACACTTTGCCGGAACTATTCGAACAAGATTATGTATTCAGAAAAAGATCGCGGCGGTAACTGGTTGACACTAAAACCATGCATAGCATAGAGCTCCAAACATAAGGCTAGTAAAATTGCAAATACGGAAGATAGGAGAGCAATTCGCTCTAGAACGCCTCCCAACGGGAATATTATTATATTATGCATGTATTCAAAGAGCAGATAACTTTATATTGGCTCGGAACTCGGGAGTCGCGAACAGGCGTGGGCTCGAACAAATATTGCTGAATCGTCGGAAGTTTGCGTATTGTTGTTCGCCGCTAGAAGTTGGGTCACTTTCGATGAACGCAGACTCGCCTATCTGGCACGGGCAACTTTTGATCGTGAAACAAGTTAAAGTTTCCAAGGTTGGTAACTATGTGTTCTCGAGCATCCTAATTCACTAGATCATTTCTATTTGTTCAGCATGTATGTGATCACTTACTGGACTTAAGCTTTATCTTGTCGATAGTTCTCTTTGTGTTATATTATTTTTAACATTGCGGGTTGCTGTTCAGCTTCGCGTTTGACTTGACTAGAAAAATGTATACTAATATTAATAGGTTTTTCAGTAATCTGTTTGCTTGCTAAAGTACTGACTTTATATTTATGTCTTTCGTAGTTGACTCAGAAGTTAGGTCACTTTCGTTGAATGCGGAGTCGCAGACCCACCCATCTGGGCGGGGCTGGAACAACTTTTGAACGTGGAACTAGTTAAGTTTCCAAGGTTGGTAACTCGCAGCGGCGACCATAAACAATACCATTTTACATAATTGGCTACGTTTTGTACTGTTTTGGTTTTGTACTGAATACTTATACGGTAGTCACGTTTCGAAACCGCGCAATCAAAAAGTTAAAGGTCGCGCCCGGTGTAATTATTGCCTCGTCTGAGTGCTTTAGTACAACAAATATTCATTAAGTTAAACTTCCTTTATAGTTGTTGCGGGCAACTTCGTCCGTATCGAAGTAATGTAAACAATGCGCTTGCAGTGGCTCTGTGGTTCCGTGTTGCATGCACATTAGAGAGTGCCATTAACTGTTGCGATTTCGCGATACATTTTCACGATTCAGTCTAAAATCTTTAAAGTTAAAATAAAACCGGCAACGTTACCGCGTTATTTAAATGAATATTTTTTTTATGATATAGGTAGCAGACAAGCCGACTGAATCACCTGATGGTAAGCGATTACCGCCGCCCATGGACACCTAGCAACACCAGTGGTGTCACAAGAACATTAACTACTTTTGTTTAAGCAAAATAATCTTATAAGAATAAAGAGTTTTTATAAAGTAAGCCGTAGTATCTTTCAGAATGTAAAAGGAACACGATACGTGTAGGTATGCAATTTATATGTAATTGCTACAGAAATTTTGAAATAAAAATCATGTTTCCCTTTCATTTCCGTCCATTCTAACACAGTATTCTTGATTCCGGATCAAAATCGTCTGCATTTTTTGAATTTGCTGTAAAAAAAAATACAACAACATACGAAGACTTTCTGACAGATAGCAACGTAAAAACGGCAAAGGTATAGACAAAGGTGTTTGCTAGCGTAGCGTTTAAACCAGTAAATCACGCAGTTAATTGTGCACAAAGCCCGTCACGCGGCCCGGGGCGAGCGCAACTCGCGCTAACTCCATTATGGGAATGAGCTGAAATGATGCATACACCTGCCACACATTCAACTTGCTAACAAAGCGACAGCGTAGGGTTGTTGCAAACTTATTAATGGTATCATAACGAAATACGCCAGGAAACAACCAAAAGTCGCCTACATTTTCCAGGTAGTTGCCAAAAATAATGGAAAATTTCACCAAGTTAATAAATTTCATATATTTTCCAATAATTGAAGTAAGTACTGCTCAATTTTATAATGTAGTTTTATGTACGAGAATGTAATGAACAGTTAAAGTTCACTATTAATGCGAATAAAGGCCTGTTTGTGATAGTACCTACATATAGTTGAAAGTATAAGAAACTTCGATATTGAGTACACAAAGTGGATCAATTAAAGACATCGAAGTGCTTTCTGCCTTGTTAATATAATTTGCATACTTCATGTTTTGAAAACGCAACTAGATCTCAAATGTATAACCCGACTCTAGTATTCCAGTTACTTCGCCCGTGTTAGTGTAAATACGAGTATGTTGGCAATCTCCAGTAGATATTCTAATTTACGTAAATAAAGCAAACATTTATTTTATGCAAACAAGGTAAATTACTTTGTTGCGTAGCTGCAAGCTTTTCCTACTCAAAAATTACCGTCGCGTTAAACCCCGTCCTAGGTAATTTTAAATATAATGTACCTCCGAATTTAGTAGGTTAGATGTATCAGAATTGCCATGAATGTCAGAGCTGTGACAGCCCTTTATACCTCCACATGCAAGCGTATGTGCTCTCACAAAGCAATGTTGAAGCGATGTGGAAGCGACAGTCCTTTGTGTCAGCTGAGCGGAATTCGGATATTGGATAAGCTTCCGCAAGCGTCTCTCAGTGTGTGCAAATCTGAACAAATTGTTTTAAACATGTAATAACTTCACTGCGGCCTTCACTTATGATCCTTTCGTAAATTATTGAATTTGCAACTCGTCATCATTTATCTTTGGCTTGGCTCTTTCGGGATTTTATGGATATTAAAATGTATCTGCCAGAATGATTGATGACTTGTAAGCTTTACTTTAGCCTATTTAGGTGCGTGAGTAAGTCCAACTCTTGAATCTTCGAATAATGTAGGGGAGATAATCATGTTTATTTGCTACACGTTTGACTGGTTGGAATTCTTAAAAATATCTATTACATTCTTTTGAATCTAAACTAGAAAATAGCAATTCGATCAATCTAATCAGTTAGCTACTCATTAATGGCTCACTAATATTTTAAGGTGTTCTCTTGTAATCTCGGTAGTAATCTGACGATTTTATAGCTATAAACAAAACAAATAAGTTAAATCTTGCTGTGATACGAATTACGATTCTTGGTAATGGGGCGTCAAGTGTCAAGAGTAGAGAAAATGTACAATTTTTGTGTATTTCTGTTATTATACTTGTAGGAAAATAACAGGTACGAGGGTAAATAGAATACGTAAACGTCGGGGATCGGGATTGGATCTCGAGTTCCACCGGCCAAGCCTTGTTTACCTAACAATTTGATTTTAATTGGTTTCGCCGGGCCCCGGCCGCGGCCGGACCCATCCGAAATTCAATTATCTACAGTTGTAGTCTCTCCAAATTATGTGTATTAATCAACCATCAATCAATTTTGAGTGATAGTGTTCGCACCCTGTTCCTATATTAGAAATATAATGTAACAACATTCATATTTTTTTATTACGAGCACGAAACTCAAATGCACTACTACGATAATTTAATTTGGTGTTTCGAATTCAATTAAATCAAATACAGAGTCTTCCCACGGAAATTTATTTTGTGTTTGTGTGTTTTATTTATGAAACACCATCTTCGAAATCTAAAATCTATGTACTCGGATTCTAACATCACAGCGTATTTTCGATTAAAACCTTCACCCGAAGATAATTCAAAACTGCTTTTCTTGTTCCGCGATAAGGTGTGCCTCACAAAGCCGCGATTTGCAGTTCCGTAAAATTATCATACATTGGTTGTACATTAGTATATATATATACTATATCATTATATTCGTTTCCGATTGGAATAAAAGAATCAGGAATCTTAATGATGATAGGAGTATTTAAACACCCCTAGGCTACCTCCACTCTCATTAGGCGATAAAGTACGATCACAAATTCGGTGCGCCGGCCGCGTCATGCAGTTTGCATAACTTTGCATGCGCTAAACGCGGCGCGCATGTGCATACATACGGCCTGCTTATTGGCTATCTGATCGAGATAACGACCGGCCTGATGTATGCTCCTGAGATATAGCGTTTTGGATTTATTGAAATATCTGACGGTGTTTTCTATTTCGAATCTACAAAATGTTTTAAATAATATATTCACATGTAACGTGGTGAAATTGCAGTAAAATCGGTATTTTGTTTTTCATTTTATTATGCCGTTCCCTCTGTATGTACGAACTACGTATTTGTTTGAACATCAAATTTGTCAATTAATGTCCAAACTTTCTATATTAATTGATGCTATCTTAAAGGCCATATTGTCGCTGCTGAGTACAAGAAATAAATAAAGTTTTTTCTGAGATTTATGCGAGGAAAACGTTACCGTACCAACGTGAAGTTTATGTACTCGTATGTTAGAAAATGTATTAAATAAAATAAGCCTATAAAACAAGTTCATCATGCTTTGGACATAAATCTCAAACCTCGTACAACAATGGTAAATATTTAAGGCTAATAAGATGTTAAGTGCTTTGTCATTATTCTGTGTTCGAACGAGTTTACTAGTCTACAAAGCCTACTTTACAAAATTAAGTAATCTTTTAAAAATTTGCATATCTTAATCGAAATCCGAGTAAGGTGTTACATGTTTTGTAAGCATCGAATTACGGGTTGCGCCTTGTTGAGATTAAACATGAATGTAAAGTTCAAGGTCCTCCAAAATACATAATACCGTTGTTGTTAAGTTTGTCTAGTGATGCGACTTTCGAGTACATCGAAAAAGTGTTATAATTTTCATTTGAGGGACATTCTCAATTTGTCTCTCGCTCACCACACAATCGTATTTCAGTCAGTATAGTTATTATGACTCGTCATGAATTTTGAAAGCCAAGGACACAAAATGTGCCCAGTGTTCAATTACTATAGCGATTTATTACTCGATTACTGTAGCGAGTCACTCGAGTGTGAAATGAAAGAAACTCGTGTAAAGTGACTCGAATGACTCGTGTAAAATTTGACTGAAAACACTGCAGTTGTTCTGCCTCGTTTGCGCTCGAGGGATTTCGACGAATCAATGTCGACGGTTGTTAGTGTAAAGCTTTGTTGTCATTGTCCGGAATAATGGATGACTTTATTAGAAAGGTTTCCAGTCAATAGCTATAAACATATAATTGGAGTAATTTAGAATAATAATTTAGTCCTCTGTTATTATTATCGATCGTCTACGGACTTGGTAATTTTTCATTATTAGGGCTGTGTTCAATCTTATCTCCTCTCTTTTATCCCCGTCCCTTTTATCTCTCCCGTTTTCAGTAGATAATAGGGAATGTTATTGGATAGACACCTTAGTTTCCTTCAACATTAGTAGTCTATTCTGTCATATCAATCTTAAAATAATGTGATGATGGTAGAATCTACATGTCATCTATTAACTCATCAGATTATGTAATCGGTTGGTGATAAATGATTTGCTAAACTTCTACATTAAAACCAGTAATTATCCATAGAATAATAAATCATAATTTTGTAGAGTAAGCGTTATGTAGCAGGCGCCCATTTATTCACATTTCACCCCTTTATCACACTCCTCCCCACTGCCCTTGCAGGGGCAGAGTTATAAAAATAACAACATTCAATTTGCATGCAGACCAAACCGACGGAGGCACGCGGCCAGGGTTACTCGCGGAAAACAAGTTTCAAGAAATTGTCTAGTACTTTAAAATGCCACACTGATTTGCAAACCGTAAGGGTTAAATAGAGATATTAAAACATCTCGATGCGAAAATAGCATAGAACCTATCTTATGAAATAATTTGAACGAGAGCTTTTCCTGAAAAATAAAAAAGTATACTATAAAGTACAAAATACAAATATTTATTCAGTATCAGGTTTTTACATTTCTGTTTTATGATCGAGGATCTCTTTTAAGGTAAATTAATACTTGTGTTAAAAAAACCTCGCTCTCCGTACAATAGCTTCAATAATCTAGTGATACTTAGAAGATACAAGAATAACTGTCCTAGAAATTTAACTTTAAAGTAGGTAGTATGTAATAATAATAAACATTACAAACAAAATAAACATTTAGTGTAATTAATTAAAATTTTGACAATGATTGATTTTTAATTGATACAAAGAGATAAACTTTCATAATCACACAGCACATGAAGATTTTTAAGTTACGAGTATGTTGTCATAAAACATACACATGTACTCATTGGACTCACTAATATTTTTATCATCACTCTGCATGCCCATAAAAATAGAAAAACACGTCCCACCAGTATTCCGAAAGCGGGACACGGAAGTGCGGAATCGCCACATTAATTCTCGACGGCAATCGCCAACCCTGCCGGTCCCTGGGGGTCGTGGGGAGGAAGGGGGAATGTGACACGTCCCGCTCGCCTCACAAATTCGTGCTGGAATGCACGAGTCACCCCAATCTTTGCTTTAATAACACTCACCTGCTAAACGACTGCTTACAATGTCGTGCGCTTTTCGGAAAACCTTGTTGATATGAGCTTTTGAAGGGGTCTTTGTGAATATGGGGTTAATAATTCAGTACTCTTTATAACTCACGAACGTTCACTTTATTTTTAACTCAAAAAGTGTACTTAATACATCACGTAAAATCTACAGGTACATCGTACGGTACAACGTAGATTTGCTAGCGGAACTTTGAATAATTCGTCGTCAGCCCATTTAAGTCCCCACTGCTGGGGCACGGTCAATCACATGAGGGGTAATTGCCATACTCACCACGCTTGGCAGACGGGTTGGCGAAGGTTTTGATATAAATGCAGAGTTTTCCTTCTCTGGGTGCTGATGATCATGCCAGCAGCTTTACCTTAGTCGCCTTTTACAACACCTCGGTAAGAGTGAGGGTGGCCTATTCTACTCTGCCGGGGACCACAACCATTTTTACGTCTAATACATATTTAATTATGATCCTTCGTTGTCATCAAACAGGTACGAGAATGCATAATTTACTCAACTATGAATGAAGGGAAACTAGACATTAGTGAATAGAAAGGGAACAAGCGAATGAATCGACCAATGTATACAGAGGGCTTTAAACTTTCCGTCTCAGCCTACGTGATCGCGCATAATTTTCATCGTTCATTGCTGTTTATTGACATGCAAGCAGCTAGATCAAGCGCCGATACCTGTCACCAGTGACTATCAAGACATGATTTATGTCATCTGTTGGAAACTTATCATTTGTATTCTGCATACTGCGTAACTGATAAATCATAAATATGTGTGCTTTATTACGGGTGGATACATATTGGTCAAATTATTGATTATAAAAAATTTTACTCTTGTGTTCATCGTATGAAATATTAATTAAACTCAAGTGTTTAATATAATAAGCATCCAAATGGAGCAGCTTATAATATTTATCAGGTTCCATTTGGCTTACAAGATTATAAAATATAGATGAACGTTACTGACAACCTAATTATTATGGTGGGTTATGTATGCTGCAGTTGATCCGTAACCTGTGAATAAGTAATCATTAATTGTTACAGCATAATTATACGAAGGGTCTCATTTGCGCTCCTCGGTCGGTTTATTAATAGAGAGCATAGACATTCTACCTCAAGACCGTATTGATAGGTACTTAAAGACTTCATCGAGATTACAACGATCAATTAACCTTTAAAACTATATGAACGCCATTACGTGCGCTAATCTGCACGCGACATTATAGTCGAGTTAAAGATTTGTATAGACGTATGTATGAAATCTCTAAATTCGACTTCAATGTCGAGTGGTCGAGAATATGCCCTCTGATATTCTCGTGCACTCGACATAGATATCGAATTTGACATTTATATGGAAGAATGTACGGAAATCTCTTATTCGACTTCTTTGTCTAGTGTATGAGAATAGGCCCTCAGGAGCCCAGTTTTCAGGACGTGATATAGATATCAAATTCGACATTTATACTATAGATGAATGTATGGAAATCTCTAATTCGACTTTGTCGAGTGCACGAGAATAGGCCCTCTGACCTGTAATAAATGAGTCAGCATTGTTTGTTACTGCGGGGTCGCACGAAGGGACTTCATTGCGCGTAACGACGCGACGCACGCGCACGCGTGTCGGCGCATTCGACGATCGCGTGAAGGTCACTGACACTACAATGGAGGAAATAGCAGTGAGGTATCCCAGGCGTGACCTTGAATATGACCTTACTCGGCAAAGGTTAAAGATTCGAAGACGGAGATAATTCGAGATGTAATAATGTTGATTCCACGAGTTCATTGTGCCTAAATGTTATCGATAACTCTCAGTAGGTACTGGATACTAATATTAAAGATCAGTGTTCAGATACAAATGGATTGATAGCTTGTTCCACTGAATCAGAGATATGGAGATAAAGAACTGCATTTTATCAGCGCATTGCTTAACTTTCGATCAAAACAAAATGCAGCCATTTTGTTTCCTAGCCTTGGCCATGATGTCATGCTGTATAATACTTATTTCATTGTGTGTGCGCGATGGCATCACATCACATTAATTAGATTAAAACAAAAATGCGTGTCGGCATTTTATTGTGTTCTTTGAAGCTGAATAAACAGTTTATAAAGGGCATAGTTGTATAGTTAATTACTGCATGGAGAGAAGTTTGATGTGTGTTTTGATTAGTTATTCATACATGGGCAGACTATGTTTTTCATGTGACATTAGCATGTTAGATTTCCTTTCGTAATTACGAGTATACTTACTTGCAGGTATCTTGCAGGAGGTACACTATATACATCATCACTTTATCATATATTTTACGATTGCGGTCGGTATATTCTTTGATATGCTAGTAATATTTGTCTCATATCCTTAAGTAAGTCATCAGTCATTTAAATTATCTCGAATGCTCGTTTTGTTTAAAAAAGAAACCACTCGAATTATTATCATCATCATCATCAGCCCATTTAAGTCCCCACTGCTGGGGCACGGGCCTCCCTCAATCACATGAGGGGTAATTGCCATACTCACCACGCTTGGCAGACGGGTTGGCGAGGGTTTTGATATAAATGCAGAATTTTTCCTTCTCTGGGTGCTGATGATCATGCCAGCAGCTTAACCTTAGTCGCCTTTTACGACACCTCGGTAAGAGTGAGGGTGGCCTATTCTACTCTGCCGGGGACCACGCGGCTTCGAATTAATTATAGTATTTCATATTAATTGATATGGTACTTTTCCTGTGTAAATTGAATGTTAAACTTGGTATAACCGAATCTATAAACTATACTCATATTTTACGAAGTTTGTGACTTATCAATATGTTCGTGTTAGTCGTTAATTTGCTATCTTCTCGTTTAAACGCATTACACACATTAAATTGCTATTACATTATTTAATGTATCTAATTAGAGCACTTATTTCCATGTAAACAGTTTCGAGATAGGATTTTAATCTAATTAATACGATGAGACCATATAATTTACTGTCATTCGACCTTCATGACGATATGACAGTAATTCACACGGGCAATTTATGCAAATGACAGTGTATTGTCAATTCTTTACAACCAGCCTTTGTCAATTTATTAGTTTGTCCTCGTAAAAAGAGATTTAACTGCTGATCAAATCGTTTTAGATAAGCATACTTGTGTTATAAAAGTAAAATTGTACTAATGGAACAATTACATTGTAAACCATAAATCAGGAATTATTTCTATTTATTAAATTTAAAGAGTACCTATGTTATTAGCAAAATAACAAGAATCAGCGCTTGCAAAACTACCGCTATATGTATTTATACGTAATAAACTGTACACGAATGGTTTCTTATTGATATCATTGTTCATTACATTCAAATAAATTCCTAGAATATTATTCAATATCAACATTGCTTTAATTAGTCGTCAAGTGCCTGCGAGTGTAAACATTTTCACAACTACACGACTCGTAGTCAAATCTCGTAGCAAATGTGTCAAAAAATGTAACAGACTGGATACAGTAGCTACGGCTACGAAATCTCGTAGCATACTACGCACTACGCATGTAGAATTATTTTATTTTATTAAACATAAACATTACAATAAAACGCGATAGTTAGCGTACATCCACCGCTAGATGGCGCCAGTAGTGTAATAAAACGAGAGTTGAATAACGCAGTCGGTTAGTTTCTATAGATTTTATAAAAAAATGCAGTAAGCCAATGAAATAAAATATTTTTTGAATTCCTAAAATATTTTTGAGCTAGAATTCGTACTCATATAATTATTTATTTAACTGTTGTTTTGATGTAATCATCAAGGTGCGTTTAAACATGAGCAAAACACGAATAGTATAAGACGACAATAGAATATTTAAGTTAATTTATTTCAATAGCTAAATGTCACTAGCAAAACTAAATCCAGCAATGGTTACTCGTTTGGTCAATACTGATCAAATACCTATTGAATCTCTCTTCCTTTTCAAGTTTATCCTGATGATGATTTTATGAGGTTCTTTAGTAATAATCAATAAAGTATTTGAATGCCTAATGTTCCCAGATGTAAAACTATGAAGTACGTAACAAACGCCCGATGTATGTAGGTATGCATTGTGTCTGAAACATTTGAATGGGAACAAAAAGTATCGATTCATGTGACAATAAAACGCTATCGATTTATTACTGTTTTGTTCGGAAAAGGGTATAAAATCGTGAATATCTCGCGCTATCAATTATTACTATACGTTGAAGATTATGCAGAACAATAGTGATTGTCATTAGTCAGAGAAATCGACACCTCAAACGTTGGGCGAGCATAATGAACGCGCGTACAGTATTCAATAGACTCTTGAGTCAAAGGAGCAAGGTTTACAGTCGAACCAGGCCGTAGTGTGTTAGTGCACGCGTCTGTACTGCTCGTTACGTAAAGAACAATGCCCGGCCGGGATCGCGGCCCTGAACGAGACTCGCATACTATACCCAGAATCTATTCTATTTATATATTCATACCCGTCTCCGCTTTATACAATATAGTCGTGGAATTGCTAATGGGCGACAGTACCGTTTCCGCCCTGGCTCGCTGCATAAACAACGATTTGCATATTTTCGACCGCGGCGTGAGCGGCGTGCGAAACTAGCTCGATATTATTACCTGTTTCGGTACCAGTTTTTCTAGTTTCATTCGGTTTCATTTGTCTGCTAAATGTGATCTTGTTTTTGTCTTCGCCGTGAAAAATATTTAAACCTGTTCTGTTACTCAATAATGGTTGTTGGTTTATAGTTAAATTATTAATGTGTTCCTCATTTATTCGCCGCTAGGCTTTTGAAATATGTTTTCTAATTAACACTGTCCAATTTGCATGAAATCAAGTTATGAGCAGGCTATATTTAAAATCCAATGTCTATTGAAATGAATATTTTAGCATTTTGATATCTGATTAGTGACAGTATTAATCTATTCACTCTTCTTTTAAAACACCTAATGTACACAGGCAACGATAGTACGTATAAATAAATAAATATTTCACAACATCACGTACATTGATCTGACTCCGAGATTGGTAGCTCAAGCACCTGTGTTACGGATATCAGAATCAACAGTGGATAATGATATATTTCTGTATCTCAGTAACTAGGATTTGTGACTTTATTTGATTAATTTATAAATATTAGATTTAAGATGTGATTTCCAATACATGTATATTGTTTACTTATGGAATAAATACTTATGACTTATGACTTATGACTTATGACTTAATGGTGGAAGAAACCCCGCGTGCGTTTTGTGTCCCGATAATGAGGTGGGCCCTGTGGAATTAGTTCATGCAATTCACACTTCGAAACGTAGTTTGTAAATCACTAAAAACAAGTCGCTTTACGCCAACCAAGTTAAATAACATTTTAATGCCTATAATAATACTGTAAATATTGATGGAGTCCTTACCGTCTGCGTTACGTTATTATGTGTACTTTCACCCCGGGGTACCGTTATCTGAACTACTGGTCGTGCTCTCTTGCTCGCGCGACTGCGATCAAGATTACCTCACCTGTCCTGTCCATAATAGCTGCTCTATTAGGGCTGGGTCTTCAACTCACACTTAAAAACCCACTCATTTTTCACTCATGTACAATTTCATCGCAAGACTTCCTTAAAGTACGCGTGTTTATTCAATTGGGTTCTCGAACCTGGTTGTGCACAGTAGAGTTCTGAAGTATGTCAGTTTGTAACTTATCGTCCGTAACCAGGTGAGATTAAGGCCGAGCAATTGCCCGTTATGAAAAAAAATCAACAACATCGGAGATTATGTCGTTTTTGAATACGCACCTTATTCTTTGTTGAAGATGCTGATATAGTATATCTGTGTATCATAACTTATGTTGGAATTGAAACTTGGTCATTAAAATTGTAATAGCAAAAAAGAGAGTGAGTTTTACATTTAAACATCCTAAACAAGCCTTACCCTTATTCGTGTTTTATCTCGGATGACGTGTCCCAGTCATTCTAAACGTATTATAGCGACCCTACTCCTGTATCTGTCTTTATCTCACCCTCTTTAGAAATTTATTGAAGGGATAGTGAAGGCCCGATTTATAAGTGTATTTAGAAAAGGATTCAGAGTGTTTGAATAGCCTTTGAAAGGAAACAAAGGTACGGTGGATATTCCTCGCCTTCCTACGTTACTGTCTATTTTGGAGAACATGAATACTAATTTCGTTAATATTACATTCTTACTGGCGAAATTTGATCGTTTCTAAGGTATGTGCTAGTCGTGATATGATTGTGAAATCAAAGATGTCAGCAAATGAGAGATTTCACATCGGTATCAATGTGAAGTTGATTATGTGTTTTATTAATTTAAGGCAAAGAACTTATGTAATAACTTCGATTGGAACATAAAAAAACATATTTTACCAATCGAAGTGTTATTAAAGTGAAATGTAATTTACAAAACAGGGAATGTGACATTGAGTTGTCAATTTTGAAAATTGTAAACAAGACATTTTTCTCCCACTTCAGAAATGAAAAACACGAGATGTTTTGACTTCAAACTCAGCTGTTTGAATTTTCCTCGAGCTCCAAGTCATTCAGGAGGTTTCGGAATTGCATAAACATTTTTATTTTCGTTTTTTCTTAGTCATTCGTGATTCCTACAAGAAATGATTATTCTTCTACTTTCGGAATTTGAAACTGTGTGTGACCATTGAATATTATACAGAACGAACACGTTTCCCCTTTTTGGGGAAAGGGATGCAAACGAGCAAACGACTCACCTTATGAGAAGTGATCAGCTGATCAGTGAACACCGGCACCCGTGGACATTATTCGCTATGCACCTCAAAAAGGTTATTATCAAAGGAAGAGATAAAATCAATCAAACATGCGACTATCAATTAAAAATTATGCTTTTTATCGACATACGTATATTGTTGATAATGTCAATAAAATCATCAATGGATGAAAAACTACCTACAGTGGGCATCAAAATTGTATTCGATTTTAATACCAGACGAGATTGACGTCAAGTCGATAAAGAAACTGCATGTTATACAGTTGATTAGTGTAAAATGGAGGCAAAGGAATAACATGAGCGCGGCGACCGTTCGACTGCAAAAGGAAAAAGGCGCATACTCGGCATTCGTTATTTTTGTTACGCGCCCCGTTATGACTTCCATTTGCCCTCGCGCCGTCCACTCCGGACCGGTTGCCGACCGGCTCCATAAAATACCGAGTAGGGCGAGGCATGCAGGCCTATCAGGATAATCTCTTACATACATTCATCTCTCTCTAATCGCCGTAAACGGGGAGATTCATGGTGCCCTTAAACGGAATTTCGCTGTCGAATCTGTAATCGGTTCCTAGAAGAATTTATCAGAACCCTTTCTGGGGAACGAACCCCCTATTATGTTGAAGGTGAGGTGTTATCTTGTTTTTGGTGTATTTGTTAGTGTTGGACACTAATAGGACGGGAATGTGGCCCTTGTTTGCTCTTTTATGTACAAAGGAGATAGGCTACGTTTGAGTATATTTAAAGATTTTAGGCATTAAGTTTATAGTAGACTTCTAAACTGAACTTGTAACGTAATGTTACACTTGAATTGGTTACAATTAGTGAGACCGTTTTTTAAAAACGATTTATCCATTTTTGGTCAATGAAAATTGTAATTAAATTCGGGAAAAGAGGAACAAAGCCGGCGTATTCTCTTTCTGTAGCCTTTCACACTGCATTCGGACAAAAATGTTACTGGCACCGAAAACAGAAACATACGACTACGTCTGCCTACTCTATACTCTTTTTGCGCCTCTCGACTCGAGTTTGTACTGGGGTCAACCGCGAGAGCTGAATCCAAGATGGCCGCGGTTACATCATATGCCGGTGCGCGCGCGTTGATCGTTGCGCTGATTGACGCTCATGGCCTTTTGTGCACTTCGAGTAAATAACCCAGCCTCTACGAATGTGTGCTGATATGTAGTTATCGGACTGTACCAGACGCGCTGATTGCATAGTGATTTATATGCTACGTAGATAAATTTGCTGTGTTTATGTGCTGCTTATTATTGAGTTTATTAGCTGACGTATCTCCTTGACTTTAAAAATAAAAACATTGAAATTCACTCTTTTGATTAATTAAATAATGCAATGCAAGTTTAATATTAAAATTACATAGTTTGACCTTTAAGAGATATGCTTTAGAGAATACTTTCGTAAAATGTCAACGACATTTAGCTCAGTGGTTCAGAACGCGCCTTCCATACGGGAGGACCGGGTTCGAATCCGAGCATGCACCTCTGGATTTTTCAAATCTATGTGCGTATTTCTACCATTAGCTCTGCTGTGAGGGGAAACATCGTGTGAACCTGCACGTTTCGGATAGTTTCTGAAATGTGTAACCATGATTCAGTTGGTCTGGTTTCCTTGTTAAAGGGTTGCGAAGGTCAGACGCTTGAAGCGAATGAATGAATGAATGAAGCGACGCAGCAGTCGCTTCATTGTAATTACCAAACCCCCCAAATCCTGAATCATGGTCCAAGCGTACCCCGGGCTCCTGGCGCAACTGGCAATTACGCGCTAAGATGAGGGTTGATAATATGTGTAAATGCATAAGACCTTGCGTAATACTCAGTAGGTACTTCTAAAACATAAAAAAAAACTTTACAATACGAAATACAAATACGTTTTATATCAATCAATAGCAGCACAACACAATACATTTGCTTTTGCCTTTTATTTCTTGCGAACTTTCAATTTACGAGCGGCAACAACGGCTTCGCCAAATAACAATCGCCGATCAAATTACTCCAGCGTATCATTGAACGGGGACAATACCCCGCGGCGGAAACTAGGCCCGGATCGAGTCGAATCGCAATTTCCAAGACTATAAACAATAAACGATAATCATGGATGTTGCGGCACGCGATCCCGCAGTCACGAGATCTAACGCCATTAGTGCCCTATCTGTTACATAATAATCTGTGAGCACGAACAGTTCTATACTTTGCGCCAAAGTACGTGAGACAAATCATCGTGTTGTGTCCCAACATTAAAATTATTGACCTCGACTGTTATCGAAGTTACTCATGGATTTTGTATATGATTATCCAAAATCGTGACCGATTAACAAACAGTACGATGGAGATAACATTATTAAAAATATTACTATTTTTAGGTATACTTAGAGTGTACTTTTGACTTATTCCGGGTAAAATTTGCTGTCGGTGGGTGCTCAACAAACCGGCTGGTTCAAGGTCTTCTTACATCTGTTAGCATTGGGTCGATGTAATGTCAAAGTTTAATATAATCTATTAGCTTACAATGTTAAAATGAATCACGAAATAATTATTGAGTGTTCTGTGTTATTTAAATGTCTAGGTCACGGCCAGTTAAAACGTTTGAAGAACGTATTGTTTTTATTTCAAAATTGTAACTATGATGTATAAATAAATTACAGTAATTATTATTATTACTACAAACTAACCTTACTATGTTTCTCCGCCAATGTCTTAATAATAATTGAAAATGAAAAGCGCCTCTCTAACTTCATAACTTTGATATCTTAAGTTATAGTTAGGAATTTAGATGAAATAATCTTTAAGAACAGAGAAATACTTTCCACCTACTTTATCATGATGCTGTCAAAAATTAATTGACAGATTTAATTACTTTTGGAATGTGCTGGAATTATTTGTCTATAAATAAAATAGGTCGTACAAATATGAAAAACAGAAGAGTCGAAAAAGATAAATACGACCAGTAACTACGAATTAAAATACGAGTTGTGTGAAATTACCGATAAATTTTAAGAAACATTAACAATTATATGTCTGGCCCCCAGCTTGCATATTTACCCCCCCATGTGAAAAGTGAATTACTCGTATAAACAATAAACATTAACCACGCGACCGGTCGGTTTACTGCTTTGCCATTTTTATTAATATACTTCAACGGGACTTAATACCAGTTTTAATCAAACGTGAAGTATGCATTGCACATGTACTGACAAATGCAATGAATGTACCTACTCGTTCATTACTTAATATAGCTCCGATAAAAGAAAACGAATATTAGGTATGAAATAAATTAAAAAATCCGACCTATACTCCAATATGGAAATAGGGTAACAATAGAAAGGCAGTTCAATCACGTGTGAGAGGAAACTTGCGAAAGGCATTTATAAGGCAAATGTGAGCGGAAAAGTCGGGCAAGGGCGCCTTAGAATTGTAAATATTTTTTTATATAGCCAAATAGAGATGTCGCAACCAGATAGATTCCATATGTGTGTATATGTGAACTCGGGTCTGAAAACTGATACTACAAGTCACAGCATTGACATGTTTATGATTTATCTCAACTAATTGGTCAAAATTTTGATACTGTTTTGTTGTGAACGTTTAGAATTGTATAGGTTAAAAATATATGTAAAATCAGATGACATCACATACATTGAACTGATTCTAAAGCAGGTAGTAAATATACCATAAATATGCAAATACCTGAATAAATGGATATGATAACACCCAGTCAATGAATACTAATAATTTAACCATTGGGCCAGTAATACATTAGTATTACTTTTAAAACTTCTTTTTTTATGAAATTGCGGCAATACCGTGTAAATGCCACATATGTTGTACCTGTACAATAATTAAATAAACAAGTTCAGATCAGAACCAGTCAAACAACATTTAAAATATTCCATTCAAGACCTTAATAACATGCAATATTGATTTATTTATAAAGTTTTTCTTTCGTCCGATAATGATTAATAATTGCCTGTGACGGCAACCCCATGCCGCGTTTATTTTAATTGCCGCAATTGCAATAACATCCAATTATAAGGCATACTTACGATTCCTTTATTACAATCAGACCATTCAGAGGCTTACGCAACCTGACATTAATAACGAAGCGGTGGTTACTCGGGCTGGCGATAAAGTAGCCGATTGAATGCAATTACTACAACAGACACGCCACGCCACGCCACGCTCGCCGCATCATGCCCACGGCTTTATCATCAATCTATTATCCGATCGCATGCTATGATAAATATTCACGGTTACTTTTTGTCAGTTTTCGTCTCAGCGTGTATTCTGTTTCTGGCTCTCCGAAATTGGTACTCGCGTCATTTACGTCCGCTAATAGAACGGCAACGAACTCAAATCTCATTTTATTGATGTTATCTGGTTTGTTAAATTGATAATCATATTCAATATTATTATGTGAAATTATAACAATTATCAATTTTTTTCGTGTTAGTTCCACTGTTAATTTATGGATAGAAACTGTCTTTGACTATCAGCATAGTGTTCATTAAGTGCTGTATTTGCAGTTTGAGGATAACCGGGAAAATTGGATCACGGTCACACTCCAAACGTTTTCATCGAATACTAGGGAGTATTAGAGTGTGGTACGCGGCACGCAAAATGGCCGCCGCGCGACGCGCAGCAATGGCGGCCGGCCTTGGTCCGTGCTCGCAATCAACTTATTATTCAATCTCATGTCGCGAATTGGTCCGAGGTCCGGGGGACGTTGACCCAGCCGTTCCACTCTACTCGTTTTAACATTCCGCCCGTAGGCTAATATATTAAATTACATAAGTTGTGTGTTAATTTTTTTCATTACTTTTAGCCAGTTTATTTCTTTTATTCATGCAAGTGGTTATTTGTATTAATTTAACATTAGCGTGTTTATTTATGTAATTATCATAATGATATAATCGCGGAATAAAATACTGCCTATTATATCTTTGCTAGTAAGTTGGTTTGTAAAAATAATACTTCAGCCTGTAAGTTTAAAAAGAGCAACCTTAATTTGTGTAATCACATACATATAATACTGGTTACATAAGTACTGCTGTGTACACGTGTGCCTTTAACTTTCAGCCTTTTATCAGAATGTGCCCTGAAAATGGCAGCAGTGTATTTCCTGACATTTTAGAGGTGACAACCTCTGTTGGTGCCGCTGACGTAAATCCGACACGGTCCGTTATGTCCTCTCGGAGAACAATGGCCTGTTTGCTTTACTCGCCTAATGAGAAATGTTTGTTTTTCCACACAATAGGAACGGCTCATTCCTGCTTTTATAATATAATATAATTACCTTCAACTGTAGTCTTAATACAAAAGTAATCATATACTTCTTCATCTGTTAATGTGCTATACAATTATTTTTGAGGCTCGTTGACTTCCAAGTTTCAAAACAATTACATGTAATTTAAATAAAAGCACACTGGAACGAGGAGGATGCTTGGCCGCATACAATTTGTAGTGTAAAAAATTTAAGTTCCATAATAAAACAGTCCATAATTTAGCGGCAGCGTTCCAAAGAGTCGACCTTGATTGAAGGCTCATTAGCCGCTCAAGACGAGACCACGCAGCGAACCGGTCGTGGTCGTGAGTCCGCATGATTTATGCCTTTGCCTTCACAAAGAGCGTGTTTTTTTCCACGAGACCGGTTTCCCCGCCGCTCCCCGCGCCTTTTAGTTGCGCTACCTGGACGCCATCGAAAAAATATAGTGTCAGCGTTTTTTCTCGTAATAATAATACTGAGCATTCCTTTTGTAGCACATGCGGACGTGGGCTAGAGACGTGATGTGGTGCGCTGTGGCTTCATTATATTAATGGACTCACCGGATGAATACAAAGACGGGGCCTTTAAACTTTATTGCGTGTAGACTACGTGTTCCCTGCATACGTGGCGTGAAATTGGATTTATGAATATGATAGCGATCTTGGAGTCTAATGCAACGTGAATAGGTTCTCGAGAGCTAATTACTCGATTAAGTAGATGGAAACTGTTTGGTTGGTGCATGCGTTTTATTGTATTTTTTTATCTTATTATTTGTATAATAAGGAAGATTAGTAGACCTAAAGTGTTTGCGTAGTAAAGACGTTTATTCAGTTGATCGCATATTTTGATGTGATTAGCATATATTTTTATAACGCGAACTAAGCAGATAGAGTTAGTTACACGTAGGCATTTTTGACTCTACCAAAGTTCAATAGTGTAGAAAATGAGCTTCATGATGATTCACCATTTATTTTATAACGTTTTAAATTATAAACTTATGAGGAATTTATAAAAGCGAGCATTTCCTTGCATCTATTTTTACTATTGATAATATTATTTAAACTGTCTATAGCCTGTCTCATTAATTCAGGCTATTGTAAAAAGGGGTTCTCATCTTTATTCCGTGGGATTTCTCATGGCATATTGAGAATTATACCTCTTCGTATCTAGTAATAGTATCCTCAGTACCGTTATTATGATGTCCAATGACCTCACGTTGACATCGGCAGTCTTGTGTATAAGTAGTTAGACATACACTGAGTGGGCGGGTAAGTAGCTTAAAGTATACTTTACTACGACGATCCCTGTCGTGAATAGAGAGTAGTAGATAGTGATTCCCAAAATCAAATAGGAATCCTATTTGAAAAAAAAAAAGAAGTCCTTCCCATTTTGCGTGTGTATGACAAAAGCGCTGGGAATCAAAAGTAGGATGTTCAAAGGTGGTCTTATTGACCCTCTTCTCCCCATGCGTAATTACCACTCCTTAGGTATTGGGGCAGTGCCACAGTGATACTGGTGATACGCACGCATTGTTTTAGCAAACGGAAGTTTCCATTTACAAAGCCATCTAAGCGGCTCTCTCGCCTAATGTCTATGTCTTGTTACTGGCTACGTTTATATTTATACAGGGGAGTCAGGGATACAAGCAGTCCGATCTGTGTTTAATTTATTCTGTGTTATTCTAACGGCTTTTTTCAGCTCATACCTCTACATACGAGTGAGTATGTAACATGTACATTTTCACAGGTAGGTACGCTACAACAACAAAATACAATTGATCATTGTGATTCGTGCATGTGGAGCTCGGCTACAGGTCACGAGCGGAAATAATTCAGATGCAATTTGTGAGCGATCAGCACTCAGTACTGAGTATTTACGGAGCTCATACGCGGTCAAGGTTAACGCCCGGTTTCATTTAACGATGCAGATATCCAGTATAATTCGACTTCCTGCGATTATAACGATCCGATTCACTGTTATTTTTAGGTTTGAAACATGGAAGTCGTAGTCAGCTTTGCTGAAACACATGAAAGGTACTTCTTAAGTAGTTTTCATTTGTCTTTTTTATATAGGTAAGCTTGTGAAATGCCTATTTATTATTATTCATTGTATTCTCCTATATTGTTTAAGTAAAATTTTGACATCTTTATTCTTAACAATAAAACCCCTGAGTCTTTATTACAACTTCCCAAAGAAAACCTAACAAACAGCAAACATGTTCTTACTATGACTAACGTACGACTTAGTCTAACAAACAGTAATAACAAAGTTGACTTGAATATCTATTTGCTCGTACCTCGTACTCACGACCTCTATTTGACATTGACTAGTTCCAACCTTCGAGTTATTTTTTGCCGCACTTTTTCCCCCAATGAATTTATCAGTCGCCATTTTATATACCACCTGCCGCGGTCGTTACCCGAACAGAAAAACTCCCCTGCAACAAAAGAGATTCCCAAAGTTATTCTTACTTATAATTACGGCTTACAAAACATTTGGGCCAGTTTTTGTGGGTCCACAAAAACTCGCCCTTTAATTCTTCGTAGCTTTAAATACGGGCCGTGTGTGGACGTACTACCTGCTTTTTTCTTAGTGAAAAAAATGTAAACAATTCCCCCAGCGGGATCACAGGGATCGATTTGCAGTCATATGATGTTTTTGTGTGATCCTAGTAAATTATGGAATGAGTAATAGACGGTGTCGCCAGAGGGTTGGGTTGTGAAGCGATTGTGCGACTGTGCTGTGACTGACACAGTTACAGCTTACAACTAAGGTCATAGTGGCGTGGGATAATCGCATCTCAGATGGTGCCCAACTTTACTTGGGATATTATTTACCTGTGGGATAAAGCACTGACATGTTCCACTGCATTAATGATTCTTCTCTCACTTTATTTTGTTTCAATTACTTACACATATGTGTTCGCTATTATTATTATCAATGTTGGTTGACACAATGTGTGGAGATAAGCAGTTTCCGTAGATATCAAAATGTTAATCATTTCCATTGACTCCATAACGAGCGCAATTACAATACAATACAATTTTTCAGTCTAACGTGAAACAAAGTATAATTTGCGTAAATCCTTGAAATATTTATGTTAAACATTAACTTTACACCAAGTATGATTTATTAAAACTATAATTTCAAGGATGAACTAAAATAAGAAGTCTAATGCTTATTTGAAATAAAAAATCGAGCTGAGTATTAATCAGCATTAATGTCAAAATAATAAGAGTATAACTGTTATTTAATGTTGTAGAACCGGCTGGCGGGATATATTTATTGTCTGACATATACTTAACGATGGTTTAACCGCTTCGTGGGAGCCGCTCGCAACCGGTCGTCGCCTGGTATAAACCAGGCTCAATGCGGTAGGCGGTTACGTGCCTATCGTGATGACTGTACCACCACTGGATGCGCCTTGAATGGTTCCTAAAACATCTCAAATTAAAAATTGTAACGGATAGTTATAAGATTCCACCGTAAATAGTTTTTAATTTTTTTTATGTGATAGGTGGCAAACAAGAAGACGGATCACCTGATGGTAAGCGATAGCTGCAGCCCATGGACACCCGCGACACCAGTGGAGTCACAAATACGCTGACAACCTTAAAACCCCCCTTTCCCCTGGATTGGGCTTCCGGTACCCTCACTCGCGCAGCGAACACAGCACAATGCTGCTTCACGCTGGTTTTCTGTGAAACCGTGGTATCACTCCGGTCGAGCCGGCCCAATCATGTCGAAGCGTGGCTCCCCCACGGTCATTCCTACTGTTTTGCGGATGAAAAATCAATTTATCACTATATGCTTCGCATTGTTCAAGACATACCGACGAGTATAAATAAATATAATAAATATAGAGTATCATCTCAAGCGTGTAAATCCCGGTTGCGTTCAAAGCTATCGTTTTGGAGCCCGGGGTACGCTCAGAACAGATTCAGGATTTGGGGAGTCTGTTAATTACAATGGCGCGACTGCCGTCTGACCTTCGCAATCCTCACCAAACCCGATAGGGCACCCGACCAACTAGATCTTGGTTACACGGTATAAATAAATATAGAATGACAGGGCAAAATAATGATGATAGTGACGTACAAAATCAACATAGAATCGACACCAATATTTGACGTAAAGATTGAGCAAATTAAGATTCGCGAAAACTTTGGCAATCAAGTAAGGCATCGCAGACAGTTGTCAAAGAAGTTGTAAGCGGATATAAATCTGAGTTAGTTGGTATTGCCCGTAACTGCTCCCGCCAAGCTCACAAACTGCGCGAAAGAAACGGCCAAGTTTTAATGCTCTTTCTCCTCGTATTCTAATAATAGGGACGGAAACTTTGTCCTTTACAGTTCTTTGTGAGGTAAAACATTCGCTGATCCGCTTACTTCCATGGTATCCGTTGGTAGAAAAAGGTCTGAAATTCAGTGATTAATGAAACGCAAGTAACACCGAAATTATATTTGATAAGTTTTTTTACGTAAGTAACAAACCTATTTTTAGCTGTACAATCTTTAGTAATTATGTTCTTGTAATTCTTGTCGCAATAATTTTTATCCAACACATTTTGCGCATAATATTTTTTATGATAATATCAATGAATGTTTGTATTTTAAACATAAACATAGCGTCATTTGAATGTGAATATTTCCTCTCTATTACACCCTAGTTAAAGCAAATATTTACATTAATATTTAAATAATATAATGCTAACTCTTAAACAACATATAAGTCCAACTAATATATATGTAAGTAGTATGTTGTCATCATGACACAAATACAGTTATCTATATAGATAACGCTAATATTTATGATACGCTAGAATGAAAAGACACTAAAGTACAAAGTGTATTTAAATGACCAGTATTTATTATACCCACGTATAATAAATACTAGGCATTATTCGTTATTAATTATTACATTGGTTTACTGAATCATAAAGTACTTTTATTAAATTAGAATTCGAATGTCAATTAAAACAATATAATAATATCTCACTTCTTTTGACGATGAAGTCAACAATTAAGGCATACTTATGTAATACTAGCTGTTTCACGCGGTTTCACCCGCGTCCCGAGGGAACTACTTCCCGTACCGGGATAAAATATAGCCTATTTTGTTACTTCTGAATAATGCAGCTTTCTAATGGTGTAAAAATTATTGCAATCGGTCCAGTAGTTTTTGAGTTTATTCATTACAAACATACAAAAATACAAATATTTCCTCTTTATAATATTAGTGTAGATTGAACTTAGCTCTCATTTCACATTTATCTTTTTGATTTAATAATAAAGAAGAAAGATTTGTATTAGTGTGTGTTTGTTTGTAATGAATGGATTTTGATGGAACTTAACAATAATATAGCTTTCACATAATATCAGAATTGTGCGAAATAGAATAAGTAATGGCTACAAAATGAACACTACCTGGTAGTGTAACAATAAACGTTTATAAGTATTCGTGATTTGAAATAGGATTGGAACACAATAACTGTGCAAGTAAAAATACGAGTACTTAAAACAATAAAAGCGTCGATAGGCAAAAATAATAAATGCATCATCGTTGGGAATGTTTGCAACGTAGGTAATCAAACATCGCTCACTATCTCACTCGGCTTCTTATTTCAAATTGCTCGGAATTCAAATGTTTGCTTAGAAACATGACCCTAATGAACTCTTACGTTATTACGAGTAGCGCGATAGTTGTACGGCGGCGCGGGCGCGGGTCGCGGCCTCTGCTGGCGCGGATCGGGTGACCGACTTCTGGGGACCGAGCCGCAGGGAGATAAGCCTCGTGTTTTGACGCACTCAGCGACTTCTACCATTATTACTAATTTTGACACTTGATCTTCTCGCATCTGGCACACTGTGCGACATCTATTTTTGTAAATATAGTAATATTTTGATGCGGAACTTGATATTTACATTACAATTTCAGCCAGAGACATCATGTGAGCGTTTCTACTTGTGCATATATTTACAGTAAAAAACCAAGTCTATATTTTACGATGACACGAGTAACAATATATCAATAAATCTTTTTTTGTAACAAAGACAGGATTTGCATAGTGCGCTACGTACAATGTGTTGCACTAAACGCTTTAAAACAAACCCAATTACCGTTTTCATTAAAATCGCTACCCACTAAACTGTCTGTCGTTGAATTTTATATTTCCGCTATTACAATTGATGGTTTCCAGTATTTGATTTGTCTTTTTAATGTTTCCAGTAACGTTTCCTAATACAATCTAAATTTGCATCAACTTTCGCTAATTTAAATATTAATGGCGCCATAAATCGGTAGTGTGACGTGTTCGGCTAATGAGACCACTCCTCCGGGTCACTACTCGACCGGTGGCTTGATTAATTGCCCTCTACAGTCCTGCTCCTTGCACAGGTGCCATTATTTATTGGGCTGAATAATAAAAGCGGTTGCAAACATAATTTTTATGAGTCAGCGTGCTGTCAGCCATTAGAACAGAATTTCCATTAAAATTTAAAAGGATCCTCACAATAGCGAGCGATCTGCAAAAGTCGTAAAAAGGGTCCGACTTCTCAAAAAGTTAGTGAGGAATTCCAAACAGAAGGGAACAAAGACGATCCGTTTTTGTGTGTTTGGTTAGGATGAGAATAAATATTTAGTGTAAGATTTGCTATTTGCGTGATGCTCGACTTAACACTTGTCAATGTCGGAGCTAAAGAAAGATGTGAAGTATACGGCGCGTACTTAACTGATTAGTGATACTCTACTAAGCAGCTCGTAACAGCGTAATGCTTTCCTTGGAATCTAGATCTTTGTAAGCCGTGCCTGAATTCCAAAAGAAGTAAGTGCTAAATTGAGGCAGTTGTAATAAGCCGTACGGAACTTTCCCTTTTGTCACAAAAGTAAAGCGTGTCTTAAACCGCTTTAATCTTTTCAAATACAGTTCAATTAGCATACAGTTTCATACTAATTTGAGCGCGCTTCGTCACGAAATCATGATTGTGCAATTTGTACGGATCGAGCTATTCTGTGCCGTTGCATCGTAGAAAGCGAGTACGCAACATATGCTTTCTATATTATTATGCCATCAATCTCGGGCAGAAGCGGTACAATGGGACGATCTATCATATTCAATTGCTGGCCGCGGGGTCCGTTGACAGTTCCATACATTCTACTCTTCGTGTGTCCGACTAATAAGGATGGATTTATTTGTGGCTGCGACCTCAAAGTGAAACAAGGGAGATTACATGCGCTCTACGCGTGCTGCATACGAGTTGCGCATAATCTAGCCTCTTGTTCACTTTCCTTATATGCGCACGGAACTGTTGGCTTGCTCGATTTGGGCTCGACGGTATTTAATACCCGTCTCGAAGCACATCTGTCGCAAATTAAACTTTCATGAGGTGATTTAGGGTGGTCTGAACAGTAATTCAGATGCTATAAAACATTCCACGACGTTAGAAATAAAAAACATTTCAACAGAGGCATTTGTCTTGTATGTATAATTATTTGATGTCTGGGTTTTTGAAACATTTAAAGAATTTTCATTTAGAGACATAATTTTGCATTCATATATTATTTTAAGAACTTTGATTCTTAGGATGAGTAGGTAGAAGGTATCTAATTGCCTCAGCAGAAAAAGCTTCTTTGTTTTATTTAGATAATACTAGTGTTCGTTCGTATGTACATAATATTGTTTTGATAACAATTTTAGATTGTATGTTTTGAAAGACAATGAACAGCAAAACCTTTTAGTAAGATTTTTTAAAACGGATACCAGACGAGGAAAATGTAGAGAGGAAAATTCCGTAAACGTAAATATGTCAGGGCGGTTTTCCTTTGTTTCTTTAGCCATGAAGCTCATAACTCTGAAAGTAGCTTATGTATGTTTGTGTTTATCTTCGTTTTATACAGTTACTATACTAACAATATGTAATCTGTTGAAAGCTCCTTAGTACCGGGATTATGTTTTATGTGACAGAAAGGTAATTGGTAAGTTACGTCATAGAAGATTATTATACACCATCATCATCTAGGACCACATACACATACATCAACTGTTAAATATAGGCTTCTGCTTCATTTTGCTACTCATATCACTCGGCTGTCAACCTCATCAACGGTTTCTTACAACAGCTCCATTGTTAAGTTAAAAACGTATTAAAATAATTTAGTTTTTTTTCAAAGAAACTGAATTCTATTTATGTTATTTATTAGACACAAACCTACAGAGATTATACATGTAGGTGAAGCCGTAGGCTTCCGCAACTTAAATAATATACTGGACCACTTGTTCCCATGATAACTGCAGCCATACATCATACGCATACAGTGAGATAACCCCTGATAACGCATATCAGTCGGATTGGCGAACACAGGAATGTGTTTATGTACAGACACGATACAAGCAGATGTTTTATATTCTGCTGATATGTTATCACATCATAAACTAATATGACAGAGTTACCTAAACTGTTTATCGAGTAAGTTGTCTGGTTAGGGATTTTTCCTAAAATTGTATCACGTTAAAAGTTCGGAAATACAAATATTCTTAAGTAAGGAATACTTTGCTTGCATTTACAACCTCATGAAACGAAACGAGCCTTTTTTAGAAACCAAAGATTAATTTACAATCACTATAGAACGTAGTGGTGTTGAAATGTACAAAGTGTGATTGTGATGTTAATAATAAATTTATTGTTAATTAAATAACGGTTGTGTGTTTGTATCGCTTATCGTGGGTCAGAGGCTATCCGACGATAGATTTGAAATAATTACCTCTACATATGTATATCTATGTATGGTTTACCTATAAACAGTTACTTGTAATAACTTATCCTTGAAAGGTTACTATTGATTTACGCTTTACTGTTCAGTAAACAATAAGCTCTAGAAGTTATAAACTAAACTTAATTGCGTAATGTTGATTCTGATCTTGCGGTTAGTTATGAAAACAAGTTTTATTGTTTTCTTGAACACGTATTGCTGAGTAATAATAAGTATAATAATAACGTTTAAGAAAATAATGCTTTAGCAGTATCTACAAAAGTTTTAAAATGATAAATGTTATGAGTGACAGCATCACTCCAACCGCTATTTGAGTAACGGTCTTCGTATGTTTGACGTTTTCGATATTCGATGTATTTTATACCTATCACCCGAAAGATAAAAATAAAACGTAATTAAGTAAAAAAATATATCTTAATATTGAAATATATTTTTTTAATCTTTTATAAATTGTGATAGATTTAAGTATTAGAAAATGTATTTACCTAGGAAAATAAATGCGTATTTTCAGCAAATTGTTATTTGCGAAATTAGTTTGTGTTAAAGTTGAAAAACCCACCCGTGATAAACATTGGTTTGTTTTCGTTATCAAGAAAAACGCGTTATGATTATACCAACTTTGTAAGTAGCATGCTTATCTCATTGACTTTTTACGACAATCGTGCTAATAATACCTACCCGTTTATATCAAGTTTACATTCTCTAGAATAAATATTATTAATATTTCCTGGTAGTTATGATAAAGGCATTATGTTATTACTGTAATAATAACAGTTCGTTTGAATATTCATTTTATCAAGCTCTTAGGTGGTTTCTCCCAAGTGGTAATTTATTTTTATTAGTATACTTAATATTGTTATTTTTTTGCTTACACGTAGTAAAACTATGAGATCAGAATAATTTATATTAATTTAGGTTTTTGTTGTTTCAGGTTCGGAGAAATCAGCATTGCCAGAAACGCTCACACCAACACAAGGTATTGTCATGAATCCAAATTCATTACGTTTGATTAATTGCACAGCGTTTTGTCCCGTAGACTCTTATTAAATGTATAATATAACCTACGTACCAGCATTAAAACACTGACACATTATAGACCAGTGTTTTCAAAGACAAATCACTCAGTAGTAACAACTTTTCCTCCAGTAACAGCTGATGTGTAATGGCGTTCTGTACCAGCTGATTTGTAAAACGGTACAATAAACAGCTGTATATGGACGTACTGTATAAACTGACGTGTAAAAGCATGCTGTACCAGCTGATCTATAAAGTGCACCAGCTGATGTTTAAAAAAGTACTGAGACGCTGATGTATAAAGGCGTACTGTACAAACTGATGTGTAAAAGCGTACTGTAGGTACCAGCTGATGTATAAACGCGTACTGTACCAGCTGATGTGTAAAAACGTACTGGTACAACTGATGTATAAAGGCGTACTGTACAAACTGATGTGTAAAAGCGTACTGCAGGTACCAGCTGATGTATAAACGCGAGCTGAACCAGCTGATGTGTGAAAACGTACTGGTAGAGCTGATGTATAAAGGCGTACTGTACCAACTGATGTGTAAAAGCGTACTGTACTAGCTGATGTAAAAAGGCATACTCTACCAGCTGATGTGTGAAGGCACTGCGTTTACCGGTCATCGCCGGCGCGCTAATTTCCCAGGGGCCAGTGCGGACGGCTGACCTGATTACGCGCGGTTTGTTATTATCAACGTTAACTGCACGTGACTCGATTAATGCAACTCGGAGCTGTTGTTTTGGACCCTCTTTTCGCTTCGTGAGTCCGTTTATGGTATTGCGGTCGCCTACCAAACTCGGAGGAAGATACAACACTACGTGTAGTCGTAGATGCGACTAAAATGATTTCTTGCTATAAGTAAAATAAACCCTTAGCGGCTAATCACATATTTTAATGATTGGTAAAAGTTATCCTTATCTGTTCTCTGGGCGTTAGTCTTAATATTATTTAATTTATACATTATTATGTGAAGGTCTTTTGCAGATTCTTGACAAGATGTAGGCTCTGGCTTAATAGGGATTAGTAAAAAGAAATCTGTTAAATAATTATTTCACTATAGATATTTTCAATGTGTTCATAATGAAGAGTTATTCTATTCTATTTTATCCATAACAGGTTACGGATTAAATATTATATTTTTCATTAAGTGTCATTCAAAATTCAATAAATTCTGTCTAGAAATCTTACTTACATTGAAAAGGAAATAGTCATAACGATTTATCCTGTATATTTATATACATAATACCAGAATCTTTTCTAGAAGGCGATTAATAATACCTACAACCGGGTATAATGACACTAATTGCAAAATTGTTCCGTTTCAATAATGAATCAACGTGGGACTGAAATAGACATGTCTTTAGACGTCAACTGTTTGCCACGTATCCGGAAAATCAATACATTACATGCGAGCAAATCCACTTATCGAGTTTTATGTACGTGTCTCCACTGCTTTATTACAAAGGACCTTTGAATCGAATGTAAAATGTAAATTGACTGGCCCGATGGCTCATGTAGTGTGACCCTAGGAATGGAACTCCCTACCGAGGTCTGTTTTTCTCTGACCACTATAATCAAGAGTGAACAGGCATCTTCTAGGCAATTGCATATCATCCTAGACTTCATAGTCGCTTTCTATCAGGTGTGATTGTGGTAAAGCGTTAGCCTATAGCCTAACAAAAAAATACCCTGCCTCTTACGCCATAGGTCGTGCGTTCGATACCCATTAAATGCACATACAAATATGTGCAATTAATGTATTTAAGTATTATAGCGTAACGCTATGGAATCAGATCAATGTATAAATGTATAAAAATGAAAAATAACTTTTTAGGCTCAAAATGAAAAGACCTAAGTAGGTATACAATAGTTTTACGCTTTTCGGTTACCGTTTTAAATAAAGCTCCCTTTCGTTATCTCCTGCTTCCGACTGTCAAAAACCGAATTCTTAAAGAATCTGGCAAAGCTGCAAAATATATTTGGCAATCTCCACTAGTCTACGGTCGAAAACCAATTTGTTTTTGTCATGAAGAATCCATGTAGGTACGAACATTACAGTTTGTTCAAAAAATATCTGCCTTCATTTTTACTTTTTTTTTATATGAGAGGCATACGAGCAGACGGATCACCTCATGGTAAGCAATTCCGCCGCCCATGGACACCCGCAACACCAGTGGAGTCACAAGTGCGCTGCCAACCTTTTCCCCTTCCCCCATTGGGCCTCCGGTAACCTCACTCACACGGCGAAACACAGCGCAGGCGCTGCTTCACGCCGGTCTTCTTGCCTAAGCGTGGCTCTCCCGCATTTGAATGTCTTACTTGTCGTTTGATTGACTCTTTTGTAGAATTGGTTTTTTGCCTTACCCAACTAATAATTATTTTATGTAACATGTTATTCCTATTTCCTTGAAGGTAGTTATATCTGTTGCCATGAAATATTTAAACGGCTGTCATTGTCATTGAATGGCATGTAGTGTAGTTATGTTACTTATTTTTTAATGCCGTAGAGGTTACTTGAATAACATAATAAAATGAAGGTAAACTTCTTATTTATTTATAGCTCATTTTCCTTATTCATCGAGCGTTAATGCATGTTTAAAAAGTGCATTTCTTAAACGAACAGATAGGTGTGTAACTTATTTTTATATTATAATCAACTTCTTGTAATTTAGGTTCAGGATCATCTCATCGTCATAAAGAAATTACTTTTTTTAGTTCATATTATCAAAACATAACCTTATCCGAGTCCTTAAACGTTTACAGGTAATTGATGGATAAAGTATCTTTGCATCAATAAAATTACAAAAACTATAATAATTCGGTTTCAAAACTGTGCTAAATTCTGAGCAATTTTTTATAAAGTCAGACTGCTTTTCTCGAAACAACTGCCATAATTCTGAGCAATAAATCGTTTAGTGTTCGTTTTGAACCTCTCAGACAACACTCCGCTGATATATGTCATCCGAATGTGTAGAAACCGGGCAATATGCCAAAACGGCCTCTCGACTATATCGCTGGGTTTCTCCTTATTCTGTTATCTTTAGGCGTGATGATTGCATTAAGGTGACGGGCACACTAGCGAATCTATCGATATTAATTTAGCTACTAAACTAATTTTTAGCTACTAAATCGGATCTATTTCAAACAATTACGGGGTTACAACCTCTTGGCAAACACTTACACTATTTATTAAATAAACATGCACAAATGTTAAGTCCGTTTTTATAAGCGAAAAATGCGCCAAAAGCGGCCACTTTTGGCGTGAATACATTTTTCGCGTTCGCGTTGGACCCAACATTTGTTTAATAAATAGTATGAGTTTACCGAGAGGTTGTAACCCCGAAATTGTTTGAAATAGATCCGATTTAGTAGCTAAAAATTAAAATCGAGCGTCCCTAGTGTGCCCTACCCGTCACCTTAAATCATGTAACTTTATTATTTACTTAGAAAACAAGTGTAACTTATGTCAAGTTAGGTATAGTCTGTGGAATCAATATTTATCAAAGTCGATGATAAAATAAATAGCTTTGAAAACGATTAAAATTATCATAATGATGTCAATTTAAATTCGAAATCAAAGTCACCTTGCATTGTTTGTCGAATATCAATTGTTTCTGTGGGTTTATAATTGAGTAGTAAAACTTTATCTTACTGATTAGGTATGGCGAGCTCTATTGATAGGACATGCAAAGACTAAACGTTTATCATTGTTTTAAAATTAAGTGACTGATAATAAGATGATTGATAGATAACAAAGTAAAGATAACACGCATACATGGCCCACAATATTTCACCCAATTATCTCTTTAGAGCTGATAAAATTAATCCCGGCTTACTAGTATCATTCTCAGCATATCTATTGAAGTGAGGCATACTAGTACTGTCTTTACACCCGTTACTTGTATTATAATATTTGTGCCTATACCTACATTTATATCTTCTAACAGTCTAAGCACAGATAATATGATAGTTGGTCTAACGCTTATTGAAAATGTTATTAAGGTGATGGGTAGGGCACACTAACGACGCCAATCGATTTTAATTTTTAGCTACTAAACCGGATCTACTTTAAACAATTTTGGGGTTACAATCTCTAGGCAAACACTTATACTATTTATTAAATAACCATTCACAAATGTTGGGTCCGTTTTTGTACGCGAAAAATTGATTTACGCCAAAAGTACGTCCGTAACCAGATATCTCTGACGTGGACAGCAACCATTCAAAGCACGGAATCATCTTTTTTTCTCACAGTCAGTTGAATTCAATCCTATTAAACTGGGAGCAGAGTGAGTGAACTAATGTCAGAATATTCATTCAATCAGTAATACTCTTGTGATAATAATATTAGGTATGTGAAAGATAAAATAGAAATAGAACACACACAGAATATTTCAAAAAATAGTAATTATTTTTGCACTTATTTTTGCGCAGACGTGCTCATCAGATTGGCTATCTGTTTCTAGAATGGGCATACCAGCAATATTTATTATATCACAGTGATTTTTATCAAGTGTCACCTAAATCAAGATCGGAGATATGGAAATCTATAGTTTCTTTTCTTGTCCAAAACTTTTTTATTGTGTTCACGTATGGTGTTCACCGGGTACATTTTTTAATAGTAGTAGAAATGTTTATCAAATAGCTATTCAATTTTTTTTTACGAGTAATTTTTTTTTTCCCTTTGGTATCAAGCACCTATGTCAATATGGAAATTACGTTTTAGATGTTATTACATTTCTACAAAGTAATTTATTGGTCAACAAACAGTCTGCAGCATAGCTAGACTATACATACATATAAATTACATATGAAGAACTTAGAATACTTTAATGTCACCTTGTCGGCTTTTAATTATGTTATCAAACAAGAACAGATCTAATTAAATTCTTGCTTCCAAAGACTTACGCAGTCTAAATTGTCAAGTAATTAATGGGTGAAGTAGTTAAAAATAAACTTTTCATTTACATATTGAATGAGGACGCCTCAAAGTATCATGGAGGAAGTTAATGTGGGAACGCGGCCAGGTGGAGCAGACGACCGGCAACGTGTTATTTAGCCTTTGCCGAAGTCATCTGACGGTTTAAATGCTACTGAACTAAAACGTTGAGACAATACGTGTAATGGGACACTAACTCCAGAGAACTAAGTGAATAGTAAAGGTGCTTAAGCGGAAAGTATATTTAGTGATGTTTAACAACGTAATTAGTTATGTAGTTATACGGTTACCTAATCACTTTTGGAAACAGAAATAACTTACTTGTTGGGTATCTTAGTACAAATTAAATGTTCCAAAACTCATACCTTAACATGTACCTTAAGTAATGTTCTGTATGTTACTAGGTTTTTTGCAATAGAGAAATTTTAGTCAAAAATTGGATTTAATATTCTAGGTTAGACTTTGTCTTTTACTCCAAAACAAAAATACTAGAGTTCCACATTATACTCGTTTAGCCATCATAACGTTACGTAAAGTTATTATGAAAGGCTCAACATTCTATTTTAGTTTTTCTCGAACTTGTCAAGTTCGCTGACTTATTCAGTAGGTGTCAACAATAATAATAGCGTTGAAAAGAGCGTAACGTCAAAGATAGTAAAAATAAAATATATTGCGTCACAATATTATATAGAGGGATCAGAGAGCTGTTAGAAGATCGTGACATTAAATCTTTCCACTGTCAAGATACAACAAATTAAGGCTAACTTATGGCTTTTAGATTAGATGTTTCATTAGAAACAATGAGCGGCTGTTTCCAATCGTTACCATAAATGTTATAATCGTTAATGTATGTAATTTTAATAAAACTTTACTATGCAATTACTATCTCATTTAATGCAATGACATTAAACGTTTTGTAATTTAATGTATGCTGTTAGTTGGATTATGTATTTTTGTATGCATGAACACACAGGTTTATAATTTAAGCTATATAAAGGAATTATTAAAATTGTACCGAGATTTCCTCTATACATTTTAACTGGCAGTTTATCATTGCATAAAAGATTATGCAAATGAACTCGATCACCTACGGGACTACGTAACGCGTAATCAATATGCCAGTGGAACCGTCATCTCCGTGTGTTATCTTGGTCAAGGCGACGTTGGCCGTGGCTACACGCCAAGCGTGCACGTCTTAATAGCCAACATTTGTCATATTTTTTTATTGAAAACAATGAGATATTCCCCACGCTCCTCTCGTGACATTAACGTCTTGATCCCAATATATTACACGTCTGGTATTCTCGGGGAAGACATGCGAAACGCTGAAATATTAAAGAAAATTTCATATTCAAGGTTTTGAATTTATTGCGGTTGCATATCGAATTGCGTGACCGTACATAATTTAAAGTGGACTAAATCGTTGAATAACACCGTGCAACGGATATTGCGTGATAAAGAGTGTTAAAAAGCGATGTATAATTTAAAATAGAAAAGGTAAGTAGTTGGAGAATTTAGTCTTTCCTGTTTACGTAAACAGTACGCATATACATACATACCTCTGGTTTTAGTGAAAATAACGTTAGCAATTTCAATATACAGACAGCCACACATCAGATTAATATTCTGTCAAATTTCCTTAATTGATATTGAAATGTGTTCGAAATTAAGGTGAGAATCGATTGAAGTAATTTGAAAGATTTATATACATTAATGTGTGGCTGTCCGTACATTCATAAAGTGGTTTCATTTTATAGTTAGATTTGTATGAAAATCGTCTGTTCCTCTCTCTATATCAAGTCATTGCATTTATTGACATACTTGACATTACATTGCATACTTTGTTTTAACCTATTAATATAACAATAACTGAATGTCTAGAACTAGCCAAGGAATCTCTGGTGTGTAAGTATTTTTTATTTGTCTATAACTAAAGAACATGAGGCGGCTTCATGTGCAAAATTTAGCACGTCAGAATATCACAGTGTAACGCTAAAAACTATAAAACTGTTAAGTAAGCAAATTGATGCAACTTTGCGAATTGCTTGGCTCCACTCCAGCGAGAGCACGACCCGCTCTCAAGGGCACGCTAGAAGCACGAAACTTGTACAAAACAGGCTAATTACAGTGCGCCAACGATATTTTCGCGTGAATGACTGTGACAGAGGAATAATTCAATGGGGAAAATGTCTGACACAGTAAGACAGAATTTGTTCTGATTTTCGCCTCGCGCCAAAATTATCTTGTCGCATCTTATTTGCTCAACTTACTTTTTTAATTTTATCTATTTTTCATTGCGCTTCCAAGGGTAATTTACCCTTCAGCAACTGTGATGCACCTTACAATCTTACTTTATCATTGTTCAAGACATCCTTTGTAGTAGAGATGGGACTAGCACATCTTAATGTTTTCTTTTCTTCCCACACCAGCCAGGAAAAGTACCCCTTACTTATAAGCTGGATTATTTTAATGTAAACCTGGTTATCGCTTATCGCAGCGCTGATTACGTGAGACGATCACGCCACTTCGATTAACAGATATCGAGAACACACCCACACTCACTGCGATTAATCATGTTCTGGGTTTCAAAGAATGCAAAACTTAAGTTAATAAACATTACTTATCTTCTTTTTGCCTGCAACAGTAGGTATACAAAAAGTATTATGAAAGTAGTTAATTATATTTATATATTGAAAACCATAGCATCGTTTTAAATTTATAATACGCTTACGTAACATTTACAAAATTAATTAAAATGTATAATGAAGATCCAATCAATATATGAGTATTTCCTCTAATAAATTTATTCTAAATTCTATTTCATTAATAATTCCTTTTTGGAGTGGCATTAAATTATGTTTATTTAAATAATGTTTTTAGTTGTCACGGTTATTGTTGTTCGTAGAAAACAGAATCTAACTGGAGATGTGCCAAGCAATACCGAAGTATGATAGATAATCTAGTAATGGTATTCTAAGTGTTTGCATTTGTGATTGATCGTTTCCCGCCTCTTATAACGGCTATATCGACCTTTAATTAACGGTTATGGAATACTAATATAAATAATCCTGAGATATCGAAATGTTTCATTATCAGGAAAAACGTTTGTTAGTAAATTATGGCATTGTATTTGTTTGAAGTGATTTTTTCTAAGCAAGCATAAGGATTCTAATAAAATAGAAATGTAGTATATAAGTCCCAGTGAAAATGTTTGGTATACAAACTATAAGTAAACCAGTTATCTAACACTGATGTCAAATAAGCCAATAATAAATCAATCCTAATACTAAAACTCAACAAGTCTTGAAACAAACCGTGAGGCTTAACGTTATTTGAAGAAGTTTAAAAGCAATTTCGGCAAGTTCATAAATATTAACAATTACTGAAGTTCCCGGGAACCAATTAAAGTTCGATCGCGTAAAACATGCCTCCCCTATATGCCAACACTCCTGGTTCAGCTTTTAATGAGTTTCCAGCTTAATTTACAGTTATTGTTTCACCCTGGTGGCCGTGGATTTCGGACTTGTACGTCGTTGTTGTAGATTTGGTTTGTTATGAGTTAAGCGGACATGTTGTTGTAAGTTCATATTGCGGTATTAAGTTTGTAGCTTCCATGGCAGTTAGAGAAATCAGTTAATTCAAAATACGATACTTATGTATTTTCAGATAGTTAATTTAAATTTTAAAAAAATATGATAGATAGTCTTAAATAAGTTGTAATAATCTGGCATACTCAACTGCTGTAACTTATCCGAGTGACAATATAGTACCTAGTTGAGTTGACATATCTTTTACTTCCTACATTTATAAATAAATAACGTAAGTACTTTTAATAAACCTATATATAATTAATTGCCTCACATTTGCAAGCCGTGGCAGCCTGTAAGTGAATCTGCACTTAGATGTCCTTTAAAGTTTATAAATAACGTTTTTTAGTGTAAGATTTGTTGGTTGTTCTATTAATAAATAAATAAATAAATTCGCTGTGTAATTTTTATATATCATTATCAGGGATTGATTAACATTTAATTTGGTTTCTTATCTTAGACTTTAGATAATGATCTATAGTTTGTTGTTTGTTCTTCAATAGAGTGTTTTAAAATAATTCTAGCAAGCGCGTATTAACCAATTGCAGTTAGAATGTACATAATATTTTTAGACTTATTATCCATTATAGTGGATTATTGAGAACTTTCATTTTAGTTAATTCATCTATCTGTAAGCATGGATACGCTTGATTGCGTTGTTTCGGCTGTTCATAAAGTACAAGCGATTGCTGTGGCACGTGTTACAATTTTATTTCAAGCTTAACAACAAAAGAAACAATTTTGACTCCACTTTGGAAAGTTGGACTAACGACTCCATCAACCATTTAATTTTATTGAATTTTAGTTACGGCCACGAATCAAAGTACATAATATGTATATGCTTGGATTGTTACATGCGTAGTGCGACCCAGACTGCGGTTTTTCACCCATACTAAAATATCGCAACAGTTGGTTTGAAAACAAAATGCGTAACAGCCGTACAATTTCTTAAACTAACACCAAGTCTTTTAATAGCCAGTTTTATTTTCAGCGTTCCATTAAACTTTTCCTACGAGTACCTGTGACTTGGAAGTTGGAGTGGTTTGTAACCCCACATTTCATAAGAAGTTGAAACTTTTTGGCAGCTACTTCTTAACTCATTGCGGAACCCTATTGTTCCCTGCTCCCATTGTGTGAAATTCATTCGGGCGATTGAATCGTTCTATTTATATACGGTAACCCTTTTAATTTGTTACGAAACGTTGTTTGCGTCATGTGTTTTTCTTCTTTTCGTTTACATTTTCCAGTATAATTGAATAACTGGGTCCCGTAACTCTATTTTTATAAATAACTTTGCATTCATATAATACTTCTGAAAGGATTGATCAATAGCTAGTACGTGCAATTACAAGCATAGTTCATTGACGATTTCGTCGGAGTTCAATTTAATTTCAGAAAATGTTCTATGTATGATCATTTAGTTTTACGTTTTCGAATCCGTTGAAAGGGAACAAATATTAGATTTTTTTTTAAAATTATATTTACTGGGCTAGGCTCAGGTATTAAAAAAACAAGAAAATTGAGTAGCATATCGGTAAGTAAATCTTTCCTACGAAACTACAAGCACTCTGCATAGTATAAGGTATGATTAGGTATATATACAGCCTTTAATTCACCGCAAACAAGTTATTTACTTATTCGTTATCAAAATCTCCTTGAGAAAGTAATTATGGATCACATTACAAAGTTCCCTCAGTGTGACAAACTTGTAGATAATCTGCTTCCTACCATTACAGTTTTGAAACAGCCGAGTTCAGTCCGTACAAGTTTGGAACTCGACAACTTTTGGAAAGTATCCGACTTCAGCCAACTTTCCACGAGGCTCCACATCTTTCCACTTCAGAATAACTTGTTTATTTTTGCAACTGTTTGTTATTAAAGTGGTTAAGCTTCGCAATTTTTTCTTCAAAACTCGCAGTTTATCGAATCGAAAATAGAATTTTTTATCTGAATATATTTAACATGTCCGAATTTGGCACAACATAATTCTAATTTTCATGGTACGAGTTTTTGGATTGATTAATTGAATCGCCAAATAATCAAACTTTTTCTCTTAACCCCAAGTGTCAATGAAACTTTATCAGTTTTGAAAGATTTCGAAATAATCGGATAGAGCCTGGGAGCGGTAAAGTTTGACAATTTCACCCCCGCTATGAGTTTGAACCGTTTCAAAGGGTGTGGGTGAGGCCAGGGGAGGGGTCTCCCTCCTCTTTGGTGTTCGTGAATACCGCTTAAAGTTCTCTACGTAATTGCTGTCTGGCTGCGAATAAACTTTGTATTACATTACCCGAGTTAATTTATAGTGTCTTCTTATTCATCGCTTTAAGTCAGTTTTGTTTTCCAAACGACCTGAGTTCTCTGAAAGTTGTGTGTGTATAATCAAAATATAGCAAAAGTTTACTTATTTTTGCAAACTTTATTAGTGCAAACATTTTTGGACCTAGCATTTATACAAATGTACATAAGTACATAAAGTTTATGAAGTTTCCTGTTTTAAAATGAAAGTTTATTGTCCGTTAATGCAACATGCTCGTACTAAGGAAGTAGTTCCATAGAAGTTGAGGATTTCCAGTTCTTCAAATAAAAGAAAGTGAATAATCGTGTTTTTGAATTCCTAACGTAGTTGTACTTAATCATGATTGACACTGATTTCTTAATGAACATGAAATGGATGACCTTGGAAAGCTATGTGTAATGTTGAAAAATAAAAATTATGACAAAGTTAACATAGTCACAAAGTGACAAAATAACACTATTCAGTGACTAGCCGATCACGAATCCTCGTCATTGTGAGTTTTGAACGTCGTTCGTAAAGCAGGGCAGAGACGAAACGCGGACAATTGTGCTTCGTTTACTCACAGCCGACGAAAGTTCAAAACTATTGGCGTGCTAATTGACTATGAACTTTGCTAATAAAGGGGTTAAGTGGCCTGTAGTTTATCAAAAGCTAACTATCGTCACAACAATTGTGAGATGTTCCCATTTAGACTTCTATGGATGTATGCTACTTGATAACTTCTTCTAGATTAATGTTATTCTGTTTAAATGTATGCTCTTAACAAAATAATTTCTGCTGTAAAAGTACCTAAAGTATCTGTTTAAAAAGCAAAATAATAAAACTTAAACAATTCTGACTGAAAAGGTTCATCAGTTACATGAAGTGGTCGTGTTTATCTATTTGTAGTTAACATAATTAATGATGCAGACTCTCAATGTGCGGGCAAATAAATTTGATAAACCACAGCCGAAGGTTATCTCTGTTATTGCGATGCCCGCTTCTTGTGCCAATGCGCATTCCGTGACAAGCGAAATCCATTTATTATTAGAGCCGTATGATAACGATAAACCAACGAGGTCAGACGAGAGCGCGCAAAAAATAGAAACGCTACTTTACTGCGCGTGACTAAAGAGCCAATGCAGGCAAGATGGCGTGTGCGTCCGTCTCTGTCCAACTAGACGCAGTGGTAGTCCGTCTCTCTCGACCAGATTCGGTTGCCTTGCCGTTAGTTTTTTTACCAACTGCCTAGATTTTTTACCATTTTTTGGCATCGAATTTTACGAATTACGTGATGGCTGCGATAGTCTAGTTGCAAGTTTGCGAAGAGTTTGCAGTATTTCATATTAAAACAGGTAACGAATTGTTACTTACAACAATTAAAGCATTTTTTCAGCATTTAAGGTTGTATGTACTTTCTGTTAACAAAAGAAAGAGCAGTTCCTAAATTGGTGTTAAACGGATGGCCGTTGGCAGGAACCCGGAGTCGTTAACCACATTTGCATGCAAGGCTAAATAGTAACCGCCACGATGCGAGCTCAAAGCGACAAGATAAAAACCCTTTGCATAATTTATGGATATTACGAATATTTTAGGACTACCATTTTGCGTCTGAATAAAGCGATACTTACTTTTTGAGACTTCATCATCATCGTGCTCAATGAATACAACGTTAATCACACTTTAACCGTGCTTGCTATTGGTGCTTGCATGGTTAAAGCGTGACTACAGTTGTTTGAAAAGTTGGTGAAATCGGCCCTTAAAATTTGATATAATCCTTCGAAGAATAAATAGAGGCAAACGTAATTAAAGTATCGTTCTAATAATATAGTAAGTATGATAGATAGTATTAGGGTAGAAAATCTTAGTTCTATCATACTTACCTACTATAGGATCTAATTTAATTTATCCCAATGTAATTTGAAATATAATTTATTTTAATTTGAGTTATATTGTGACCTATTTGTAATTTGCTGAATGTATCCCATATAATGTAGCGTAATCCATTCAATTTAATTTATAATTGCTAATTATAAACACTGGCCCAATTTTGCATGCCGTTTTTGGCCAAATATGGCGAACCATTGTACAAAACTTAACAGCTTTTATACCTACCCATATTTTGCAAATAAAGAATTTGTATTTGTATTTGTTTTCCATAATGACTTAGTAAAACAAGCAGTCGTCAAACATAAGCTAACAGTCAAAGTGATGCTAGAGATATGGAACTTGACAAACGTATTACAAATGAGACAAAAATATGTAGGTAAGATTGTGTATGACAAGCAAGAACGTTTAAAGTAAACAAGACTATAATGATGACACACGGCGGTGAGTCACGCGTCGCATGGCGTGATGGGTGATGGGTCGGCGAGGAAATATTTGTCATGAGAAAACGTTAGAAAACGGGAATGGTACTCCAACACTGAATTAATTAACTGTACCGATAAACTGCAATTACAGAATGATAGCTAATCCAAATGCTATTTTAGAAGTTGCCTCAAATGATTTCATTCTACATAGTCTGAATCGGCATTTACAAGTTACAATCCATTACAGAAGTATGCATTATCTAATTCACTACAATAACTATCTGGGAATTTATTAAGGAAGTCAACAATAGAAATACTAAGAATTCTAGAACGTACGTAGGAGGCTAGACTAGCTGGTATATCAATCTGAGATTACGTGAATTCGCATTCTGTGGGCGTCTGCATTGGTAATTTGGCTTTTTTACCATTTATAAGGTTAATTTTTCACAACTTTGTGACCTTTTGGCAGTTAGATGATTTGTTTTTTTTTAAAGGTCTTTATTAATCGTTGGCATTAATTTTGTCAACCGTTATTGTCACTCAGTTGGACCTGAACGGCGGCGCTTTGATTAGACATTCATTGCAAACCAAAGCTCTGATTTATATGGCGATCAACGAAAGGGGTGCGCCTACCAATCAATACCCGTCGGGATAGAGGAATGTTGCACAAACAAAAAACCACGTGGTGAGCACGAATTGTTCCGCTCCGTTTATCGCTCGCACGCTGTTGCCAAGCGGACGCGTCGACACGTGATGTTTTCCGAACGAACCCACTCCAAGATGGCCGCCAATGCCGCCATTCGCTTTCCCACGTCGCGTACCACCACTCTGCACGCTTCATTCTGGTTTCTTTTCTATTGTGCATCGGAGTTGGCAATTGCATTTTTGCGCTATATTCTTTCGAAGATTGCATGTTTGATAGCCTTGTCACCGTTATTATTACTGTCGGAACATTTTTTGTAGATCTGGTACTTTTATAGCTTTGAATGTTTTGATCTGGTTTAAACTTTTGGTCGTGTATATTTTTATAATCTCCTAGGAGGCGTTAACATACACGTGGCACGTCGGGTCGGAGCCATTAGCTAACATGTGTTAACAACGCAGCCGTGAGCACGACAGATGTGGGTAACGAGACTTATGAGCCAATCAATGTCCGGACGACATATGTTTTCCACAAGTGTTAATTATTCATTAACAATGTTGACTTAACCTTTTATACCACACAAGAAACCCTATTTGACAAAACGTCAGCCCATAAAATTGAGACGAGATTCTTTACCCAACTTACTCGTAATCATTTCGCGTACTGTACGTACATTTCAGTTTTTATTACTCTTAGCATTGTTACGGACCATGACTACGGGGTAATTCACATCGTATTTCTTAAGCGCATGATGTAATGCTAAAACTTCTTGAAGCGTCACATTAAATATTAGATTAATATTAGTGATTTGAGGTGACTCCATATTACGAGTATATAAATATTAACAAGTGATGTTGTAAATAAGGCCATTGCCTCTGATAGAGCGTAATCATCGTTTGAGGACGTTGCTGACCGGAAATTACGAAAATAGTCCACGAGTTCCAGTTCTGCCGGGCTTAACGAAGCATAATGGCACGACGTTTTGTTTTGTCAACTTATCGGACCAATATAGACGGATCCAAAGGTTACCAGAACGCAATAAAAACTCAATCGCCGGGAAGAGTACTAACACCTCTATTGTATTCGTTTTATTGAATAATGAATTGTAACACATTTAGATACAATGGCCGACTCAGATTTCACTTCCACTCTGCCAATGCATTAAACATGAGATTCTTGACGGCGAGTTTAATTGATAATTTTTGAACACGAGGTAAATGGCGCGGAACGGCGCACGAACGTTTTAAGTGTGAAGAATTAGATCTTCGGTGGATGTGTGTCACGGCTAGCACCGTCTGTATGTGGCGTCCGTGTGTTCGCATAATACATATTCAAGAGGTGGAGGACTGTACTCATAGTCACTCGCCATTGGCCGCAAAACTAGCTGAATACTAAGCGAACGCCTCTGCAAGATCTGCATTGAAATTATCCTCGAATTCAGTTTCCTGTGTTGAATTTCAAACCGTCGGCAGGAAATCGAGGTGATAATATCAAGTAGCTGTTATTACTTACTATTTTTACTCGTGACGTTATCCGTGTGACGGATTACTCCTACCAAAACATTTTTATCGCTAACATGCCAGCAGAATATGTTGTCGCGTTGTCAAGTTGTATGTGTGCAGTATTGTATCTGTGGGCTTATCTTGACCCACTTACTGTACTTAGATAACTCATATCAATTCGTTATGAGTGTGATGTATTAGTTGTGCAATTTTGCTATCGTTTAGTAGCAGCTTGATAAATACCATCGTTGATTTTTTCAAGTTCATTTAGATCTTTATTATCATTTTTTTGCCTTATTTCATTGGAATCGTACAACCGCAATTAAACACAGCGTTCCTTGTTCGGTAGCAAGATAAACAGCTCCGGTCGGTTGGTCAAGGTGACCTCCCTTTAGCGACCAGTCACATCGGCAATACGGTAACGGCAACCACCATTCAATGTAAATTCTGCAAGACCTTCACCGCGCGACACGACTCACAAAACTGATGGTATCGATGCAATGCTGCTGAACTTACATTTGCCATTGTCATAGCTGTTGAATGTCATTTCAGAAACACACATAGATGCATATTTTACTTGTGGTATCTATACTGTATAGATCACACTTGTAGAGATGTTGATTACTTACCATCAGGTGACTCGCTTGCTCGTTTGCCTCCCTTTGTCATTACTTTTACAGTTTTCCTTCTCCATATGATTATGACATTCAAAATATTGAATGGTCTATTAGCAGTAAAATGGCTAGCCTTGTGTTAAATCCACGTGCACTGACCTTTCTTTTAAATAATAAAAGAAAGAGGAACTCGTTCTGCGCTGTGCGCCGTCCGCCATTTTGCAATATAAATAGCAAGATGGCGTCGGGCCGTTGGTTGGCGAAAGTACTCGGTAATTATAAAGCGGCTCGGGCAGGCAGGCAGAACGCGGGGATCCATAGCAGGCCGGTGCACGCAATGCTTAGCTTGATTTATATCGCACTCTTGTTTCCACTCGGCCGATTGTTCTCCGTTTTATGCGCTCAGTGCCCGCGATTCTGGTATTGTTTCAAGCGGCCCTGGGAACAGACTTGGAAATGGTATGACCCCCGTTGTCTGCTAAAGCACAGGCTAAAGGCACGGAATTGAATTTTTGTTTCCAGTTCAAGTTCATGACGCGTTCGATTGTTTCAACTAATATGTGTATGCGGCTGGCATAATGAATTAGCACACGTGAGCCGTTTCTGCGACATTACGTACCTACTTACTAAATGCGAGAGGACATTTTTGTTAATTTTGATTTTGGAATTTAGTTTGCAATGTGAATGTGATATTTGAATTTCAATTGTTTTGGTAAGACTTGTCCAACATGTTATTTTTGGCTTTTTACCTAACCATCATCGTGAACAAACAGACATGATTGAATCTGTAACGTCGGCCATGTTTGAATTCATAGAATTCCTAATGAAGCACTGACGTAAATGGTCCATTATTCAGCTGAAGCCAAGTAAATATTAAATTCTTAAAAGATTCCCCTACCTTGATCTGTTTCCATTTCATCACAGGTCTTTACAACACAGCTCGGTTATAAAAATAAACATTTTTATAACAGTTCGTTTCCGACTTCCGTGAACCCAAATTAATGTTTGGAATATGATAAAAATATATTCATGCATTAGTTAGTTTGTTGTTGGAAAGTTAAGTTTCTGACAAAAATAACTATTAAGAAGTTTTTTGGCACCTGACTTATTTAATGCTAAGTGGTGTATCTAGTGCTATTTATCTGTAACCTATGTTATAAAAATATCGGATATCGATTAAAAAATAAATAATTTTTAAAAACAACATCAGAAAAATAACGGCTAAATCTAATTTGCTAACAATATACTCTGACAACACAATTTGAAATTGTAATCGGCTCTAAACGCAACATGGATCGAATAAGGCAGTAGCGAGTAATACGAATATTCTTTTCGTGTCGCCATAAAAATAAATGTTGGTAGTCTTTCCTCTCAGCCGTAAATCAATATTTAATGTCCTATTTCCGCTTTCGGACTCTCGCCCGCTAACCCGACCTGCTGACATTCATTAGAAAGTCGGTAAATTTTTAATTTTCCCCGTTTCAGTAGACTGGTGAAATATATGCGGCGACGCGGATCACACGGTAAATTATGTCGCTTGCTTCCGTTTCTGACGCCTAAAATAGATATTGATGATGTAATTTTGATTTAATGTTTTAGTCGTTTTGTGATATGTTAAGATATTTTCATTTACATCGAAAATAAGATTTTTTCTTTTTTAATTTAAAATTTTAGATTCTTAGCTCAATTATACGAATTGGTTTTGTGGAATTGGTTTTGTGGAATTGGTTTTGTGGAATTGGTTTTGTGTCGCTCAAATATTTAACATTCTCTTAATAATTTACGAATATTTTCAAGTCTGATGACTTAAGGTTATTTAGAAATATATGTAAGTAGGCAAATCACTCTAGGTTCAATTCCAAATCATTGAACTATTAAAACATCTCAGTAATGTAATAACAATATAATCCTCGTCGAAAGGTTATCAAGTTAGTACAGGGTGAGGTACCTATTATGAATTTGAAATGTACACTGACCTCGTTACAAACATTTTTTATTCATCCCATGAACACGACGCAACAGTCGACCGTCTCTTGAGCGTTTTTACTCGGGCACTAAGGCGAAACGACTTTAGACTTTATACCTGTCGAATTACGAACAAAGACCTATCTTTTGTTACGAGGAAGAATCTCGATTCTGTCTCTATGCAATCGATTAACTTTTGCTCTATTTTTTCCGGACGCAAAAAGCGAGTATTCGTTACGCCAGCAACGGTTTGCTTCTCTGCCTGACGAGCCGTGAAGGTTCAGTGCCAGGAAACTGCGATGTATGTATTCAATTAAAATGAGGAGCTGAGACATTGAATTGCTTTTGTGTTTCCAAAGGCCGTTCAAAGTAAACATTACATAGTTCACATTACCTTGAGTGGGTTTGATCTAAAATACCTACTCTACTATATGTACAATTTCAACACGTATGATTATAGTTTGACCGTGGAAACTGCGAGGGCGGGATTGCGGAATTCATATGGATTGAGTCAGCCGTCAGCAACTTTTGTTTACGTTCGGAATGAATTTCCTCGAACATAACTACTAATTCCTGTGTAATATGTATTCCTCTATATTCAGTGGTAACTGTAATATCTACCTTATAATATGACATAATTTTTATCATTTATTTGTCTTGCAAATTAAACGTGATATTAAATTTCCGTTCTTATCGACCCTATTGTGCATTACCATTGCCATAAATAAAGCGAAAGAGTTATTGCAAGAGTAAAGTAGTAGACTTTTTTAACGAATAACGATTATGAACCGCGTATATTTTATAAATACTCAATGTAGAAAAATAAGTCTGAGAGCAGATCGTGGGGTCGCGAGTAAGTAAGCTCACAACAATCTCGTTGAACTGTCATAATCTCAGAAGACGGCATACTTATAAAGAGACAGCCCCTTTAATCAAGTGATCATTCACACGTGGCACAATTAAGGCAGATATGAAATGTGGTGAAACGTGTTTTGTTGTTTGTCGATAGCGATCGCGGCGTCGAAGCCGGCGAGCATGCCAACGCATTGTTTATAGCGCGCATCAGCTCGCATGCCAACTCACCCGACCCCATTCTCCGGCGGCTCTGCGCAAAATCTCATATCAGCTTTATGAAAACATATCTATTTTTAGACAACATATACACCGGCAGACCGCTCAAACTTATTATCTGTTTATTTTAGTAACGGGCGTTTGCCAAGTGCCCGTTTTTAATTTGTACACCCGATGAGAGAGATTCATGTTACTTACTCGAATATAACATACCTACTTTTTCCGCGATTCACGAACGTATTTTATGGAGAATACTTATCGATGCATATCTCCACCGAATACCGGTTACGTCCGCTTTTGTAACATGAAATTTTCAACATGTACGTCCGATTTCGTGTCGTTAATTGTACATATAAATTGAATAGTCAGCGCGACCGGTCGCCCGACCGGCCGGACGACATCCGCCGCTCACCGCACCAGACTCGTTCTCGTACTTATCTCAATTAGAAAGCTAAAGAGAGTTTGACAATACTGGCGTTTTGATCGATGAAGACAAAATAGCTTTATTAGAGACACTCTCCCTCCAATGCTCTAATACGTTTTCTATTCAACGCGCGGGGAAGCAGTATCCGCCGTCTATCTAACTAACCAGATACCATCGTATTTAATGTTGTAATTTATTCAGATAACTCGCATTGAAATGGAAAACAAAACGGATAAGATATTCGTTATCTCAACTTGTTATCAAACGTTTGCAATCTCATGTAGGTATTAATACCTCCATGAGATTGCTGCTGTCGTAAGAGTGTTATCTACTAATTAAACAATATGGAAACAGAATGCTATACGTATTCATTCGCTTCGATAGCGACTACATTCATAAATCAATTAAAGAATGTAGGTAGCTGGAATTGAATTCAAACTATATGTCCGTTGCCATGTAGGAGCAATGCAAAGCGAGACTGGACTTATAAGGCCTTAAACCGCCTCCTTTGGAGTCTGACGTATTCATTTAAAATTAATTGGAGAATCGACCAGTTAGGTACATGGTATATCGGGCAACGTACCCAATGCAGGCGAGTCCCCATTTCTCACGGACCAGTTGGTCAGACTGGTCGGGCCGCATGCCGCTCAGGAAAGGAGCTATGTGCACATAAAAGGAAAACGGCATGCGTTTTTGTGTTGGACAAGTATGCCTGGTCATTAGTCTGTCCACTCAACGGTCGCACCATTAGGGCGGCCTACGCACAAGCAACAAATGTTTCCGCGCCATAAGACGTCACGCTTGTGCATCTTCGATATGTATACTCGATGCAAATTGTTCATTTCCTTATTCAATAATATTGATTCACTGGAAACTTATGCCGTTTCATTCAATGACGGACTACATTAAGATTCTATAAATGTTTTTAAGTTCTTAAACAATATGATCCAGAAGTAATGAATTTTTCATTCGTAGTGTTTATATAATCGAGTGTGGTCTTGGAAAAAGATAATGTAGGAGTAACAAAAAATACAACGATTTAGAGTGCTATCAAAAGTCTAGTTAACGGTAACTGCATCGGTCTGAGTCTCGGGCCTGTAATTACGTAGCTTAATTATACAGTTGCGAGGTTGTTTAAGGAAATGCCTTCTATAATTCCCGCAGCCAAGTACGCGATGGTTATCGTCTAGAACAGGTTTTTGATTGGATCCAACTGGTAATATTGATTTGATACGCTTGCTCCCTTGGGCAATCGCTCACAATTTGTCGAACTAGATGATAATTTGCGGCTGTGTTCTGTTATGAATTATGGTGAGTTCATTTAAATTGATCTTTTCGACGAGAAGGAATAGACTGTGAGACTGAGAGTGTGAAGTGATCAGGTCGTAGAAAAACGTAATGTAGGATGTTTTGCGAAAGATGACTGAGTTGGATAGCGACCGCTCAAGGCCCAGTTTATGGCGCTTTTTGGGAGAAGCCAATAGGCTTCTGTATAGTTATTTTCAATAATAATATAAGCCGACGTTCACAACTAAAACAACACTAAAGACTGATTTGAATAGCTACTTCGAGTTCGAAAAGTCACTTATGAGGAGAATCGTAAATAACTAAATTGTAATATGTATAGTAAAAGTGTTATATATAAGTCTGCTATACACTTGTAAAATGTGTAAAACATTTACGCTAAAAAGGTCAATGTTGTTTTTAGGTGTTATTCTCATGCACTTTGAGCAACTTAAGTAGGCACATTTAAAATGTCATCAATAACACGAAATCGCGTCAGTGCTATAATAGTACCAAGTAGTCAAGGCCTTCAGAAATTACAAAGGCTATTAAGTAGAATTGGAAACTACTTATTAACATGATTGTTCCCCGAGGTCATCTCAATAACATGTAACATCAGCGTCTATAACTGCTAACGCATAAATACACGTAATTATGGAAATAAACAGCATACTTCACCACAATCAACAGGTGATTGTAGTATAAAGATAGCAACTGCATGCCATTAAGCAAGTATGTTTTTTCTATTGCATAACTTAAACAGGTTCTTGAACATATAATGTCAAGCGAGTCATGCGAGCGTTATTCACAGCTGTTCTGCAGCTACCTTACAAACAATTATGGATATCGGCTTTTGACGGATTGATTACCTGTCTCGCACTGACCACCTTCCTCTTACGGTCACCACTTATAATCAATAAGACTAAAACAACATCAACCACTCCGAGGTTGTTTTTATTAAACCGATAAGGCAGAATGACATACATTTTATGGGCATATGTAAATACGCACGAAATGAACGTAAATATTTTTGTAATACACTTTATTAATTTACTGGCACGACCCACCTCATAATAAAACGTGTTTTAATGTCAACGTAAGCTAAATAAATTAACGCAATTTTTTATCATTAAGTTTTTATTATGAGGAACCCGACTTTATCTACTCAAGTAAACGAATGCCTATAAACTGGTGGATCTCGTAAAAAAGCCATAATAATTGGAACACTTTACGACTGGACCACACAGGTTGGTTTAGTGAGGAAAGCTGCAGGATGGAGTTAGTGTGCAAAAGGGAATCACGGTCTCATGAGGCTGGGTACGGTCTGGTGGGTTAGTGACCCGCCAGGTGCATCTGGGCGGGCCATGCGGGCGAGAGATGGGCCCACCTGCCGTACCGATGGCCATACCAAGCTTTATCAGCCAACTATACCAGCCGGCCGCTTGACATTTTTTTTCTCGTAGAATTCCTTGCGAAGAAATAAAAGACAACAGCACCCACCTTTAATCACCTGATGTACAAGCAAAAACACGTTTCAAGAACATCGCAAACAGACGTTGTACTTGAGATATTTTAAACTAATTACTAATTAACCAGTCTCATTGTAAAATAAACATGATCTTATCAAAATGAGCAAAGACAGGCTTGCGTAAACATTAGACGTTACTTTTTTGTGAATACATACATCCGTCGAAAATGGTCGTTTATTTTACATACCTACCTCTTACTTTACGAGACGAAGACGAAAACAGGTTACGATTATGATAACCGGTTCGTATCTGCTATTCTTGACAGCCTTATAAATATTCAACAGATAAATATTTGACCTTTGAATCGATGTAGGTAAAGGTTTCCATTTTAGTTAGCCCGTTTATTTTGGGACAAGAATGTTTTTGATTATCGTGATAACCTTAGCAGTCCTTTTTTGTTTACCTTATTGTGCGTGTTTTATATTTGACGCTTCCAAATATACCTACATTATATTTTTTACCTTTTGTAAGCATCGGTGCTTTAATGCTTGTTTTGTTGTTTCAGGCTCATCCCCAGAGAGTGAATCCGGCGAGATTAACAAAAAAGGTAAAGCGCTTACTGATATTCATTCATATATGTATTCAGGGGCTGTTTCATATTGATCGTATAAACTATAAATATAGTGATGTCATCGTCAACTTCACTGATGTTTTAAGAGAAGTATCTTTAGGGTTACCATTTATGACAAAATTTAATCTACAACTTATTCCATCTATTAGGACTCTAGAAAAACGTAAATGTTATTTTTTTTTTAATATTGGGTTATTTAGTTTTATAATAACTAATAAATGTATGTGGTGTAAGCACCACATAGATTTAATATTTATTATAAGTACTGAATATAAAACAATATAATGATTCTAAACGTTAGGTATATTTTTAATTTTGATTCTAGTTTTGTCTATATTCGAATTTGTTGCTGAATGTTAAGCATAAAAAGCGTCATAAACGTGTTTGTGATATCGAGATCAGTCATTTCACATTCAAATCATTTCTTTGTTTGTCCAGCCTCATCTGCGTATGCATGTCGCATTATATTCCACACCCGGCGGGCTTCCAGCAGAGGTCGCTGCGGACGACAAATACATTTGTTATTATTATTTCACAATCTAAAATTCAATTCAGTATCCGAGTAACGGGGTCACATCGTTTTTGATAGATGATTCTACATAATTCTTTATTCCGTTTTATGATAAACAGGCTCACATTAAGTACTGTCCAACGGTACGTGTCTAATCGCTATGTATGTTATTCATGTATGTATTAAAGAATCCGTGTCTTTGTGCGGATGGAGTCTTGGCTCCGTGTTTTAGTTCGCTCGGCCCGGAATGGGTAGAAACAACGTTTGTTCTCCCTCCGGTCGTTAAAGCCGCCACACACGAGGTGTCAGAGCCACCCTCTCACTTCTCTGTTATAGCTTTATTTTATTTTCCCCATGTGCGCCACATTTACAAACTCTACTTAATAAAGTATACACACGCAAGTGCGATATGAAATAGGACGTCTACTATTGTAATAAATACACAGGATTATTTGAAAAAATATCAACAACAACCTAGATAGATAGATCCTGATTTTAGTACTTAAACATAACAACTCGCTTTCTAACAATTAATCTGTCTCTTCATCTGCCACCTATCTCATACATTTTGTATGTAACTGTATAAAACACGTGACACGAGATTCAATTAGGGTCTTAGTTTCTATAGCACTATCTTAAAAGCTTACTTTATAATCATGGTCTACCTCTACATACATTATCAATTTTAGAATCCATTTTTTATTAATATGTAATATAATATGTATACATATTAATAAAAAATATATATTGACAATTAACAAATCTTTAAGAAAATATTATTATGTAGAGATTGTTTTTACAGAAACCGGTCTATCATCATTACAATATTTATCCGAATTCGTTTGATTGCTTGTTTATTTGTAAACTATAAATAACACACAAAATAAAAACCAAATTAGTAACGAGCGTCAATGCGTCATCTCGAATATCTTCAGTGGGATACATTTAATGAATGTTTGTGGCACGAACGGTCCTGAATACATTTAAGGCAAAGAACCGGTCTCTCGATATTTGTCCATGTTTAACTTCGATTACCGGCTGTTTTGGCCGCCTTACTATAAGAACCTGTATTTATAAACACCTGCTTTATATGCGTGAGTGATCGCGTCCGACGGATATGATTAATCCAGAACAAGAATTTTATTGCTGCGAACGCATTCGCCTGATATGATAGGCCGATTATTTATAATGATGACGCGCTGGCTGCGATGGCGAAATTGTGATAATTAATAGCCATAGATAGGACGACAGTCGCAACGTTTCTGCGGTAGAACGAAAGGCTAATAATTAACATTAATTACGTCGATCGATGGAGCACAGTTAATGGTTTCTGATTAGTACGACTCCACTTCCTATACGGTTTGTGTTCATGCTCTCACAATGGTAACATTGTTCAGCTTTCTATTTCAACGACTCCGACAAGCGTTAATGGCACAAAACAGATTGACAGGGCACAAGAAAAGAATACACGCACAATATAGTATTCGAATACGCGGAGGTCAGGCGGCCCGGACCAGTATTCGTGGACCAAGAAAGTCGTCGGTGAAAGTATGTGGCCGCATCTAATTCGCTGGGTTATTATTAAATGCGTTTCATAACACGAACTCGTAACAGAACTGGTCTCGCATACCCGGTACGATAATCTTTTTAATATTACGTAGAAACTGAGCCTTTATTATTATAATAATGTTAATGTATGTGAGATTCGTAGGGCAAAGCTGACTATTGTTGTCGGGGATTGTCGGGTCGAGGGCTGCTATTAGAGCTTCGAATTTATTTAGGCCATTTCTCCCCTTGAGATGTTATTTACTATATTTTTAACCTGTGTTGCTGATGTCGCGCTTAGGGACGACAATTGCTCTTGGAAAAACACTCCAAAGATTTCTTCCAAATGGAAAATGTTAATGTTACTTAGGGTGACTGTAACGAATAATCTCAAAAATAATTATATTTTTTTTAATCCTTTCACCAGCAGAAAGTTACGTTATCAGTTACATAGGCTACATTTTACCACGGGAAAACACCATTCAGTCCGCACGAGAAATGCTGCGAGCGGAAAGCTTGTATATTATAAACCGCTGACTCGACGAGTGTTATAATGTGAATGCGATTCGGACATTACCTTCTGCATTTTGCAATGGGTGAATTAATGAGCCCGCATGTTGAAGTTCATCGCCCTGCCATTAGAACTCGAAAGACCTCGGCGAAAGAATGTTAACTATCACGACGTTAATGGTATTACATATTTAATTTTTAGCATAACAAGTATTTGAGTGTGAATACCTAAAGCTATTAAAAACATTGTCGTTGTGACACATAACAAGACTCTCGAGCAGGACAAATGTTGCTATGAATTTCAATATCCTCAATAATTAAACAAGTGTTATAGTCGATAATTCCGTTCATTGGTACATTTCTGTCTAGATCAATATGTGAACATATGGCAGAGTGTTTACTTAAATTAATGTAAATTAAATTGGCCCGCATGTCATTCTTGTTAATGTGCGCAAGCGTTCTTTTTATGGTATGGCAGCTAATGCCCGAGTTTCACATACATTGGCCCTCGCAACCGGTTGTGGGTTGAACATGCAATTTTGCACGACTTTCTATCCTGTGTTCAGACCGCGCTGTTGATAACATCAAACATCGAATAAACGAAGGTTAAAACATAAAAACAAACTCATAGATTGTTATTACATGTACCTACTTGAAAACAATGCCGTTAATGTGAGCATTCATCAAGCTCGTGAATCGAATGACCTCATTCGCGTATATTTGACTAAAGAAGTTATCAAGAAATAATTTTGATGACGTCAAACTTTAAATGGAGTTAGGAACATCTGTTTTATTGTGTGGTGAAGAAGCGCCTCCAGATCACTGATAAACGAGTAGAAACGATTTACATGAATAGACAATTGAACAAAAGAACAAAGTACATGATATTGAACATGTGACTGAATAATAATTGTATGATAATGCCTTGTTGTGAGTCGAATTGAATATTTACGAGATACAAGGGGAAAACAGGCGAAGTTACACGTATTTTTACGCCTATATTGTTCTGTTGCGTAATAATAATATCTCGATGAAACAAAAATGTACATAATGTTGTGTGTAAAAATATTGTTATCTTTATTATTGTAAAAAAATCAATGACAGTGATAAAAATTACAATTTTATCGTTAGTAATATTTTTGTGGCTATAATTGGTGAGCGCTTTATCGTTCTTCCTTAAGCCTCCAACCATGACCTTAGTGTATTAAATGTTATCTGACATAAGTATCCGTGGTTCTGTTGGCGCCGAACGCTGGCTCAGGGTCGGCGCAGGCGCTGGCGGTGGCAAGCGGGCTCAAGACGCGCCACCTGCGCCGCAACCGGTCGGGCGGGTTCCGATCGCCGTCTAGTGTCCACCTTCGTGTAGTTATGAAACATTATTTATCGCCGTCATGATTTTATTTCACTTCTTGCGCAATAATTGGTCAGATGCAGCACCGCTCCACGCCCCGTAATAAGAGCCGAGTGCACGGATCAATGTTTTATTTGACTTTAATGATAGACATCTCTCACTCGAGTGCTAGTAAAAACTGGGCCTCATTATTACAGCTTTATTATGATCTAGACACGTCTTATTATTGGCAGTTACATTACCCAGCTGACTTTTTATTACACTAAAAAAATAATTTCGGTGGGGATTTTAGTAGCAATAACCACATTAAGGTGACGTGTAGGGCACACTAGCGACGCCAATCGATTTTATTTTTTAGCTACTAAACCGGATCTATTTTAAACAATTTCAGGGTTACAACCTCCTGGCAAATACTTATACTATTTATTAAATAACCGTACGCGAAAAATGGATTCACGCCACTTTTAGCGTTAACAGAGCTGCTTCTGTTTCAATTAAGACTCTTTTGTTTATATATTTTGAGAGGTTAAAAATGATCAAGAAAAGTTTAGAAGTACAATGTTTGTAAGTTGTAAATATTGTGTTAATCATTATGCACAAAAAGTTATGTTTAGAGGCACTGATCCGCAGTTGAGTAACTCTGTATGATTGTAATTTAAATGCCAAGTCATTTAAATCAATATTATTCCATCATCGAATAGTCTGTTATAAAGAGCAAAATGCTGTAGCCAGCGAATTGGTGACGTGACATTTTGTGAGTCAGATCTGCGAATGTTTCATTGTGTTTCGTTCGTAACAATACAGAATGATTGACGGATTTTTGAGCAGACACAATAGTTTTTACAGATTTTGCCACCGCTCAGAAAGAGAAAGCGATGTTAGTCTGCCCCTGATTGTATCCAGAAAGTTATCTTACAAAATGTTGCATCTTGCAGAAGTGATGTTAAATATCTTAATGATCTTATTTGTCAGGAAACTAAAAAATATTTCATAGTTTGATCTGTGTTATGCCAGTTTAAGTTAATCTATATAATCGATGTCGCGTCGATAAAATGGAATCGAATGTTTCTCCAAGATGCCGTGGTCGGTCCAGCGAGTCGTCACGATCCGTGCGCCTGAGTGTAGGCGGCTACTTTCTCCTAACGGGACTCCTCCCGCCCCGCGCCCCGGAGCCACCGTCTGCGCAGACACCGATTACGATTACGACATCCATTTTGAATTTTATTATCTGCGGAATCACGATGATATTACAGGTTGTGAAATAACTTTTGCCACCACAAATACTCGCTAATAACATTACATTATGATTAAAACTGTTTTTGCTTTGCCGTAAACTTGTTTGAATTAATTCGTGTTGAATAAACTTTGATTGCGCGCCGGGTTTCTCTAATGGTCTTACCCTTTGCTACACACCTACAAGACTTTATTGCGGTTCACACTGAGCACTAATGAGAGTCGCTAGCATTAACGTGTTTTATGGATATTGTCCTATATTTACGAAGGGCAGCGTTCAAACTGCCGTGCAACATGCAAGGGAATGTAACAGGAACTTTCGTGAGGCCAGACGAGTTTGTCTCGCTCCGGGGGACTCACGAGTCAAAGGCCACGACTCACGATCTTTGCCTCTCTGACATTACCGGTACCTGACGGCACTCTGTGGCAGCTTCACTTCTACTTGTTATTGATGATATACTTACCATATAAATAACGAGCCTCTTGTTTCGCGATATTCGTCGGAATGTATAGCTTTTTCTTTAATAATAATCGCAGAACTCGTTTTTGCTAAAGACTGGAACTAAATGTCAAGACAGCTTTTTACTCGCTCAGTCAATGGACAGAGGCACGTCGAATGTAAAAATTAAGGTCGCCTGCCTAATCTATAAATAAGTACCTGATTTATGCTCAATCAGTCGAGCCAACGCTTCTTCTTAAAGTATTTTATACCTATCTGAACCATGTTTCTTGTGAGTCAACTGGCATAATCTTAGAAACTGCCGTATTTCCGGTTTCGAAATACTTTACTCGGAAATTTAAACGATCTGCCAACTGATATTTTGCTTTTTATCTTTTTAAACTTACTTTCAGGAATGACTTCTTGATTTACTTCGACAGATTTTATATTCTTTGTCATGGAATGCTAAAAAATGACATTAGCTAATCTATAGGCGGACACTCAAAACCATCTGCAATTTACCACGATGATTCATGTTCAGTCAGCATGATCGTCAGAGCGTCAAAGTTACAAGTGGCTCTCCACGTCGCCTCCTCCTTCCCCCCGCGTGGAAAAGTTGCTGGCAACCTTCCAAAATGTTCCGATCTTCCTAGAACTGCATCGATTCGCACTCAACTATTTGTGTACTACATCGCGCCAACTTGTTAATTAAAGTCACAGACGGCATTGTAATCCTCTTGCTTTATGTTATCCGCATTAATTTGATTATGAAATTATCCGATTCGATTACATGTAATCAATAATCACAGATCGTACTAATGATCATCATTGGTTCCAAAGTTTTAAAATTAAATCTGTACAGGTTGCATTATGGACTTTTCTCTCACGCTCGTTAAAATTGTTCTATCAAACATCACAAATGTATTGATTTCCTTTCTAATATAAAGGCATTGTCCGTTTGAAAGGTCGCGGGCACAAAGCGTGAAGACAACAAAAAGCTACTGCATAAAAAGGGCCGGCCGTATCGGTGTGGTTGCGCGCACGACTTGCATTATTCCGCCGTATACCGGCGCACATGTGCGGCAGATGTTTAGGGCTCTTTTTTCAAATGTATTATTAAGACCCCCGCCCCCACCAGCCACCCCACTGCGCACTGCCAGTCACTGACCCCTTTTTGTCGCCCCAGACAACACTGCTGACTTTGTTTTTGACCTGTTTCAGCCTTCCCTTCAACTTGCTTAGTGGACGAGGAACTTTCTTGCTGAGGTCATCTATATAGTTTAGATTGCTTTTTCTGAATGTAGCTTATGTGAATGCTCAATGATTTGTATAAGATGTCGACCTATAAATAGAACTTAGCGTTGTTCGAACACATGTTTTCGGATCGTCGGAGGGTTGATCACTCGGCTGAACTAACGAACAGGTTTCAAGGTTAAGTCAACAGCTGTTGACTACACGACACTTAAAATTTCGTTGACTCACTGAACGCAATAAAAACTACATATATTGGTAGTGGTACAGACTAAGGGATAATAGTTTCTAAAATACCTATTAAACAAAAATCAAAGAAAAAGTCAAAGATTCAAATCATGTTTGTGTAAATAGAGATAGAAAAAATTGCATGAAGTTCACTCAAACACAGATCTACTGCTCCTTTTAATTAATAATACCTGTGCACAGAGGCAAAATCAAGTTCAATGCTCCAGTAATCGCTGAGCGTAGCAATCAAGAGCCGTCTCAATAAACGCAAAATAACAACCCGCCCGCGGCAAAAATGTCGAAATATTTACGAGATTCGAAACTTTTTGTTTCATTTCCACATTTAGGCGCGTAATTTTCAGAATTTGGGCACGCGATTGTGCACTTTATAGCCGTCACCGACACTTCAATTTTGTCCATATTTATTCAAGGTGCTTATTCTCAATTTCTTTTTGCGGAGCCACACGATTCGACGAAGCAAATCGTGCGTTCCCTGTGAAACGTGTTTGCCAAAGCTATAAAGGAACTAGTAAAACTTGAACTGCGGTCTTTGTTTCTTTTTTCATCGTCTGAGGCATTTTTTTCCTCCCCGTTACTTTGAATGTTATAATCGACATGTTACATGCTGCTTTACCTTCATTTATTTCCACTAATATTAGAAATAAATGGTCTAATATTAGTGGAAATAAATGGAGTCATGACAGAAATCCTTTATGTAAGTCGATGTAGGATTATTGGAATGCAAGTTGGCATTACTTTTATTTCTGATGAAAACGTAGATCTTCATTTTAAGTGGGTCTTAATTGGAATTTATAATACAAAGAAGTCATTCAACTGTGTGTATCTATGTCGGGAATTTTATTAACATGCCAGCCACATTCCGAGAACCTGTTAAGAGCTCCTCGATCGGACGATTCAAAGGGCTTGCCTCCGGAGCAGGTAAAGGAAAATGTTCACGTTTTTGCCCTTTCATCCTCTCATACGATGCTATATAATTTATTCCCTTCTTCCCCCCGCCCGCAAGTTCTGACATTCACACGACTTTAGCAAGGCTATTACAGTCTTTGGTGCTTCAAAGAATTGGCCACCGACTAGGACTTGATCGTGGATTGTTTTTAGTAATGTAATATTTATGTAACTTTCTCTTTCGTGTAAATCACTGAGTTAGTCAGTTGGAGGCCGATCTATTTTATTTATAGCAGCTCTCCCACGAATCTACAGTGACGTGGATGTGTTTAAACCGGTAGGATTATCGACACTGGATCTGTCGCTTGCTTGATTTGTTCCGCGCCACTTGCTGGAGGGGAAATTCTGATTTGACTTTTAAAACAATTTTTTTGCACTTAAAGCGTCGTACGAGTTTACATCATAACTGTAATGCAAATTGGCTGTCGCGTCCGGACTAACCTTCACGTTTTTTCACGCTCGTTATTTAAACATGGTTGAAGGTGTTGTTTTATTTATAACATTTTTGTGTCTGTGTTTGGTCCACAGGCCATACTTATAAGTATGGCATAAAAAAAAGTTGGATACCTACTTAAATTTCAAATCACTCTATTGCCAAGCATCAATAGATTTTGAAATATCTAAAAAGATATTTCAAAATATATTGCAAAATACTATGCAGTATAAAATATCATATTTGAATACTTTTGTTTGCTTGCACAGTATTCAAATTGCGTGTAAACTAAACACATCCAAATGCATTATTAATTGTTAAACAGTCTGTTAAGAATGTTTACTGACTGTAGCAGAAATTGCCTGGGGGAACTGCAAGGAAATATCGTTGAAGGTATAACCGACGAGCGAGCCAATCTCTTTTGGCACTGTGTTTACAAAATCTCGTGAATTGAATCGAGTGTGCGCTAGTATTTGTAAACAGGGCGGGCGGGTGCTCCGTGCGTGGCTCCAAAAATACTTCAAACAGGAATTGAACCCACGCCAACTGGTGTGCGTAGACGGCGGCTCGCGCGCCCCTCGTAAACTTTTCACTATACGACATCTCATTTTATTCTCGTTCATATGTCTTTTATGTTTCTTTAATTTATAGCTGGCCGTCGCGCCCGAGGTGACGCGGTCAACGCAATTGTATTGCGAATAAATAATAAGAATAAACTGTTTAACTTTCGTATGTATGATGGTCTTTTTTAATTTTTTTACATTTGTTAAAACAATAGAAGAAAGTACAATAATCTTAAAATTATTATGCATAGAGTTATCTTGATGGACGAGTGTTCAATTTGCATTGTATTTTATTGACCTTGTAGATGCCGCGGAGTGTTATGAATCGGCGCAATGGAAGATGCTAGATTGCGCAACACCATTTGCTCAAGTGACTCTGTCACAAGTATATATATATAGGCAAACTTGGCTCTTTGGTAATTCAGGAGGTATTGTTTTCATAACAAATATTGGCTGTGTACCGCCTGTGTTATCGTATTTCTAGAAAACGTTCAACATAGTTCCGTGCGTCACAACCAATTGTAATTTAGAAAGTTACTTTGTATGCCAGTTTTTATTGTAGCTTAGTTTTGTCGCGTTAACTTTGTTATTTCAATGTCATGTGAGAAATATCTCCGCTTTACTATTCGTTCTCACAAAGGACGAGTTTACTCCGCCGAGTTCACCTTCACTTGTCCTTTAGAAATTTCCTGTACCTGGCGCGATATTTAACTTCTTGCAGTATTTTACGTGATGCCAGATTATAAAAGCAAGTAGTTGAGGAAATATGTATAGATAAATGTGATAATTTATTGTAATTTACACGGGATGTACAAGACATAAATAACTGATTATGTATCTCTTCGCTAAACAGCAAGAAATCCGTGTACACGAATGAATTAGTAATTAGAATTTAGATGACTTCTCGTTTGCATTACAAAAACGCGTAAGTAAACTGATTTAAATACGCAAATGTGCAACATTCCTTGTTAAGTGCACTTTGTTACTTTCGATTTATTCGTCTCTACCTGACCCAAATCGGTCTATCGATTATGAGATCTGTTGCAACGTACTGACATAAGTTGCAGTGGCGACTTAAATATACGTTTCGAACATACCGTATGTAGGCCACATGTGTGCGCGTCGATTTCACAGTTTACTCGTTTATTTCGATCGCCTTCTCACCTATGAGGCTAGCTCCGTGTGCGGGAAAGAAACAGGATGTATGTAAACTAATGCCTGTCGTTATTGCACCACAGATTTTTCTATTGCTCACCCATTTTTACGATCTACATTGTTTGTTTTTGTTTACTATCGGATTTCTGCCGTTGATGTTGTGTTTTTTAAACAAAAATATACGCGCCATTCTAAAGCTAATGAAAAGCATTGCTAATGCATTGTTTCTACGCGGTGTCGTGTAACCGGTTCTCGGTTCGTCACGCGTGTCGGTTCGAGGAAACCAACAGTTGTTTCCATTGGCATTCTTCGCACGCCCACCGCCGACACAATGTCAGTGAGAACCGAACGACCCCATCTCAATTTTCCATTGTGCACGCTCCGCGCCTTCCCTCGCTGTTGCTACGCGCGCAAGTGAAAACCTCATTAATTGCATGATGCCAATATTGCCAAACCTCAACAGACACTTTTCTCGGTTGCCAGAGTGACAAAAACGCGTTCACTTTTTGGGAGGACACATCTTCAAGGCTTCAAATGGTGCGCATCTGTGCGGTATCACAGCGTATAATTTATTTATTTGTTCAGCGGATGCGAGACTATATATATCCAGCGAGTAACCCGAAAGAAGGTTATTCGCGTTTACACAACCGAGAAACGTATACAAAGAAAGAGTTAAACGTACGCTTCGGACATTAATCAACGTTGTCGGTAACCGTAACCGTCTCCGGGGGATTAGCCGTCGAGATATTCTATTCTTCGGTCGTAATTAATAGCTTTTGGCAAGTGAGCGTCGGTCTCGCACAGAATAGGTTCGAGGCGCGCCGGCGCATTGGCGTGGTTATGTAATTAATTCAAAAACAATGCGAGTGTATAGAAATCGTTCATTGCACGTAACTGTATCTATGTTCGCTAATGCGGCATGCACATAATACGCGACCCACGCTCGTGTAAAACGGGCCAACGGCCTTTAGACGAGTTAGGTGTCGAGATGGGCGGCGGCGATACACGGCGAACGGCGATCCGGAACGCTGCCGACACAACAATATGAATAATAGCTCCCAGCCGCGTGGGCTGCCTGTCGAACTATTCAACTATCAGTCCGACCCGTTCAAAAGTTGTTTTGTACACTAAAATACTTACAAAGTAGCCTTCCGGCGCGCATTCTATAGCGAACGAGTCAAGAACCTCGACATTTAATTAGTTATGAGTTATGAACGCCTACGGCGGCTGAGGCAATGACTTCTGCCTTTTTGATTCATTAGCATGAAATTACACGTCTCGATGTTGTTTCATAAATACACACGTCAGGTTTCGCAACATAGAAACAATGCCTAATCAGTTTAAATTGATCGTGTTATTAGTATGATTTGAAATCGATCGCCTAATGAGGGTCGGGCTAGATTCAATCGACTCTCAATTCCGAACGGTATTGTTATGATTTTATGGAGACATCCCGATCCCGATTGGGCGGATGTGCATTAATTAAAGCGGTTCAAACCGGTCGTTGAGGAGCGCGGCGGTTAGAGACCGGTCTTACACTGTCGTAAATCAAACCGCTAATGTATCAGTATTTGTTAAAACACAGTGTTAAACAGCCGATAACTGCGTACTGGAGCGGCTGCGTGTTGCCGAATTAACGACACAACCTTTATCATTATTTGAGGCATAAGTATTTTTTATGTGATAGGTGGCAGACGAGCAAACGGATCGCCTGATGTTAAGCGATTGCCGCCGCCCATGGACACTCGCGACACTAGTGGAGTCACAAGTGCGCTGCCAACCTTTAAACCGCCCTTTCTGCCGGATTATATACCATAGTGTTAGTAGCAAGGGCCTAGTTAGACACATCATTTTGGCAACCTTAAGTTTTCGTTTACATGGCCTCCGGGGACCTCCCCGTAACATGATCGCATCGGCCGTTGTTTTGTTACCGGTTATCTTTATACTTGTACTTACGACTGCGACCAGCTGCGCTCACATGGAATTCGGTTTGCCACAAAGTAGCCTATGTCACTCTTCATCCCTGCAACTGTCTCCAGTTAAAAATCACGTCAAATCGTCGCTCCGATTTGCCGTGAACGGACGAGACTACGGGACGGGACGGAAAGTTTTGCGGTGAAGAAATATTAATATGGATGTACGGTGTTAGAGAGATTACTTCTCACGGTCAGTGTTCCGTACGAAAACAATCTGAGTGCACGAGCAAACACGCGAGGTGATGCCTGTCTGTTTACTAACTGTCATGTTTAATTAGTAATGATAAGTGCAATGTATGAATGTTGGCTGTCTCTGTTAGAGCCGAAGACGAGACTGGTTTGAGTAGTTGATCTATTTCATGCTCTACCTACATGTGTAGTTTTTAATGAATGTTTGAGCACTTCATATCTTTATAACCCACTTTCACATTTTTGAATAGTTTTGAGTAAATTATCTCTTTTGAAAAATAAATCATATCGTAAAAAAATATAAGAGGTTTTTTAAATTAGTCTCTCTACCTTTGTAGAGTAAATTGCTTTCGTATTCAATTTTCTAATTTTTAAATGTTTTAAGAACATTAGTAGATAGTTTAATAGTACTTTAGAATCTCAATTACCAGAATCGCAAATAAGAATGAAACCGAAAGCCCTGAGGCCGAGCGTTATTTCAATACTGCCTTAATTAATTATTTTATAAAATTTCCCTTTGTGTCGAAACGATGTAATTTTTAAATCGTAAATGTATAATTACCGATAGTTATTGCGTTCAGTTGTTTGTGCGCGCAAAAATAATCAGAATTAATATTATTGCAAACGAAGCTGACTGTAAAGCTGACTGATATTTATTATTATATTATAATAATTGCGCGATTTCACCGGAGTAGGCATTTACAGAAAATGTGTGTGTCATCTCGATTTCTTTCCTGTTGTTAATTTACTTGAACAGTGCTCCGTCAGTTTGTATGAAACAGTAACAGAAATTAGAGTTAAAGTTTTCCTCATCTAAGCCTGAATCACTCGACATATGTGATACCATAACCACATATATAATGTTCGACGTCATATAAAAGCAATGTAATTTGTGACAATCACGTGAAAATTGTCATGACATGAATAGATAAATCATTATAAAAGATTATAGAGCCATCGCTGTCAATTAGCGAAGCAATTATGAAATACTTGACTTCTATATAACGTTATCATTGCGTAAGAATATATACAAGATATTTTATTCATTGTTCGTTTATAATAGAATCATAAATTACATCAATGAAAAATATACATAATAATTTAGAAGAATATATAAACATATCTATTGTTCACACATCATACATATTCGTGAGGCAAAGCGCTATTAACTTTTAAATTTGAATGATATTCGTGATGTAATCAATCATCATGTTAATTAATGTTAACTTATTAATAGTACGAGTTGACCTCGAAATTATCTTGAATAAAGCTAGTAATCTCGAATCTAATGTATGTTTGATTTTACATAACATGTTCCGACGTGTGTGAAGTTAAGTTATTTTTAGTAGCTTCCTGTTTATAACGCACTGTAATAGTTTTATTTTTACCTTGGCAGACTCGGGATGACTCGATGACGAATTGCCAGGTCATATAAATATGAGGAGAAACCTTACCACCAATCCTTATGATGTAATGGTATAATAGAAAGCAGACCCATATTTTTTTAAACACTTATGAAGGAAAAACAGTATAGATAGATAGATACTCTTTATTGCACAACAGTGTCCAGACCAATCTTGTCGCTGTCATTCTATAGATGCAGAAATGTTTTTTTTTTCTTAATTGGATCTGTGTTCTCTAAGAAACATTATTTTAAATATCGTGACCTGTAAAAGTTTCTGAGACGGTAAAAAAAAATACTATGTATATTTAGTAATTAAAGTAATTTATACTCAGTATTATCAGTGAACTGTGGCAATGACATTAACATGTCTGGCTTTTTGCATTTGAATTAGGCAATTGTATATTGAAGTAGTAACAGTTAAAAAGAATTGGTAGTTCCACAAAACAAACCGCTTGCCCAACTTGAAGTCATATGTAACAAAGGCCTCAAAAGTTTCACCTAACATGGTAGCCGTGGTGCCGATTACGTTTATATGGAGATTGAGAAAGTAAACACCGAATGGCGCCCGCTGAATAAGCAAGTGGTTGTCGCCATAGTTGCGCAACCAAATCGTCTATAGATGATTACAACCACGGATGTCACGCGCGGCACCACACGATGGCAGCCGTGACCAGGTTATTAGACCTCCCCTGCCCTTCGCGACGCCAATCAGCCGACACTAAAGGATGCGACCTATTAAACTATCACAGCTCTCGTTCAACTGGTCACGAAGCGACTATTTTACGAACATCGAATAAAAGCGCGAACAACGGAGTCATTGGAACGTGAAAACGAAACTATCACGATAAATTGCACTACTGTAAATGTAA